>JAUIMM010000135.1:8836102-10048970 GCA_031769625.1 Taudactylus pleione
ATACATTATAACTTCAATTATAACTTTCTAACATCCATTTTAATATTCTAATATACATTCTAACATCCATTATAACATTCTAATATACATTCTAACATGCATTCTCACATACATTATAACATTCTAATATACATTATAGCATCCATTATAACATTCTAACATCCATTCTAACATTCTAATATACATTATATCATCCAATATAACATTCTAACATGCATTACAACATTCTAATATACATTCTAATATCCATTATAACATTCTAACATACAATATAACATTCTAACATACATTATAACAATCTAATATACATTACAACATCCATTATAACATTCTAACATACATTATAACATTCTAATATACATTCTAATATCAATTCTAACATTCTAACATACATTATAACATTCTAATATACATTCTAACATCCATTATAAAATATACCATACATTATAACAATCTAATATACATTCTAACATCCATTATAACATTCTAACATACATTATAACTTTCTAATATACATTCTCACATCCATTATAACATTCTAACATACATTATAACATTCTAATATACATTCTAACATCCATTATAACATTCTAACATACATTATAACATTCTAATATACATTCTAACATCCATTATAACATTCTAACATACATTATAACAATCTAATATACATTCTAACATCCATTATAACATTCTCACATACATTATAACATTCTAATATACATTCTAACATCCATTATAACATTCTAACATCCATAATAACATTCTAACATTATAATATACATTATAACATCCATTATAACATTCTAACATACATTCTAACATCCATAATAACATTCTAACATACATGCTAACATTCTTCTCTACATTCTAACATTTTAATATACATTCTAACATCCATTATAACATTCTAACATCCATTCTAACATTCTAATATACATTCTAACATCAATTATAACATTCTAACATCCATTTTAATATTCTAATATACATTCTAACATCCATTATAATATTCTAGCATCCATTATAACATTCTAACATCCATTATAACATTCTTATATACATTCTAACATGCATTCTAACATACATTATAACATTCTAATTTACATTATAGCATCCATTATAACATTCTAACATCCATTCTAACATTTTAACATACATTATAACAATCTAATATACATTCTAACATCCATTATAACATTCTAACATACATTATAACATTCTAATATACATTCTAACATCCATTATAACATTCTAACATCCATAATAACATTCTAACATTCTAATATACATTCTAACATCCATTATAAAATTCTAACATACATTCTAACATTCTAATATACATTCTAACATCCATTTTAACATTCTAATATACATTATAACATACATTATAACATTCTAACATACATTATAACATGGTAACATACATTCTAACATTCTAATATACATTCTAACATCCATTATAACATTCTAACATACATTATAACACTCCAATATACATTCTAACATCCATTATAACATTCTAACATACACTATAACATTCTAACATACATTATAACATTCTAATATACATTCTAACATCCATTATAACATTCTAACATACATTATTACAATCGAATATACATTCTAACATCCATTATAACAATCGAATATACATTCTAACATCCATTATAACATTGTAACATACATTATAACATTCTAATATACACTCTAACATCCATTACAACATTTTAACATACATTATAACTTTCTAATATACATTCTAACATCCAATATAACATTCTAACATCCATAATAACATTCAAACATACATTCTAACATTCCAATATACATTCTAACATCCATTATAACATTCTATCATACATTATAACATTCTAACATACATTATAACAATCTAATATACATTTTATAACATTCTAACATCCATAATAACATTCTAACATACATTCTAACATTCTAATATACATTCTAACATCCATTATAACATTCTAACATACATTCTAACATTCTAATATACATTCTAAAATATATTATAACTTTCTAACATCCATTTTAACATTCTAATATACATTATAACATCCATTATAACATTCTAACATACATTATAACATTCTAACATACATTATAACATTCCAATATACATTCTAACATCCATTATAACATTGTAACATACATTATAACAATCTAATATACATTCTAACGTCCATTATAACATTCTAACATACATTATAACATTCTAATATACATTCTAACATCCATTATAACATTCTAACAAACATTATAACTTTCTAATATACATTCTAACATACAATATAACATTCTAACATCCATAATAACATTCTAACATACATTCTAACATTCTAATATACATTCTAACATCCATTATAACATTCTAACATACATTATAACTTTATAATTTACATTCTAACATCCATTATAACATTCTAACAAACATTCTAACATTCTAATATACATTCTAAAATCAATTATAACATTCTATCATCCATTTTAACATTCTAATATACATTATAACATCCACTATAATATTCTAACATCCATTATAACATTATAACATCCATTATAACTTTCTAATATACATTCTAACATCCATTATAACATTCTAACATACATTATAACATTCTAATATACATTCTAACATGCATTCTAACATACATTATAACATTATAATATACATTTTAACATCCATTATAACATTCTAACATCCATTCTAAAATTCTAATATACATTCTAACATCCATTATAACATTCTAACATCCATTGTAACATTCTAACATACATTATAACATTCTAATATACATTCTAACATTATAATATACATTTTAACATACATTATAACATTCTAATATACATCCTAATATCCATTACAACATAATAACATACATTATAACAATCCAATATACATTCTAACATCCATTACAACATTCTATCATACATTCTAACAATCCAATATACATTCTAACATCCATTATAACATTCTAACATACATTATAACTTGGTAACATACATTATAACATTCTAATATACATTCTAACATACATTATAACATTCTAACATACATTATAACAATCAAAAATACATTCTAACATCCATTATAACATTCTAACATACATAATAACATTCTAACATACATTCTAGCATTCTAATATACATTCTAATATCCATAATAACATTCTAACATACATTCTAACATTCTAATATACATTCTAACATCCATTATAACATTCTAACTTCCATTCTAACATTCTAATAAACATTCTAACATCAATTATAACATTCTAACATCCATTTTAATATTCTAATATACATTCTAACATCCATTATAATATTCTAACATCCATTATAACATTCTAACATCCAATGTAACATTCTAACATACATTATAACATTTTAATATACATTCTAACATTCTAATATACATTCTAACATACATAATAACATTCTAATATACATTCTAATATCCATTATAACATAATAACATACATTATAACATTCTAATATACATTCTAACATCCATTATAACATTCTATCATACTGTATAACAATCCAATATACATTCTAACATCCATTATAACATTCTAACATACATTATAACATGGTAACATACATTATAACTTTCTAATATACATTCTAACATCCATTATAACATTCTAACATACATTATAACAATCTAAAATACATTCTAACATCCATTATAACATTCTAACATACATATTAACATTCTAACATACATTCTAACATTCTAATATACATTCTAACATCCATAATAACATTCTAACATACATGCTAACATTCTAACATACATTCTAACATCCATTATGACATTCTAACATCCATACTAACATTCTAATATACATTATAACTTCATTTATAACTTTCTAACATCCATTTTAATATTCTAATATACATTCTAACATCCATTATAACATTCTAATATACATTCTAACATGCATTCTCACATACATTATAACATTCTAATATACATTATACCATCCATTATAACATTCTAACATCCATTCTAACATTCTAATATACATTATAACATCCAATATAACATTCTAACATGCATTACAACATTCTAATATACATTCTAATATCCATTATAACATTCTAACATACAATATAACATTCTAACATACATTATAACAATCTAATATACATTACAACATCCATTATAACATTCTAACATACATTATAACATTCTAATATACATTCTAACATGCATTCTAACATACATTATAACATTCTAATATACATTATAACATCCATTATATCATTCTAACATCCATTCTAAAATTCTAATATACATTATAACATCCATTATAACATTCTAACATCCATTGTAACATTCTAACATACATTATAACATTCTAATATACATTCTAACATTCTAATATACATTTTAACATACATTATAAAATTCTAATATACATTCTAATATCCATTATAACATAATAACATACATTATAACATTCTAATATACATTCTAACATCCATTATAACATTCTATCATACATTATAACAATCCAATATACATTCTAACATCCATTATAACATTCTAACATACATTATAACAATCAAAAATACTTTCTAACATCCATTATAACATTCTAACATACATAATAACATTCTAACATACATTCTAACATTCTAATATACATTCTAACATCCATAATAACATTCTAACATACATGCTAACATTCTTCTCTACATTCTAACATTTTAATATACATTCTAACATCCATTATAACATTCTAACATCCATTCTAACATTCTCATATACATTCTAACATCAATTATAACATTCTAACATCCATTTTAATATTCTAATATACATTCTAACATCCATTATAATATTCTAGCATCCATTATAACATTCTAAAATCCATTATAACATTCTTATATACATTCTAACATGCATTCTAACATACATTATAACATTATAATTTACATTATAGCATCCATTATAACATTCTAACATCCATTCTAACATTTTAACATACATTATAACAATCTAATATACATTCTAACATCCATTATAACATTCTAACATACATTATAACATTCTAATATACATTCTAACATCCATTATAACATTCTATCATACTGTATAACAATCCAGTATACATTCTAACATCCATTATAACATTCTAACATACATTATAACATGGTAACATACATTATAACTTTCTAATATACATTCTAACATCCATTATAACATTCTAACATACATTATAACAATCTAAAATACATTCTAACATCCATTATAACATTCTAACATACATATTAACATTCTAACATACATTCTAACATTCTAATATACATTCTAACATCCTTAATAACATTCTAACATACATGCTAACATTCTAACATACATTCTAACATCCATTATGACATTCTAACATCCATACTAACATTCTAATATACATTATAACTTCAATTATAACTTTCTAACATCCATTTTAATATTCTAATATACATTCTAACATCCATTATAACATTCTAATATACATTCTAACATGCATTCTCACATACATTATAACATTCTAATATACATTATAGCATCCATTATAACATTCTAACATCCATTCTAACATTCTAATATACATTATATCATCCAATATAACATTCTAACATGCATTACAACATTCTAATATACATTCTAATATCCATTATAACATTCTAACATACAATATAACATTCTAACATACATTATAACAATCTAATATACATTACAACATCCATTATAACATTCTAACATACATTATAACATTCTAATATACATTCTAATATCAATTCTAACATTCTAACATACATTATAACATTCTAATATACATTCTAACATCCATTATAAAATATACCATACATTATAACAATCTAATATACATTCTAACATCCATTATAACATTCTAACATACATTATAACTTTCTAATATACATTCTCACATCCATTATAACATTCTAACATACATTATAACATTCTAATATACATTCTAACATCCATTATAACATTCTAACATACATTATAACATTCTAATATACATTCTAACATCCATTATAACATTCTAACATACATTATAACAATCTAATATACATTCTAACATCCATTATAACATTCTCACATACATTATAACATTCTAATATACATTCTAACATCCATTATAACATTCTAACATCCATAATAACATTCTAACATTATAATATACATTATAACATCCATTATAACATTCTAACATACATTCTAACATCCATAATAACATTCTAACATACATGCTAACATTCTTCTCTACATTCTAACATTTTAATATACATTCTAACATCCATTATAACATTCTAACATCCATTCTAACATTCTAATATACATTCTAACATCAATTATAACATTCTAACATCCATTTTAATATTCTAATATACATTCTAACATCCATTATAATATTCTAGCATCCATTATAACATTCTAACATCCATTATAACATTCTTATATACATTCTAACATGCATTCTAACATACATTATAACATTCTAATTTACATTATAGCATCCATTATAACATTCTAACATCCATTCTAACATTTTAACATACATTATAACAATCTAATATACATTCTAACATCCATTATAACATTCTAACATACATTATAACATTCTAATATACATTCTAACATCCATTATAACATTCTAACATCCATAATAACATTCTAACATTCTAATATACATTCTAACATCCATTATAAAATTCTAACATACATTCTAACATTCTAATATACATTCTAACATCCATTTTAACATTCTAATATACATTATAACATACATTATAACATTCTAACATACATTATAACATGGTAACATACATTCTAACATTCTAATATACATTCTAACATCCATTATAACATTCTAACATACATTATAACACTCCAATATACATTCTAACATCCATTATAACATTCTAACATACACTATAACATTCTAACATACATTATAACATTCTAATATACATTCTAACATCCATTATAACATTCTAACATACATTATTACAATCGAATATACATTCTAACATCCATTATAACAATCGAATATACATTCTAACATCCATTATAACATTGTAACATACATTATAACATTCTAATATACACTCTAACATCCATTACAACATTTTAACATACATTATAACTTTCTAATATACATTCTAACATCCAATATAACATTCTAACATCCATAATAACATTCAAACATACATTCTAACATTCCAATATACATTCTAACATCCATTATAACATTCTATCATACATTATAACATTCTAACATACATTATAACAATCTAATATACATTTTATAACATTCTAACATCCATAATAACATTCTAACATACATTCTAACATTCTAATATACATTCTAACATCCATTATAACATTCTAACATACATTCTAACATTCTAATATACATTCTAAAATATATTATAACTTTCTAACATCCATTTTAACATTCTAATATACATTATAACATCCATTATAACATTCTAACATACATTATAACATTCTAACATACATTATAACATTCCAATATACATTCTAACATCCATTATAACATTGTAACATACATTATAACAATCTAATATACATTCTAACGTCCATTATAACATTCTAACATACATTATAACATTCTAATATACATTCTAACATCCATTATAACATTCTAACATACATTATAACTTTATAATTTACATTCTAACATCCATTATAACATTCTAACAAACATTCTAACATTCTAATATACATTCTAAAATCAATTATAACATTCTATCATCCATTTTAACATTCTAATATACATTATAACATCCACTATAATATTCTAACATCCATTATAACATTATAACATCCATTATAACTTTCTAATATACATTCTAACATCCATTATAACATTCTAACATACATTATAACATTCTAATATACATTCTAACATGCATTCTAACATACATTATAACATTATAATATACATTTTAACATCCATTATAACATTCTAACATCCATTCTAAAATTCTAATATACATTATAACATCCATTATAACATTCTAACATCCATTGTAACATTCTAACATACATTATAACATTCTAATATACATTCTAACATTATAATATACATTTTAACATACATTATAACATTCTAATATACATCCTAATATCCATTACAACATAATAACATACATTATAACAATCCAATATACATTCTAACATCCATTACAACATTCTATCATACATTCTAACAATCCAATATACATTCTAACATCCATTATAACATTCTAACATACATTATAACTTGGTAACATACATTATAACATTCTAATATACATTCTAACATACATTATAACATTCTAACATACATTATAACAATCAAAAATACATTCTAACATCCATTATAACATTCTAACATACATAATAACATTCTAACATACATTCTAGCATTCTAATATACATTCTAACATCCATAATAACATTCTAACATACATTCTAACATTCTAATATACATTCTAACATCCATTATAACATTCTAACTTCCATTCTAACATTCTAATAAACATTCTAACATCAATTATAACATTCTAACATCCATTTTAATATTCTAATATACATTCTAACATCCATTATAATATTCTAACATCCATTATAACATTCTAACATCCATTATAACATTCTAATATACATTCTAACATGCATTCTAACATACATTATAACATTCTAATATACATTATAGCATCCATTATAACATTATAACATCCATTCTAACATTCTAATATACATTATAACATCCAATATAACATTCTAACATGCATTACAACATTCTAATATACATTCTAATATCCATTATAACATTCTAACATACAATATAACATTCTAACATACATTATAACAATCTAATATACATTACAACATCCATTATAACATTCTAACATACATTATAACATTCTAATATACATTCTAATATCCATTCTAACATTCTAACATACATTATAACATTCTAATATACATTCTAACATTCATTATAACATATACCATACATTATAACAATCTAATATACATTCTAACATCCATTATAACATTCTAACATCCATTCTAACATTCTAATATACATTCTAACATCCATTATAACATTCTATCATACATTATAACATTCTAGTATACATTCTAACGTCCAAAATAACATTCTAACATCCATAATAACATTCTAACATACATTCTAACATTCTAATATACATTCTAACATCCATAATAACATTCTAACATACATTCTAACTTTCTAATATAATTTCTAACATCCATTATAACATTCTAACATACATTCTAACATTCTAATATTCATTCTAAAATCAATTATACATTCTAACATCCATTTTAACATTCTAATATACATTATAACATCCATTATAATATTCTAACATCCATTATAACATACTAACATATATTATAACATTCTAATATACATTCTAACATTCATTATAACATTCTAACATACATTATAACATTCTTATGTACATTCTAACATGCATTCTAACATACATTATAACATTCTAATATACATTATAACATCCATTATAACATTCTAACATCCATTCTAAAATTCTAATATACATTATAACATCCATTATAACATTCTAACATCCAATGTAACATTCTAACATACATTATAACATTTTAATATACATTCTAACATTCTAATATACATTCTAACATACATAATAACATTCTAATATACATTCTAATATCCATTATAACATAATAACATACATTATAACATTCTAATATACATTCTAACATCCATTATAACATTCTATCATACTGTATAACAATCCAATATACATTCTAACATCCATTATAACATTCTAACATACATTATAACATGGTAACATACATTATAACTTTCTAATATACATTCTAACATCCATTATAACATTCTAACATACATTATAACAATCTAAAATACATTCTAACATCCATTATAACATTCTAACATACATATTAACATTCTAACATACATTCTAACATTCTAATATACATTCTAACATCCATAATAACATTCTAACATACATGCTAACATTCTAACATACATTCTAACATCCATTATGACATTCTAACATCCATAATAACATTCTAATATACATTATAACTTCATTTATAACTTTCTAACATCCATTTTAATATTCTAATATACATTCTAACATCCATTATAACATTCTAATATACATTCTAACATGCATTCTCACATACATTATAACATTCTAATATACATTATAGCATCCATTATAACATTCTAACATCCATTCTAACATTCTAATATACATTATAACATCCAATATAACATTCTAACATGCATTACAACATTCTAATATACATTCTAATATCCATTATAACATTCTAACATACAATATAACATTCTAACATACATTATAACAATCTAATATACATTACAACATCCACTATAACATTCTAACATACATTATAACATTCTAATATACATTCTAACATGCATTCTAACATACATTATAACATTCTAATATACATTATAACATCCATTATATCATTCTAACATCCATTCTAAAATTCTAATATACATTATAACATCCATTATAACATTCTAACATCCATTGTAACATTCTAACATACATTATAACATTCTAATATACATTCTAACATTCTAATATACATTTTAACATACATTATAAAATTCTAATATACATCCTAATATCCATTATAACATAATAACATACATTATAACATTCTAATATACATTCTAACATCCATTATAACATTCTATCATACATTATAACAATCCAATATACATTCTAACATCCATTATAACATTCTAACATACATTATAACAATCAAAAATACTTTCTAACATCCATTATAACATTCTAACATACATAATAACATTCTAACATACATTCTAACATTCTAATATACATTCTAACATCCATAATAACATTCTAACATACATGCTAACATTCTTCTCTACATTCTAACATTTTAATATACATTCTAACATCCATTATAACATTCTAACATCCATTCTAACATTCTAATATACATTCTAACATCAATTATAACATTCTAACATCCATTTTAATATTCTAATATACATTCTAACATCCATTATAATATTCTAGCATCCATTATAACATTCTAAAATCCATTATAACATTCTTATATACATTCTAACATGCATTCTAACATACATTATAACATTATAATTTACATTATAGCATCCATTATAACATTCTAACATCCATTCTAACATTTTAACATACATTATAACAATCTAATATACATTCTAACATCCATTATAACATTCTAACATACATTATAACATTCTAATATACATTCTAACATCCATTATAACATTCTATCATACTGTATAACAATCCAGTATACATTCTAACATCCATTATAACATTCTAACATACATTATAACATGGTAACATACATTATAACTTTCTAATATACATTCTAACATCCATTATAACATTCTAACATACATTATAACAATCTAAAATACATTCTAACATCCATTATAACATTCTAACATACATATTAACATTCTAACATACATTCTAACATTCTAATATACATTCTAACATCCATAATAACATTCTAACATACATGCTAACATTCTAACATACATTCTAACATCCATTATGACATTCTAACATCCATACTAACATTCTAATATACATTATAACTTCAATTATAACTTTCTAACATCCATTTTAATATTCTAATATACATTCTAACATCCATTATAACATTCTAATATACATTCTAACATGCATTCTCACATACATTATAACATTCTAATATACATTATAGCATCCATTATAACATTCTAACATCCATTCTAACATTCTAATATACATTATATCATCCAATATAACATTCTAACATGCATTACAACATTCTAATATACATTCTAATATCCATTATAACATTCTAACATACAATATAACATTCTAACATACATTATAACAATCTAATATACATTACAACATCCATTATAACATTCTAACATACATTATAACATTCTAATATACATTCTAATATCAACTCTAACATTCTAACATACATTATAACAATCTAATATACATTCTAACATCCATTATAACATTCTAACATACATTATAACTTTCTAATATACATTCTAACATCCATTATAACATTCTAACATACATTATAACATTCTAATATACATTCTAACATCCATTATAACATTCTAACATACATTATAACATTCTAATATACATTCTAACATCCATTATAACATTCTAACATACATTATAACAATCTAATATACATTCTAACATCCATTATAACATTCTCACATACATTATAACATTCTAATATACATTCTAACATCCATTATAACATTCTAACATCCATAATAACATTCTAACATTATAATATACATTATAACATCCATTATAACATTCTAACATACATTCTAACATTCTAATATACATTCTAAAATCATTTATAACATTCAAACATCCATTTTAACATTCTAATATACATTATAACATCCACTATAACATTCTAACTTACATTATAACATGGTAACATACATTATAACATTCTAATATACATTCTAACATCCATTATAACATTCTAACATACATTATAACAATCTAAAATACATTCTAACATCCATTATAACATTCTAACATACATCATAACATTCTAATATACATTCTAACATCCAATATAACATTCTAACATCCATAATAACATTCTAACATTCTAATATACATTCTAACATCCATTATAACATTCTAACATACATTCTAACATTCTAATATACATACTAACATCCATTATAACATTTTAACATACATTATAACTTTATAATATAAATTCTAACATCCAATATAACATTCTAACATCCATTACAACATTCTAACATACATTATAACTTTCTAATATACATTCTAACATACAATATAACATTCTAACATCCATAATAACATAATAACATACATGCTAACATTCTAATATACATTCTAGCATCCATTATAACATTCTAACATACATTATAACTTTCTAATATACATTTGAACATCCATTATAACATTCTAACATACATTATAACAATCTAATATACATTCTAACATCCATTATAACATTTTAACATCCATAATAACATTCTAACATACATTCTAACATTCTAATATACATTCTAACATCCATTCTAACATTCTAACATCCATAATAACATTCTAACATACATTCTAACATTCTAATATACATTCTAACTTCCAATATAACATTCTAACATACATTCTAACATTCTAATATACATTAGTAACATCCATTATAACATTCTAACAGACATTCTAACATTCTAATATACATTCTAAAATCAATTATAACATTCTAACATCCATTTTAACATTCTAATATACATTATAACATCCACTATAATATTCTAACATCCATTATAACATTATAACATCCACTAAAACATTCTAATATACATTCTAACATCCATTATAACATTCTAACATACATTATAACATTCTAATATACATTCTAACATGCATTCTAACATACATTATAACATTCTAATATACATTATAACATCCATTATAACATTCTAACATCCATTCTAAAATTCTAATATACATTATAACATCCATTATAACATTCTAACATCCATTGTAACATTCTAACATACAATATAACATTCTAATATACATTCTAACATTCTAATATACATTTTAACATACATTATAAAATTCTAATATACATCCTAATATCCATTATAACATAATAACATACATTATAACATTCTAATATACATTCTAACATCCATTATAACATTCTAACATACATAATAACATTCTAACATACATTCTAACATTCTAATATACATTCTAACATCCATAATAACATTCTAACATACATGCTAACATTCTTCTCTACATTCTAACATTCTAATATACATTCTAACATCCATTATAACATTCTAACATCCATTCTAACATTATAATATTCATTCTAACATCAATTATAACATTCTAACATCCATTTTAATATTCTAATATACATTCTAACATCCATTATAATATTCTAGCATCCATTATAAAATTCTAACATCCATTATAACATTCTTATATACATTCTAACATGCATTCTAACATACATTATAACATTCTAATTTACATTATAGCATCCATTATAACATTCTAACATCCATTTTAACATTTTAACATACATTATAACAGTCTAATATACATTCTAACATCCATTATAACATTCTAATATACATTCTAACATCCATTTTAACATTCTAATATACATTATAACATACATTATAACATTCTAACATACATTATAACATGGTAACATACATTATAACATTCTAATATACATTCTAACATCCATTATAACATTCTAACATACATTATAACAATCTAAAATACATTCTAACATCCATTCTAACATTCTAACATACATTATAACAATCTATTATACATTCTAACATCCATTATAACATTCTAACCTACATTATAACATTCTAATATACATTCTAACATCCATTATAACATTCTAACATCCATAATATCATTCTAACATTCTAATATACATTCTAACATCCATTATTGCATTCTAACATACATTATAACATTCCAATATACATTCTAACATCCATTATAACATTCTAACATACACTATAACATTCTAACATCCATTATTACATTCTAATATACATTCTAACATCCATTATAACATTCTAACATACATTATTACAATCGAATATACATTCTAACATCCATTATAACAATCGAATATACATTCTAACATCCATTATAACATTCTAACATACATTATAACATTCTAATATACATTCTAACATCCATTATAACATTTTAACATACATTATAACATTCTAATATACACTCTAAGATCCATTATAACATTTTAACATACATTATAACTTTCTAATATACATTCTAACATCCAATATAACATTCTAACATCCATAATAACATTCAAACATACATTCTAACATTCCAATATACATTCTAACATCCATTATAACATTCTATCATACATTATAACATTCTAACATACATTATAACAATCTACTATACATTTTAACATCCATTATAACATTCTGACATCCATAATAACATTCTAACATACATTCTAACATTCTAATATACATTCTAACATCCATTATAACATTCTAACATACATTCTAACATTCTAATATACATTCTAAAATCAATTATAACATTCTAACATCCATTTTAACATTCTAATATACATTATAACATCCATTATAACATTTTAACATACATTATAACAATCTAATATACATTCTAATGTCCATTATAACATTCTAACATACATTATAACATTCTTATTTACATTCTAACATCCATTATAACATTCTAACAAACATTATAACTTTCTAATATACATTCTAACATACAATATAACATTCTAACATCCATAATAACATTCTAACATATATTCTAACATTCTAATATACATTCTAACATCCATTATAATATTCTAACATACATTATAACTTTATAATATACATTCTAACATCCATTATAACATTCTAACAAACATTCTAACATTCTAATATACATTCTAAAATCAATTATAACATTCTATCATCCATTTTAACATTCTAATATACATTATAACATCCACTATAATATTCTAACATCCATTATAACATTATAACATCCATTATAACTTTCTAATATACATTCTAACATCCATTATAACATTCTAACATACATTATAACATTCTAATATACATTCTAACATGCATTCTAACATACATTATAACATTATAATATACATTATAACATCCATTATAACATTCTAACATCCATTCTAAAATTCTAATATACATTATAACATCCATTATAACATTCTAACATCCATTGTAACATTCTAACATACATTATAACATTGTAATATACATTCTAACATTATAATATACATTTTAACATACATTATAACATTCTAATATACATCCTAATATCCATTACAACATAATAACATACATTATAACAATCCAATATACATTCTAACATCCATTATAACATTCTATCATACATTATAACAATCTATTATACATTCTAACATCAATTATAACATTCTAACATACATTATAACATTCTAATATACATTCTAACATCCATTATAACATTCTAACATTCATAATAACATTCGAACATTCTAATATACATTCTAACATCCATTATAACATTCTAACATACATTCTAACATTCTAATATACATTTTAACATCCATTATAACATTTTAACATGCATTATAACTTTCTAATATACATTCTAACATCCAATATAACATTCTAACATCCATGATAACATTCTTACAAACATTCTAACATTCCAATATACATTCTAACATCCATTATAACATTCTAACATACACTATAACATTCTAACATACATTATAACATTCTAATATACATTCTAACATCCATTATAACATTCTAACATACATTATTACAATCAAATATACATTCTAACATCCATTATAACAATCGAATATACATTCTAACATCCATTATAACATTCTAACATACATTATAACATTCTAATATACATTCTAACATCCATTATAACATTTTAACATACATTATAACATTCTAATATACACTCTAACATCCATTATAACATTTTAACATCCAATTTAACATTCTAACATCCATAATAACATTCAAACATACATTCTAACATTCCAATATACATTCTAACATCCATTATAACATTCTATCATACATTATAACATTCTAACATACATTATAGCATTCTAATATACATTCTAACATCCATTCTAACATTCTAACATACATTATAACAATCACATATACATTCTAACATCCATTAAAACATTCTAACATACATTATAACAATCTAATATACATTCTAACATCCATTATAACATTCTAACATCCATAGTAACATTCTAACATACATTCTAACATTCTAATATACATTCTAAAATCAATTATAACATTCTAACATCCATTTTAACATTCTAATATACATTATAACATCCATTGTAACATTCTAACATACATTATAACATTCTAATATACATTCTAACATTCTAATATACATTTTAACATACATTATAAAATTCTAATATACATCCTAATATCCATTATAACATAATAACATACATTATAACATTCTAATATACATTCTAACATCCATTATAACATTCTATCATACATTATAACTATCCAATATACATTATAACATCCATTATAACATTCTAACATACATTATAACAATCAAAACTACATTCTAACATCCATTATAACATTCTAACATACAAAATAACATTCTAACATACATTCTAACATTCTAATATACATTCTAACATCCATAATAACATTCTAACATACATGCTAACATTCTTCTCTACATTCTAACATTCTAATATACATTCTAACATCCATTATAACATTCTAACATCCATTCTAACATTCTAATATTCATTCTAACATCAATTATAACATTCTAACATCCATTTTAATATTCTAAAATACATTCTAACATCCATTATAATATTCTACCATCCATTATAAAATTCTAACATCCATTATAACATTCTTATATACATTCTAACATGCATTCTAACATACATTATAACATTCTAATTTACATTATAGCATCCATTATAACATTCTAACATCCATTCTAACATTTTAACATACATTATAACAGTCTAATATACATTCTAACATCCATTATAACATTCTAACATACATTATAACATTCTAATATACATTCTAACATCCATTATAACATTCTAACATCCATAATAACATTCTAACATACATTATTACAATCAAATATACATTCTAACATCCATTATAACAATCGAATATACATTCTAACATCCATTATAACATTCTAACATACATTATAACATTCTAACATACATTATAACATTCTAATATACACTCTAACATCCATTATAACATTTTAACATCCAATATAACATTCTAACATCCATAATAACATTCAAACATACATTCTAACATTCCAATATACATTCTAACATCCATTATAACATTCTATCATACATTATAACATTCTAACATACATTATAGCATTCTAATATACATTCTAACATCCATTCTAACATTCTAACATACATTTTAACAATCAAATATACATTCTAACATCCATTAAAACATTCTAACATACATTATAACAATCTAATATACATTCTAACATCCATTATAACATTCTAACATCCATAGTAACATTCTAACATACATTCTAACATTCTAATATACATTCTAAAATCAATTATAACATTCTAACATCCATTTTAACATTCTAATATACATTATAACATCCATTGTAACATTATAACATACATTATAACATTCTAATATACATTCTAACATTCTAATATACATTTTAACATACATTATAAAATTCTAATATACATCCTAATATCCATTATAACATAATAACATACATTATAACATTCTAATATACATTCTAACATCCATTATAACATTCTATCATACATTATAACTATCCAATATACATTATAACATCCATTATAACATTCTAACATACATTATAACAATCAAAACTACATTCTAACATCCATTATAACATTCTAACATACAAAATAACATTCTAACATACATTCTAACATTCTAATATACATTCTAACATCCATAATAACATTCTAACATACATGCTAACATTCTTCTCTACATTCTAACATTCTAATATACATTCTAACATCCATTATAACATTCTAACATCCATTCTAACATTCTAATATTCATTCTAACATCAATTATAACATTCTAACATCCATTTTAATATTCTAATATACATTCTAACATCCATTATAATATTCTAGCATCCATTATAAAATTCTAACATCCATTATAACATTCTTATATACATTCTAACATGCATTCTAACATACATTATAACATTCTAACATCCATTCTAACATTTTAACATACATTATAACAGTCTAATATACATTCTAACATCCATTATAACATTCTAACATACATTATAACATTCTAATATACATTCTAACATCCATTATAACATTCTAACATCCATAATAACATTCTAACATTCTAATATACATTCTAACATCCATTATAAAATTCTAACATACATTCTAACATTCTAATATACATTCTAACATCCATTTTAACATTCTAATATACATTATAACATACATTATAACATTCTAACATACATTATAACATGGTAACATACATTATAACATTCTAATATACATTCTAACATCCATTATAACATTCTAACATACATTATAACAATCTAAAATACATTCTAACATCCATTCTAACATTCTAACATACATTATAACAATTTATTATACATTCTAACATCCATTATAACATTCTAACATCCATAATAACATTCTAACATTCTAATATACATTCTAACATCCATTATAACATTCTAACATACATTCTAACATTCTAATATACATTCTAACATCCATTATAACATTTTAACATACATTATAACATTATAATATAAATTCTAACATCCAATATAACATTCTAACATCCATTACAACATTCTAACATACATTATAACTTTCTAATATACATTCTAACATACAATATAACATTCTAACATCCATAATAACATAATAACATACATTCTAAAATTCTAATATACATTCTAGCATCCATTATAACATTCTAACATACATTATAACTTTCTAATATACATTCGAACATCCATTATAACATTCTAACATACATTATAACAATCTAATATACATTCTAACATCCATTATAACATTCTAACATCCATAATAACATTCTAACATACATTCTAACATTCTAATATACATTCTAACATCCATTATAACATTCTAACATCCATAATAACATTCTAACATACATTCTAACATTCTAATATACATTCTAACTTCCAATATAACATTCTAACATACATTCTAACATTCTAATATACATTTGTAACATCCATTATAACATTCTAACAGACATTCTAACATTCTAATATACATTCTAAAATCAATTATAACATTCTAACATCCATTTTAACATTCTAATATACATTATTACATCCACTATAATATTCTAACATCCATTATAACATTATAACATCCACTAAAACATTCTAATATACATTCTAACATCCATTATAACATTCTAACATACATTATAACATTCTAATATACATTCTAACATGCATTCTAACATACATTATAACATTCTAATATACATTATAACATCCATTATAACATTCTAACATCCATTCTAAAATTCTAATATACATTATAACATCCATTATAACATTCTAACATCCATTGTAACATTCTAACATACATTATAACATTCTAATATACATTCTAACATTCTAATATACATTTTAACATACATTATAACATTCTAATATACATCCTAATATCCATTATAACATAATAACATACATTATAACATTCTAATATACATTCTAACATCCATTATAACATTCTATCATACATTATAACAATCCAATATACATTCTAACATCCATTATAACATTCTATCATACATTATAACAATCAAAAATACATTCTAACATCCATTATAACATTCTAACATACATAATAACATTCTAACATACATTATAACATTCTAATATACATTCTAACATCCATAATAAAATTCTAACATACATGCTAACATTCTTCTCTACATTCTAACATTCTAATATACATTCTAACATCCATTATAACATTCTAACATCCATTCTAACATTCTAATATACATTCTAACATCAATTATAACATTCTAACATCCATTTTAATATTCTAATATACATTCTAACATCCATTATAATATTCTAGCATCCATTATAACATTCTAACATCCATTATAACATTCTTATATACATTCTAACATGCATTCTAACATACATTATAACATTCTAATTTACATTATAGCATCCATTATAACATTCTAACATCCATTCTAACATTTTAACATACATTATAACAATCTAATATACATTCTAACATCCATTATAACATTCTAACATACATTATAACATTCTAATATACATTCTAACATCCATTATAACATTCTAACATCCATAATAACATTCTAACATTCTAATATACATTCTAACATCCATTATAAAATTCTAACATACATTCTAACATTCTAATATACATTCTAACATCCATTTTAACATTCTAATATACATTATAACATACATTATAACATTCTAACATACATTATACCATGGTAACATACATTATAACATTCTAATATACATTCTAACATCCATTATAACATTCTAACATACATTATAACAATCTAAAATACATTCTAACATCCATTCTAACATTCTAACATACATTATAACAATCTATTATACATTCTAACATCCATTATAACATTCTAACCTACATTATAACATTCTAATATACATTCTAACATCCATTATAACATTCTAAAATCCATAATAACATTCTAACATTCTAATATACATTCTAACATCCATTATAACATTCTAACATACATTATAACATTCCAATATACATTCTAACATCCATTATAACATTCTAACATACACTATAACATTCTAACATACATTATAACATCCATTATAACATTCTAACATACATTATAACATTCTAACATACATTATAACATTCTAATATACATTCTAACATCCATTATAACATTTTAACATACATTATAACAATCTAATATACATTCTAACGTCCATTATAACATTCTAACATACATTATAACATTCTTATTTACATTCTAACATCCATTATAACATTCTAACAAACATTATAACTTTCTAATATACATTCTAACATACAATATAACATTCTAACATCCATAATAACATTCTAACATATATTCTAACATTATAATATGCATTCTAACATCCATTATAACATTCTAACATACATTATAACTTTATAATATACATTCTAACATCCATTATAACATTCTAACAAACATTCTAACATTCTAATATACATTCTAAAATCAATTATAACATTCTATCATCCATTTTAACATTCTAATATACATTATAACATCCACTATAATATTCTAACATCCATTATAACATTATAACATCCATTATAACTTTCTAATATACATTCTAACATCCATTATAACATTCTAACATACATTATAACATTCTAATATACATTCTAACATGCATTCTAACATACATTATAACATTATAATATACATTATAACATTCATTACAACATTCTAACATCCATTCTAAAATTCTAGTATACATTATAACATCCATTATAACATTCTAACATCCATTGTAACATTCTAACATACATTATAACATTCTAATATACATTCTAACATTATAATATACATTTTTACATACATTATAACATTCTAATATACATCCTAATATCCATTACAACATAATAACATACATTATAACAATCCAATATACATTCTAACATCCATTATAACATTCTATCATACATTATAACAATCTATTATACATTCTAACATCCATTATAACATTCTAACATACATTATAACATTCTAATATACATTCTAACATCCATTATAACATTCTAACATTCATAATAACATTCAAACATTCTAATATACATTCTAACATCCATTATAACATTCTAACATACATTCTAACATTCTAATATACATTTTAACATCCATTATAACATTTTAACATACATTATAACTTTCTAATATACATTCTAACATCCAATATAACATTCTAACATCCATAATAACATTCTAACAAACATTCTAACATTCCAATATACATTCTAACATCCATTATAACATTCTAACATACACTATAACATTCTAACATACATTATAACATTCTAATATACATTCTAACATCCATTATAACATTCTAACATACATTATTACAATCAAATATACATTCTAACATCCATTATAACAATCGAATATACATTCTAACATCCATTATAACATTCTAACATACATTATAACATTCTAATATACATTCTAACATCCATTATAACATTTTAACATACATTATAACATTCTAATATACACTATAACATCCATTATAACATTTTAACATACATTATAACTTTCTAATATACATTCTAACATCCATTATAACATTCTAACATACATTATAACATTCTAATATACATTCTAACATGCATTCTAACATACATTATAACATTATAATATACATTATAACATTCATTACAACATTCTAACATCCATTCTAAAATTCTAGTATACATTATAACATCCATTATAACATTCTAACATCCATTGTAACATTCTAACATACATTATAACATTCTAATATACATTCTAACATTATAATATACATTTTTACATACATTATAACATTCTAATATACATCCTAATATCCATTACAACATAATAACATACATTATAACAATCCAATATACATTCTAACATCCATTATAACATTCTATCATACATTATAACAATCTATTATACATTCTAACATCCATTATAACATTCTAACATACATTATAACATTCTAATATACATTCTAACATCCATTATAACATTCTAACATTCATAATAACATTCAAACATTCTAATATACATTCTAACATCCATTATAACATTCTAACATACATTCTAACATTCTAATATACATTTTAACATCCATTATAACATTTTAACATACATTATAACTTTCTAATATACATTCTAACATCCAATATAACATTCTAACATCCATAATAACATTCTAACAAACATTCTAACATTCCAATATACATTCTAACATCCATTATAACATTCTAACATACACTATAACATTCTAACATACATTATAACATTCTAATATACATTCTAACATCCATTATAACATTCTAACATACATTATTACAATCAAATATACATTCTAACATCCATTATAACAATCGAATATACATTCTAACATCCATTATAACATTCTAACATACATTATAACATTCTAATATACATTCTAACATCCATTATAACATTTTAACATACATTATAACATTCTAATATACACTATAACATCCATTATAACATTTTAACATACATTATAACTTTCTAATATACATTCTAACATCCAATATAACATTCTAACATCCATAATAACATTCAAACATACATTCTAACATTCCAATATACATTCTAACATCCATTATAACATTCTATCATACATTATAACATTCTAACATACATTATAGCATTCTAATATACATTCTAACATCTATTCTAACATTCTAACATACATTATAACAATCAAATATACATTCTAACATCCATTAAAACATTCTAACATACATTATAACAATCTAATATACATTCTAACATCCATTATAACATTCTAACATCCATAATAACATTCTAACATACATTCTAACATTCTAATATACATTCTAAAATCAATTATAACATTCTAACATCCATTTTAACATTCTAATATACATTATAACATCCATTATAACATTCTAACATACATTATAACATTCTAACATACATTATAACATTCTAATATACATTCTAACATCCATTATAACATTTTAACATACATTATAACAATCGAATATACATTCTAACGTCCATTATAACATTCTAACATACATTATAACATTCTAATATACATTCTAACATCCATTATAACATTCTAACAAACATTATAACTTTCTAATATACATTCTAACATACAATATAACATTCTAACATACATTATAACTTTATAATATACATTCTAACATCCATTATAACATTCTAACAAACATTCTAACATTCTAATATACATTCTAAAATCAATTATAACATTCTATCATCCATTTTAACATTCTAATATACATTATAACATCCACTATAATATTCTAACATCCATTATAACATTAATACATCCATTATAACTTTCTAATATACATTCTAACATCCATTATAACATTCTAACATACATTATAACATTATAATATACATTCTAACATGCATTCTAACATACATTATAACATTATAATATACATTATAACATCCACTATAACATTCTAACATACATTATAACATGGTAACATACATTATAACTTTCTAATATACATTCTAACATACATTATAACATTCTAACATACATTATAACAATCTAAAATACATTCTAACATCCATTATAACATTCTAACATACATCATAACATTCTAATATACATTCTAACATCCATTATAACATTCTAACATCCATAATAACATTCTAACATTCTAATATACATTCTAACATCCATTATAACATTCTAACATACATTCTAACATTCTAATATACATTCTAACATCCATTATAACATTTTAACATACATTATAACATTATAATATAAATTCTAACATCCAATATAACATTCTAACATCCATTACAACATTCTAACATACATTATAACTTTCTAATATACATTCTAACATCCATTATAACATTCTAACATCCATAATAACATTCTAACTTACATTCTAACATTCTAATATACATTCTAACTTCCAATGTAACATTCTAACATACATTCTAACATTCTAATATACATTTGTAACATCCATTATAACATTCTAACAGACATTCTAACATTCTAATATACATTCTAAAATCAATTATAACATTCTAACATCCATTTTAACATTCTAATATACATTATTACATCCACTATAATATTCTAACATCCATTATAACATTATAACATCCACTAATACATTCTAATATACATTCTAACATCCATTATAACATTCTAACATACATTATAACATTCTAATATACATTCTAACATGCATTCTAACATACATTATAACATTCTAATATACATTATAACATCCTTTATAACATTCTAACATCCATTCTAAAATTCTAATATACATTATAACATCCATTATAACATTCTAACATCCATTGTAACATTCTAACATACATTATAACATTCTAATATACATTCTAACATTCTAATATACATTTTAACATACATTATAACATTCTAATATACATCCTAATATCCATTATAACATAATAACATACATTATAACATTCTAATATACATTCTAACATCCATTATAACATTCTATCATACATTATAACAATCCAATATACATTCTAACATCCATTATAACATTCTATCATACATTATAACAATCAAAAATACATTCTAACATCCATTATAACATTCTAACATACATAATAACATTCTAACATACATTATAAAATTCTAATATATATTATAACATCCATAATAAAATTCTAACATACATGCTAACATTCTTCTCTACATTCTAACATTCTAATATACATTCTAACATCCATTATAACATTCTAACATCCATTCTAACATTCTAATATACATTCTAACATCAATTATAACATTCTAACATCCATTTTAATATTGTAATATACATTCTAACATCCATTATAATATTCTAGCATCCATTATAACATTCTAACATCCATTATAACATTCTTATATACATTCTAACATGCATTCTAACATACATTATAACATTCTAATTTACATTATAGCATCCATTATAACATTCTAACATCCATTCTAACATCCATTCTAACATTTTAACATACATTATAACAATCTAATATACATTCTAACATCCATTATAACATTCTAACATACATTATAACATTCTAATATACATTCTAACATCCATTATAACATTCTAACATCCATAATAACATTCTAACATTCTAATATACATTCTAACATCCATTATAAAATTCTAACATACATTCTAACATTCTAATATACATTCTAACATCCATTTTAACATTCTAATATACATTATAACATACATTATAACATTCTAACATACATTATACCATGGTAACATACATTATAACATTCTAATATACATTCTAACATCCATTATAACATTCTAACATACATTATAACAATCTAAAATACATTCTAACATCCATTCTAACATTCTAACATACATTATAACAATCTATTATACATTCTAACATCCATTATAACATTCTAACCTACATTATAACATTCTAATATACATTCTAACATCCATTATAACATTCTAAAATCCATAATAACATTCTAACATTCTAATATACATTCTAACATCCATTATAACATTCTAACATACATTATAACATTCCAATATACATTCTAACATCCATTATAACATTCTAACATACACTATAACATTCTAACATACATTATAACATTCTAATATACATTCTAACATCCATTATAACATTCTAACATACATTATTACAATCGAATATACATTCTAACATCCATTATAACAATCGAATATACATTCTAACATCCATTATAACATTCTAACATACATTATAACATTCTAATATACATTCTAACATCCATTATAACATTTTAACATACATTATAACATTCCAATATACATTCTAACATCCATTATAACATTCTATCATACATTATAACATTCTAACATACATTATAACAATCTACTATACATTTTAACATCCATTATAACATTCTAACATCCATAATAACATTCTAACAAACATTCTAACATTCTAATATACATTCTAACATCCATTATAACATTCTAACATACATTCTAACATTCTAATATACATTCTAAAATCAATTCTAACATTCTAACATCCATTTTAACATTCTAATATACATTATAACATCCATTATAACATTCTAACATACATTATAACATTCTAACATACATTATAACATTCTAATATACATTCTAACATCCATTATAACATTTTAACATACATTATAACAATCTAATATACATTCTAACGTCCATTATAACATTCTAACATACATTATAACATTCTAATATACATTCTAACATCCATTATAACATTCTAACAAACATTATAACTTTCTAATATACATTCTAACATACATTACAACATTCTAACATCCATAATAACATTCTAACATACATTCTAACATTCTAATATACATTCTAACATCCATTATAACATTCTAACATACATTATAACTTTATAATATACGTTCTAACATCCATTATAACATTCTAACAAACATTCTAACATTCTAATATACATTTTAAAATCAATTATAACATTCTATCATCCATTTTAACAATCTAATATACATTATAACATCCACTATAATATTCTTCATCCATTATAACATTATAACATCCATTATAACTTTCTAATATACATTCTAACATCCATTATAACATTCTAACATACATTATAACATTCTAATATACATTCTAACATGCATTCTAACATACATTATAACATTATAATATACATTATAACATCCATTATAACATTCTAACATCTATTCTAAAATTCTAATATACATTATAACATCCATTATAACATTCTAACATCCATTGTAACATTCTAACATACATTATAACATTCTAATATACATTCTAACATTATAATATACATTTTAACATACATTATAACATTCTAATATACAGCCTAATATCCATTACAACATAATAACATACATTATAACAATCCAATATACATTCTAACATCCATTATAACATTCTAACATACATTATAACAATCTATTATACATTCTAACATCCATTATAACATTATAACATACATTATAACATTCTAATATACATTCTAACATCCATTATAACATTCTAACATTCATAATAACATTCTAACATTCTAATATACATTATAACATCCATTATAACATTCTAACATCCATTGTAACATTCTAACATACATTATAACATTCTAATATACATTCTAACATTATAATATACATTTTAACATACATTATAACATTCTAATATACAGCCTAATATCCATTACAACATAATAACATACATTATAACAATCTATTATACATTCTAACATCCATTATAACATTCTAACATACATTCTAACATTCTAATATACATTTTAACATCCATTATAACATTTTAACATACATTATAACTTTCTAATATACATTATAACATTCTAATATACATTCTAACATCCATTATAACATTCTAACATACATTATTACAATCAAATATACATTCTAACATCCATTATAACAATCGAATATACATTCTAACATCCATTATAACATTCTAACATACATTATAACATTCTAATATACATTCTAACATCCATTATAACATTTTAACATACATTATAACATTCTAATATACACTCTAACATCCATTATAACATTTTAACATCCATTATAACTTTCTAATATACATTCTAACATCCATAAAAACATTCAAACATACATTCTAACATTCCAATATACATTCTAACATCCATTATAACATTCTATCATACATTATAACATTCTAACATACATTATAACATTCTAATATACATTCTAACATCCATTCTAACATTCTAACATACATTATAACAATCGAATATACATTCTAACATCCATTAAAACATTCTAACATACATTATAACAATCTAATATACATTCTAACATCCATTATAACATTCTAACATCCATAATAACATTCTAACATACATTCTAATATACATTCTAACATCCATTATAACATTCTAACATACATTCTAACATTCTAATATACATTCTAAAATCAATTATAACATTCTAACATCCATTTTAACATTCTAATATACATTATAACATCCATTATAACATTCTAACATACATTATAACATTCTAACATACATTATAACATTCTAATATACATTCTAACATCCATTATAACATTTTAACATACATTATAACAATCTAATATACATTCTAATGTCCATTATAACATTCTAACATACATTATAACATTCTAATATACATTCTAACATCCATTATAACATTCTAACAAACATTATAACTTTCTAATATACATTCTAACATACAATATAACATTCTAACATACATTATAACTTTATAATATACATTCTAACATCCATTATAACATTCTAACAAACATTCTAACATTCTAATATACATTCTAACATCCATTATAACATTTTAACATACATTATAACTTTATAATATAAATTCTAACATCCAATATAACATTCTAACATCCATTACAACATTCTAACATACATTATAACTTTCTAATATACATTCTAACATACAATATAACATTCTAACATCCATAATAACATAATAACATACATTCTAACATTCTAATATACATTCTAGCATTCATTATAACATTCTAACATACATTATAACTTTCTAATATACATTTGAACATCCATTATAACATTCTAACATACATTATAACATGGTAACATACATTATAACTTTCTAATATACATTCTAACATCCATTATAACATTCTAACATACATTATAACAATCTAAAATACATTCTAACATCCATTATAACATTCTAACATACATATTAACATTCTAACATACATTCTAACATTCTAATATACATTCTAACATCCATAATAACATTCTAACATACATGCTAACATTCTAACATACATTCTAACATCCATTATGACATTCTAACATCCATACTAACATTCTAATATACATTATAACTTCAATTATAACTTTCTAACATCCATTTTAATATTCTAATATACATTCTAACATCCATTATAACATTCTAATATACATTCTAACATGCATTCTCACATACATTATAACATTCTAATATACATTATAGCATCCATTATAACATTCTAACATCCATTCTAACATTCTAATATACATTATAACATCCAATCTAACATTCTAACATGCATTACAACATTCTAATATACATTCTAATATCCATTATAACATTCTAACATACAATATAACATTCTAACATACATTATAACAATCTAATATACATTACAACATCCATTATAACATTCTAACATACATTATAACATTCTAATATACATTCTAATATCCATTCTAACATTCTAACATACATTATAACATTCTAATATACATTCTAACATTCATTATAACATATACCATACATTATAACAATCTAATATACATTCTAACATCCATTATAACATTCTAACATACATTCTAACATTCTAATATACATTCTAATATCCATTATAATATTCTAACATACATTTTAACATTCTAATATACATTTTAACATCCATTATAACATATACCATACATTATAACAATCTAATAAACATTCTAACATCCATTATAACATTCTAACATACATTTTAACATTCTAATATACATTCTAACATCCATTATAACATTCTATCATACATTATAACATTCTAGTATACATTCTAACGTCCAAAATAACATTCTAACATCCATAATAACATTCTAACATACATTCTAACATTCTAATATACATTCTAACATCCATAATAACATTCTAACATACATTCTAACTTTCTAATATAATTTCTAACATCCATTATAACATTCTAACATACATTCTAACATTCTAATATTCATTCTAAAATCAATTATACATTCTAACATCCATTTTAACATTCTAATATACATTATAACATCCATTATAATATTCTAACATCCATTATAACATACTAACATATATTATAACATTCTAATATACATTCTAACATTCATTATAACATTCTAACATACATTATAACATTCTTATGTACATTCTAACATGCATTCTAACATACATTATAACATTCTAATATACATTATAACATCCATTATAACATTCTAACATCCATTCTAAAATTCTAATATACATTATAACATCCATTATAACATTCTAACATCCAATGTAACATTCTAACATACATTATAACATTTTAATATACATTCTAACATTCTAATATACATTCGAACATACATAATAACATTCTAATATACATTCTAATATCCATTATAACATAATAACATACATTATAACATTCTAATATACATTCTAACATCCATTATAACATTCTATCATACTGTATAACAATCCAATATACATTCTAACATCCATTATAACATTCTAACATACATTATAACATGGTAACATACATTATAACTTTCTAATATACATTCTAACATCCATTATAACATTCTAACATACATTATAACAATCTAAAATACATTCTAACATCCATTATAACATTCTAACATACATATTAACATTCTAACATACATTCTAACATTCTAATATACATTCTAACATCCATAATAACATTCTAAAATACATGCTAACATTCTAACATACATTCTAACATCCATTATGACATTCTAACATCCATACTAACATTCTAATATACATTATAACTTCATTTATAACTTTCTAACATCCATTTTAATATTCTAATATACATTCTAACATCCATTATAACATTCTAATATACATTCTAACATGCATTCTCACATACATTATAACATTCTAATATACATTATAGCATCCATTATAACATTCTAACATCCATTCTAACATTCTAATATACATTATAACATCCAATATAACATTTTTAACATGCATTACAACATTCTAATATACATTCTAATATCCATTATAACATTCTAACATACAATATAACATTCTAACATACATTATAACAATCTAATATACATTACAACATCCACTATAACATTCTAACATACATTATAACATTCTAATATACATTCTAACATGCATTCTAACATACATTATAACATTCTAATATACATTATAACATCCATTATATCATTCTAACATCCATTCTAAAATTCTAATATACATTATAACATCCATTATAACATTCTAACATCCATTGTAACATTCTAACATACATTATAACATTCTAATATACATTCTAACATTCTAATATACATTTTAACATACATTATAAAATTCTAATATACATCCTAATATCCATTATAACATAATAACATACATTATAACATTCTAATATACATTCTAACATCCATTATAACATTCTATCATACATTATAACAATCCAATATACATTCTAACATCCATTATAACATTCTAACATACATTATAACAATCAAAAATACTTTCTAACATCCATTATAACATTCTAACATACATAATAACATTCTAACATACATTCTAACATTCTAATATACATTCTAACATCCATAATAACATTCTAACATACATGCTAACATTCTTCTCTACATTCTAACATTTTAATATACATTCTAACATCCATTATAACATTCTAACATCCATTCTAACATTCTAATATACATTCTAACATCAATTATAACATTCTAACATCCATTTTAATATTCTAATATACATTCTAACATCCATTATAATATTCTAGCATCCATTATAACATTCTAAAATCCATTATAACATTCTTATATACATTCTAACATGCATTCTAACATACATTATAACATTATAATTTACATTATAGCATCCATTATAACATTCTAACATCCATTCTAACATTTTAACATACATTATAACAATCTAATATACATTCTAACATCCATTATAACATTCTAACATACATTATAACATTCTAATATACATTCTAACATCCATTATAACATTCTATCATACTGTATAACAATCCAGTATACATTCTAACATCCATTATAACATTCTAACATACATTATAACATGGTAACATACATTATAACTTTCTAATATACATTCTAACATCCATTATAACATTCTAACATACATTATAACAATCTAAAATACATTCTAACATCCATTATAACATTCTAACATACATATTAACATTCTAACATACATTCTAACATTCTAATATACATTCTAACATCCATAATAACATTCTAACATACATGCTAACATTCTAACATACATTCTAACATCCATTATGACATTCTAACATCCATACTAACATTCTAATATACATTATAACTTCAATTATAACTTTCTAACATCCATTTTAATATTCTAATATACATTCTAACATCCATTATAACATTCTAATATACATTCTAACATGCATTCTCACATACATTATAACATTCTAATATACATTATAGCATCCATTATAACATTCTAACATCCATTCTAACATTCTAATATACATTATATCATCCAATATAACATTCTAACATGCATTACAACATTCTAATATACATTCTAATATCCATTATAACATTCTAACATACAATATAACATTCTAACATACATTATAACAATCTAATATACATTACAACATCCATTATAACATTCTAACATACATTATAACATTCTAATATACATTCTAATATCAATTCTAACATTCTAACATACATTATAACATTCTAATATACATTCTAACATCCATTATAAAATATACCATACATTATAACAATCTAATATACATTCTAACATCCATTATAACATTCTAACATACATTATAACTTTCTAATATACATTCTAACATCCATTATAACATTCTAACATACATTATAACATTCTAATATACATTCTAACATCCATTATAACATTCTAACATACATTATAACATTCTAATATACATTCTAACATCCATTATAACATTCTAACATACATTATAACAATCTAATATACATTCTAACATCCATTATAACATTCTCACATACATTATAACATTCTAATATACATTCTAACATCCATTATAACATTCTAACATCCATAATAACATTCTAACATTATAATATACATTATAACATCCATTATAACATTCTAACATACATTCTAACATTCTAATATACATTCTAAAATCATTTATAACATTCAAACATCCATTTTAACATTCTAATATACATTATAACATCCACTATAACATTCTAACTTACATTATAACATGGTAACATACATTATAACATTCTAATATACATTCTAACATCCATTATAACATTCTAACATACATTATAACAATCTAAAATACATTCTAACATCCATTATAACATTCTAACATACATCATAACATTCTAATATACATTCTAACATCCAATATAACATTCTAACATCCATAATAACATTCTAACATTCTAATATACATTCTAACATCCATTATAACATTCTAACATACATTCTAACATTCTAATATACATACTAACATCCATTATAACATTTTAACATACATTATAACTTTATAATATAAATTCTAACATCCAATATAACATTCTAACATCCATTACAACATTCTAACATACATTATAACTTTCTAATATACATTCTAACATACAATATAACATTCTAACATCCATAATAACATAATAACATACATGCTAACATTCTAATATACATTCTAGCATCCATTATAACATTCTAACATACATTATAACTTTCTAATATACATTTGAACATCCATTATAACATTCTAACATACATTATAACAATCTAATATACATTCTAACATCCATTATAACATTCTAACATCCATAATAACATTCTAACATACATTCTAACATTCTAATATACATTCTAACATCCATTCTAACATTCTAACATCCATAATAACATTCTAACATACATTCTAACATTCTAATATACATTCTAACTTCCAATATAACATTCTAACATACATTCTAACATTCTAATATACATTAGTAACATCCATTATAACATTCTAACATCCATTATAACATTATAACATCCACTAAAACATTCTAATATACATTCTAACATCCATTATAACATTCTAACATACATTATAACATTCTAATATACATTCTAACATGCATTCTAACATACATTATAACATTCTAATATACATTATAACATCCATTATAACATTCTAACATCCATTCTAAAATTCTAATATACATTATAACATCCATTATAACATTCTAACATCCATTGTAACATTCTAACATACAATATAACATTCTAATATACATTCTAACATTCTAATATACATTTTAACATACATTATAAAATTCTAATATACATCCTAATATCCATTATAACATAATAACATACATTATAACATTCTAATATACATTCTAACATCCATTATAACATTCTAACATACATAATAACATTCTAACATACATTCTAACATTCTAATATACATTCTAACATCCATAATAACATTCTAACATACATGCTAACATTCTTCTCTACATTCTAACATTCTAATATACATTCTAACATCCATTATAACATTCTAACATCCATTCTAACATTATAATATTCATTCTAACATCAATTATAACATTCTAACATCCATTTTAATATTCTAATATACATTCTAACATCCATTATAATATTCTAGCATCCATTATAAAATTCTAACATCCATTATAACATTCTTATATACATTCTAACATGCATTCTAACATACATTATAACATTCTAATTTACATTATAGCATCCATTATAACATTCTAACATCCATTTTAACATTTTAACATACATTATAACAGTCTAATATACATTCTAACATCCATTATAACATTCTAACATACATTATTACATTCTAATATACATTCTAACATCCATTATAACATTCTAACATCCATAATAACATTGTAACATTCTAATATACATTCTAACATCCATTATAAAATTCTAACATACATTCTAACATTCTAATATACATTCTAACATCCATTTTAACATTCTAATATACATTATAACATACATTATAACATTCTAACATACATTATAACATGATAACATACATTATAACATTCTAATATACATTCTAACATCCATTATAACATTCTAACATACATTATAACAATCTAAAATACATTCTAACATCCATTCTAACATTCTAACATACATTATAACAATCTATTATACATTCTAACATCCATTATAACATTCTAACCTACATTATAACATTCTAATATACATTCTAACATCCATTATAACATTCTAACATCCATAATATCATTCTAACATTCTAATATACATTCTAACATCCATTATTGCATTCTAACATACATTATAACATTCCAATATACATTCTAACATCCATTATAACATTCTAACATACACTATAACATTCTAACATCCATTATAACATTCTAATATACATTCTAACATCCATTATAACATTCTAACATACATTATTACAATCGAATATACATTCTAACATCCATTATAACAATCGAATATACATTCTAACATCCATTATAACATTCTAACATACATTATAACATTCTAATATACATTCTAACATCCATTATAACATTTTAACATACATTATAACATTCTAATATACACTCTAACATCCATTATAACATTTTAACATACATTATAACTTTCTAATATACATTCTAACATCCAATATAACATTCTAACATCCATAATAACATTCAAACATACATTCTAACATTCCAATATACATTCTAACATCCATTATAACATTCTAACATACATTCTAACATTCTAATATACATTCTAAAATCAATTATAACATTCTAACATCCATTTTAACATTCTAATATACATTATAACATCCATTATAACATTTTAACATACATTATAACAATCTAATATACATTCTAATGTCCATTATAACATTCTAACATACATTATAACATTCTTATTTACATTCTAACATCCATTATAACATTCTAACAAACATTATAACTTTGTAATATACCTTCTAACATACAATATAACATTCTAACATCCATAATAACATTCTAACATATATTCTAACATTCTAATATACATTCTAACATCCATTATAATATTCTAACATACATTATAACTTTATAATATACATTCTAACATCCATTATAACATTCTAACAAACATTCTAACATTCTAATATACATTCTAAAATCAATTATAACATTCTATCATCCATTTTAACATTCTAATATACATTATAACATCCACTATAATATTCTAACATCCATTATAACATTATAACATCCATTATAACTTTCTAATATACATTCTAACATCCATTATAACATTCTAACATACATTATAACATTCTAATATACATTCTAACATGCATTCTAACATACATTATAACATTATAATATACATTATAACATCCATTATAACATTCTAACATCCATTCTAAAATTCTAATATACATTATAACATCCATTATAACATTCTAACATCCATTGTAACATTCTAACATACATTATAACATTCTAATATACATTCTAACATTATAATATACATTTTAACATACATTATAACATTCTAATATACATCCTAATATCCATTACAACATAATAACATACATTATAACAATCCAATATACATTCTAACATCCATTATAACATTCTATCATACATTATAACAATCTATTATACATTCTAACATCAATTATAACATTCTAACATACATTATAACATTCTAATATACATTCTAACATCCATTATAACATTCTAACATTCATAATAACATTCGAACATTCTAATATACATTCTAACATCCATTATAACATTCTAACATACATTCTAACATTCTAATATACATTTTAACATCCATTATAACATTTTAACATACATTATAACTTTCTAATATACATTCTAACATCCAATATAACATTCTAACATCCATGATAACATTCTTACAAACATTCTAACATTCCAATATACATTCTAACATCCATTATAACATTCTAACATACACTATAACATTCTAACATACATTATAACATTCTAATATACATTCTAACATCCATTATAACATTCTAACATACATTATTACAATCAAATATACATTCTAACATCCATTATAACAATCGAATATACATTCTAACATCCATTATAACATTCTAACATACATTATAACATTCTAATATACATTCTAACATCCATTATAACATTTTAACATACATTATAACATTCTAATATACACTCTAACATCCATTATAACATTTTAACATCCAATTTAACATTCTAACATCCATAATAACATTCAAACATACATTCTAACATTCCAATATACATTCTAACATCCATTATAACATTCTATCATACATTATAACATTCTAACATACATTATAGCATTCTAATATACATTCTAACATCCATTCTAACATTCTAACATACATTATAACAATCAAATATACATTCTAACATCCATTAAAACATTCTAACATACATTATAACAATCTAATATACATTCTAACATCCATTATAACATTCTAACATCCATAGTAACATTCTAACATACATTCTAACATTCTAATATACATTCTAAAATCAATTATAACATTCTAACATCCATTTTAACATTCTAATATACATTATAACATCCATTGTAACATTCTAACATACATTATAACATTCTAATATACATTCTAACATTCTAATATACATTTTAACATACATTATAAAATTCTAATATACATCCTAATATCCATTATAACATAATAACATACATTATAACATTCTAATATACATTCTAACATCCATTATAACATTCTATCATACATTATAACTATCCAATATACATTATAACATCCATTATAACATTCTAACATACATTATAACAATCAAAACTACATTCTAACATCCATTATAACATTCTAACATACAAAATAACATTCTAACATACATTCTAACATTCTAATATACATTCTAACATCCATAATAACATTCTAACATACATGCTAACATTCTTCTCTACATTCTAACATTCTAATATACATTCTAACATCCATTATAACATTCTAACATCCATTATAACATTCTAATATTCATTCTAACATCAATTATAACATTCTAACATCCATTTTAATATTCTAAAATACATTCTAACATCCATTATAATATTCTAGCATCCATTATAAAATTCTAACATCCATTATAACATTCTTATATACATTCTAACATGCATTCTAACATACATTATAACATTCTAATTTACATTATAGCATCCATTATAACATTCTAACATCCATTCTAACATTTTAACATACATTATAACAGTCTAATATACATTCTAACATCCATTATAACATTCTAACATACATTATAACATTCTAATATACATTCTAACATCCATTATAACATTCTAACATCCATAATAACATTCTAACATACATTATTACAATCAAATATACATTCTAACATCCATTATAACAATCGAATATACATTCTAACATCCATTATAACATTCTAACATACATTATAACATTCTAACATACATTATAACATTCTAATATACACTCTAACATCCATTATAACATTTTAACATCCAATATAACATTCTAACATCCATAATAACATTCAAACATACATTCTAACATTCCAATATACATTCTAACATCCATTATAACATTCTATCATACATTATAACATTCTAACATACATTATAGCATTCTAATATACATTCTAACATCCATTCTAACATTCTAACATACATTTTAACAATCAAATATATATTCTAACATCCATTAAAACATTCTAACATACATTATAACAATCTAATATACATTCTAACATCCATTATAACATTCTAACATCCATAGTAACATTCTAACATACATTCTAACATTCTAATATACATTCTAAAATCAATTATAACATTCTAACATCCATTTTAACATTCTAATATACATTATAACATCCATTGTAACATTATAACATACATTATAACATTCTAATATACATTCTAACATCCATTATAACATTCTAACATACATAATAACATTCTAACATACATTCTAACATTCTAATATACATTCTAACATCCATAATAACATTCTAACATACATGCTAACATTCTTCTCTACATTCTAACATTCTAATATACATTCTAACATCCATTATAACATTCTAACATCCATTCTAACATTATAATATTCATTCTAACATCAATTATAACATTCTAACATCCATTTTAATATTCTAATATACATTCTAACATCCATTATAATATTCTAGCATCCATTATAAAATTCTAACATCCATTATAACATTCTTATATACATTCTAACATGCATTCTAACATACATTATAACATTCTAATTTACATTATAGCATCCATTATTACATTCTAACATCCATTTTAACATTTTAACATACATTATAACAGTCTAATATACATTCTAACATCCATTATAACATTCTAACATACATTATTACATTCTAATATACATTCTAACATCCATTATAACATTCTAACATCCATAATAACATTGTAACATTCTAATATACATTCTAACATCCATTATAAAATTCTAACATACATTCTAACATTCTAATATACATTCTAACATCCATTTTAACATTCTAATATACATTATAACATACATTATAACATTCTAACATACATTATAACATGATAACATACATTATAACATTCTAATATACATTCTAACATCCATTATAACATTCTAACATACATTATAACAATCTAAAATACATTCTAACATCCATTCTAACATTCTAACATACATTATAACAATCTATTATACATTCTAACATCCATTATAACATTCTAACCTACATTATAACATTCTAATATACATTCTAACATCCATTATAACATTCTAACATCCATAATATCATTCTAACATTCTAATATACATTCTAACATCCATTATTGCATTCTAACATACATTATAACATTCCAATATACATTCTAACATCCATTATAACATTCTAACATACACTATAACATTCTAACATCCATTATAACATTCTAATATACATTCTAACATCCATTATAACATTCTAACATACATTATTACAATCGAATATACATTCTAACATCCATTATAACAATCGAATATACATTCTAACATCCATTATAACATTCTAACATACATTATAACATTCTAATATACATTCTAACATCCATTATAACATTTTAACATACATTATAACATTCTAATATACACTCTAACATCCATTATAACATTTTAACATACATTATAACTTTCTAATATACATTCTAACATCCAATATAACATTCTAACATCCATAATAACATTCAAACATACATTCTAACATTCCAATATACATTCTAACATCCATTATAACATTCTATCATACATTATAACATTCTAACATACATTATAACAATCTACTATACATTTTAACATCCATTATAACATTCTGACATCCATAATAACATTCTAACATACATTCTAACATTCTAATATACATTCTAACATCCATTATAACATTCTAACATACATTCTAACATTCTAATATACATTCTAATATCAATTATAACATTCTAACATCCATTTTAACATTCTAATATACATTATAACATCCATTATAACATTTTAACATACATTATAACAATCTAATATACATTCTAATGTCCATTATAACATTCTAACATACATTATAACATTCTTATTTACATTCTAACATCCATTATAACATTCTAACAAACATTATAACTTTGTAATATACATTCTAACATACAATATAACATTCTAACATCCATAATAACATTCTAACATATATTCTAACATTCTAATATACATTCTAACATCCATTATAATATTCTAACATACATTATAACTTTATAATATACATTCTAACATCCATTATAACATTCTAACAAACATTCTAACATTCTAATATACATTCTAAAATCAATTATAACATTCTATCATCCATTTTAACATTCTAATATACATTATAACATCCACTATAATATTCTAACATCCATTATAACATTATAACATCCATTATAACTTTCTAATATACATTCTAACATCCATTATAACATTCTAACATACATTATAACATTCTAATATACATTCTAACATGCATTCTAACATACATTATAACATTATAATATACATTATAACATCCATTATAACATTCTAACATCCATTCTAAAATTCTAATATACATTATAACATCCATTATAACATTCTAACATCCATTGTAACATTCTAACATACATTATAACATTCTAATATACATTCTAACATTATAATATACATTTTAACATACATTATAACATTCTAATATACATCCTAATATCCATTACAACATAATAACATACATTATAACAATCCAATATACATTCTAACATCCATTATAACATTCTATCATACATTATAACAATCTATTATACATTCTAACATCAATTATAACATTCTAACATACATTATAACATTCTAATATACATTCTAACATCCATTATAACATTCTAACATTCATAATAACATTCGAACATTCTAATATACATTCTAACATCCATTATAACATTCTAACATACATTCTAACATTCTAATATACATTTTAACATCCATTATAACATTTTAACATACATTATAACTTTCTAATATACATTCTAACATCCAATATAACATTCTAACATCCATGATAACATTCTTACAAACATTCTAACATTCCAATATACATTCTAACATCCATTATAACATTCTAACATACACTATAACATTCTAACATACATTATAACATTCTAATATACATTCTAACATCCATTATAACATTCTAACATACATTATTACAATCAAATATACATTCTAACATCCATTATAACAATCGAATATACATTCTAACATCCATTATAACATTCTAACATACATTATAACATTCTAATATACATTCTAAAATCCATTATAACATTTTAACATACATTATAACATTCTAATATACACTCTAACATCCATTATAACATTTTAACATCCAATTTAACATTCTAACATCCATAATAACATTCAAACATACATTCTAACATTCCAATATACATTCTAACATCCATTATAACATTCTATCATACATTATAACATTCTAACATACATTATAGCATTCTAATATACATTCTAACATCCATTCTAACATTCTAACATACATTATAACAATCAAATATACATTCTAACATCCATTAAAACATTCTAACATACATTATAACAATCTAATATACATTCTAACATCCATTATAACATTCTAACATCCATAGTAACATTCTAACATACATTCTAACATTCTAATATACATTCTAAAATCAATTATAACATTCTAACATCCATTTTAACATTCTAATATACATTATAACATCCATTGTAACATTCTAACATACATTATAACATTCTAATATACATTCTAACATTCTAATATACATTTTAACATACATTATAAAATTCTAATATACATCCTAATATCCATTATAACATAATAACATACATTATAACATTCTAATATACATTCTAACATCCATTATAACATTCTATCATACATTATAACTATCCAATATACATTATAACATCCATTATAACATTCTAACATACATTATAACAATCAAAACTACATTCTAACATCCATTATAACATTCTAACATACAAAATAACATTCTAACATACATTCTAACATTCTAATATACATTCTAACATCCATAATAACATTCTAACATACATGCTAACATTCTTCTCTACATTCTAACATTCTAATATACATTCTAACATCCATTATAACATTCTAACATCCATTATAACATTCTAATATTCATTCTAACATCAATTATAACATTCTAACATCCATTTTAATATTCTAAAATACATTCTAACATCCATTATAATATTCTAGCATCCATTATAAAATTCTAACATCCATTATAACATTCTTATATACATTCTAACATGCATTCTAACATACATTATAACATTCTAATTTACATTATAGCATCCATTATAACATTCTAACATCCATTCTAACATTTTAACATACATTATAACAGTCTAATATACATTCTAACATCCATTATAACATTCTAACATACATTATAACATTCTAATATACATTCTAACATCCATTATAACATTCTAACATCCATAATAACATTCTAACATACATTATTACAATCAAATATACATTCTAACATCCATTATAACAATCGAATATACATTCTAACATCCATTATAACATTCTAACATACATTATAACATTCTAATATACACTCTAACATCCATTATAACATTTTAACATCCAATATAACATTCTAACATCCATAATAACATTCAAACATACATTCTAACATTCCAATATACATTCTAACATCCATTATAACATTCTATCATACATTATAACATTCTAACATACATTATAGCATTCTAATATACATTCTAACATCCATTCTAACATTCTAACATACATTTTAACAATCAAATATATATTCTAACATCCATTAAAACATTCTAACATACATTATAACAATCTAATATACATTCTAACATCCATTATAACATTCTAACATCCATAGTAACATTCTAACATACATTCTAACATTCTAATATACATTCTAAAATCAATTATAACATTCTAACATCCATTTTAACATTCTAATATACATTATAACATCCATTGTAACATTATAACATACATTATAACATTCTAATATACATTCTAACATTCTAATATACATTTTAACATACATTATAAAATTCTAATATACATCCTAATATCCATTATAACATAATAACATACATTATAACATTCTAATATACATTCTAACATCCATTATAACATTCTATCATACATTATAACTATCCAATATACATTATAACATCCATTATAACATTCTAACATACATTATAACAATCAAAACTACATTCTAACATCCATTATAACATTCTAACATACAAAATAACATTCTAACATACATTCTAACATTCTAATATACATTCTAACATCCATAATAACATTCTAACATACATGCTAACATTCTTCTCTACATTCTAACATTCTAATATACATTCTAACATCCATTATAACATTCTAACATCCATTCTAACATTCTAATATTCATTCTAACATCAATTATAACATTCTAACATCCATTTTAATATTCTAATATACATTCTAACATCCATTATAATATTCTAGCATCCATTATAAAATTCTAACATCCATTATAACATTCTTATATACATTCTAACATGCATTCTAACATACATTATAACATTCTAATTTACATTATAGCATCCATTATAACATTCTAACATCCATTCTAACATTTTAACATACATTATAACAGTCTAATATACATTCTAACATCCATTATAACATTCTAACATACATTATAACATTCTAATATACATTCTAACATCCATTATAACATTCTAACATCCATAATAACATTCTAACATTCTAATATACATTATAACATCCATTATAAAATTCTAACATACATTCTAACATTCTAATATACATTCTAACATCCATTTTAACATTCTAATATACATTATAACATACATTATAACATTCTAACATACATTATAACATGGTAACATACATTATAACATTCTAATATACATTCTAACATCCATTAAAACATTCTAACATACATTATAACAATCTAAAATACATTCTAACATCCATTCTAACATTCTAACATACATTATAACAATTTATTATACATTCTAACATCCATTATAACATTCTAACATCCATAATAACATTCTAACATTCTAATATACATTCTAACATCCATTATAACATTCTAACATACATTCTAACATTCTAAAAAAACATTCTAACATCCATTATAACATTTTAACATACATTATAACATTATAATATAAATTCTAACATCCAATATAACATTCTAACATCCATTACAACATTCTAACATACATTATAACTTTCTAATATACATTCTAACATACAATATAACATTCTAACATCCATAATAACATAATAACATACATTCTAACATTCTAATATACATTCTAGCATCCATTATAACATTCTAACATACATTATAACTTTCTAATATACATTCGAACATCCATTATAACATTCTAACATACATTATAACAATCTAATATACATTCTAACATCCATTATAACATTCTAACATCCATAATAACATTCTAACATACATTCTAACATTCTAATATACATTCTAACATCCATTATAACATTCTAACATCCATAATAACATTCTAACATACATTCTAACATTCTAATATACATTCTAACTTCCAATATAACATTCTAACATACATTCTAACATTCTAATATACATTTGTAACATCCATTATAACATTCTAACAGACATTCTAACATTCTAATATACATTCTAAAATCAATTATAACATTCTAACATCCATTTTAACATTCTAATATACATTATTACATCCACTATAATATTCTAACATCCATTATAACATTATAACATCCACTAAAACATTCTAATATACATTCTAACATCCATTATAACATTCTAACATACATTATAACATTCTAATATACATTCTAACATGCATTCTAACATACATTATAACATTCTAATATACATTATAACATCCATTATAACATTCTAACATCCATTCTAAAATTCTAATATACATTATAACATCCATTATAACATTCTAACATCCATTGTAACATTCTAACATACATTATAACATTCTAATATACATTCTAACATTCTAATATACATTTTAACATACATTATAACATTCTAATATACATCCTAATATCCATTATAACATAATAACATACATTATAACATTTTAATATACATTCTAACATCCATTATAACATTCTATCATACATTATAACAATCCAATATACATTCTAACATCCATTATAACATTCTATCATACATTATAACAATCAAAAATACATTCTAACATCCATTATAACATTCTAACATACATAATAACATTCTAACATACATTATAACATTCTAATATACATTCTAACATCCATAATAAAATTCTAACATACATGCTAACATTCTTCTCTACATTCTAACATTCTAATATACATTCTAACATCCATTATAACATTCTAACATCCATTCTAACATTCTAATATACATTCTAACATCAATTATAACATTCTAACATCCATTTTAATATTCTAATATACATTCTAACATCCATTATAATATTCTAGCATCCATTATAACATTCTAACATCCATTATAACATTCTTATATACATTCTAACATGCATTCTAACATACATTATAACATTCTAATTTACATTATAGCATCCATTATAACATTCTAACATCCATTCTAACATTTTAACATACATTATAACAATCTAATATACATTCTAACATCCATTATAACATTCTAACATACATTATAACATTCTAATATACATTCTAACATCCATTATAACATTCTAACATCCATAATAACATTCTAACATTCTAATATACATTCTAACATCCATTATAAAATTCTAACATACATTCTAACATTCTAATATACATTCTAACATCCATTTTAACATTCTAATATACATTATAACATACATTATAACATTCTAACATACATTATACCATGGTAACATACATTATAACATTCTAATATACATTCTAACATCCATTATAACATTCTAACATACATTATAACAATCTAAAATACATTCTAACATCCATTCTAACATTCTAACATACATTATAACAATCTATTATACATTCTAACATCCATTATAACATTCTAACCTACATTATAACATTCTAATATACATTCTAACATCCATTATAACATTCTAAAATCCATAATAACATTCTAACATTCTAATATACATTCTAACATCCATTATAACATTCTAACATACATTATAACATTCCAATATACATTCTAACATCCATTATAACATTCTAACATACACTATAACATTCTAACATACATTATAACATCCATTATAACATTCTAACATACATTATAACATTCTAACATACATTATAACATTCTAATATACATTCTAACATCCATTATAACATTTTAACATACATTATAACAATCTAATATACATTCTAACGTCCATTATAACATTCTAACATACATTATAACATTCTTATATACATTCTAACATCCATTATAACATTCTAACAAACATTATAACTTTCTAATATACATTCTAACATACAATATAACATTCTAACATCCATAATAACATTCTAACATATATTCTAACATTATAATATGCATTCTAACATCCATTATAACATTCTAACATACATTATAACTTTATAATATACATTCTAACATCCATTATAACATTCTAACAAACATTCTAACATTCTAATATACATTCTAAAATCAATTATAACATTCTATCATCCATTTTAACATTCTAATATACATTATAACATCCACTATAATATTCTAACATCCATTATAACATTATAACATCCATTATAACTTTCTAATATACATTCTAACATCCATTATAACATTCTAACATACATTATAACATTCTAATATACATTCTAACATGCATTCTAACATACATTATAACATTATAATATACATTATAACATTCATTATAACATTCTAACATCCATTCTAAAATTCTAGTATACATTATAACATCCATTATAACATTCTAACATCCATTGTAACATTCTAACATACATTATAACATTCTAATATACATTCTAACATTATAATATACATTTTTACATACATTATAACATTCTAATATACATCCTAATATCCATTACAACATAATAACATACATTATAACAATCCAATATACATTCTAACATCCATTATAACATTCTATCATACATTCTAACAATCTATTATACATTCTAACATCCATTATAACATTCTAACATACATTATAACATTCTAATATACATTCTAACATCCATTATAACATTCTAACATTCATAATAACATTCAAACATTCTAATATACATTCTAACATCCATTATAACATTCTAACATACATTCTAACATTCTAATATACATTTTAACATCCATTATAACATTTTAACATACATTATAACTTTCTAATATACATTCTAACATCCAATATAACATTCTAACATCCATAATAACATTCTAACAAACATTCTAACATTCCAATATACATTCTAACATCCATTATAACATTCTATCATACATTATAACATTCTAACATACATTATAGCATTCTAATATACATTCTAACATCCATTCTAACATTCTAACATACATTATAACAATCAAATATACATTCTAACATCCATTAAAACATTCTAACATACATTATAACAATCTAATATACATTCTAACATCCATTATAACATTCTAACATCCATAGTAACATTCTAACATACATTCTAACATTCTAATATACATTCTAAAATCAATTATAACATTCTAACATCCATTTTAACATTCTAATATACATTATAACATCCATTGTAACATTCTAACATACATTATAACATTCTAATATACATTCTAACATTCTAATATACATTTTAACATACATTATAAAATTCTAATATACATCCTAATATCCATTATAACATAATAACATACATTATAACATTCTAATATACATTCTAACATCCATTATAACATTCTATCATACATTATAACTATCCAATATACATTATAACATCCATTATAACATTCTAACATACATTATAACAATCAAAACTACATTCTAACATCCATTATAACATTCTAACATACAAAATAACATTCTAACATACATTCTAACATTCTAATATACATTCTAACATCCATAATAACATTCTAACATACATGCTAACATTCTTCTCTACATTCTAACATTCTAATATACATTCTAACATCCATTATAACATTCTAACATCCATTATAACATTCTAATATTCATTCTAACATCAATTATAACATTCTAACATCCATTTTAATATTCTAAAATACATTCTAACATCCATTATAATATTCTAGCATCCATTATAAAATTCTAACATCCATTATAACATTCTTATATACATTCTAACATGCATTCTAACATACATTATAACATTCTAATTTACATTATAGCATCCATTATAACATTCTAACATCCATTCTAACATTTTAACATACATTATAACAGTCTAATATACATTCTAACATCCATTATAACATTCTAACATACATTATAACATTCTAATATACATTCTAACATCCATTATAACATTCTAACATCCATAATAACATTCTAACATACATTATTACAATCAAATATACATTCTAACATCCATTATAACAATCGAATATACATTCTAACATCCATTATAACATTCTAACATACATTATAACATTCTAACATACATTATAACATTCTAATATACACTCTAACATCCATTATAACATTTTAACATCCAATATAACATTCTAACATCCATAATAACATTCAAACATACATTCTAACATTCCAATATACATTCTAACATCCATTATAACATTCTATCATACATTATAACATTCTAACATACATTATAGCATTCTAATATACATTCTAACATCCATTCTAACATTCTAACATACATTTTAACAATCAAATATATATTCTAACATCCATTAAAACATTCTAACATACATTATAACAATCTAATATACATTCTAACATCCATTATAACATTCTAACATCCATAGTAACATTCTAACATACATTCTAACATTCTAATATACATTCTAAAATCAATTATAACATTCTAACATCCATTTTAACATTCTAATATACATTATAACATCCATTGTAACATTATAACATACATTATAACATTCTAATATACATTCTAACATTCTAATATACATTTTAACATACATTATAAAATTCTAATATACATCCTAATATCCATTATAACATAATAACATACATTATAACATTCTAATATACATTCTAACATCCATTATAACATTCTATCATACATTATAACTATCCAATATACATTATAACATCCATTATAACATTCTAACATACATTATAACAATCAAAACTACATTCTAACATCCATTATAACATTCTAACATACAAAATAACATTCTAACATACATTCTAACATTCTAATATACATTCTAACATCCATAATAACATTCTAACATACATGCTAACATTCTTCTCTACATTCTAACATTCTAATATACATTCTAACATCCATTATAACATTCTAACATCCATTCTAACATTCTAATATTCATTCTAACATCAATTATAACATTCTAACATCCATTTTAATATTCTAATATACATTCTAACATCCATTATAATATTCTAGCATCCATTATAAAATTCTAACATCCATGTTTAACATTCTTATATACATTCTAACATGCATTCTAACATACATTATAACATTCTAATTTACATTATAGCATCCATTATAACATTCTAACATCCATTCTAACATTTTAACATACATTATAACAGTCTAATATACATTCTAACATCCATTATAACATTCTAACATACATTATAACATTCTAATATACATTCTAACATCCATTATAACATTCTAACATCCATAATAACATTCTAACATTCTAATATACATTCTAACATCCATTATAAAATTCTAACATACATTCTAACATTCTAATATACATTCTAACATCCATTTTAACATTCTAATATACATTATAACATACATTATAACATTCTAACATACATTATAACATGGTAACATACATTATAACATTCTAATATACATTCTAACATCCATTAAAACATTCTAACATACATTATAACAATCTAAAATACATTCTAACATCCATTCTAACATTCTAACATACATTATAACAATTTATTATACATTCTAACATCCATTATAACATTCTAACATCCATAATAACATTCTAACATTCTAATATACATTCTAACATCCATTATAACATTCTAACATACATTCTAACATTCTAAAAAAACATTCTAACATCCATTATAACATTTTAACATACATTATAACATTATAATATAAATTCTAACATCCAATATAACATTCTAACATCCATTACAACATTCTAACATACATTATAACTTTCTAATATACATTCTAACATACAATATAACATTCTAACATCCATAATAACATAATAACATACATTCTAACATTCTAATATACATTCTAGCATCCATTATAACATTCTAACATACATTATAACTTTCTAATATACATTCGAACATCCATTATAACATTCTAACATACATTATAACAATCTAATATACATTCTAACATCCATTATAACATTCTAACATCCATAATAACATTCTAACATACATTCTAACATTCTAATATACATTCTAACATCCATTATAACATTCTAACATCCATAATAACATTCTAACATACATTCTAACATTCTAATATACATTCTAACTTCCAATATAACATTCTAACATACATTCTAACATTCTAATATACATTTGTAACATCCATTATAACATTCTAACAGACATTCTAACATTCTAATATACATTCTAAAATCAATTATAACATTCTAACATCCATTTTAACATTCTAATATACATTATTACATCCACTATAATATTCTAACATCCATTATAACATTATAACATCCACTAAAACATTCTAATATACATTCTAACATCCATTATAACATTCTAACATACATTATAACATTCTAATATACATTCTAACATGCATTCTAACATACATTATAACATTCTAATATACATTATAACATCCATTATAACATTCTAACATCCATTCTAAAATTCTAATATACATTATAACATCCATTATAACATTCTAACATCCATTGTAACATTCTAACATACATTATAACATTCTAATATACATTCTAACATTCTAATATACATTTTAACATACATTATAACATTCTAATATACATCCTAATATCCATTATAACATAATAACATACATTATAACATTCTAATATACATTCTAACATCCATTATAACATTCTATCATACATTATAACAATCCAATATACATTCTAACATCCATTATAACATTCTATCATACATTATAACAATCAAAAATACATTCTAACATCCATTATAACATTCTAACATACATAATAACATTCTAACATACATTATAACATTCTAATATACATTCTAACATCCATAATAAAATTCTAACATACATGCTAACATTCTTCTCTACATTCTAACATTCTAATATACATTCTAACATCCATTATAACATTCTAACATCCATTCTAACATTCTAATATACATTCTAACATCAATTATAACATTCTAACATCCATTATAATATTCTAGCATCCATTATAACATTCTAACATCCATTATAACATTCTTATATACATTCTAACATGCATTCTAACATACATTATAACATTCTAATTTACATTATAGCATCCATTATAACATTCTAACATCCATTCTAACATTTTAACATACATTATAACAATCTAATATACATTCTAACATCCATTATAACATTCTAACATACATTATAACATTATAATATACATTCTAACATCCATTCTAACATTCTAACATCCATAATAACATTCTAACATTCTAATATACATTCTAACATCCATTATAAAATTCTAACATACATTCTAACATTCTAATATACATTCTAACATCCATTTTAACATTCTAATATACATTATAACATACATTATAACATTCTAACATACATTATACCATGGTAACATACATTATAACATTCTAATATACATTCTAACATCCATTATAACATTCTAACATACATTATAACAATCTAAAATACATTCTAACATCCATTCTAACATTCTAACATACATTATAACAATCTATTATACATTCTAACATCCATTATAACATTCTAACCTACATTATAACATTCTAATATACATTCTAACATCCATTATAACATTCTAAAATCCATAATAACATTCTAACATTCTAATATACATTCTAACATCCATTATAACATTCTAACATACATTATAACATTCCAATATACATTCTAACATCCATTATAACATTCTAACATACACTATAACATTCTAACATACATTATAACATCCATTATAACATTCTAACATACATTATAACATTCTAACATACATTATAACATTCTAATATACATTCTAACATCCATTATAACATTTTAACATACATTATAACAATCTAATATACATTCTAACGTCCATTATAACATTCTAACATACATTATAACATTCTTATATACATTCTAACATCCATTATAACATTCTAACAAACATTATAACTTTCTAATATACATTCTAACATACAATATAACATTCTAACATCCATAATAACATTCTAACATATATTCTAACATTATAATATGCATTCTAACATCCATTATAACATTCTAACATACATTATAACTTTATAATATACATTCTAACATCCATTATAACATTCTAACAAACATTCTAACATTCTAATATACATTCTAAAATCAATTATAACATTCTATCATCCATTTTAACATTCTAATATACATTATAACATCCACTATAATATTCTAACATCCATTATAACATTATAACATCCATTATAACTTTCTAATATACATTCTAACATCCATTATAACATTCTAACATACATTATAACATTCTAATATACATTCTAACATGCATTCTAACATACATTATAACATTATAATATACATTATAACATTCATTATAACATTCTAACATCCATTCTAAAATTCTAGTATACATTATAACATCCATTATAACATTCTAACATCCATTGTAACATTCTAACATACATTATAACATTCTAATATACATTCTAACATTATAATATACATTTTTACATACATTATAACATTCTAATATACATCCTAATATCCATTACAACATAATAACATACATTATAACAATCCAATATACATTCTAACATCCATTATAACATTCTATCATACATTCTAACAATCTATTATACATTCTAACATCCATTATAACATTCTAACATACATTATAACATTCTAATATACATTCTAACATCCATTATAACATTCTAACATTCATAATAACATTCAAACATTCTAATATACATTCTAACATCCATTATAACATTCTAACATACATTCTAACATTCTAATATACATTTTAACATCCATTATAACATTTTAACATACATTATAACTTTCTAATATACATTCTAACATCCAATATAACATTCTAACATCCATAATAACATTCTAACAAACATTCTAACATTCCAATATACATTCTAACATCCATTATAACATTCTAACATACACTATAACATTCTAACATACATTATAACATTCTAATATACATTCTAACATCCATTATAACATTCTAACATACATTATTACAATCAAATATACATTCTAACATCCATTATAACAATCGAATATACATTCTAACATCCATTATAACATTCTAACATACATTATAACATTCTAATATACATTCTAACATCCATTATAACATTTTAACATACATTATAACATTCTAATATACACTATAACATCCATTATAACATTTTAACATACATTATAACTTTCTAATATACATTCTAACATCCAATATAACATTCTAACATCCATAATAACATTCAAACATACATTCTAACATTCCAATATACATTCTAACATCCATTATAACATTCTATCATACATTATAACATTCTAACATACATTATAGCATTCTAATATACATTCTAACATCCATTCTAACATTCTAACATACATTATAACAATCAAATATACATTCTAACATCCATTAAAACATTCTAACATACATTATAACAATCTAATATACATTCTAACATCCATTATAACATTCTAACATCCATAATAACATTCTAACATACATTCTAACATTCTAATATACATTCTAAAATCAATTATAACATTCTAACATCCATTTTAACATTCTAATATACATTATAACATCCATTATAACATTCTAACATACATTATAACATTCTAACATACATTATAACATTCTAATATACATTCTAACATCCATTATAACATTTTAACATACATTATAACAATCGAATATACATTCTAACGTCCATTATAACATTCTAACATACATTATAACATTCTAATATACATTCTAACATCCATTATAACATTCTAACAAACATTATAACTTTCTAATATACATTCTAACATACAATATAACATTCTAACATACATTATAACTTTATAATATACATTCTAACATCCATTATAACATTCTAACAAACATTCTAACATTCTAATATACATTCTAAAATCAATTATAACATTCTATCATCCATTTTAACATTCTAATATACATTATAACATCCACTATAATATTCTAACATCCATTATAACATTAATACATCCATTATAACTTTCTAATATACATTCTAATATCCATTATAACATTCTAACATACATTATAACATTATAATATACATTCTAACATGCATTCTAACATACATTATAACATTATAATATACATTATAACATCCACTATAACATTCTAACATACATTATAACATGGTAACATACATTATAACTTTCTAATATACATTCTAACATACATTATAACATTCTAACATACATTATAACAATCTAAAATACATTCTAACATCCATTATAACATTCTAACATACATCATAACATTCTAATATACATTCTAACATCCATTATAACATTCTAACATCCATAATAACATTCTAACATTCTAATATACATTCTAACATCCATTATAACATTCTAACATACATTCTAACATTCTAATATACATTCTAACATCCATTATAACATTTTAACATACATTATAACATTATAATATAAATTCTAACATCCAATATAACATTCTAACATCCATTACAACATTCTAACATACATTATAACTTTCTAATATACATTCTAACATCCATTATAACATTCTAACATCCATAATAACATTCTAACTTACATTCTAACATTCTAATATACATTCTAACTTCCAATATAACATTCTAACATACATTCTAACATTCTAATATACATTTGTAACATCCATTATAACATTCTAACAGACATTCTAACATTCTAATATACATTCTAAAATCAATTATAACATTCTAACATCCATTTTAACATTCTAATATACATTATTACATCCACTATAATATTCTAACATCCATTATAACATTATAACATCCACTAAAACATTCTAATATACATTCTAACATCCATTATAACATTCTAACATACATTATAACATTCTAATATACATTCTAACATGCATTCTAACATACATTATAACATTCTAATATACATTATAACATCCTTTATAACATTCTAACATCCATTCTAAAATTCTAATATACATTATAACATCCATTATAACATTCTAACATCCATTGTAACATTCTAACATACATTATAACATTCTAATATACATTCTAACATTCTAATATACATTTTAACATACATTATAACATTCTAATATACATCCTAATATCCATTATAACATAATAACATACATTATAACATTCTAATATACATTCTAACATCCATTATAACATTCTATCATACATTATAACAATCCAATATACATTCTAACATCCATTATAACATTCTATCATACATTATAACAATCAAAAATACATTCTAACATCCATTATAACATTCTAACATACATAATAACATTCTAACATACATTATAAAATTCTAATATATATTATAACATCCATAATAAAATTCTAACATACATGCTAACATTCTTCTCTACATTCTAACATTCTAATATACATTCTAACATCCATTATAACATTCTAACATCCATTCTAACATTCTAATATACATTCTAACATCAATTATAACATTCTAACATCCATTTTAATATTGTAATATACATTCTAACATCCATTATAATATTCTAGCATCCATTATAACATTCTAACATTCATTATAACATTCTTATATACATTCTAACATGCATTCTAACATACATTATAACATTCTAATTTACATTATAGCATCCATTATAACATTCTAACATCCATTCTAACATCCATTCTAACATTTTAACATACATTATAACAATCTAATATACATTCTAACATCCATTATAACATTCTAACATACATTATAACATTCTAATATACATTCTAACATCCATTATAACATTCTAACATCCATAATAACATTCTAACATTCTAATATACATTCTAACATCCATTATAAAATTCTAACATACATTCTAACATTCTAATATACATTCTAACATCCATTTTAACATTCTAATATACATTATAACATACATTATAACATTCTAACATACATTATACCATGGTAACATACATTATAACATTCTAATATACATTCTAACATCCATTATAACATTCTAACATACATTATAACAATCTAAAATACATTCTAACATCCATTCTAACATTCTAACATACATTATAACAATCTATTATACATTCTAACATCCATTATAACATTCTAACCTACATTATAACATTCTAATATACATTCTAACATCCATTATAACATTCTAAAATCCATAATAACATTCTAACATTCTAATATACATTCTAACATCCATTATAACATTCTAACATACATTATAACATTCCAATATACATTCTAACATCCATTATAACATTCTAACATACACTATAACATTCTAACATACATTATAACATTCTAATATACATTCTAACATCCATTATAACATTCTAACATACATTATTACAATCGAATATACATTCTAACATCCATTATAACAATCGAATATACATTCTAACATCCATTATAACATTCTAACATACATTATAACATTCTAATATACATTCTAACATCCATTATAACATTTTAACATACATTATAACATTCCAATATACATTCTAACATCCATTATAACATTCTATCATACATTATAACATTCTAACATACATTATAACAATCTACTATACATTTTAACATCCATTATAACATTCTAACATCCATAATAACATTCTAACATACATTCTAACATTCTAATATACATTCTAACATCCATTATAACATTCTAACATACATTCTAACATTCTAATATACATTCTAAAATCAATTCTAACATTCTAACATCCATTTTAACATTCTAATATACATTATAACATCCATTATAACATTCTAACATACATTATAACATTCTAACATACATTATAACATTCTAATATACATTCTAACATCCATTATAACATTTTAACATACATTATAACAATCTAATATACATTCTAACGTCCATTATAACATTCTAACATACATTATAACATTCTAATATACATTCTAACATCCATTATAACATTCTAACAAACATTATAACTTTCTAATATACATTCTAACATACATTACAACATTCTAACATCCATAATAACATTCTAACATACATTCTAACATTCTAATATACATTCTAACATCCATTATAACATTCTAACATACATTATAACTTTATAATATACGTTCTAACATCCATTATAACAGTCTAACAAACATTCTAACATTCTAATATACATTCTAAAATCAATTATAACATTCTATCATCCATTTTAACAATCTAATATACATTATAACATCCACTATAATATTCTTCATCCATTATAACATTATAACATCCATTATAACTTTCTAATATACATTCTAACATCCATTATAACATTCTAACATACATTATAACATTCTAATATACATTCTAACATGCATTCTAACATACATTATAACATTATAATATACATTATAACATCCATTATAACATTCTAACATCTATTCTAAAATTCTAATATACATTATAACATCCATTATAACATTCTAACATCCATTGTAACATTCTAACATACATTATAACATTCTAATATACATTCTAACATTATAATATACATTTTAACATACATTATAACATTCTAATATACAGCCTAATATCCATTACAACATAATAACATACATTATAACAATCCAATATACATTCTAACATCCATTATAACATTCTAACATACATTATAACAATCTATTATACATTCTAACATCCATTATAACATTATAACATACATTATAACATTCTAATATACATTCTAACATCCATTCTAACATTCTAACATTCATAATAACATTCTAACATTCTAATATACATTATAACATCCATTATAACATTATAACATCCATTGTAACATTCTAACATACATTATAACATTCTAATATACATTCTAACATTATAATATACATTTTAACATACATTATAACATTCTAATATACAGCCTAATATCCATTACAACATAATAACATACATTATAACAATCCAATATACATTCTAACATCCATTATAACATTCTAACATACATTATAACAATCTATTATACATTCTAACATCCATTATAACATTCTAACATACATTCTAACATTCTAATATACATTTTAACATCCATTATAACATTTTAACATACATTATAACTTTCTAATATACATTATAACATTCTAATATACATTCTAACATCCATTATAACAATCTAACATACATTATTACAATCAAATATACATTCTAACATCCATTATAACAATCGAATATACATTCTAACATCCATTATAACATTCTAACATACATTATAACATTCTAATATACATTCTAACATCCATTATAACATTTTAACATACATTATAACATTCTAATATACACTCTAACATCCATTATAACATTTTAACATCCATTATAACTTTCTAATATACATTCTAACATCCATAAAAACATTCAAACATACATTCTAACATTCCAATATACATTCTAACATCCATTATAACATTCTATCATACATTATAACATTCTAACATACATTATAACATTCTAATATACATTCTAACATCCATTCTAACATTCTAACATACATTATAACAATCGAATATACATTCTAACATCCATTAAAACATTCTAACATACATTATAACAATCTAATATACATTCTAACATCCATTATAACATTCTAACATCCATAATAACATTCTAACATACATTCTAATATACATTCTAACATCCATTATAACATTCTAACATACATTCTAACATTCTAATATACATTCTAAAATCAATTATAACATTCTAACATCCATTTTAACATTCTAATATACATTATAACATCCATTATAACATTCTAACATACATTATAACATTCTAACATACATTATAACATTCTAATATACATTCTAACATCCATTATAACATTTTAACATACATTATAACAATCTAATATACATTCTAATGTCCATTATAACATTCTAACATACATTATAACATTCTAATATACATTCTAACATCCATTATAACATTCTAACAAACATTATAACTTTCTAATATACATTCTAACATACAATATAACATTCTAACATACATTATAACTTTATAATATACATTCTAACATCCATTATAACATTCTAACAAACATTCTAACATTCTAATATACATTCTAACATCCATTATAACATTTTAACATACATTATAACTTTATAATATAAATTCTAACATCCAATATAACATTCTAACATCCATTACAACATTCTAACATACATTATAACTTTCTAATATACATTCTAACATACAATATAACATTCTAACATCCATAATAACATAATAACATACATTCTAACATTCTAATATACATTCTAGCATTCATTATAACATTCTAACATACATTATAACTTTCTAATATACATTCGAACATCCATTATAACATTCTAACATACATTATATCAATCTAATATACATTCTAACATCCATTATAACATTCTAACATCCATAATAACATTCTAACATACATTCTAACATTCTAATATACATTCTAACATCCATTATAACATTCTAACATCCATAATAACATTCTAACATACATTCTAACATTCTAATATACATTCTAACTTCCAATATAACATTCTAACATACATTCTAACATTCTAATATACATTTGTAACATCCATTATAACATTCTAACAGACATTCTAACATTCTAATATACATTCTAAAATCAATTATAACATTCTAACATCCATTTTAACATTCTAATATACATTATAACATCCACTATAATATTCTAACATCCATTATAACATTATAACATCCACTAAAACATTCTAATATACATTCTAACATCCATTATAACATTCTAACATACATTATAACATTCTAATATACATTCTAACATGCATTCTAACATACATTATAACATTCTAATATACATTATAACATCCATTATAACATTCTAACATCCATTCTAAAATTCTAATATACATTATAACATCCATTATAACATTCTAACATCCATTGTAACATTCTAACATACATTATAACATTCTAATATACTATCTAACATTCTAATATACATTTTAACATACATTATAACATTCTAATATACATCCTAATATCCATTATAACATAATAACATACATTATAACATTCTAATATACATTCTAATATCCATTATAACATTCTATCATACATTATAACAATCCAATATACATTCTAACATCCATTATAACATTCTAACATACATTATAACAATCAAAAATACATTCTAACATCCATTATAACATTCTAACATACATAATAACATTCTAACATACATTCTAACATTCTAATATACATTCTAACATCCATAATAACATTCTAACATACATGCTAACATTCTTCTCTACATTCTAACATTCTAATATACATTCTAACATCCATTATAACATTCTAACATCCATTCTAACATTCTAATATACATTCTAACATCAATTATAAGATTCTAACATCCATTTTAATATTCTAATATACATTCTAACATCCATTATAATATTCTAGCATCCATTATAACATTCTTATATACATTCTAACATGCATTCTAACATACATTATAACATTATAATTTACATTATAGCATCCATTATAACATTCTAACATCCATTCTAACATTTTAACATACATTATAACAATCTAATATACATTCTAACATCCATTATAACATTCTAACATACATTATAACATTCTAATATACATTCTAACATCCATTATAACATTCTAACATCCATAATAACATTCTAACATTCTAATATACATTCTAACATCCATTATAAAATTCTAACATACATTCTAACATTCTAATATACATTCTAACATCCATTTTAACATTCTAATATACATTATAACATACATTATAACATTCTAACATACATTATAACATGGTAACATACATTATAACATTCTAATATACATTCTAACATCCATTATAACATTCTAACATACATTAAAACAATCTAAAATACATTCTAACATCCATTCTAACATTCTAACATACATTATAACAATCTATTATACATTCTAACATCCATTATAACATTCTAACCTACATTATAACATTCTAATATACATTCTAACATCCATTACAACATTCTAACATCCATAATAACATTCTAACATTCTAATATACATTCTAACATCCATTATAACATTCCAATATACATTCTAACATCCATTATAACATTCTAACATACACTATAACATTCTAACATACATTATAACATTCTAATATACATTCTAACATCCATTATAACATTCTAACATACATTATTACAATCAAATATACATTCTAACATCCATTATAACAATCGAATATACATTCTAACATCCATTATAACATTCTAACATACATTATAACATTCTAATATACATTCTAACATCCATTATAACATTTTAACATACATTATAACATTCTAATATACACTCTAACATCCATTATAACATTTTAACATCCATTATAACTTTCTAATATACATTCTAACATCCATAAAAACATTCAAACATACATTCTAACATTCCAATATACATTCTAACATCCATTATAACATTCTATCATACATTATAACATTCTAACATACATTATAACATTCTAATATACATTCTAACATCCATTCTAACATTCTAACATACATTATAACAATCGAATATACATTCTAACATCCATTAAAACATTCTAACATACATTATAACAATCTAATATACATTCTAACATCCATTATAACATTCTAACATCCATAATAACATTCTAACATACATTCTAATATACATTCTAACATCCATTATAACATTCTAACATACATTCTAACATTCTAATATACATTCTAAAATCAATTATAACATTCTAACATCCATTTTAACATTCTAATATACATTATAACATCCATTATAACATTCTAACATACATTATAACATTCTAACATACATTATAACATTCTAATATACATTCTAACATCCATTATAACATTTTAACATACATTATAACAATCTAATATACATTCTAATGTCCATTATAACATTCTAACATACATTATAACATTCTAATATACATTCTAACATCCATTATAACATTCTAACAAACATTATAACTTTCTAATATACATTCTAACATACAATATAACATTCTAACATACATTATAACTTTATAATATACATTCTAACATCCATTATAACATTCTAACAAACATTCTAACATTCTAATATACATTCTAACATCCATTATAACATTTTAACATACATTATAACTTTATAATATAAATTCTAACATCCAATATAACATTCTAACATCCATTACAACATTCTAACATACATTATAACTTTCTAATATACATTCTAACATAAAATATAACATTCTAACATCCATAATAACATAATAACATACATTCTAACATTCTAATATACATTCTAGCATTCATTATAACATTCTAACATACATTATAACTTTCTAATATACATTCGAACATCCATTATAACATTCTAACATACATTATATCAATCTAATATACATTCTAACATCCATTATAACATTCTAACATCCATAATAACATTCTAACATACATTCTAACATTCTAATATACATTCTAACATCCATTATAACATTCTAACATCCATAATAACATTCTAACATACATTCTAACATTCTAATATACATTCTAACTTCCAATATAACATTCTAACATACATTCTAACATTCTAATATACATTTGTAACATCCATTATAACATTCTAACAGACATTCTAACATTCTAATATACATTCTAAAATCAATTATAACATTCTAACATCCATTTTAACATTCTAATATACATTATAACATCCACTATAATATTCTAACATCCATTATAACATTATAACATCCACTAAAACATTCTAATATACATTCTAACATCCATTATAACATTCTAACATACATTATAACATTCTAATATACATTCTAACATGCATTCTAACATACATTATAACATTCTAATATACATTATAACATCCATTATAACATTCTAACATCCATTCTAAAATTCTAATATACATTATAACATCCATTATAACATTCTAACATCCATTGTAACATTCTAACATACATTATAACATTCTAATATACTATCTAACATTCTAATATACATTTTAACATACATTATAACATTCTAATATACATCCTAATATCCATTATAACATAATAACATACATTATAACATTCTAATATACATTCTAATATCCATTATAACATTCTATCATACATTATAACAATCCAATATACATTCTAACATCCATTATAACATTCTAACATACATTATAACAATCAAAAATACATTCTAACATCCATTATAACATTCTAACATACATAATAACATTCTAACATACATTCTAACATTCTAATATACATTCTAACATCCATAATAACATTCTAACATACATGCTAACATTCTTCTCTACATTCTAACATTCTAATATACATTCTAACATCCATTATAACATTCTAACATCCATTCTAACATTCTAATATACATTCTAACATCAATTATAAGATTCTAACATCCATTTTAATATTCTAATATACATTCTAACATCCATTATAATATTCTAGCATCCATTATAACATTCTTATATACATTCTAACATGCATTCTAACATACATTATAACATTATAATTTACATTATAGCATCCATTATAACATTCTAACATCCATTCTAACATTTTAACATACATTATAACAATCTAATATACATTCTAACATCCATTATAACATTCTAACATACATTATAACATTCTAATATACATTCTAACATCCATTATAACATTCTAACATCCATAATAACATTCTAACATTCTAATATACATTCTAACATCCATTATAAAATTCTAACATACATTCTAACATTCTAATATACATTCTAACATCCATTTTAACATTCTAATATACATTATAACATACATTATAACATTCTAACATACATTATAACATGGTAACATACATTATAACATTCTAATATACATTCTAACATCCATTATAACATTCTAACATACATTATAACAATCTAAAATACATTCTAACATCCATTCTAACATTCTAACATACATTATAACAATCTATTATACATTCTAACATCCATTATAACATTCTAACCTACATTATAACATTCTAATATACATTCTAACATCCATTACAACATTCTAACATCCATAATAACATTCTAACATTCTAATATACATTCTAACATCCATTATAACATTCCAATATACATTCTAACATCCATTATAACATTCTAACATACACTATAACATTCTAACATACATTATAACATTCTAATATACATTCTAACATCCATTATAACATTCTAACATACATTATTACAATCAAATATACATTCTAACATCCATTATAACAATCGAATATACATTCTAACATCCATTATAACATTCTAACATACATTATAACATTCTAATATACATTCTAACATCCATTATAACATTTTAACATACATTATAACATTCTAATATACACTCTAACATCCATTATAACATTTTAACATCCATTATAACTTTCTAATATACATTCTAACATCCATAAAAACATTCAAACATACATTCTAACATTCCAATATACATTCTAACATCCATTATAACATTCTATCATACATTATAACATTCTAACATACATTATAACATTCTAATATACATTCTAACATCCATTCTAACATTCTAACATACATTATAACAATCGAATATACATTCTAACATCCATTAAAACATTCTAACATACATTATAACAATCTAATATACATTCTAACATCCATTATAACATTCTAACATCCATAATAACATTCTAACATACATTCTAATATACATTCTAACATCCATTATAACATTCTAACATACATTCTAACATTCTAATATACATTCTAAAATCAATTATAACATTCTAACATCCATTTTAACATTCTAATATACATTATAACATCCATTATAACATTCTAACATACATTATAACATTCTAACATACATTATAACATTCTAATATACATTCTAACATCCATTATAACATTTTAACATACATTATAACAATCTAATATACATTCTAATGTCCATTATAACATTCTAACATACATTATAACATTCTAATATACATTCTAACATCCATTATAACATTCTAACAAACATTATAACTTTCTAATATACATTCTAACATACAATATAACATTCTAACATACATTATAACTTTATAATATACATTCTAACATCCATTATAACATTCTAACAAACATTCTAACATTCTAATATACATTCTAACATCCATTATAACATTTTAACATACATTATAACTTTATAATATAAATTCTAACATCCAATATAACATTCTAACATCCATTACAACATTCTAACATACATTATAACTTTCTAATATACATTCTAACATAAAATATAACATTCTAACATCCATAATAACATAATAACATACATTCTAACATTCTAATATACATTCTAGCATTCATTATAACATTCTAACATACATTATAACTTTCTAATATACATTCGAACATCCATTATAACATTCTAACATACATTATATCAATCTAATATACATTCTAACATCCATTATAACATTCTAACATCCATAATAACATTCTAACATACATTCTAACATTCTAATATACATTCTAACATCCATTATAACATTCTAACATCCATAATAACATTCTAACATACATTCTAACATTCTAATATACATTCTAACTTCCAATATAACATTCTAACATACATTCTAACATTCTAATATACATTTGTAACATCCATTATAACATTCTAACAGACATTCTAACATTCTAATATACATTCTAAAATCAATTATAACATTCTAACATCCATTTTAACATTCTAATATACATTATAACATCCACTATAATATTCTAACATCCATTATAACATTATAACATCCACTAAAACATTCTAATATACATTCTAACATCCATTATAACATTCTAACATACATTATAACATTCTAATATACATTCTAACATGCATTCTAACATACATTATAACATTCTAATATACATTATAACATCCATTATAACATTCTAACATCCATTCTAAAATTCTAATATACATTATAACATCCATTATAACATTCTAACATCCATTGTAACATTCTAACATACATTATAACATTCTAATATACTATCTAACATTCTAATATACATTTTAACATACATTATAACATTCTAATATACATCCTAATATCCATTATAACATAATAACATACATTATAACATTCTAAAATACATTCTAACATCCATTATAACATTCTATCATACATTATAACAATCCAATATACATTCTAACATCCATTATAACATTCTAACATACATTATAACAATCAAAAATACATTCTAACATCCATTATAACATTCTAACATACATAATAACATTCTAACATACATTCTAACATTCTAATATACATTCTAACATCCATAATAACATTCTAACATACATGCTAACATTCTTCTCTACATTCTAACATTCTAATATACATTCTAACATCCATTATAACATTCTAACATCCATTCTAACATTCTAATATACATTCTAACATCAATTATAAGATTCTAACATCCATTTTAATATTCTAATATACATTCTAACATCCATTATAATATTCTAGCATCCATTATAACATTCTTATATACATTCTAACATGCATTCTAACATACATTATAACATTATAATTTACATTATAGCATCCATTATAACATTCTAACATCCATTCTAACATTTTAACATACATTATAACAATCTAATATACATTCTAACATCCATTATAACATTCTAACATACATTATAACATTCTAATATACATTCTAACATCCATTATAACATTCTAACATCCATAATAACATTCTAACATTCTAATATACATTCTAACATCCATTATAAAATTCTAACATACATTCTAACATTCTAATATACATTCTAACATCCATTTTAACATTCTAATATACATTATAACATACATTATAACATTCTAACATACATTATAACATGGTAACATACATTATAACATTCTAATATACATTCTAACATCCATTATAACATTCTAACATACATTATAACAATCTAAAATACATTCTAACATCCATTCTAACATTCTAACATACATTATAACAATCTATTATACATTCTAACATCCATTATAACATTCTAACCTACATTATAACATTCTAATATACATTCTAACATCCATTACAACATTCTAACATCCATAATAACATTCTAACATTCTAATATACATTCTAACATCCATTATAACATTCCAATATACATTCTAACATCCATTATAACATTCTAACATACACTATAACATTCTAACATACATTATAACATTCTAATATACATTCTAACATCCATTATAACATTCTAACATACATTATTACAATCAAATATACATTCTAACATCCATTATAACAATCGAATATACATTCTAACATCCATTATAACATTCTAACATACATTATAACATTCTAATATACATTCTAACATCCATTATAACATTTTAACATACATTATAACTTTCTAATATACATTCTAACATCCAATATAACATTCTAACATCCATAATAACATTCAAACATACATTCTAACATTCCAATATACATTCTAACATCCATTATAACATTCTATCATACATTATAACATTCTAACATACATTATAACAATCTACTATACATTTTAACATCCATTATAACATTCTAACATCCATAATAACATTCTAACATATATTCTAACATTCTAATATACATTCTAACATCCATTCTAACATTCTAACATACATTCTAACATTCTAATATACATTCTAAAATCAATTATAACATTCTAACATCCATTTTAACATTCTAATATACATTATAACATCCATTATAACATTCTAACATACATTATAACATTCTAACATACATTATAACATTCTAATATACATTCTAACATCCATTATAACATTTTAACATACATTATAACAATCTAATATACATTCTAACGTCCATTATAACATTCTAACATACATTATAACATTCTAATATACATTCTAACATCCATTATAACATTCTAACAAACATTATAACTTTCTAATATACATTCTAACATACAATATAACATTCTAACATCCATAATAACATTCTAACATACATTCTAACATTCTAATATACATTCTAACATCCATTATTACATTCTAACATACATTATAACTTTATAATATACATTCTAACATCCATTATAACATTCTAACAAACATTCTAACATTCTAATATACATTCTAAAATCAATTATAACATTCTATCATCCATTTTAACATTCTAATATACATTATAACATCCACTATAATATTCTAACATCCATTATAACATTATAACATCCATTATAACTTTCTAATATACATTCTAACATCCATTATAACATTCTAACATACATTATAACATTCTAATATACATTCTAACATGCATTCTAACATACATTATAACATTATAATATACATTATAACATCCATTATAACATTCTAACATCCATTCTAAAATTCTAATATACATTATAACATCCATTATAACATTCTAACATCCATTGTAACATTCTAACATACATTATAACATTCTAATATACATTCTAACATTATAATATACATTTTAACATACATTATAACATTCTAATATACAGCCTAATATCCATTACAACATAATAACATACATTATAACAATCCAATATACATTCTAACATCCATTATAACATTCTAACATACATTATAACAATCTATTATACATTCTAACATCCATTATAACATTCTAACATACATTATAACATTCTAATATACATTCTAACATCCATTATAACATTCTAACATTCATAATAACATTCTAACATTCTAATATACATTATAACATCCATTATAACATTCTAACATACATTCTAACATTCTAATATACATTTTAACATCCATTATAACATTTTAACATACATTATAACTTTCTAATATACATTCTAACATCCAATATAACATTCTAACATCCATAATAACATTCTAACAAACATTCTAACATTCCAATATACATTCTAACATCCATTATAATATTCTAACATACACTATAACATTCTAACATACATTATAACATTCTAATATACATTCTAACATCCATTATAACATTCTAACATACATTATTACAATCAAATATACATTCTAACATCCATTATAACAATCGAATATACATTCTAACATCCATTATAACATTCTAACATACATTATAACATTCTAATATACATTCTAACATCCATTATAACATTTTAACATACATTATAACATTCTAATATACACTCTAACATCCATTATAACATTTTAACATACATTATAACTTTCTAATATACATTCTAACATCCATAAAAACATTCAAACATACATTCTAACATTCCAATATACATTCTAACATCCATTTTAACATTCTATCATACATTATAACATTCTAACATACATTATAACATTCTAATTTACATTCTAACATCCATTCTAACATTCTAACATACATTATAACAATCGAATATACATTCTAACATCCATTAAAACATTCTAACATACATTATAACAATCTAATATACATTCTAACATCCATTATAACATTCTAACATCCATAATAACATTCTAACATACATTCTAACATTCTAATATACATTCTAACATCCATTATAACATTCTAACATACATTCTAACATTCTAATATACATTCTAAAATCAATTATAACATTCTAACATCCATTTTAACATTCTAATATACATTATAACATCCATTATAACATTCTAACATACATTATAACATTCTAACATACATTATAACATTCTAATATACATTCTAACATCCATTATAACATTTTAACATACATTATAACAATCTAATATACATTCTAATGTCCATTATAACATTCTAACATACATTATAACATTCTAATATACATTCTAACATCCATTATAACATTCTAACAAACATTATAACATTCTAACATACATTATAACTTTCTAATATACATTCTAACATACAATATAACATTCTAACATCCATAATAACATAATAACATACATTCTAACATTCTAATATACATTCTAGCATCCATTATAACATTCTAACATACATTATAACTTTCTAATATACATTCGAACATCCATTATAACATTCTAACATACATTATATCAATCTAATATACATTCTAACATCCATTATAACATTCTAACTTCCATAATAACATTCTAACATACATTCTAACATTCTAATATACATTCTAACATCCATTATAACATTCTAACATCCATAATAACATTCTAACATACATTCTAACATTCTAATATACATTCTAACTTCCAATATAACATTCTAACATACATTCTAACATTCTAATATACATTTGTAACATCCATTATAACATTCTAACAGACATTCTAACATTCTAATATACATTCTAAAATCAATTATAACATTCTAACATCCATTTTAACATTCTAATATACATTATAACATCCACTATAATATTCTAACATCCATTATAACATTATAACATCCACTAAAACATTCTAATATACATTCTAACATCCATTATAACATTCTAACATACATTATAACATTCTAATATACATTCTAACATGCCTTCTAACATACATTATAACATTCTAATATACATTATAACATCCATTATAACATTCTAACATCCATTCTAAAATTCTAATATACATTATAACATCCATTATAACATTCTAACATCCATTGTAACATTCTAACATACATTATAACATTCTAATATACATTCTAACATTCTAATATACATTTTAACATACATTATAACATTCTAATATACATCCTAATATCCATTATAACATAATAAGATACATTATAACATTCTAATATACATTCTAACATCCATTATAACATTCTATCATACATTATAACAATCAAAAATACATTCTAACATCCATTATAACATTCTAACATACATAATAACATTCTAACATACATTCTAACATTCTAAAATACATTCTAACATCCATAATAACATTCTAACATACATGCTAACATTCTTCTCTACATTCTAACATTCTAATATACATTCTAACATCCATTCTAACATTCTAACATCCATTCTAACATTCTAATATACATTCTAACATCAATTATAACATTCTAACATCCATTTTAATATTCTAATATACATTCTAACATCCATTATAATATTCTAGCATCCATTATAACATTCTAACATCCATTATAACATTCTTATATACATTCTAACATGCATTCTAACATACATTATAACATTATAATTTACATTATAGCATCCATTATAACATTCTAACATCCATTCTAACATTTTAACATACATTATAACAATCTAATATACATTCTAACATCCATTATAACATTCTAACATACATTATAACATTCTAATATACATTCTAACATCCATTATAACATTCTAACATCCATAATAACATTCTAACATTCTAATATACATTCTAACATCCATTATAAAATTCTAACATACATTCTAACATTCTAATATACATTCTAACATCCATTTTAACATTCTAATATACATTATAACATACATTATAACATTCTAACATACATTATAACATGGTAACATACATTATAACATTCTAATATACATTCTAACATCCATTATAACATTCTAACATACATTATAACAATCTAAAATACATTCTAACATCCATTCTAACATTCTAACAACATTATAACAATCTATTATACATTCTAACATCCATTATAACATTCTAACCTACATTATAACATCCACTATAATATTCTAACATCCATTATAACATTATAACATCCACTAAAACATTCTAATATACATTCTAACATCCATTATAACATTCTAACATACATTATAACATTCTAATATACATTCTAACATGCCTTCTAACATACATTATAACATTCTAATATACATTATAACATCCATTATAACATTCTAACATCCATTCTAAAATTCTAATATACATTATAACATCCATTATAACATTCTAACATCCATTGTAACATTCTAACATACATTATAACATTCTAATATACATTCTAACATTCTAATATACATTTTAACATACATTATAACATTCTAATATACATCCTAATATCCATTATAACATAATAAGATACATTATAACATTCTAATATACATTCTAACATCCATTATAACATTCTATCATACATTATAACAATCAAAAATACATTCTAACATCCATTATAACATTCTAACATACATAATAACATTCTAACATACATTCTAACATTCTAAAATACATTCTAACATCCATAATAACATTCTAACATACATGCTAACATTCTTCTCTACATTCTAACATTCTAATATACATTCTAACATCCATTCTAACATTCTAACATCCATTCTAACATTCTAATATACATTCTAACATCAATTATAACATTCTAACATCCATTTTAATATTCTAATATACATTCTAACATCCATTATAATATTCTAGCATCCATTATAACATTCTAACATCCATTATAACATTCTTATATACATTCTAACATGCATTCTAACATACATTATAACATTATAATTTACATTATAGCATCCATTATAACATTCTAACATCCATTCTAACATTTTAACATACATTATAACAATCTAATATACATTCTAACATCCATTATAACATTCTAACATACATTATAACATTCTAATATACATTCTAACATCCATTATAACATTCTAACATCCATAATAACATTCTAACATTCTAATATACATTCTAACATCCATTATAAAATTCTAACATACATTCTAACATTCTAATATACATTCTAACATCCATTTTAACATTCTAATATACATTATAACATACATTATAACATTCTAACATACATTATAACATGGTAACATACATTATAACATTCTAATATACATTCTAACATCCATTATAACATTCTAACATACATTATAACAATCTAAAATACATTCTAACATCCATTCTAACATTCTAACATACATTATAACAATCTATTATACATTCTAACATCCATTATAACATTCTAACCTACATTATAACATTCTAATATACATTCTAACATCCATTACAACATTCTAACATCCATAATAACATTCTAACATTCTAATATACATTCTAACATCCATTATAACATTCCAATATACATTCTAACATCCATTATAACATTCTAACATACACTATAACATTCTAACATACATTATAACATTCTAATATACATTCTAACATCCATTATAACATTCTAACATACATTATTACAATCAAATATACATTCTAACATCCATTATAACAATCGAATATACATTCTAACATCCATTATAACATTCTAACATACATTATAACATTCTAATATACATTCTAACATGCATTCTAACATACATTATAACATTCTAATATACATTATAACATCCATTATAACATTCTAACATCCATTCTAAAATTCTAATATACATTATAACATCCATTATAACATTCTAACATCCATTGTAACATTCTAACATACATTATAACATTCTAATATACTATCTAACATTCTAATATACATTTTAACATACATTATAACATTCTAATATACATCCTAATATCCATTATAACATAATAACATACATTATAACATTCTAAAATACATTCTAACATCCATTATAACATTCTATCATACATTATAACAATCCAATATACATTCTAACATCCATTATAACATTCTAACATACATTATAACAATCAAAAATACATTCTAACATCCATTATAACATTCTAACATACATAATAACATTCTAACATACATTCTAACATTCTAATATACATTCTAACATCCATAATAACATTCTAACATACATGCTAACATTCTTCTCTACATTCTAACATTCTAATATACATTCTAACATCCATTATAACATTCTAACATCCATTCTAACATTCTAATATACATTCTAACATCAATTATAAGATTCTAACATCCATTTTAATATTCTAATATACATTCTAACATCCATTATAATATTCTAGCATCCATTATAACATTCTTATATACATTCTAACATGCATTCTAACATACATTATAACATTATAATTTACATTATAGCATCCATTATAACATTCTAACATCCATTCTAACATTTTAACATACATTATAACAATCTAATATACATTCTAACATCCATTATAACATTCTAACATACATTATAACATTCTAATATACATTCTAACATCCATTATAACATTCTAACATCCATAATAACATTCTAACATTCTAATATACATTCTAACATCCATTATAAAATTCTAACATACATTCTAACATTCTAATATACATTCTAACATCCATTTTAACATTCTAATATACATTATAACATACATTATAACATTCTAACATACATTATAACATGGTAACATACATTATAACATTCTAATATACATTCTAACATCCATTATAACATTCTAACATACATTATAACAATCTAAAATACATTCTAACATCCATTCTAACATTCTAACATACATTATAACAATCTATTATACATTCTAACATCCATTATAACATTCTAACCTACATTATAACATTCTAATATACATTCTAACATCCATTACAACATTCTAACATCCATAATAACATTCTAACATTCTAATATACATTCTAACATCCATTATAACATTCCAATATACATTCTAACATCCATTATAACATTCTAACATACACTATAACATTCTAACATACATTATAACATTCTAATATACATTCTAACATCCATTATAACATTCTAACATACATTATTACAATCAAATATACATTCTAACATCCATTATAACAATCGAATATACATTCTAACATCCATTATAACATTCTAACATACATTATAACATTCTAATATACATTCTAACATCCATTATAACATTTTAACATACATTATAACTTTCTAATATACATTCTAACATCCAATATAACATTCTAACATCCATAATAACATTCAAACATACATTCTAACATTCCAATATACATTCTAACATCCATTATAACATTCTATCATACATTATAACATTCTAACATACATTATAACAATCTACTATACATTTTAACATCCATTATAACATTCTAACATCCATAATAACATTCTAACATATATTCTAACATTCTAATATACATTCTAACATCCATTCTAACATTCTAACATACATTCTAACATTCTAATATACATTCTAAAATCAATTATAACATTCTAACATCCATTTTAACATTCTAATATACATTATAACATCCATTATAACATTCTAACATACATTATAACATTCTAACATACATTATAACATTCTAATATACATTCTAACATCCATTATAACATTTTAACATACATTATAACAATCTAATATACATTCTAACGTCCATTATAACATTCTAACATACATTATAACATTCTAATATACATTCTAACATCCATTATAACATTCTAACAAACATTATAACTTTCTAATATACATTCTAACATACAATATAACATTCTAACATCCATAATAACATTCTAACATACATTCTAACATTCTAATATACATTCTAACATCCATTATTACATTCTAACATACATTATAACTTTATAATATACATTCTAACATCCATTATAACATTCTAACAAACATTCTAACATTCTAATATACATTCTAAAATCAATTATAACATTCTATCATCCATTTTAACATTCTAATATACATTATAACATCCACTATAATATTCTAACATCCATTATAACATTATAACATCCATTATAACTTTCTAATATACATTCTAACATCCATTATAACATTCTAACATACATTATAACATTCTAATATACATTCTAACATGCATTCTAACATACATTATAACATTATAATATACATTATAACATCCATTATAACATTCTAACATCCATTCTAAAATTCTAATATACATTATAACATCCATTATAACATTCTAACATCCATTGTAACATTCTAACATACATTATAACATTCTAATATACATTCTAACATTATAATATACATTTTAACATACATTATAACATTCTAATATACAGCCTAATATCCATTACAACATAATAACATACATTATAACAATCCAATATACATTCTAACATCCATTATAACATTCTAACATACATTATAACAATCTATTATACATTCTAACATCCATTATAACATTCTAACATACATTATAACATTCTAATATACATTCTAACATCCATTATAACATTCTAACATTCATAATAACATTCTAACATTCTAATATACATTATAACATCCATTATAACATTCTAACATACATTCTAACATTCTAATATACATTTTAACATCCATTATAACATTTTAACATACATTATAACTTTCTAATATACATTCTAACATCCAATATAACATTCTAACATCCATAATAACATTCTAACAAACATTCTAACATTCCAATATACATTCTAACATCCATTATAATATTCTAACATACACTATAACATTCTAACATACATTATAACATTCTAATATACATTCTAACATCCATTATAACATTCTAACATACATTATTACAATCAAATATACATTCTAACATCCATTATAACAATCGAATATACATTCTAACATCCATTATAACATTCTAACATACATTATAACATTCTAATATACATTCTAACATCCATTATAACATTTTAACATACATTATAACATTCTAATATACACTCTAACATCCATTATAACATTTTAACATACATTATAACTTTCTAATATACATTCTAACATCCATAAAAACATTCAAACATACATTCTAACATTCCAATATACATTCTAACATCCATTTTAACATTCTATCATACATTATAACATTCTAACATACATTATAACATTCTAATTTACATTCTAACATCCATTCTAACATTCTAACATACATTATAACAATCGAATATACATTCTAACATCCATTAAAACATTCTAACATACATTATAACAATCTAATATACATTCTAACATCCATTATAACATTCTAACATCCATAATAACATTCTAACATACATTCTAACATTCTAATATACATTCTAACATCCATTATAACATTCTAACATACATTCTAACATTCTAATATACATTCTAAAATCAATTATAACATTCTAACATCCATTTTAACATTCTAATATACATTATAACATCCATTATAACATTCTAACATACATTATAACATTCTAACATACATTATAACATTCTAATATACATTCTAACATCCATTATAACATTTTAACATACATTATAACAATCTAATATACATTCTAACGTCCATTATAACATTCTAACATACATTATAACATTCTAATATACATTCTAACATCCATTATAACATTCTAACAAACATTATAACATTCTAACATACATTATAACTTTCTAATATACATTCTAACATACAATATAACATTCTAACATCCATAATAACATAATAACATACATTCTAACATTCTAATATACATTCTAGCATCCATTATAACATTCTAACATACATTATAACTTTCTAATATACATTCGAACATCCATTATAACATTCTAACATACATTATATCAATCTAATATACATTCTAACATCCATTATAACATTCTAACTTCCATAATAACATTCTAACATACATTCTAACATTCTAATATACATTCTAACATCCATTATAACATTCTAACATCCATAATAACATTCTAACATACATTCTAACATTCTAATATACATTCTAACTTCCAATATAACATTCTAACATACATTCTAACATTCTAATATACATTTGTAACATCCATTATAACATTCTAACAGACATTCTAACATTCTAATATACATTCTAAAATCAATTATAACATTCTAACATCCATTTTAACATTCTAATATACATTATAACATCCACTATAATATTCTAACATCCATTATAACATTATAACATCCACTAAAACATTCTAATATACATTCTAACATCCATTATAACATTCTAACATACATTATAACATTCTAATATACATTCTAACATGCATTCTAACATACATTATAACATTCTAATATACATTATAACATCCATTATAACATTCTAACATCCATTCTAAAATTCTAATATACATTATAACATCCATTATAACATTCTAACATCCATTGTAACATTCTAACATACATTATAACATTCTAATATACATTCTAACATTATAATATACATTTTAACATACATTATAACATTCTAATATACATCCTAATATCCATTATAACATAATAAGATACATTATAACATTCTAATATACATTCTAACATCCATTATAACATTCTATCATACATTATAACAATCAAAAATACATTCTAACATCCATTATAACATTCTAACATACATAATAACATTCTAACATACATTCTAACATTCTAAAATACATTCTAACATCCATAATAACATTCTAACATACATGCTAACATTCTTCTCTACATTCTAACATTCTATTATACATTCTAACATCCATTCTAACATTCTAACATCCATTCTAACATTCTAATATACATTCTAACATCAATTATAACATTCTAACATACATTTTAATATTCTAATATACATTCTAACATCCATTATAATATTCTAGCATCCATTATAACATTCTAACATCCATTATAACATTCTTATATACATTCTAACATGCATTCTAACATACATTATAACATTATAATTTACATTATAGCATCCATTATAACATTCTAACATCCATTCTAACATTTTAACATACATTATAACAATCTAATATACATTCTAACATCCATTATAACATTCTAACATACATTATAACATTCTAATATACATTCTAACATCCATTATAACATTCTAACATCCATAATAACATTCTAACATTCTAATATACATTCTAACATCCATTATAAAATTCTAACATACATTCTAACATTCTAATATACATTCTAACATCCATTTTAACATTCTAATATACATTATAACATACATTATAACATTCTAACATACATTATAACATGGTAACATACATTATAACATTCTAATATACATTCTAACATCCATTATAACATTCTAACATACATTATAACAATCTAAAATACATTCTAACATCCATTCTAACATTCTAACATACATTATAACAATCTATTATACATTCTAACATCCATTATAACATTCTAACCTACATTATAACATTCTAATATACATTCTAACATCCATTACAACATTCTAACATCCATAATAACATTCTAACATTCTAATATACATTCTAACATCCATTATAACATTCCAATATACATTCTAACATCCATTATAACATTCTAACATACACTATAACATTCTAACATACATTATAACATTCTAATATACATTCTAACATCCATTATAACATTCTAACATACATTATTACAATCAAATATACATTCTAACATCCATTATAACAATCGAATATACATTCTAACATCCATTATAACATTCTAACATACATTATAACATTCTAATATACATTCTAACATCCATTATAACATTTTAACATACATTATAACATTCTAATATACATTCTAACATCCATTATAACATTCTAACATTCATAATAACATTCTAACATTCTAATATACATTATAACATCCATTATAACATTCTAACATCCATTGTAACATTCTAACATACATTATAACATTCTAATATACATTCTAACATTATAATATACATTTTAACATACATTATAACATTCTAATATACAGCCTAATATCCATTACAACATAATAACATACATTATAACAATCCAATATACATTCTAACATCCATTATAACATTCTAACATACATTATAACAATCTATTATACATTCTAACATCCATTATAACATTCTAACATACATTCTAACATTCTAATATACATTTTAACATCCATTATAACATTTTAACATACATTATAACTTTCTAATATACATTATAACATTCTAATATACATTCTAACATCCATTATAACATTCTAACATACATTATTACAATCAAATATACATTCTAACATCCATTATAACAATCGAATATACATTCTAACATCCATTATAACATTCTAACATACATTATAACATTCTAATATACATTCTAACATCCATTATAACATTTTAACATACATTATAACATTCTAATATACACTCTAACATCCATTATAACATTTTAACATCCATTATAACTTTCTAATATACATTCTAACATCCATAAAAACATTCAAACATACATTCTAACATTCCAATATACATTCTAACATCCATTATAACATTCTATCATACATTATAACATTCTAACATACATTATAACATTCTAATATACATTCTAACATCCATTCTAACATTCTAACATACATTATAACAATCGAATATACATTCTAACATCCATTAAAACATTCTAACATACATTATAACAATCTAATATACATTCTAACATCCATTATAACATTCTAACATCCATAATAACATTCTAACATACATTCTAATATACATTCTAACATCCATTATAACATTCTAACATACATTCTAACATTCTAATATACATTCTAAAATCAATTATAACATTCTAACATCCATTTTAACATTCTAATATACATTATAACATCCATTATAACATTCTAACATACATTATAACATTCTAACATACATTATAACATTCTAATATACATTCTAACATCCATTATAACATTTTAACATACATTATAACAATCTAATATACATTCTAATGTCCATTATAACATTCTAACATACATTATAACATTCTAATATACATTCTAACATCCATTATAACATTCTAACAAACATTATAACTTTCTAATATACATTCTAACATACAATATAACATTCTATCATACATTATAACTTTATAATATACATTCTAACATCCATTATAACATTCTAACAAACATTCTAACATTCTAATATACATTCTAACATCCATTATAACATTTTAACATACATTATAACTTTATAATATAAATTCTAACATCCAATATAACATTCTAACATCCATTACAACATTCTAACATACATTATAACTTTCTAATATACATTCTAACATACAATATAACATTCTAACATCCATAATAACATAATAACATACATTCTAACATTCTAATATACATTCTAGCATTCATTATAACATTCTAACATACATTATAACTTTCTAATATACATTCGAACATCCATTATAACATTCTAACATACATTATATCAATCTAATATACATTCTAACATCCATTATAACATTCTAACATCCATATTAACATTCTAACATACATTCTAACATTCTAATATACATTCTAACATCCATTATAACATTCTAACATCCATAATAACATTCTAACATACATTCTAACATTCTAATATACATTCTAACTTCCAATATAACATTCTAACATACATTCTAACATTCTAATATACATTTGTAACATCCATTATAACATTCTAACAGACATTCTAACATTCTAATATACATTCTAAAATCAATTATAACATTCTAACATCCATTTTAACATTCTAATATACATTATAACATCCACTATAATATTCTAACATCCATTATAACATTATAACATCCACTAAAACATTCTAATATACATTCTAACATCCATTATAACATTCTAACATACATTATAACATTCTAATATACATTCTAACATGCATTCTAACATACATTATAACATTCTAATATACATTATAACATCCATTATAACATTCTAACATCCATTCTAAAATTCTAATATACATTATAACATCCATTATAACATTCTAACATCCATTGTAACATTCTAACATACATTATAACATTCTAATATACTATCTAACATTCTAATATACATTTTAACATACATTATAACATTCTAATATACATCCTAATATCCATTATAACATAATAACATACATTATAACATTCTAATATACATTCTAATATCCATTATAACATTCTATCATACATTATAACAATCCAATATACATTCTAACATCCATTATAACATTCTAACATACATTATAACAATCAAAAATACATTCTAACATCCATTATAACATTCTAACATACATAATAACATTCTAACATACATTCTAACATTCTAATATACATTCTAACATCCATAATAACATTCTAACATACATGCTAACATTCTTCTCTACATTCTAACATTCTAATATACATTCTAACATCCATTATAACATTCTAACATCCATTCTAACATTCTAATATACATTCTAACATCAATTATAAGATTCTAACATCCATTTTAATATTCTAATATACATTCTAACATCCATTATAATATTCTAGCATCCATTATAACATTCTTATATACATTCTAACATGCATTCTAACATACATTATAACATTATAATTTACATTATAGCATCCATTATAACATTCTAACATCCATTCTAACATTTTAACATACATTATAACAATCTAATATACATTCTAACATCCATTATAACATTCTAACATACATTATAACATTCTAATATACATTCTAACATCCATTATAACATTCTAACATCCATAATAACATTCTAACATTCTAATATACATTCTAACATCCATTATAAAATTCTAACATACATTCTAACATTCTAATATACATTCTAACATCCATTTTAACATTCTAATATACATTATAACATACATTATAACATTCTAACATACATTATAACATGGTAACATACATTATAACATTCTAATATACATTCTAACATCCATTATAACATTCTAACATACATTATAACAATCTAAAATACATTCTAACATCCATTCTAACATTCTAACATACATTATAACAATCTATTATACATTCTAACATCCATTATAACATTCTAACCTACATTATAACATTCTAATATACATTCTAACATCCATTACAACATTCTAACATCCATAATAACATTCTAACATTCTAATATACATTCTAACATCCATTATAACATTCCAATATACATTCTAACATCCATTATAACATTCTAACATACACTATAACATTCTAACATACATTATAACATTCTAATATACATTCTAACATCCATTATAACATTCTAACATACATTATTACAATCAAATATACATTCTAACATCCATTATAACAATCGAATATACATTCTAACATCCATTATAACATTCTAACATACATTATAACATTCTAATATACATTCTAACATCCATTATAACATTTTAACATACATTATAACATTCTAATATACACTCTAACATCCATTATAACATTTTAACATCCATTATAACTTTCTAATATACATTCTAACATCCATAAAAACATTCAAACATACATTCTAACATTCCAATATACATTCTAACATCCATTATAACATTCTATCATACATTATAACATTCTAACATACATTATAACATTCTAATATACATTCTAACATCCATTCTAACATTCTAACATACATTATAACAATCGAATATACATTCTAACATCCATTAAAACATTCTAACATACATTATAACAATCTAATATACATTCTAACATCCATTATAACATTCTAACATCCATAATAACATTCTAACATACATTCTAATATACATTCTAACATCCATTATAACATTCTAACATACATTCTAACATTCTAATATACATTCTAAAATCAATTATAACATTCTAACATCCATTTTAACATTCTAATATACATTATAACATCCATTATAACATTCTAACATACATTATAACATTCTAACATACATTATAACATTCTAATATACATTCTAACATCCATTATAACATTTTAACATACATTATAACAATCTAATATACATTCTAATGTCCATTATAACATTCTAACATACATTATAACATTCTAATATACATTCTAACATCCATTATAACATTCTAACAAACATTATAACTTTCTAATATACATTCTAACATACAATATAACATTCTAACATACATTATAACTTTATAATATACATTCTAACATCCATTATAACATTCTAACAAACATTCTAACATTCTAATATACATTCTAACATCCATTATAACATTTTAACATACATTATAACTTTATAATATAAATTCTAACATCCAATATAACATTCTAACATCCATTACAACATTCTAACATACATTATAACTTTCTAATATACATTCTAACATACAATATAACATTCTAACATCCATAATAACATAATAACATACATTCTAACATTCTAATATACATTCTAGCATTCATTATAACATTCTAACATACATTATAACTTTCTAATATACATTCGAACATCCATTATAACATTCTAACATACATTATATCAATCTAATATACATTCTAACATCCATTATAACATTCTAACATCCATAATAACATTCTAACATACATTCTAACATTCTAATATACATTCTAACATCCATTATAACATTCTAACATCCATAATAACATTCTAACATACATTCTAACATTCTAATATACATTCTAACTTCCAATATAACATTCTAACATACATTCTAACATTCTAATATACATTTGTAACATCCATTATAACATTCTAACAGACATTCTAACATTCTAATATACATTCTAAAATCAATTATAACATTCTAACATCCATTTTAACATTCTAATATACATTATAACATCCACTATAATATTCTAACATCTATTATAACATTATAACATCCACTAAAACATTCTAATATACATTCTAACATCCATTATAACATTCTAACATACATTATAACATTCTAATATACATTCTAACATGCATTCTAACATACATTATAACATTCTAATATACATTATAACATCCATTATAACATTCTAACATCCATTCTAAAATTCTAATATACATTATAACATCCATTATAACATTCTAACATCCATTGTAACATTCTAACATACATTATAACATTCTAATATACTATCTAACATTCTAATATACATTTTAACATACATTATAACATTCTAATATACATCCTAATATCCATTATAACATAATAACATACATTATAACATTCTAATATACATTCTAACATCCATTATAACATTCTATCATACATTATAACAATCCAATATACATTCTAACATCCATTATAACATTCTAACATACATTATAACAATCAAAAATACATTCTAACATCCATTATAACATTCTAACATACATAATAACATTCTAACATACATTCTAACATTCTAATATACATTCTAACATCCATAATAACATTCTAACATACATGCTAACATTCTTCTCTACATTCTAACATTCTAATATACATTCTAACATCCATTATAACATTCTAACATCCATTCTAACATTCTAATATACATTCTAACATCAATTATAAGATTCTAACATCCATTTTAATATTCTAATATACATTCTAACATCCATTATAATATTCTAGCATCCATTATAACATTCTTATATACATTCTAACATGCATTCTAACATACATTATAACATTATAATTTACATTATAGCATCCATTATAACATTCTAACATCCATTCTAACATTTTAACATACATTATAACAATCTAATATACATTCTAACATCCATTATAACATTCTAACATACATTATAACATTCTAATATACATTCTAACATCCATTATAACATTCTAACATCCATAATAACATTCTAACATTCTAATATACATTCTAACATCCATTATAAAATTCTAACATACATTCTAACATTCTAATATACATTCTAACATCCATTTTAACATTCTAATATACATTATAACATACATTATAACATTCTAACATACATTATAACATGGTAACATACATTATAACATTCTAATATACATTCTAACATCCATTATAACATTCTAACATACATTATAACAATCTAAAATACATTCTAACATCCATTCTAACATTCTAACATACATTATAACAATCTATTATACATTCTAACATCCATTATAACATTCTAACCTACATTATAACATTCTAATATACATTCTAACATCCATTACAACATTCTAACATCCATAATAACATTCTAACATTCTAATATACATTCTAACATCCATTATAACATTTCAATATACATTCTAACATCCATTATAACATTCTAACATACACTATAACATTCTAACATACATTATAACATTCTAATATACATTCTAACATCCATTATAACATTCTAACATACATTATTACAATCAAATATACATTCTAACATCCATTATAACAATCGAATATACATTCTAACATCGATTATAACATTCTAACATACATTATAACATTCTAATATACATTCTAACATCCATTATAACATTTTAACATACATTATAACTTTCTAATATACATTCTAACATCCAATATAACATTCTAACATCCATAATAACATTCAAACATACATTCTAACATTCCAATATACATTCTAACATCCATTATAACATTCTATCATACATTATAACATTCTAACATACATTATAACAATCTACTATACATTTTAACATCCATTATAACATTCTAACATCCATAATAACGTTCTAACATATATTCTAACATTCTAATATACATTCTAACATCCATTCTAACATTCTAACATACATTCTAACATTCTAATATACATTCTAAAATCAATTATAACATTCTAACATCCATTTTAACATTCTAATATACATTATAACATCCATTATAACATTCTAACATACATTATAACATTCTAACATACATTATAACATTCTAATATACATTCTAACATCCATTATAACATTTTAACATACATTATAACAATCTAATATACATTCTAACGTCCATTATAACATTCTAACATACATTATAACATTCTAATATACATTCTAACATCCATTATAACATTCTAACAAACATTATAACTTTCTAATATACATTCTAACATACAATATAACATTCTAACATCCATAATAACATTCTAACATACATTCTAACATTCTAATATACATTCTAACATCCATTATTACATTCTAACATACATTATAACTTTATAATATACATTCTAACATCCATTATAACATTCTAACAAACATTCTAACATTCTAATATACATTCTAAAATCAATTATAACATTCTATCATCCATTTTAACATTCTAATATACATTATAACATCCACTATAATATTCTAACATCCATTATAACATTATAACATCCATTATAACTTTCTAATATACATTCTAACATCCATTATAACATTCTAACATACATTATAACATTCTAATATACATTCTAACATGCATTCTAACATACATTATAACATTATAATATACATTATAACATCCATTATAACATTCTAACATCCATTCTAAAATTCTAATATACATTATAACATCCATTATAACATTCTAACATCCATTGTAACATTCTAACATACATTATAACATTCTAATATACATTCTAACATTATAATATACATTTTAACATACATTATAACATTCTAATATACAGCCTAATATCCATTACAACATAATAACATACATTATAACAATCCAATATACATTCTAACATCCATTATAACATTCTAACATACATTATAACAATCTATTATACATTCTAACATCCATTATAACATTCTAACATACATTATAACATTCTAATATACATTCTAACATCCATTATAACATTCTAACATTCATAATAACATTCTAACATTCTAATATACATTATAACATCCATTATAACATTCTAACATACATTCTAACATTCTAATATACATTTTAACATCCATTATAACATTTTAACATACATTATAACTTTCTAATATACATTCTAACATCCAATATAACATTCTAACATCCATAATAACATTCTAACAAACATTCTAACATTCCAATATACATTCTAACATCCATTATAATATTCTAACATACACTATAACATTCTAACATACATTATAACATTCTAATATACATTCTAACATCCATTATAACATTCTAACATACATTATTACAATCAAATATACATTCTAACATCCATTATAACAATCGAATATACATTCTAACATCCATTGTAACATTCTAACATACATTATAACATTCTAATATACATTCTAACATCCATTATAACATTTTAACATACATTATAACATTCTAATATACACTCTAACATCCATTATAACATTTTAACATACATTATAACTTTCTAATATACATTCTAACATCCATAACAACATTCAAACATACATTCTAACATTCCAATATACATTCTAACATCCATTTTAACATTCTATCATACATTATAACATTCTAACATACATTATAACATTCTAATTTACATTCTAACATCCATTCTAACATTCTAACATACATTATAACAATCGAATATACATTCTAACATCCATTAAAACATTCTAACATACATTATAACAATCTAATATACATTCTAACATCCATTATAACATTCTAACATCCATAATAACATTCTAACATACATTCTAACATTCTAATATACATTCTAACATCCATTATAACATTCTAACATACAATCTAACATTCTAATATACATTCTAAAATCAATTATAACATTCTAACATCCATTTTAACATTCTAATATACATTATAACATCCATTATAACATTCTAACATACATTATAACATTCTAACATACATTATAACATTCTAATATACATTCTAACATCCATTATAACATTTTAACATACATTATAACAATCTAATATACATTCTAACGTCCATTATAACATTCTAACATACATTATAACATTCTAATATACATTCTAACATCCATTATAACATTCTAACAAACATTATAACATTCTAACATACATTATAACTTTCTAATATACATTCTAACATACAATATAACATTCTAACATCCATAATAACATAATAACATACATTCTAACATTCTAATATACATTCTAGCATCCATTATAACATTCTAACATACATTATAACTTTCTAATATACATTCGAACATCCATTATAACATTCTAACATACATTATATCAATCTAATATACATTCTAACATCCATTATAACATTATAACTTCCATAATAACATTCTAACATACATTCTAACATTCTAATATACATTCTAACATCCATTATAACATTCTAACATCCATAATAACATTCTAACATACATTCTAACATTCTAATATACATTCTAACTTCCAATATAACATTCTAACATACATTCTAACATTCTAATATACATTTGTAACAGCCATTATAACATTCTAACAGACATTCTAACATTCTAATATACATTCTAAAATCAATTATAACATTCTAACATCCATTTTAACATTCTAATATAAATTATAACATCCACTATAATATTCTAACATCCATTATAACATTATAACATCCACTAAAACATTCTAATATACATTCTAACATCCATTATAACATTCTAACATACATTATAACATTCTAATATACATTCTAACATGCATTCTAACATACATTATAACATTCTAATATACATTATAACATCCATTATAACATTCTAACATCCATTCTAAAATTCTAATATACATTATAACATCCATTATAACATTCTAACATCCATTGTAACATTCTAACATACATTATAACATTCTAATATACATTCTAACATTTTAATATACATTTTAACATACATTATAACATTCTAATATACATCCTAATATCCATTATAACATAATAAGATACATTATAACATTCTAATATACATTCTAACATCCATTATAACATTCTATCATACATTATAACAATCAAAAATACATTCTAACATCCATTATAACATTCTAACATACATAATAACATTCTAACATACATTCTAACATTCTAAAATACATTCTAACATCCATAATAACATTCTAACATACATGCTAACATTCTTCTCTACATTCTAACATTCTAATATACATTCTAACATCCATTCTAACATTCTAACATCCATTCTAACATTCTAATATACATTCTAACATCAATTATAACATTCTAACATCCATTTTAATATTCTAATATACATTCTAACATCCATTATAATATTCTAGCATCCATTATAACATTCTAACATCCATTATAACATTCTTATATACATTCTAACATGCATTCTAACATACATTATAACATTATAATTTACATTATAGCATCCATTATAACATTCTAACATCCATTCTAACATTTTAACATACATTATAACAATCTAATATACATTCTAACATCCATTATAACATTCTAACATACATTATAACATTCTAACATACATTCTAACATCCATTATAACATTCTAACATCCATAATAACATTCTAACATTCTAATATACATTCTAACATCCATTATAAAATTCTAACACACATTCTAACATTCTAATATACATTCTAACATCCATTTTAACATTCTAATATACATTATAACATACATTATAACATTCTAACATACATTATAACATGGTAACATACATTATAACATTCTAATATACATTCTAACATCCATTATAACATTCTAACATACATTATAACAATCTAAAATACATTCTAACATCCATTCTAACATTCTAACATACATTATAACAATGTATTATACATTCTAACATCCATTATAACATTCTAACCTACATTATAACATTCTAATATACATTCTAACATCCATTACAACATTCTAACATCCATAATAACATTCTAACATTCTAATATACATTCTAACATCCATTATAACATTCCAATATACATTCTAACATCCATTATAACATTCTAACATACACTATAACATTCTAACATACATTATAACATTCTAATATACATTCTAACATCCATTATAACATTCTAACATACATTATTACAATCAAATATACATTCTAACATCCATTATAACAATCGAATATACATTCTAACATCCATTATAACATTCTAACATACATTATAACATTCTAATATACATTCTAACATCCATTATAACATTTTAACATACATTATAACTTTCTAATATACATTCTAACATCCAATATAACATTCTAACATCCATAATAACATTCAAACATACATTCTAACATTCCAATATACATTCTAACATCCATTATAACATTCTATCATACATTATAACATTCTAACATACATTATAACAATCTACTATACATTTTAACATCCATTATAACATTCTAACATCCATAATAACATTCTAACATATATTCTAACATTCTAATATACATTCTAACATCCATTCTAACATTCTAACATACATTCTAACATTCTAATATACATTCTAAAATCAATTATAACATTCTAACATCCATTTTAACATTCTAATATACATTATAACATCCATTATAACATTCTAACATACATTATAACATTCTAACATACATTATAACATTCTAATATACATTCTAACATCCATTATAACATTTTAACATACATTATAACAATCTAATATACATTCTAACGTCCATTATAACATTCTAACATACATTATAACATTCTAATATACATTCTAACATCCATTATAACATTCTAACAAACATTATAACTTTCTAATATACATTCTAACATACAATATAACATTCTAACATCCATAATAACATTCTAACATACATTCTAACATTCTAATATACATTCTAACATCATTTATAACATTCTAACATACATTATAACTTTATAATATACATTCTAACATCCATTATAACATTCTAACAAACATTCTAACATTCTAATATACATTCTAAAATCAATTATAACATTCTATCATCCATTTTAACATTCTAATATACATTATAACATCCACTATAATATTCTAACATCCATTATAACATTATAACATCCATTATAACTTTCTAATATACATTCTAACATCCATTATAACATTCTAACATACATTATAACATTCTAATATACATTCTAACATGCATTCTAACATACATTATAACATTATAATATACATTATAACATCCATTATAACATTCTAACATCCATTCTAAAATTCTAATATACATTATAACATCCATTATAACATTCTAACATCCATTGTAACATTTTAACATACATTATAACATTCTAATATACATTCTAACATTATAATATACATTTTAACATACATTATAACATTCTAATATACAGCCTAATATCCATTACAACATAATAACATACATTATAACAATCCAATATACATTCTAACATCCATTATAACATTCTAACATACATTATAACAATCTATTATACATTCTAACATCCATTATAACATTCTAACATACATTATAACATTCTAATATACATTCTAACATCCATTATAACATTCTAACATTCATAATAACATTCTAACATTCTAATATACATTCTAACATCCATTATAACATTCTAACATACATTCTAACATTCTAATATACATTTTAACATCCATTATAACATTTTAACATACATTATAACTTTCTAATATACATTCTAACATCCAATATAACATTCTAACATCCATAATAACATTCTAACAAACATTCTAACATTCCAATATACATTCTAACATCCATTATAACATTCTAACATACACTATAACATTCTAACATACATTAGAACATTCTAATATACATTCTAACATCCATTATAACATTCTAACATACATTATTACAATCAAATATACATTCTAACATCCATTATAACAATCGAATATACATTCTAACATCCATTATAACATTCTAACATACATTATAACATTCTAATATACATTCTAACATCCATTATAACATTTTAACATACATTATAACATTCTAATATACACTCTAACATCCATTATAACATTTTAACATACATTATAACTTTCTAATATACATTCTAACATCCATAAAAACATTCAAACATACATTCTAACATTCCAATATACATTCTAACATCCATTATAACATTCTATCATACATTATAACATTCTAACATACATTATAACATTCTAATTTACATTCTAACATCCATTAAAACATTCTAACATACATTATAACAATCTAATATACATTCTAACATCCATTATAACATTCTAACATCCATAATAACATTCTAACATACATTCTAACATTCTAATATACATTCTAACATCCATTATAACATTCTAACATACATTCTAACATTCTAATATACATTCTAAAATCAATTATAACATTCTAACATCCATTTTAACATTCTAATATACATTATAACATCCATTATAACATTCTAACATACATTATAACATTCTAACATACATTATAACATTCTAATATACATTCTAACATCCATTATAACATTTTAACATACATTATAACAATCTAATATACATTCTAACGTCCATTATAACATTCTAACATACATTATAACATTCTAATATAGATTCTAACATCCATTATAACATTCTAACAAACATTATAACTTTCTAATATACATTCTAACATACAATATAACATTTTAACATACATTATAACTTTATAATATAAATTCTAACATCCAATATAACATTCTAACATCCATTACAACATTCTAACATACATTATAACTTTCTAATATACATTCTAACATACAATATAACATTCTAACATCCATAATAACATAATAACATACATTCTAACATTCTAATATACATTCTAGCATCCATTATAACATTCTAACATACATTATAACTTTCTAATATACATTCGAACATCCATTATAACATTCTAACATACATTATATCAATCTAATATACATTCTAACATCCATTATAACATTCTAACTTCCATAATAACATTCTAACATACATTCTAACATTCTTAAATTCATTCTAACATCCATTATAACATTCTAACATCCATAATAACATTCTAACATACATTCTAACATTCTAATATACATTCTAACTTCCAATATAACATTCTAACATACATTCTAACATTCTAATATACATTTGTAACATCCATTATAACATTCTAACAGACATTCTAACATTCTAATATACATTCTAAAATCAATTATAACATTCTAACATCCATTTTAACATTCTAATATACATTATAACATCCACTATAATATTCTAACATCCATTATAACATTATAACATCCACTAAAACATTCTAATATACATTCTAACATCCATTATAACATTCTAACATACATTATAACATTCTAATATACATTCTAACATGCATTCTAACATACATTATAACATTCTAATATACATTATAACATCCATTATAACATTCTAACATCCATTCTAAAATTCTAATATACATTATAACATCCATTATAACATTCTAACATCCATTGTAACATTCTAAAATACATTATAACATTCTAATATACATTCTAACATTCTAATATACATTTTAACATACATTATAACATTCTAATATACATCCTAATATCCATTATAACATAATAAGATACATTATAACATTCTAATATACATTCTAACATCCATTATAACATTCTATCATACATTATAACAATCAAAAATACATTCTAACATCCATTATAACATTCTAACATACATAATAACATTCTAACATACATTCTAACATTCTAAAATACATTCTAACATCCATAATAACATTCTAACATACATGCTAACATTCTTCTCTACATTCTAACATTCTAATATACATTCTAACATCCATTCTAACATTCTAACATCCATTTTAACATTCTAATCTACATTCTAACATCAATTATAACATTCTAACATCCATTTTAATATTCTAATATACATTCTAACATCCATTATAATATTCTAGCATCCATTATAACATTCTAACATCCATTATAACATTCTAATATACATTATAACATGCATTCTAACATACATTATAACATTATAATTTACATTATAGCATCCATTATAACATTCTAACATCCATTCTAACATTTTAACATACATTATAACAATCTAATATACATTCTAACATCCATTATAACATTCTAACATACATTATAACATTCTAATATACATTCTAACATCCATTATAACATTCTAACATCCATAATAACATTCTAACATTCTAATATACATTCTAACATCCATTATAAAATTCTAACATACATTCTAACATTCTAATATACATTCTAACATCCATTTTAACATTCTAATATACATTATAACATACATTATAACATTCTAACATACATTATAACATGGTAACATACATTATAACATTCTAATATACATTCTAACATCCATTATAACATTCTAACATACATTATAACAATCTAAAATACATTCTAACATCCATTATAACATTCTAACCTACATTATAACATTCTAATATACATTCTAACATCCATTACAACATTCTAACATCCATAATAACATTCTAACATTCTAATATACATTCTAACATCCATTATAACATTCCAATATACATTCTAACATCCATTATAACATTCTAACATACACTATAACATTCTAACATACATTATAACATTCTAATATACATTCTAACATCCATTATAACATTCTAACATACATTATTACAATCAAATATACATTCTAACATCCATTATAACAATCGAATATACATTCTAACATCCATTATAACATTCTAACATACATTATAACATTCTAATATACATTCTAACATCCATTATAACATTTTAACATACATTATAACTTTCTAATATACATTCTAACATCCAATATAACATTCTAACATCCATAATAACATTCAAACATACATTCTAACATTCCAATATACATTCTAACATCCATTATAACATTCTATCATACATTCTAACATTCTAACATACATTATAACAATCTACTATACATTTTAACATCCATTATAACATTCTAACATCCATAATAACATTCTAACATATATTCTAACATTCTAATATACATTCTAACATCCATTCTAACATTCTAACATACATTCTAACATTCTAATATACCTTCTAAAATCAATTATAACATTCTAACATCCATTTTAACATTCTTATATACATTATAACATCCATTATAACATTCTAACATACATTATAACATTCTAACATACATTATAACATTCTAATATACATTCTAACATCCATTATAACATTTTAACATACATTATAACAATCTAATATACATTCTAACGTCCATTATAACATTCTAACATACATTATAACATTCTAATATACATTCTAACATCCATTATAACATTCTAACAAACATTATAACTTTCTAATATACATTCTAACATACAATATAACATTCTAACATCCATAATAACATTCTAACATACATTCTAACATTCTAATATACATTCTAACATCATTTATAACATTCTAACATACATTATAACTTTATAATATACATTCTAACATCCATTATAACATTCTAACAAACATTCTAACATTCTAATATACATTCTAAAATCAATTATAACATTCTATCATCCATTTTAACATTCTAATATACATTATAACATCCACTATAATATTCTAACATCCATTATAACATTATAACATCCATTATAACTTTCTAATATACATTCTAACATCCATTATAACATTCTAACATACATTATAACATTCTAATATACATTCTAACATGCATTCTAACATACATTATAACATTATAATATACATTATAACATCCATTATAACATTCTAACATCCATTCTAAAATTCTAATATACATTATAACATCCATTATAACATTCTAACATCCATTGTAACATTCTAACATACATTATAACATTCTAATATACATTCTAACATTATAATATACATTTTAACATACATTATAACATTCTAATATACAGCCTAATATCCATTACAACATAATAACATACATTATAACAATCCAATATACATTCTAACATCCATTATAACATTCTAACATACATTATAACAATCTATTATACATTCTAACATCCATTATAACATTCTAACATACATTATAACATTCTAATATACATTCTAACATCCATTATAACATTCTAACATTCATAATAACATTCTAACATTCTAATATACATTCTAACATCCATTATAACATTCTAACATACATTATAACTTTCTAATATACATTCTAACATCCAATATAACATTATAACATCCATAATAACATTCAAACATACATTCTAACATTCCAATATACATTCTAACATCCATTATAACATTCTGTCATACATTATAACATTCTAACATACATTATAACATTCTAATATACATTCTAACATCCATTCTAACATTCTAACATACATTATAACAATCGAATATACATTCTAACATCCATTAAAACATTCTAACATACATTATAACAATCTAATATACATTCTAACATCCATTCTAACATTCTAACATCCATAATAACATTCTAACATACATTCTAACATTCTAATATACATTCTAACATCCATTATAACATTCTAACATACATTCTAACATTCTAATATACATTCTAAAATCAATTATAACATTCTAATATCCATTTTAACATTCTAATATACATTATAACATCCATTATAACATTCTAACATACATTATAACATTCTAACATATATTATAACATTCTAATATACATTCTAACATCCATTATAACATTTTAACATACATTATAACAATCTAATATACATTCTAACGTCCATTATAACATTCTAACATACATTATAACATTCTAATATACATTCTAACATCCATTATAACATTCTAACAAACATTATAACTTTCTAATATACATTCTAACATACAATATAACATTCTAACATACATTATAACTTTATAATATACATTCTAACATCCATTATAACATTCTAACAAACATTCTAACATTCTAATATACATTCTAAAATCAATTATAACATTCTATCATCCATTTTAACATTCTAATATACATTATAACATCCACTATAATATTCTAACATCCATTATAACATTATAACATCCATTATAACTTTCTAATATACATTCTAACATACATTATAACATTCTAACATACATTATAACATTCTAATATACATTCTAACATGCATTCTAACATACATTATAACATTATAATATACATTATAACATCCATTATAACATTCTAACATCCATTCTAAAAATCTAATATACATTATAACATCCATTATAACATTCTAACATCCATTGTAACATTCTAACATACATTATAACATTCTAATATACATTCTAACATTATAATATACATTTTAACATACATTATAACATTCTAATATACATCCTAATATCCATTACAACATAATAACTTACATTATAACAATCCAATATACATTCTAACATCCATTATAACATTCTAACATACATTATAACAATCAAAAATACATTCTAACATCCATTATAACATTCTAACATACATAATAACATTCTAACATACATTCTAACATTCTAATATACATTCTAACATCCATAATAACATTCTAACATACATGCTAACATTCTAACATACATTCTAACATTCCAATATACATTTTAACATCCATTATAACATTCTAACATCCATTCTAACATTCTAATATACATTCTAACATCAATTTTAACATTCTAACATCCATTTTAATATTCTAATATACATTCTAACATCCATTATAATATTCTAACATCCATTATAACATTCTAACATCCAATATAACATTCTAATATACATTCTAACATGCATTCTAACATACATTATAACATTCTAATATACATTATAGCATCCATTCTAACATCCATTCTAACATTCTAATATACATTATAACATCCAATATAACATTCTAACATGCATTACAACATTCTAATATACATTCTAATATCCATTATAACATTCGAACATGCAATATAACATTCTAACATACATTATAACAATCTAATATACATTACAACATCCATTATAACATTCTAACTTATATTATAACATTGTAGTAAACATTCTAATATCCATTCTAACATTCTAACATACATTATAACATTCTAATATACATTTTAACATCCATTATAACATATACCATTCATTATAACAATCTAATATGCATTCTAACATCCATTATAACATTTTAATATACATTTTAACATTCTAATATACATTCTAACATCCATTATAACATTCTATCATACATTATAACATTCTAGTATACATTATAACATCTATTATAACATTATAACATACATTCTAACATTCTAATATACATTCTAACATCCATAATAACATTCTAACATACATTCTAACATACATTCTAACATACATTATAACATTCTAACATACATTATAACACTCTAACATACATTATAACATTCTAATATACATTCTAACATCCATTATAACATACTAAAATACATTATAACAATCGAATATACATTCTAACATCCATTATAACATTCTAACATACATTATAACATTCTAATATACATTCTAACATCCATTATAACATTCTAACATCCATAATAACATTCTAACATACATTCTAACATTCTAATATACATTCTAAAATCAATTATAACATTCTAACATCCATTTTAACATTCTAATATACATTATAGCATCCATTCTAACATCCATTCTAACATTCTAATATACATTATAACATCCAATATAACATTCTAACATGCATTACAACATTCTAATATACATTCTAATATCCATTATAACATTCAAACATGCAATATAACATTCTAACATACATTATAACAATCTAATATACATTACAACATCCATTATAACATTCTAACTTATATTATAACATTGTAATAAACATTCTAATATCCATTCTAACATTCTAACATACATTATAACATTCTAATATACATTTTAACATCCATTATAACATATACCATTCATTATAACAATCTAATATGCATTCTAACATCCATTATAACATTTTAATATACATTTTAACATTCTAATATACATTCTAACATCCATTATAACATTCTATCATACATTATAACATTCTAGTATACATTATAACATCTATTATAACATTATAACATACATTCTAACATTCTAATATACATTCTAACATCCATAATAACATTCTAACATACATTCTAACATACATTCTAACATACATTATAACATTCTAACATACATTATAACACTCTAACATACATTATAACATTCTAATATACATTCTAACATCCATTATAACATACTAAAATACATTATAACAATCGAATATACATTCTAACATCCATTATAACATTCTAACATACATTATAACATTCTAATATACATTCTAACATCCATTATAACATTCTAACATCCATAATAACATTCTAACATACATTCTAACATTCTAATATACATTCTAAAATCAATTATAACATTCTAACATCCATTTTAACATTCTAATATACATTATAACATTCTAACATACATTATAACATTCTAATATACATTCTAACATCCATTATAACATTTTAACATACATTATAACAATCTAATATACATTCTAACATCCATTATAACAATCTAACATACATTATAACAATCTAAAATACATTCTAACATCCATTATAACATTCTAACATACATTATAACAATCTATTATACATTCTAACATCCATTATAACATTCTACCATACATTATAACATTCTAATATACATTCAAACATCCATTATAACATTCTAACATCCATAATAACATTCTAATATTCTAATATACATTCTAACATCCATTATAACATTCTAACATACATTCTAACATTCTAATATACATTCTAACATCCAATATAACATTCTAACATCCATAATAACATTCTAACATACATTCTAACATTCCAATATACATTCTAACATCCATTATAACATTCTAACATACACTATAACATTCTAACATACATTATAACATTCTAATATACATTCTAACATTCATTATAACATTCTAACATACATTATTACAATCGAATATACATTCTAACATCCATTATAACAATCGAATATACATTCTAACATCCATTATAACATTCTAACATACATTATAACATTCTAATATACATTCTAACATCAATTATAACATTTTAACATACATTATAACATTCTAATATACACTCTAACATCCATTATTACATTATAACATCCATTATAACTTTCTAATATACATTCTAACATACATTATAACATTCTAACATACATTATAACATTCTAATATACATTCTAACATGCATTCTAACATACATTATAACATTATAATATACATTTTAACATCCATTATAACATTCTAACATCCATTCTAAAAATCTAATTTACATTATAACATCCATTATAACATTCTAACATCCATTGTAACATTCTAACATACATTATAACATTCTAATATACATTCTAACATTATAATATACATTTTAACATACATTATAACATTCTAATATACATCCTAATATCCATTACAACATAATAACTTACATTATAACAATCCAATATACATTCTAACATCCATTATAACATTCTAACATACATTATAACAATCAAAAATACATTCTAACATCCATTATAACATTCTAACATACATAATAACATTCTAACATACATTCTAACATTCTAATATACATTCTAACATCCATAATAACATTCTAACATACATGCTAACATTCTAACATACATTCTAACATTCCAATATACATTTTAACATCCATTATAACATTCTAACATCCATTCTAACATTCTAATATACATTCTAACATCAATTTTAACATTCTAACATCCATTTTAATATTCTAATATACAATCTAACATCCATTATAATATTCTAACATCCATTATAACATTCTAACATCCAATATAACATTCTAATATACATTCTAACATGCATTCTAACATACATTATAACATTCTAATATACATTATAGCATCCATTCTAACATTCTAACATCCATTCTAACATTCTAATATACATTATAACATCCAATATAACATTCTAACATGCATTACAACATTCTAATATACATTCTAATATCCATTATAACATTCGAACATGCAATATAACATTCTAACATACATTATAACAATCTAATATACATTACAAAATCCATTATAACATTCTAACATATATTATAACATTGTAATATACATTCTAATATCCATTCTAACATTCTAACATACATTATAACATTCTAATATACATTTTAACATCCATTATAACATATACCATTCATTATAACAATCTAATATACATTCTAACATCCATTATAACATTTTAATATACATTTTAACATTCTAATATACATTCTAACATCCATTATAACATTCTATCATACATTATAACATTCTAGTATACATTATAACATCTATTATAACATTATAACATACATTCTAACATTCTAATATACATTCTAACATCCATAATAACATTCTAACATACATTCTAACATTCTAATATACATTCTAACATTATAATATACATTTTAACATACATTATAACATTCTAATATACAGCCTAATATCCATTACAACATAATAACATACATTATAACAATCCAATATACATTCTAACATCCATTATAACATTCTAACATACATTATAACAATCTATTATACATTCTAACATCCATTATAACATTCTAACATACATTATAACATTCTAATATACATTCTAACATCCATTATAACATTCTAACATTCATAATAACATTCTAACATTCTAATATACATTCTAACATCCATTATAACATTCTAACATACATTATAACTTTCTAATATACATTCTAACATCCAATATAACATTATAACATCCATAATAACATTCAAACATACATTCTAACATTCCAATATACATTCTAACATCCATTATAACATTCTGTCATACATTATAACATTCTAACATACATTATAACATTCTAATATACATTCTAACATCCATTCTAACATTCTAACATACATTATAACAATCGAATATACATTCTAACATCCATTAAAACATTCTAACATACATTATAACAATCTAATATACATTCTAACATCCATTCTAACATTCTAACATCCATAATAACATTCTAACATACATTCTAACATTCTAATATACATTCTAACATCCATTATAACATTCTAACATACATTCTAACATTCTAATATACATTCTAAAATCAATTATAACATTCTAATATCCATTTTAACATTCTAATATACATTATAACATCCATTATAACATTCTAACATACATTATAACATTCTAACATATATTATAACATTCTAATATACATTCTAACATCCATTATAACATTTTAACATACATTATAACAATCTAATATACATTCTAACGTCCATTATAACATTCTAACATACATTATAACATTCTAATATACATTCTAACATCCATTATAACATTCTAACAAACATTATAACTTTCTAATATACATTCTAACATACAATATAACATTCTAACATACATTATAACTTTATAATATACATTCTAACATCCATTATAACATTCTAACAAACATTCTAACATTCTAATATACATTCTAAAATCAATTATAACATTCTATCATCCATTTTAACATTCTAATATACATTATAACATCCACTATAATATTCTAACATCCATTATAACATTATAACATCCATTATAACTTTCTAATATACATTCTAACATACATTATAACATTCTAACATACATTATAACATTCTAATATACATTCTAACATGCATTCTAACATACATTATAACATTATAATATACATTATAACATCCATTATAACATTCTAACATCCATTCTAAAAATCTAATATACATTATAACATCCATTATAACATTCTAACATCCATTGTAACATTCTAACATACATTATAACATTCTAATATACATTCTAACATTATAATATACATTTTAACATACATTATAACATTCTAATATACATCCTAATATCCATTACAACATAATAACTTACATTATAACAATCCAATATACATTCTAACATCCATTATAACATTCTAACATACATTATAACAATCAAAAATACATTCTAACATCCATTATAACATTCTAACATACATAATAACATTCTAACATACATTCTAACATTCTAATATACATTCTAACATCCATAATAACATTCTAACATACATGCTAACATTCTAACATACATTCTAACATTCCAATATACATTTTAACATCCATTATAACATTCTAACATCCATTCTAACATTCTAATATACATTCTAACATCAATTTTAACATTCTAACATCCATTTTAATATTCTAATATACATTCTAACATCCATTATAATATTCTAACATCCATTATAACATTCTAACATCCAATATAACATTCTAATATACATTCTAACATGCATTCTAACATACATTATAACATTCTAATATACATTATAGCATCCATTCTAACATCCATTCTAACATTCTAATATACATTATAACATCCAATATAACATTCTAACATGCATTACAACATTCTAATATACATTCTAATATCCATTATAACATTCGAACATGCAATATAACATTCTAACATACATTATAACAATCTAATATACATTACAACATCCATTATAACATTCTAACTTATATTATAACATTGTAGTAAACATTCTAATATCCATTCTAACATTCTAACATACATTATAACATTCTAATATACATTTTAACATCCATTATAACATATACCATTCATTATAACAATCTAATATGCATTCTAACATCCATTATAACATTTTAATATACATTTTAACATTCTAATATACATTCTAACATCCATTATAACATTCTATCATACATTATAACATTCTAGTATACATTATAACATCTATTATAACATTATAACATACATTCTAACATTCTAATATACATTCTAACATCCATAATAACATTCTAACATACATTCTAACATACATTCTAACATACATTATAACATTCTAACATACATTATAACACTCTAACATACATTATAACATTCTAATATACATTCTAACATCCATTATAACATACTAAAATACATTATAACAATCGAATATACATTCTAACATCCATTATAACATTCTAACATACATTATAACATTCTAATATACATTCTAACATCCATTATAACATTCTAACATCCATAATAACATTCTAACATACATTCTAACATTCTAATATACATTCTAAAATCAATTATAACATTCTAACATCCATTTTAACATTCTAATATACATTATAGCATCCATTCTAACATCCATTCTAACATTCTAATATACATTATAACATCCAATATAACATTCTAACATGCATTACAACATTCTAATATACATTCTAATATCCATTATAACATTCAAACATGCAATATAACATTCTAACATACATTATAACAATCTAATATACATTACAACATCCATTATAACATTCTAACTTATATTATAACATTGTAATAAACATTCTAATATCCATTCTAACATTCTAACATACATTATAACATTCTAATATACATTTTAACATCCATTATAACATATACCATTCATTATAACAATCTAATATGCATTCTAACATCCATTATAACATTTTAATATACATTTTAACATTCTAATATACATTCTAACATCCATTATAACATTCTATCATACATTATAACATTCTAGTATACATTATAACATCTATTATAACATTATAACATACATTCTAACATTCTAATATACATTCTAACATCCATAATAACATTCTAACATACATTCTAACATACATTCTAACATACATTATAACATTCTAACATACATTATAACACTCTAACATACATTATAACATTCTAATATACATTCTAACATCCATTATAACATACTAAAATACATTATAACAATCGAATATACATTCTAACATCCATTATAACATTCTAACATACATTATAACATTCTAATATACATTCTAACATCCATTATAACATTCTAACATCCATAATAACATTCTAACATACATTCTAACATTCTAATATACATTCTAAAATCAATTATAACATTCTAACATCCATTTTAACATTCTAATATACATTATAACATTCTAACATACATTATAACATTCTAATATACATTCTAACATCCATTATAACATTTTAACATACATTATAACAATCTAATATACATTCTAACATCCATTATAACAATCTAACATACATTATAACAATCTAAAATACATTCTAACATCCATTATAACATTCTAACATACATTATAACAATCTATTATACATTCTAACATCCATTATAACATTCTACCATACATTATAACATTCTAATATACATTCAAACATCCATTATAACATTCTAACATCCATAATAACATTCTAATATTCTAATATACATTCTAACATCCATTATAACATTCTAACATACATTCTAACATTCTAATATACATTCTAACATCCAATATAACATTCTAACATCCATAATAACATTCTAACATACATTCTAACATTCCAATATACATTCTAACATCCATTATAACATTCTAACATACACTATAACATTCTAACATACATTATAACATTCTAATATACATTCTAACATTCATTATAACATTCTAACATACATTATTACAATCGAATATACATTCTAACATCCATTATAACAATCGAATATACATTCTAACATCCATTATAACATTCTAACATACATTATAACATTCTAATATACATTCTAACATCAATTATAACATTTTAACATACATTATAACATTCTAATATACACTCTAACATCCATTATTACATTATAACATCCATTATAACTTTCTAATATACATTCTAACATACATTATAACATTCTAACATACATTATAACATTCTAATATACATTCTAACATGCATTCTAACATACATTATAACATTATAATATACATTTTAACATCCATTATAACATTCTAACATCCATTCTAAAAATCTAATTTACATTATAACATCCATTATAACATTCTAACATCCATTGTAACATTCTAACATACATTATAACATTCTAATATACATTCTAACATTATAATATACATTTTAACATACATTATAACATTCTAATATACATCCTAATATCCATTACAACATAATAACTTACATTATAACAATCCAATATACATTCTAACATCCATTATAACATTCTAACATACATTATAACAATCAAAAATACATTCTAACATCCATTATAACATTCTAACATACATAATAACATTCTAACATACATTCTAACATTCTAATATACATTCTAACATCCATAATAACATTCTAACATACATGCTAACATTCTAACATACATTCTAACATTCCAATATACATTTTAACATCCATTATAACATTCTAACATCCATTCTAACATTCTAATATACATTCTAACATCAATTTTAACATTCTAACATCCATTTTAATATTCTAATATACAATCTAACATCCATTATAATATTCTAACATCCATTATAACATTCTAACATCCAATATAACATTCTAATATACATTCTAACATGCATTCTAACATACATTATAACATTCTAATATACATTATAGCATCCATTCTAACATTCTAACATCCATTCTAACATTCTAATATACATTATAACATCCAATATAACATTCTAACATGCATTACAACATTCTAATATACATTCTAATATCCATTATAACATTCGAACATGCAATATAACATTCTAACATACATTATAACAATCTAATATACATTACAAAATCCATTATAACATTCTAACATATATTATAACATTGTAATATACATTCTAATATCCATTCTAACATTCTAACATACATTATAACATTCTAATATACATTTTAACATCCATTATAACATATACCATTCATTATAACAATCTAATATACATTCTAACATCCATTATAACATTTTAATATACATTTTAACATTCTAATATACATTCTAACATCCATTATAACATTCTATCATACATTATAACATTCTAGTATACATTATAACATCTATTATAACATTATAACATACATTCTAACATTCTAATATACATTCTAACATCCATAATAACATTCTAACATACATTCTAACATTCTAACATACATTCTAACATACATTATAACATTCTAACATACATTATAACATTCTAACATACATTATAACAATCGAATATACATTCTAACATCCATTATAACATTCTAACATACATTATAACATTCTAATATACATTCTAACATCCATTATAACATTCTAACATCCATAATAACATTCTATCATACATTCTAACATTCTAATATACATTCTAAAATCAATTATAACATTCTAACATCCATTTTAACATTCTAATATACATTATAACATCCATTATAACATTTTAACATACATTATAACAATCTAATATACATTCTAACATCCATTATAACATTCTAACATACATTATAACAATCTAAAATACATTCTAACATCCATTATAACATTCTAACATACATTATAACAATCTATTATACATTCTAACATCCATTATAACATTCTAACATACATTATAACATTCTAATATACATTCAAACATCCATTATAACATTCTAACATCCATAATAACATTCTAATATTCTAATATACATTCTAACATCCATTATAACATTCTAACATACATTCTAACATTCTAATATACATTCTAACATCCATTATAACATTTTAACATACATTATAACTTTCTAATATACATTCTAACATCCAATATAACATTCTAACATCCATAATAACATTCTAACATACATTCTAACATTCCAATATACATTCTAACATCCATTATAACATTCTAACATACACTATAACATTCTAACATACATTATAACATTCTAATATACATTCTAACATCCATTATAACATTCTAACATACATTATTACAATCGAATATACATTCTAACATCCATTATAACAATCGAATATACATTCTAACATCCATTATAACATTCTAACATACATTATAACATTCTAATATACACTCTAACATCCATTATAACATTTTAACATACATTATAACTTTCTAATATACATTCTAACATCCAATGTAACTTTCTAACATCCATAATAACATTCAAACATACATTCTAACATTCCAATATACATTCTAACATCCATTATAACATTCTATCATACATTATAACATTCTAACATACATTATAACATTCTAATATACATTCTAACATCCATTCTAACATTTTAACATACATTATAACAATCGAATATACATTCTAACGTCCATTATAACATTCTAACATAATTTATAACATTCTAATATACATTCTAACATCCATTATAACATTCTAACAATTATTATAACTTTCTAATATACATTCTAACATACAATATAACATTCTAACATCCATAATAACATTCTAACATACATTCTAACATTCTAATATACATTCTAACATCCATTATAACATTCTATCATATATTATAACTTTATAATACACATTCTAACATCCATTATAACATTCTAACAAACATTCTAATATACATTCTAAAATCAATTATAACATTCTATCATCCATTTTAACATTCTAATATACATTATAATATCCACTATAATATTCTAACATCCATTATAACATTATAACATCCATTATAACTTTCTAATATACATTCTAACTTCCATTATAACATTCTAACATACATTATAACATTCTAATATACATTCTAACATGCATTCTAACATACATTATAACATTATAATATACATTATAACATCAATTATAACATTCTAACATCCATTCTAAAATTCTAATATACATTATAACATCCATTATAACATTCTAACATCCATTGTAACATTCTAACATACATTATAACATTCTAATATACATTCTAACATTATAATATACATTTTAACATACATTATAACATTCTAATATACATCCTAATATCCATTACAACATAATAACATACATTATAACAATCCAATATACATTCTAACATCCATTATAACATTCTAACATACATTATAACATGGTAACATACATTATAACATTCTAATATACATTCTAACATCCATTATAACATTCTAACATACATTATAACATTCAAAAATACATTCTAACATCCATTATAACATTCTAACATACATAATAACATTCTAACATACATTCTAACATCCATAATAACATTCTAACATACATGCTAACATTCTAACATACATTCTAACATTCCAATATACATTTTAACATCCATTATAATATTCTAACATCCATTATAACATTCTAATATACATTCTAACATCAATTTTAACATTCTAACATCCATTTTAATATTCTAATATACATTCTAACCTCCATTATAATATTCTAACATCCATTATAACATTCTAACATCCAATATAACATTCTAATATACATTCTAACATGCATTCTAACATACATTATAACATTCTAATATACATTATAGCATCCATTCTAACATTCTAACATCCATTGTAACATTCTAATATACATTATAACATCCAATATAACATTCTAACATGCATTACAACATTCTAAAATACATTCTAATATACAATATAACATTCGAACATGCAATATAACATTCTAACATACATTATAACAATCTAATATACATTACAACATCCATTATAACATTCTAACATATATTATAACATTGTAATATACATTCTAATATCCATTCTAACATTCTAACATACATTATAACATTCTAATATACATTTTAACATCCATTATAACATATACCATTCATTATAACAATCTAATATACATTCTAACATCCATTATAACATTTTAATATACATTTTAACATTCTAATATACATTCTAACATCCATTATAACATTCTATCATACATTATAACATTCTAGTATACATTATAACATCTATTATAACATTATAACATACATTATAACATTCTAATATACATTCTAACATCCATAATAACATTCTAACATACATTCTAACATTCTAACATACATTCTAACATACATTATAACATTCTAACATACATTATAACATTCTAATATACTTTCTAACATCCATTATAACATACTAAAATACATTATAACAATCAATTATACATTCTAACATCCATTATAACATTCTAACATACATTATAACATTCTAATATACATTCTAACATCCATTATAACATTCTAACATCCATAAAAACATTCTAACATACATTCTAAAATTCTAATATACATTCTAACATCCATTATAACATTCTAACATACATTCTAACATTCTAATATACATTCTAAAATCAATTATAACACTCTAACATCCATTTTAACATTCTAATATACATTATAACATCCATTATAAAATTCTAACATACATTATAACATTCTAACATACATTATAACATTCTAATATACATTCTAACATCCATTATAACATTTTAACATACATTATAACAATCTAATATACATTCTAACATCCATTATAACATTCTAATATACATTATAACATTCTAATATACATTCTAACATCCATTATAACATTCTAACATACAGTATAACTTTCTAATATACATTTTAAAATACAATATAACATTCTAACATCCATAATAACATTCTAACATACATTCTAACATTCTAATATTCATTCTAAAATCAATTATAACATTCTAACATCCATTTTAACATTCTAATATACATTATAACATCCATTATAATATTCTAACATCCATTATAACATACTAACATCCATTCTAACATTCTAATATACATTCTAATATCCATTCTAACATTCTAACATACATTATAACATTCTTATGTACATTCTAACATGCTTTCTAACATCCATTATAACATTCTAACATCCATTCTAAAAATCGAATATACATTATAACATCCATTATAACATTCTAACATCCAATGTAACATTCTAACATACATTATAACATTTTAATATACATTCTAACATTCTAATATACATTCTAACATCCATTATAACATTCTAACATACATTATAACATTCTAATATACATTCTAACATCCATTATAACATTCTAACATACATAATAACTTTCTAATATACATTCTAAAATACAATATAATATTCTAACATCCATTATAACATTTTAATATACATTTTAACATTCTAATATACATTCTAACATCCATTATAACATTCTATCATACATTATAACATTCTAGTATACATTATAACATCTATTATAACATTATAACATACATTCTAACATTCTAATATACATTCTAACATCCATAATAACATTCTAACATACATTCTAACATTCTAACATACATTCTAACATACATTATAACATTCTAACATACATTATAACATTCTAATATACATTCTAACATCCATTATAACATACTAAAATACATTATAACAATCGAATATACATTCTAACACCCATTATAACATTCTAACATACATTATAACATTCTAATATACATTCTAACATCCATTATAACATTCTAACATCCATAAAAACATTCTAACATACATTCTAACATTCTAATATATTTTCTAACATCCATTATAACATTCTAAGATACATTCTAACATTCTAACATACATTATAACATTCTAATATACATTCTAACATCCATTATAACATTTTAACATACATTATAACAATCTAATATACATTCTAACATCCATTATAACATTCTAACATACATTATAACATTCTAATATACATTCTAACATCCATTATAACATTCTAACATACATTATAACTTTCTAATATACATTCTAAAATACAATATAACATTCTAACATCCATAATAACATTCTAACATACATTATAACATTCTAATATACATTCTAATATCCATTATAATATTCTAACATACATTTTAACATTCTAATATACATTTTAACATCCATCATAACATATACCATACATTCTAACATTCTAATATACATTCTAACATCCATAATAACATTCTAACATACATTCTAACTTTCTAATATAAATTCTAACATCCATTATAACATTCTAACATACATTCTAACATTCTAATATTCATTCTAAAATCAATTATAACATTCTAACATCCATTTTAACATTCTAATATACATTATAACATCCATTATAATATTCTAACATCCATTATAACATACTAACATCCATTATAACATTCTAATATACATTCTAACATCCATTATAACATTCTAACATACATTATAACATTCTTATGTACATTCTAACATGCATTCTAACATACATTATAACATTCTAATATACATTATAACATCCATGATAACATTCTAACATCCATTCTAAAATTCTAATATACATTATAACATCCATTATAACATTCTAACATCCAATGTAACATTCTAACATACATTATAACATTTTAATCTACATTCTAACATTCTAATATACATTCTAACATCCATTCTAACATTCTAACATACATTATAACATTCTAATATACATTCTAACATCCATTATAACATTCTAACATACATAATAACTTTCTAATATACATTCTAAAATACAATATAACATTCTAACATCCATAATAACATTCTAACATACATTCTAACATTCTAATATACATTCTAACATCCATTATAACATTCTATCATACATTATAACTTTCTAATATACATTCGAACATCCATTATAACATTCTAACATACATTATAACAATCTAATATACATTCTAACATCCATTTTAACATTCTAACATACATTATAACATTCTAATATACATTCTAACATCCATTATAACATACTAAAATACATTATAACAATCGAATATACATTCTAACACCCATTATAACATTCTAACATACATTATAACATTCTAATATACATTCTAACATCCATTATAACATTCTAACATCCATAAAAACATTCTAACATACATTCTAACATTCTAATATACATTCTAACATCCATTATAACATTCTAAGATACATTCTAACATTCTAACATACATTATAACATTCTAATATACATTCTAACTTCCAATATGACATTCTAACATACATTCTAACATTCTAATATACATTCTAACATCCATTATAACATTCTAACAGACATTCTTACATTCTAATATACATTCTAAAATCAATTATAACATTCTAACATCTATTTTAACATTCTAATATACATTATAACATCCACTATAATATTCTAACATCCATTATAACATTATAACATCCATTATAACATTCTAATATACATTCTAACATCCATTATAACATTCTACCATACATTATAACATTCTAATATACATTATAACATCCATTATAACATTCTAACATCCATTCTAAAATTCTAATATACATTATAACATCCATTATAACATTCTAACATCCATTGTAACATTCTAACATACATTATAACATTCCAATATACATTCTAACATTCTAATATACATTTTAACATACATTATAACTTTCTAATATACATCCTAATATCCATTATAACATAATAACATACATTATAACATTCTAATATACATTCTAACATCCATTATAACATTCTATCATACATTATAACAATCCAATATACATTCTAACATCCATTATAACATTCTAACATACATTATAACATGGTAACATACATTATAACATTCTAATATACATTCTAACATCCATTATAACATTCAATCATACATTATAACAATCAAAAATACATTCTAACATCCATTATAACATTCTAACATACATAATAACATTCTAACATACATTCTAGCATTCTAATATACATTCTAACATCCATAATAACATTCTAACATACATTCTAACATTCTAATATACATTCTAACATCCATTATAACATTCTAACATCCATTCTAACATTCTAATATACATTCTAACATCAATTATAACATTCTAACATCCATTTTAATATTCTAATATACATTCTAACATCCATTATAATATTCTAACATCCATTATAACATTCTAACATCCATTATAACATTCTAATATACATTCTAACATGCATTCTAACATACATTATAACATTCTAATATACATTATAGCATCCATTATAACATTCTAACATCCATTCTAACATTCTAATATACATTATAACATCCAATATAACATTCTAACATGCATTACAACATTCTAATATACATTCTAATATCCATTATAACATTCTAACATACAATATAACATTCTAACATACATTATAACAATCTAATATACATTACAACATCCATTATAACATTCTAACATACATTATAACATTCTAATATACATTTTAACATCCATTATAACATATACCATACATTATAACAATCTAATAAACATTCTAACATCCATTATAACATTCTAACATACATTTTAACATTCTAATATACATTCTAACATCCATTATAACATTCTAACAGACATTCTTACATTCTAATATACATTCTAAAATCAATTATAACATTCTATCATCTATTTTAACATTCTAATATACATTATAACATCCACTATAATATTCTAACATCCATTATAACATTATAACATCCATTATAACATTCTAATATACATTCTAACATCCATTATAACATTCTAAGATACATTATAACATTCTAATATACATTATAACATCCATTATAACATTCTAACATCCATTCTAAAATTCTAATATACATTATAACATCCATTATAACATTCTAACATCCATTCTAAAATTCTAATATACATTATAACATACATTATAATATTCTAACATCCATTATATCATACTAACATCCATTATAACATTCTAATATACATTCTAACATCCATTATAACATTCTAACATACATTATAACATTCTAGTATACATTATAACATCCAATATAACATTCTAACATCCATAATAACATTCTGACATACATTCTAACATTCTAATATACATTCTAACATCCATAATAACATTCTAACATACATTCTAACTTTCTAATATAAATTCTAACATCCATTATAACATTCTAACATACATTCTAACATTCTAATATTCATTCTAAAATCAATTATAACATTCTAACATCCATTTTAACATTCTAATATACATTATAACATACATTATAATATTCTAACATCCATTATATCATACTAACATCCATTATAACATTCTAATATACATTCTAACATCCATTATAACATTCTAACATACATTATAACATTCTTATGTACATTCTAACATCCATTATAATATTCTAACATCCATTCTAAAATTCTAATATACATTATAACATCCATTATAACATTCTAACATCCAATGTAACATTCTAACATACATTCTAACATACATTATAACATTCAAATATACATTCTAATATCCATTATAACATAATAACATACATTATAACATTCTAATATACATTCTAACATCCATTCTAACATTCTATCATACAGTATAACAATCCAATATACATTCTAACATCCATTATAACATTCTAACATACATTATAACATGGCAACATACATTATAACTTTCTAATATACATTCTAACATCCATTATAACATTCTAACATACATTATAACAATCTAACATACATATTAACATTCTAACATACATTCTAACATTCTAATATACATTCTAACATCCATAATAACATTCTAACATACATGCTAACATTCAAACATACATTCTAACATCCATTATGACATTCTAACATCCATACTAACATTCTAATATACATTATAACTTCAATTATAACTTTCTAACATCCATTTTAATATTCTAATATACATTCTAACATCCATTATAACATTCTAACATCCATTATAACATTCTAATATACATTCTAACATGCATTCTCACATACATTATAACATTCTAATATACATTATAGCATCCATTATAACATTCTAACATCAATTCTAACATTCTAATATACATTATAACATCCGATATAACATTCTAACATGCATTACAACATTCTAATATACATTCTAATATCCATTTTAACATTCTAACATACAATATAACATTTTAACATACATTATAACAATCTAATATACATTACAACATCCATTATAACATTCTAACATACATTATAACATTCTAATATACATTCTAATATCAATTCTAACATTCTAACATACATTCTAACATTCTAATATACATTCTAACATCCATTATAACATATACCATACATTATAACAATCTAATATACATTCTAACATCCATTATAACATTCTAACATACATTATAACTTTCTAATATACATTCTAACATCCATTATAACATTCTAAGATCCATAATAACATTCTAACATACATTCTAAGATTCCAATATACATTCTAACATCCATTATAACATTCTAACATACATTATAACATTCTAATATACATTCTAACATCCATTATAACATTCTCACATACATTATAACATTCTAATATACATTCTAACATCCATAATAACATTCTAACATTCTAATATACATTCTAACATCCATTATAACATTCTAACATACATTCTAACATTCTAATATACATTCTAAAATCAATTATAACATTCAAACATCCATTTTAACATTCTAATATACATTATAACATCCACTATAACATTCTAACATACATTATAACATGGTAACATACATTATAACATTCTAATATACATTCTAACATCCATTATAACATTCTAACATACATTATAACAATCTAAAATACATTCTAACATCCATTATAACATTCTAACATACATCATAACATTCTAATATACATTCTAACATCCATTATAACATTCTAACATCCATAATAACATTCTAACATTCTAATATACATTCTAACATCCATTCTAACATTCTAACATACATTCTAACATTCTAATATACATTCTAACATCCATAATAACATTCTAACATACATTCTAACATTCCAATATACATTCTAACATCCATTATAACATTCTAACATCCATTATAACATTCTAACATACATTCTAACATTCTAATATACATTCTAACATCCATTATAACATTCTAACATACAATATAACTTTCTAATATACATTCTAACATACAATATAACATTCTAACATCCATAATAACATTCTAACATACATTATAACATTCTAATATACATTCTAACATCCTAATATACATTTTAACATACATTATAACATTCTAATATACATCCTAATATCCATTATAACATAATAACATACATTATAACATTCTAATATACATTCTAACATCCAATATAACATTCTATCATACATTATAACAATCCAATATACATTCTAACATCCATTATAACATTCTAACAAACATTATAACAATCAAAAATACATTCTAACATCCATTATAACATTTTAACATACATTATAACATTCTAATATACACTCTAACATCCATTATAACATTTTAACATACATTATAACTTTCTAATATACATTCTAACATCCAATATAACATTCTAACATCCATAATAACATTCTAACATACATTCTAACATTCCAATATACATTCTAACATCCATTATCACATTCTATCATACATTATAACATTCTAACATACATTATAACATTCTAATATACATTCTAACATCCATTATAACATTCTAACATACATTATAACGATCAAATAAACATTCTAACATCCATTCTAACATTCTAACATACATTATAACATTCTAATATACATTCTAACATCCATTATAACATTCTAACATCCATAATAACATTCTAACATACATTCTAACATTCTAATATACATTCTAATATCCATTCTAACATTCTAACATACATTCTAACATTCTAATATACATTCTAAAATCAATTATAACTTTCTAATATACATTCTAACATCCATTATAACATTCTAACAAACATTCTAACATTCTAATATACATTCTTAAATCAATTATAACATTCTATCATCCATTTTAACATTCTAATATACATTATAACATCCACCATAATAATATTCTTACATCCATTATAACATTATAACATCCATTATAACATTCTAATATACATTCTAACATCCATTATATCATTCTAACATACATTATAACATTCTAATATACATTCTAACATGCATTCTAACATACATTATAACATTCTAATATCCATTATAACATCCATTATAACATTCTAACATCCATTCTAAAATTCTAATATATATTATAACATCCATTATAACATTCTAACATCCATTGTAACATTCTAACATACATTATAACATTCTAATATACATCACAACATCCATTATAACATTCTAACATACATTATAACATTCTAATGTACATTCTAATATCCATTCTAACATTCTAACATATATTATAACATTCAAATATACATTCTAACATCCATTATAACATTTACCATACATTATAACAATCTAATATACATTCTAACATCCATTCTAACATTCTAACATACATTATAACATTCTAATATACATTCTAATATCCATTATAATATTCTAACATACATTATAACATTCTAATATACATTTTAACATCCATTATAACATATACCATACATTATAACAATCTAATATACATTCTAACAAACATTATAACATTTTAACATACATTTTAACATTCTAATATACATTCTAACATCCAATTATAACATTCTATCATACATTATAACATTCTAGTATACATTATAACATCTATTATAACATTATAACATACATTCTAACATTCTAATATTAATTCAAACATCCATAATAACATTCTAATATACATTCTAACATTCTAATATACTTTTTAACATACATTATAACATTCTAATATACATCCTAATATCCATTATAACATAATAACATACATTATAACATTCTAATATACATTCTAACATCCATTATAACATTCTATCATACATTATAACAATCCAATATACATTCTAACATCCATTATAACATTCTAAAATACATTATAACAATCAAAAATACATTCTAACATCCATTATTACATTCTAACATACATTATAACATTCTAACATACATTCTAACATTCTAATATACATTCTAACATCCATAATAACATTCTAACATACATGCTAACATTCTTCCCTACATTCTAACATTCTAATATACATTCTAACATCCATTATAACATTCTAACATCCATTCTAACATTCTAATATACATTCTAACATCAATTATAACATTCTAACATCCATTTTAATATTCTAATATACATTCTAACATCCATTATAATATTCTAACATCCATTATAACATTCAAACATCTATTATAACATTCTAATATACATTCTAACATGCATTCTAACATACATTATAACATTCTAATATACATTATAGCATCCATTATAACATTCTAACATCCATTCTAACATTCTAACATACATTATAACAATCTAATATACATTCTAACATCCATTATAACATTCTAACATATATTATAACATTCTAATATACATTCTAACATCCATTATAACATTCTAACATTATAATATACATTCTAACATCCATTATAACATTCTAACATACATTCTAACATTCTAATATACATTCTAACATCCATTATAACATTCTAACATACATTCTAACATTCTAATATACATTCTAAAATCAATTATAACATTCAAACATCCATTTTAACATTCTAATATACATTATAACATCCACTATAACATTCTAACATACATTATAACATGGTAACATACATTATAACATTCTAATATACATTCTACCATCCATTATAACATTCTAACATACATTATAACAATCTAAAATACATTCTAACATCCATTATAACATTCTAACATCCATAATAACATTCTAACATTCTAATATACATTCTAACATCCATTATAACATTCTAACATCCATTACAACATTTTAACAAACATTATAACTTTATAATATAAATTCTAACATCCAAAATAACATTCTAACATCCATAATAACATTCTAACATAAATTCTAACATTCCAATATACATTCTAACATCCATTATAACATTCTAACATCCATTATAACATTCTAACATACATTATAACTTTCTAACATACAATATAACTTTCTAATATACATTCTAACATACAATATAACATTCTAACATCCATAATAACATAATAACATACATTCTAACATTCTAATATACATTCTAGCATCCATTATAACATTCTAATATACATTATAACTTTCTAATATACATTCGAACATCCATTATAACATTCTAACATACATTATAACAATCTAATATACATTCTAACATACATTATAACATTCTAACATACATTCTAACATTCTAATATACATTCTAACATCCATTACAACATTTTAACATACATTATAACTTTATAATATAAATTCTAACATCCAATATAACATTATAACATCCATAATAACATTCTAACATACATTCTAACATTCCAATATACATTCTAACATCCATTATAACATTCTAACATCCATTATAACAATCTAACATACATTATAACATTCTATTATACATTCTAACATCCATTATAACTTTCTAACATACAATATAACTTTCTAATATACATTCTAACATACAATATAACATTCTAACATCCATAATAACATAATAACATACATTCTAACATTCTAATATACATTCTAGCATCCATTATAACATTCTAATATACATTATAACTTTCTAATATACATTCGAACATCCATTATAACATTCTAACATACATTATAACAATCTAATATACATTCTAATATCCATTATAACATTCTAACATCCATAATAACATTCTAACATACATTCTAAAATTCTAATATACATTCTAACATCCATTATAACATTCTAACATCCATATTAACATTCTAACATACATTCTAACATTCTAATATACATTCTACCTTCCAATATAACATTCTAACATACATTCTAACATTCTAATATACATTTGTAACATCCATTATAACATTCTAACAGACATTCTAACATTCTAATATACATTCTAAAATCAATTATAACATTCTAACATCCATTTTAACATTCTAATATACATTATAACATCCACTATAATATTCTAACATCCATTATAACATTATAACATCCATTAAAACATTCTAATATACATTCTAACATCCATTATAACATTCTAACATACATTATAACATTCAAATATACATTCTAACATGCATTCTAACATACATTATAACATTCTAATATACATTATAACATCCATTATAACATTCTAACATCCATTCTAAAATTCTAATATACATTATAACATCCATTATAACATTCTAACATCCATTGTAACATTCTAACATACATTATAACATTCTAATATACATTCTAACATCCTAATATACATTTTAACATACATTATAACATTCTAATATACATCCTAATATCCATTATAACATAATAACATACATTATAACATTCTAATATACATTCTAACATCCATTATAACATTCTATCATACATTATAACAATCCAATATACATTCTAACATCCATTATAACATTCTTACATACATTATAACAATCAAAAATACATTCTAACATCCATTATAACATTCTAACATACATAATAACATTCTAACATACATTCTAACATTCTAATATACATTCTAACATCCATTATAACATTCTAACATCCATTATAACATTCTAATATACATTCTAACAAACATTCTAACATACATTATAACATTCTAATATACATTATAGCATCCATTATAACATTCTAACATCCATTCTAACATTCTAACATACATTATAACAATCTAATATACATTCTAACATCCATTATAACATTCTAACATACATTATAACATTCTAATATACATTCTAACATCCATTATAACATTCTAACATCCATAATAAGATTCTAACAATCTAATATACATTCTAACATCCATTATAACATTCTAACATACATTCTAACATTCTAATATACATTCTAACATCCATTTTAACATTCTAATATACATTATAACATCCATTATAACATTCTAACATACATTATAACATGGTAACATACATTATAACATTCTAATATACATTCTAACATCCATTATAACATTCTAAAATACATTATAACAATCTAAAATACATTCTAACATCCATTATAACAGTCTAACATACATTAAAACAATCTAATATACATTCTAACATCCATTATATCATTATAACATACATTATAACATTCTAATATACATTCTAACATCCATTATAACATTCTAACATCCATAATAACATTCTAACATTCTAATATACATTCTAACATCCATTATAACATTCTAACATTCTAATATACATTCTAACATCCATTCTAACATTCTAACATACATTCTAACTTTCTAATATACATTCTAACATCCATTTTAACATTCTAATATACATTATAACATCCATTATAACATTCTAACATACATTATAACATGGTAACATACATTATAACATTCTAATATACATTCTAACATCCATTATAACATTCTAAAATACATTATAACAATCTAAAATACATTCTAACATCCATTATAACAGTGAAACATACATTATAACAATCTAATATACATTCTAACATCCATTATAACATTATAACATACATTATAACTTTCTAATATACATTCTAACATCCAATATAACATTCTAACATCCATAATAACATACTAACATACATTCTAACATTCCAATATACATTCTAACATCCATTTTAACATTCTAACATACACTACAACATTCTAACATACATTATAACATTCTAATATACATTCTAACATCCATTATAACATTCTAACATACATTATTACAATCAAATATACATTCTTACATCCATTATAACAATCGAATATACATTCTAACATCCATTATAACATTCTAACATACATTATAACATTCTAATATACATTCTAACATCCATTATAACATTTTAACATACATTATAACATTCTAATATACACTCTAACATCCATTATAACATTTTAACATACATTATAACTTTCTAATATACATTCTAACATCCAATATAACATTCTAACATCCATAATAACATTCTAACATACATTCTAACATTCCAATATACATTTTAACATCCATTATCACATTCTATCATACATTATAACATTCTAACATACATTATAACATTCTAATATACATTCTAACATCCATTATAACATTCTAACATACATTATAACGATCAAATAAACATTCTAACATCCATTCTAACATTCTAACATACATTATAACATTCTAATATACATTCTAACATCCATTATAACATTCTAATATCCATAATAACATTCTAACATACATTCTAACATTCTAATATACATTCTAATATCCATTCTAACATTCTAACATACATTCTAACATTCTAATATACATTCTAAAATCAATTATAACTTTCTAATATACATTCTAACATCCATTATAACATTCTAACATACATTCTAACATTCTAATATACATTCTTAAATCAATTATAACATTCTATCATCCATTTTAACATTCTAATATACATTATAACATCCACCATAATAATATTCTAACATCCATTATAACTTTATAACATCCATTATAACATTCTAATATACATTCTAACATCCATTATATCATTCTAACATACATTATAACATTCTAATATACATTCTAACATTCATTCTAACATACATTATAACATTCTAATATCCATTATAACATCCATTATAACATTCTAACATCCATTCTAAAATTCTAATATATATTATAACATCCATTATAACATTCTAACATCCATTGTAACATTCTAACATACATTATAACATTCTAATATACATCACAACATCCATTATAACATTCTAACATACATTATAACATTCTAATGTACATTCTAATATCCATTCTAACATTCTAACATACATTATAACATTCAAATATACATTCTAACATCCATTATAACATTTACCATACATTATAACAATCTAATATACATTCTAACATCCATTCTAACATTCTAACATACATTATAACATTCTAATATACATTCTAATATCCATTATAATATTCTAACATACATTATAACATTCTAATATACATTTTAACATCCATTATAACATATACCATACATTATAACAATCTAATATACATTCTAACAAACATTATAACATTTTAACATACATTTTAACATTCTAATATACATTCTAACATCCAATTATAACATTCTATCATACATTATAACATTCTAGTATACATTATAACATCTATTATAACATTATAACATACATTCTAACATTCTAATATTAATTCAAACATCCATAATAACATTCTAATATACATTCTAACATTCTAATATACTTTTTAACATACATTATAACATTCTAATATACATCCTAATATCCATTATAACATAATAACATACATTATAACATTCTAATATACATTCTAACATCCATTATAACATTCTATCATACATTATAACAATCCAATATACATTCTAACATCCATTATAACATTCTAAAATACATTATAACAATCAAAAATACATTCTAACATCCATTATTACATTCTAACATACATTATAACATTCTAACATACATTCTAACATTCTAATATACATTCTAACATCCATAATAACATTCTAACATACATGCTAACATTCTTCCCTACATTCTAACATTCTAATATACATTCTAACATCCATTATAACATTCTAACATCCATTCTAACATTCTAATATACATTCTAACATCAATTATAACATTCTAACATCCATTTTAATATTCTAATATACATTCTAACATCCATTATAATATTCTAACATCCATTATAACATTCAAACATCCATTATAACATTCTAATATACATTCTAACATGCATTCTAACATACATTATAACATTCTAATATACATTATAGCATCCATTATAACATTCTAACATCCATTCTAACATTCTAACATACATTATAACAATCTAATATACATTCTAACATCCATTATAACATTCTAACATATATTATAACATTCTAATATACATTCTAACATCCATTATAACATTCTAACATTCTAATATACATTCTAACATCCATTATAACATTCTAACATACATTCTAACATTCTAATATACATTCTTAAATCAATTATAACATTCTAACATCCATTTTAACATTCTAATATACATTATAACATCCATTATAACATTCTAACATACATTATAACATGGTAACATACATTATAACATTCTAATATACATTCTATCATCCATTATAACATTCTAACATACATTCTAACAATCTAAAATACATTCTAGCATCCATTATAACATTCTAACATACATTATAACAATCTAATATACATTCTAACATCCATTCTAACATTCTAACATACATTGTAACATTCTAATATACATTCTAAAATCCATTATAACATTCTAACATCCATAATAACATTCTAACATTCTAATATACATTCTAACATCCATTATAACATTATAACATACATTCTAACATTCTAATATACATTCTAACATCCATTATAACATTTTAACATACATTATAACTTTCTAATATACATTCTAACACCCAATACAACATTCTAACATCCATAATAACATTCAAACATACATTCTAACATTCCAATATACATTCTAACATCCATTATAACTTTCTATCATACATTATAACATTCTAATATACATTCTAACCTCTATTATAACATTCTAACATACATAATAACATTCTAACATACATTCTAACATTCTAATATACATTCTAACATCCATTATAACATTCTAACATACATTCTAACATTCTAATATACATTCTAAAATCAATTATAACATTCTAACATCCATTTTAACATTCTAATATACATTATAACATCCATTATAACATTCTAACATACATTATAACATTCTAACATACATTATGACATTCTAATATACATTCTAACATCCATTATAACATTCTAACAAACATTATAACTTTCTAATATACATTCTAACAACAATATAACATTCTAACATCCATAATAACATTCTAACATACATTCTAACATTCTAATATACATTCTAACATCCATTATAACATTCTAACATACATTATAACTTTCTAATATACATTCTAACATCCATTATAACTTTCTAACAAACATTCAAACATTCTAATATACATTCTAAAATCAATTATAACATTCTATCATCCATTTTAACATTCTAATATACATTCTAACATCCATTATAACATTGTAACATCCATAATAACATTCTAACATTCTAATATACCTTCTAACATCCATTATAACATTCTAACATACATTCTAACATTCTAATATACATTCTAACATCCATTATAACATTTTAACATACATTATAACTTTCTAATATACATTCTAACATCCAATTTAACATACTAACATCCATAATAACATTCTAACATCCATTCTAACATTCCAATATACATTCTAACGTCCATTATAACATTCTAACATCCATTATAACATTCTAACATACATTATAACATTCTAATATACATTCTAACAGCCATGATAACATTCTAACATACTTTATAACAATCGAATATACATTCTAACATCCATTATAACATTCTAACATACATTAGAACATTCTAATATACATTCTAACATCCATTATAACATTGTAACATCCATAATAACATTCTACCATACATTCTAACATTCTAATATACATTCTAACATCCATTATAACATTCTAACATACATTCTAACATTCTAATATACATTCTAAAATCAATTATAACATTCTAACATGGATTTTAACATTATAATATACATTATAACATCCATTATAACATTCTAACATACATTATAACATTCTAATATACATTCTAACATCCATTATAACATTCTAAAATCCATAATAACATTCTAACATTCTAATATACATTCTAACATCCATTCTAACATTCTAACATACATTCTAACATTCTAACATACATTATAACATTCTAATATACATTCTAACATCCATTATAACATTCTAACATACATTATAACAATCAAATATACATTCTAACATCCATTATAACATTCTAACATACATTATAACATTCTAATATACATTCTAACATCCATTATAACATTTTAACATACATTATAAATTTCTAATATACATTCTAACATCCAATATAACATTCAAACATCCATAATAACATTCTAACATACATTCTAACATTCCAATATACATTCTAACATCCATTATAACATTCTAACATACACTATAACATTCTAACATACATTATAACATTCTAATATACATTCTAACATCCATTATAACATTCTAACATACATTATTACAATCGAATATACATTCTAACATCCATTATAACAATCAAATATATATTCTAACATCCATTATAACATTCTAACATACATTATAACATTCTAATATACATTCTAACATCCATTATAACATTTTAACCTACATTATAACATTCTAATATACACTCTAACATCCATTATAACATTTTAACATAAATTATAACTTTCTAATATACATTCTAACATCCAATATAACATTCTAACATCCATAATAACATTCAAACATACATTCTAACATTCCAATATACATTCTAACATCCATTATAACTTTCTATCATACATTATAACATTCTAACATACATTATAACATTCTAATATACATTCTAACATCCATTCTAACACTCTAACATCCATTCTAACATTCTAATTTACATTCTAACATCCATTATAACATTCTAACATCCATAATAACATTCTAACATACATTCTAACATTCTAATATACATTCTAAAATCAATTATAACATTCTAACATCCATTTTAACATTCTAATATACATTATAACATCCATTATAACATTCTAACATACATTATAACATTCTAACATACATTATAACATTCTAATATACATTCTAACATCCATTATAACATTCTAACATCCATAATAACATTCTAACATTCTAATATACATTGTAACATCCATTATAACATTCTAACATACATTCTAACATTCTAACATACATTATAACATTCTAATATACATTCTAACATCCATTATAACATTCTAACATACATTCTAACATTCTAATATACATTCTAAAATCAATTATAACATTCTAACATCCATTTTAACATTCTAATATACATTATAACATCCATTATAACATTCTAACATACATTCTAACATTCTAACATACATTATAACATTCTAATATACATTCTAACATCCATTATAACATTTTAACATACATTATAACATTCTAATATACATTCTAACATCCGTTATAACATTCTAACATACATTATAACTTTCTAATATACATTCTATCATCCATTGTAACATTTTAACATACATTCTAACATTCTAATATACATTCTAACATCCATTATAACATTCTAACATACATTCTAACATTCTAATATACATTCTAAAATCAATTATAACATTCTAACATCCATTTTAACATTCTAATATACATTATAACATCCACTATAATATTCTAACATCCATTATAACATTCTAACATCCATTATAACATTCTAATATACATTCTAACATCCATTATAACATTCTAACATACATTATAACATTCTAATATACATTCTAACATGCATTCTAACATACATTATAACATTCTAATATACATTATAACATCCATTATAACATTCTAACATCCATTCTAAAATTCTAATATACATTATAACATCCATTGTAACATTCTAACATACATTATAACATTCTAATATACATTCTAACATTCTAATATACATTCTAACATACATTATAACATTCTAATATACATCCTAATATCCATTATAACATAATAACATACATTATAACATTCTAATATACATTCTAACATCCATTATAACATTCTATCATACATTATAACAATCCAATATACATTCTATCATCCGTTATAACATTCTAAGATACATTATGACATGGTATCATACATTATAACATTCTAATATACATTCTAACATCCATTATAACATTCTAACATACATTATAACAATCTAAAATACATTCTAACATCCATTCTAACATTCTAACATACATTATAACATTCTAATATACATTCTAACATCCATTATAACATATACCATACATTATTACAATCTAATATACATTCTAACATCCATTATAACATTCTAACATACATTCTAACATTCTAATATACATTCTAAAATCAATTATAACATTCTAACGTGGATTTTAACATTCTAATATACATTATAACATCCATTATAACATTCTAACATACATTATAACATTCTAATATACATTCTATCATCCATTATAACATTCTAACATCCATAATAACATTCTAACATTCTAATATACATTCTAACATCCATTATAACATTCTAACATACATTCTAACATTCTAATATACATTCTAACATCCATTATAACATTCTAACATACATTCTAACAATCGAATATACATTCTAACATCCATTATAACATTCTAACATACATTATAACATTCTAATATACATTCTAACATCCATTATAACATTTTAACATACATTATAAATTTCTAATATACATTCTAACATCCAATATAACATTCAAACATCCATAATAACATTCTAACATACATTCTAACATTCCAATATACATTCTAACATCCACTATAACATTCTAACATACACTATAACATTCTAACATACATTATAACATTCTAATATACATTCTAACATCCATTATAACATTCTAACATACATTATTACAATCGAATATACATTCTAACATACATTATAACATTCTAATATACATTCTAACATCCATTATAACATTTTAACATACATTATAACATTCTAATATACACTCTAACATCCACTATAACATTTTAACATACATTATAACTTTCTAATATACATTCTAACATCCAATATAACATTCTAACATCCATAATAACATTCAAACATACATTCTAACATTCCAATATACATTCTAACATCCATTATAACTTTCTATCATACATTATAACATTCTAACATACATTATAACATTCTAATATACATTCTAACATCCATTATAACAATCGAATATACATTCTAACATCCATTATAACATTCTAACATACATTATAACATTCTAATATACATTCTAACATCCATTATAACATTCTAACATCCATAATAACATTCTAACATACATTCTAACATTCTAATATACATTCTAACATCCATTATAACATTCTAACATACATTCTAACATTCTAATATACATTCTAAAATCAATTATAACATTCTAACATCCATTTTAACATTCTAATATACATTATAACATCCATTATAACATTCTAACATACATTATAACATTCTAACATACATTATAACATTCTAATATACATTTTAACATCCATTATAACATTCTAACAAACATTATAACTTTCTAATATACATTCTAACAACAATATAACATTCTAACATCCATAATAATATTCTAACATACATTCTAACATTCTAATATACATTCTAACATCCATTATAACATTCTAACATACATTATAAGTTTCTAATATACAGTCTAACATCCATTATAACATTCTAACAAACATTCTAACATTCTAATAAACATTCTAAAATCAATTATAACATTCTATCATCCATTTTAACATTCTAATATACATTCTAACATTCATTATAACATTCTAACATCCATAATAACATTCTAACATTCTAATATACATTCTAACATCCATTATAACATTCTAACATACATTCTAACATTCTAATATACATTCTAACATCCATTATAACATTTTAACATACATTATAACTTTCTAATATACATTCTAACATCCAATATACATTCTAACATCCATTATAACATTTTAACATACATTATAACTTTCTAATATACATTCTAACATCCAATATAACATTCTAACATCCATAATAACATTCTAACATACATTCTAACTTTCCAATATACATTCTAACATCCATTATAACATTCTAACATCCATATTAACATTCTAACATACATTCTAACATTCTAATATACATTCTAGCATCCATTATAACATTCTAATATACATTATAACTTTCTAATATACATTCGAACATCCATTATAACATTCTAACATACATTATAACAATCTAATATACATTCTAACATCCATTATAACATTCTAACATCCATAATAACATTCTAACATACATTCTAAAATTCTAATATACATTCTAACATCCATTATAACATTCTAATATCCATATTAACATTCTAACATACATTCTAACATTCTAATATACATTCTACCTTCCAATATAACATTCTAACATACATTCTAACATTCTAATATACATTTGTAACATCCATTATAACATTCTAACAGACATTCTAACATTCTAATATACATTCTAAAATCAATTATAACATTCTAACATCCATTTTAACATTCTAATATACATTATAACATCCACTATAATATTCTAACATCCATTATAACATTATAACATCCATTAAAACATTCTAATATACATTCTAACATCCATTATAACATTCTAACATACATTATAACATTCAAATATACATTCTAACATGCATTCTAACATACATTATAACATTCTAATATACATTATAACATCCATTATAACATTCTAACATCCATTCTAAAATTCTAATATACATTATAACATCCATTATAACATTCTAACATCCATTGTAACATTCTAACATACATTATAACATTCTAATATACATTCTAACATCCTAATATACATTTTAACATACATTATAACATTCTAATATACATCCTAATATCCATTATAACATAATAACATACATTATAACATTATAATATACATTCTAACATCCATTATAACATTCTATCATACATTATAACAATCCAATATACATTCTAACATCCATTATAACATTCTAACATACATTATAACAATCAAAAATACATTCTAACATCCATTATAACATTCTAACATACATAACATTCTAACATACATTCTAACATTCTAATATACATTCTAACATCCATAATAACATTCTAACATACATGCTAACATTCTTCTCTACATTCTAACATTCTAATAAACATTCTAACATCCATTATAACATTCTAACATCCATTCTAACATTCTAATATACATTCTAACATCAATTATAACATTCTAACATCCATTTTAATATTCTAATATACATTCTAACATCCATTATAATATTCTAGCATCCATTATAACATTCTAATATACATTCTAACATGCATTCTAACATACATTATAACATTCTAATATACATTATAGCATCCATTATAACATTCTAACATCCATTCTAACATTCTAACATACATTATAACAATCTAATATACATTCTAACATCCATTATAACATTCTAACATACATTATAACATTCTACTATACATTCTAACATCCATTATAACATTCTAACATCCATAATAACATTCTAACATTCTAATATACATTCTAACATCCATTATAACATTCTAACATACATTCTAACATTCTAATATACATTCTAACATCCATTTTAACATTCTAATATACATTATAACATCCATTATAACATTCTAACATACATTATAACATGGTAACATACATTATAACATTCTAATATACATTCTAACATCCATTATAACATTCTAACATACATTATAACAATCTAAAATACATTCTAACATTCATTATAACAGTCTAACATACATTATAACAATCTAATATACATTCTAACATCCATTATAACATTATAACATACATTATAACATTCTAATATACATTCTAACATCCATTATAACATTCTAACATCCATAATAACATTCTAACATTCTAATATACATTCTAACATCCATTATAACATTCTAACATACATTCTAACATTCTAATATACATTCTAACATCCATTATAACATTTTAACATACATTATAACTTTCTAATATACATTCTAACATCCAATATAACATTCTAACATCCATAATAACATACTAACATACATTCTAACATTCCAATATACATTCTAACATCCATTTTAACATTCTAACATACACTACAACATTCTAACATACATTATAACATTCTAATATACATTCTAACATCCATTATAACATTCTAACATACATTATTACAATCGAATATACATTCTTACATCCATTATAACAATCGAATATACATTCTAACATCCATTATAACATTCTAACATACATTATAACATTCTAATATACATTCTAACATCCATTATAACATTTTAACATACATTATAACATTCTAATATACACTCTAACATCCATTATAACATTTTAACATACATTATAACTTTCTAATATACATTCTAACATCCAATATAACATTCTAACATCCATACTAACATTCAAACATACATTCTAACATTCCAATATACATTCTAACATCCATTATCACATTCTATCATACATTATAACATTCTAACATACATTATAACATTCTAATATACATTCTAACATCCATTATAACATTCTAACATACATTATAACAATCAAATATACATTCTAACATCCATTCTAACATTCTAACATACATTATAATATTCTAATATACATTCTAACATCCATTATAACATTCTAACATCCATAATAACATTCTAACATACATTTTAACATTCTAATATACATTCTAATATCCATTCTAACATTCTAACATACATTCTAACATTGTAATATACATTCTAAAATCAATTATAACATTCTAACATCCATTATAACTTTCTAATATACATTCTAACATCCATTATAACATTCTAACAAACATTCTAACATTCTAATATACATTCTTAAATCAATTATAACATTCTATCATCCATTTTAACATTCTAATATACATTATAACATCCACTATAATATTCTAACATCCATTATAACATTATAACATCCACTATAACATTCTAATATACATTCTAACATCCATTATAACATTCTAACATACATTATAACATTCTAATATACATTCTAACATGCATTCTAACATACATTATAACATTCTAATATACATTATAACATCCATTATAACATTCTAACATCCATTCTAAAATTCTAATATACATTATAACATCCATTATAACATTCTAACATCCATTGTAACATTCTAACATACATTATAACATTCTAATATACATTACAACATCCATTATAACATTCTAACATACATTATATCATTCTAATATACATTCTAATATCCATTCTAACATTCTAACATCCATAATAACATATACCATACATTATAACAATCTAATATACATTCTAACATACATTATAACATTTTAACATACATTTTAACATTCTAATATACATTCTAACATCCATTTATAACATTCTATCATACATTATAACATTCTAGTATACATTATAACATCTATTATAACATTATAACATACATTCTAACATTCTAATATTCATTCTAACATCCATAATAACATTCTAATATACATTCTAACATTCTAATATACTTTTTAACATACATTATAACATTCTAATATACATCCTAATATCCATTATAACATAATAACATACATTATAACATTCTAATATACATTCTAACATCCATTATAACATTCTATCATACATTATAACAATCCAATATACATTCTAACATCCATTATAACATTCTAAAATACATTATAACAATCAAAAATACATTCTAACATCCATTATTACATTCTAACATACATTATAACATTCTAACATCCATTCTAACATTCTAATATACATTCTAACATCAATTATAACATTCTAACATCCATTTTAATATTCTAATATACATTCTAACATCCATTATAATATTCTAACATCCATTATAACATTCAAACATCCATTATAACATTCTAATATACATTCTAACATGCATTCTAACATACATTATAACATTCTAATATACATTATAGCATCCATTATAACATTCTAACATCCATTATAACATTCTAACATACATTATAACAATCTAATATACATTCTAACATCCATTATAACATTCTAACATACATTATAACATTCTAATATAAATTCTAACATCCATTATAACATTCTAACATTCTAATATACATTCTAACATCCATTATAACATTCTAACATACATTCTAACATTCTAATATACATTCTTAAATCAATTATAACATTCTAACATCCATTTTAACATTCTAATATACATTATAACATCCATTATAACATTCTAACATACATTATAACATGGTAACATACATTATAACATTCTAATATACATTCTAACATCCATTATAACATTCTAACATACATTATAACAATCTAAAATACATTCTAAAATCCATTATAACATTCTAACATACATTATAACAATCTAATATACATTCTAACATCCATTCTAACATTCTAACATACATTGTAACATTCTAATATACATTCTAACATCCATTATAACATTCTAACATCCATAATAACATTCTAACATTCTAATATACATTCTAACATCCATTATAACATTATAACATACATTCTAACATTCTAATATACATTCTAACATCCATTATAACATTTTAACATACATTATAAATTTCTAATATACATTCTAACATCCAATATAACATTCAAAAATCCATAAAAACATTCTAACATACATTCTAACATTCCAATATACATTCTAACATCCATTATAACATTCTAACATACACTATAACATTCTAACATACATTATAACATTCTAATATACATTCTAACATCCATTATAACATTCTAACATACATTATTACAATCGAATATACATTCTAACATCCATTATAACAATCGAATATAAATTCTAACATCCATTATAACATTCTAACATACATTATAACATTCTAATATACATTCTAACATCCATTATAACATTTTAACATACATTATAACATTCTAATATACACTCTAACATCCATTATAACATTTTAACATACATTATAACTTTCTAATATACATTCTAACATCCAATATAACATTCTAACATCCATAATAACATTCAAACATACATTCTAACATTCCAATATACATTCTAACATCCATTATAACTTTCTATCATACATTATAACATTCTAATATACATTCTAACCTCTATTATAACATTCTAACATACATAATAACATTCTAACATACATTCTAACATTCTAATATACATTCTAACATCCATTATAACATTCTAACATACATTCTAACATTCTAATATACATTCTAAAATCAATTATAACATTCTAACATCCATTTTAACTTTCTAATATACATTATAACATCCATTATAACATTCTAACATACATTATAACATTCTAATATACTTTTTAACATACATTATAACATTCTAATATACATCCTAATATCCATTATAACATAATAACATACATTATAACATTCTAATATACATTCTAACATCCATTATAACATTCTATCATACATTATAACAATCCAATATACATTCTAACATCCATTATAACATTCTAAAATACATTATAACAATCAAAAATACATTCTAACATCCATTATTACATTCTAACATACATTATAACATTCTAACATCCATTCTAACATTCTAATATACATTCTAACATCAATTATAACATTCTAACATCCATTTTAATATTCTAATATACATTCTAACATCCATTATAATATTCTAACATCCATTATAACATTCAAACATCCATTATAACATTCTAATATACATTCTAACATGCATTCTAACATACATTATAACATTCTAATATACATTATAGCATCCATTATAACATTCTAACATCCATTATAACATTCTAACATACATTATAACAATCTAATATACATTCTAACATCCATTATAACATTCTAACATACATTATAACATTCTAATATAAATTCTAACATCCATTATAACATTCTAACATTCTAATATACATTCTAACATCCATTATAACATTCTAACATACATTATAACATTCTAATATACATTCTTAAATCAATTATAACATTCTAACATCCATTTTAACATTCTAATATACATTATAACATCCATTATAACATTCTAACATACATTATAACATGGTAACATACATTATAACATTCTAATATACATTCTAACATCCATTATAACATTCTAACATACATTATAACAATCTAAAATACATTCTAAAATCCATTATAACATTCTAACATACATTATAACAATCTAATATACATTCTAACATCCATTCTAACATTCTAACATACATTGTAACATTCTAATATACATTCTAACATCCATTATAACATTCTAACATCCATAATAACATTCTAACATTCTAATATACATTCTAACATCCATTATAACATTATAACATACATTCTAACATTCTAATATACATTCTAACATCCATTATAACATTTTAACATACATTATAAATTTCTAATATACATTCTAACATCCAATATAACATTCAAAAATCCATAAAAACATTCTAACATACATTCTAACATTCCAATATACATTCTAACATCCATTATAACATTCTAACATACACTATAACATTCTAACATACATTATAACATTCTAATATACATTCTAACATCCATTATAACATTCTAACATACATTATTACAATCGAATATACATTCTAACATCCATTATAACAATCGAATATAAATTCTAACATCCATTATAACATTCTAACATACATTATAACATTCTAATATACATTCTAACATCCATTATAACATTTTAACATACATTATAACATTCTAATATACACTCTAACATCCATTATAACATTTTAACATACATTATAACTTTCTAATATACATTCTAACATCCGATATAACATTCTAACATCCATAATAACATTCAAACATACATTCTAACATTCCAATATACATTCTAACATCCATTATAACTTTCTATCATACATTATAACATTCTAATATACATTCTAACCTCTATTATAACATTCTAACATACATAATAACATTCTAACATACATTCTAACATTCTAATATACATTCTAACATCCATTATAACATTCTAACATACATTCTAACATTCTAATATACATTCTAAAATCAATTATAACATTCTAACATCCATTTTAACATTCTAATATACATTATAACATCCATTATAACATTCTAACATACATTATAACATTCTAATATACATTCTAACATCCATTATAACATTCTAACAAACATTATAACTTTCTAATATACATTCTAACAACAATATAACATTCTAACATCCATAATAACATTCTAACATACATTCTAACATTCTAATATACATTCTAACATCCATTATAACATTCTAACATACATTATAACTTTCTAATATACATTCTAACATCCATTCTAACATTCTAACAAACATTCTAACATTCTAATATACATTCTAAAATCAATTATAACATTCTATCATCCATTTTAACTTTCTAATATACATTCTAACATACATTATAACATTCTAACATCCATAATAACATTCTAACATTCTAATATACATTCTAACATCCATTATAACATTCTAACATACATTCTAACATTCTAATATACATTCTAACATCCATTATAACATTTTAACATACATTATAACTTTCTAATATACATTCTAACATCCAATATAACATTCTAACATCCATAATAACATTCTAACATACATTCTAACTTTCCAATATACATTTTAACGTCCATTCTAACATTCTAACATCCATTATAACATTCTAACATACATTATAACATTCTAATATACATTCTAACATCCAATATAACATTCTAACATACATTATAACAATCGAATATACATTCTAACATCCATTATAACATTCTAACATACATTAGAACATTCTAATATACATTCTAACATCCATTATAACATTCTAACATCCATAATAACATTCTAACATACATTCTAACATTCTAATATACATTCTAACATCCATTATAACATTCTAACATACATTCTAACATTCTAATATATATTCTAAAATCAATTATAGCATTCTAACATCCATTTTAACATTCTAATATACATTATAACATCCATTATAACATTCTAACATACATTATAACATTCTAACATACATTATAACATTCTAATATACATTCTAACATCCATAATAACATTCTAACATTCTAATATACATTCTAACATCCATTATAACATTCTAACATACATTCTAACTTTCTAATATACATTCTAACATCCATTATAACATTTTAACATACATTATAACTTTCTAATATACATTCTAACATAAAATATAACATTCTAACATCCATAATAACATTCTAACATACATTATAACATTCCAATATACATTCTAACATCCAATATAACATTCTAACATACATTATAACATTCTAATATACATTCTAACATCCATTATAACATTCTAACATCCATTATAACATTCTAATATACATTCTAACATCCATTATAACATTCTAACTTCCATAATAACATTCTGACATTCTAATATACATTCTAACATCCATTATAACATTCTAACATACATTCTAACATTCTAATATACATTCTAACATCCATTATAACATTTTAACATACATTATAACTTTCTAATATACATTCTAACATCCAATTTAACATTCTAACATCCATAATAACATTCTAACATCCATTCTAACATTCCAATATACATTCTAATGTCCATTATAACATTCTAACATCCATTCTAACATTCTAACATACATTATAACATTCTAATATACATTCTAACATCCATTATAACATTCTAACATACTTTATAACAATCGAATATACATTCTAACATCCATTATAACATTCTAACATACATTAGAACATTCTAATATACATTCTAACATCCATTATAACATTCTAACATCCATAATAACATTCTACCATACATTCTAACATTCTAATATACATTCTAACATCCATTATAACATTCTAACATGGATTTTAACATTATAATATACATTATAACATCCATTATAACATTCTAACATACATTATAACATTCTAATATACATTCTAACATCCATTATAACATTCTAACATCTATAATAACATTCTAACATTCTAATATACATTCTAACATCCATTATAACATTCTAACATACATTCTAACATTCTAACATACATTATAACATTCTAATATACATTCTAACATCCATTATAACATTCTAACATACATTAGAACATTCTAATATACATTCTAACATCCATTATAACATTCTAACATCCATAATAACATTCTACCATACATTCTAACATTCTAATATACATTCTAACATCCATTATAACATTCTAACATACATTCTAACATTCTAATATACATTCTAAAATCAATTATAACATTCTAACATCCAATTTAACATTCTAATATACATTATAACATCCATTATAACATTCTAACATACATTATAACATTCTAACATACATTATAACATTCTAATATACATTCTAACATCCATTAAAACATTCTAACATCCATAATAACATTCTAACATTTTAATATACATTGTAACATCCATTATAACATTCTAACATACATTCTAACATTCTAACATACATTATAACATTCTAATATACATGCTAACATCCATTATAACATTCTAACATACATTATAACATTCTAATATACATTCTAACATCCATTATATCATTCTAACATCCATAATAACATTCTAACATACATTCTAACATTCTAATATACATTATAACATCCATTATAACATTCTAACATACATTCTAACATTCTAATATACATTCTAAAATCAATTATAACATTCTAACATCCATTTTAACATGCTAATATACATTATAACATCCATTATAACATTCTAACATACATTCTAACATTCTACCATACATTATAACATTCTAATATACATTCTAACATCCATTATAACATTTTAACATACATTATAACATTCTAATATACATTCTAACATCCGTTATAACATTCTAACATACATTATAACTTTCTAATATACATTCTATCATCCATTATAACATTCTAACATACATTCTAACATTCTAATATACATTCTAACATCCATTATAACATTCTAACATACATTCTAACATTCTAATATACATTCTAAAATCAATTATAACATTCTAACATCCATTTTAACATTCTAATATACATTATAGCATCCACTATAATATTCTAACATCCATTATAACATTCTAACATCCATTATAACATTCTAATATACATTCTAACATCCATTACAACATTCTAACATACATTATAACATTCTAATATACATTCTAACATGCATTCTAACATACATTATAACATTCTAATATACATTATAACATCCATTATAACATTCTAACATACATTCTAAAATTCTAATATACATTATAACATCCATTGTAACATTCTAACATACATTATAACATTCTAATATACATTCTAACATTCTAATATACATTCTAACATACATTATAACATTCTAATATACATCCTAATATCCATTATAACATAATAACATACATTATAACATTCTAATATACATTCTAACATCCATTATAACATTCTATCATACATTATAACAATCCAATATACATTCTATCATCCATTATAACATTCTAAAATACATTATGACATGGTAACATACATTATAACATTCTAATATACATTCTAACATCCATTATAACATTCTAACATACATTATAACAATCTAAAATACATTCTAACATCCATTCTAACATTCTAACATACATTATAACATTCTAATATACATTCTAACATCCATTATAACATATACCATACATTATTACAATCTAATATACATTCTAACATCCATTATAACATTCTAACATACATTCTAACATACTAATATACATTCTAAAATCAATTCTAACATTCTAACATGGATTTTAACATTCTAATATACATTATAACATCCATTATAACATTCTAACATACATTATAACATTCTAATATACATTCTAACATCCATTATAACATTCTAACATCCATAATAACATTCTAACATTCTAATATACATTCTAACATCCATTATAACATTCTAACATACATTCTAACATTCTAATATACATTCTAACATCCATTATAACATTCTAACATACATTATAACAATCGAATATACATTCTAACATCCATTATAACATTCTAACATATATTCTAACATTCCAATATACATTCTAACATCCATTATAACATTCTAACATACACTATAACATTCTAACATACATTATAACATTATAACATTCTAATATACATTCTAATATCCATTATAACATTCTAACATCCATAATAACATTCTAACATACATTCTAACATTCTAATATACATACTAACATCCATTATAACATTCTAACATACATTCTAACATTCTAATATACATTCTAAAATCAATTATAACATTCTAACATCCATTTTAACATTCTAATATACATTATAACATCCATTATAACATTCTAACATACATTCTAACATTCTAACATACATTATAACATTCTAATATACATTTTAACATCCATTATAACATTCTAACAAACATTATAACTTTCTAATATACATTCTAACAACAATATAACATTCTAACATCCATAATAACATTCTAACATACATTCTAACATTCTAATATACATTCTAACATCCATTATAACATTCTAACATACATTATAACTTTCTAATATACAGTCTAACATCCATTATAACATTCTAACAAACATTCTAACATTCTAATAAACATTCTAAAATCAATTATAACATTCTATCATCCATTTTAACATTCTAATATACATTCTAACATCCATTATAACATTTTAACATCCATAATAACATTCTAACATTCTAATATACATTCTAACATCCATTATAACATTCTAACATACATTCTAACATTCTAATATACATTCTAACATCCATTATAACATTTTAACATACATTATAACTTTCTAATATACATTCTAACATCCAATATAACATTCTAACATCCATAATAACATTCTTACATTCTAACTTTCCAATATCCATTTTAACATCCATTATAACATTCTAACATCCATTATAACATTCTAACATACATTATAACATTCTAATATACATTCTAACATCCATTATAACATTCTAACATACATTATAACAATCGAATAAACATTCTAACATCCATTATAACATTCTAACATACATTAGAACATTCTAATATACATTCTAACATCCATTATAACATTCTAACATCCATAATAACATTCTAACATACATTCTAACATTCTAATATACATTCTAACATCCATTATAACATTCTAACATACATTCTAACATTCTAATATATATTCTAAAATCAATTATAACATACTAACATCCATTATAACATTCTAACATACACTATAACATTCTAACATCCATTATAACATTCTAACATACACTATAACATTCTAACATACATTATAACATTCTAATATACATTCTAACATCCATTATAACATTCTAACATACATTATTACAATCGAATATACATTCTAACATCCATTATAACAATCGAATATAAATTCTAACATCCATTATAACATTCTAACATACATTATAACATTCTAATATACATTCTAACATCCATTATAACATTTTAACATACATTATAACATTCTAATATACACTCTAACATCCATTATAACATTTTAACATACATTATAACTTTCTAATATACATTCTAACATCCAATATAACATTCTAACATCCATAATAACATTCAAACATACATTCTAACATTCCAATATACATTCTAACATCCATTATAACTTTCTATCATACATTATAACTTTCTAATATACATTCTAACCTCTATTATAACATTCTAACATACATAATAACATTCTAACATACATTCTAACATTCTAATATACATTCTAACATCCATTATAACATTCTAACATACATTCTAACATTCTAATATACATTCTAAAATCAATTATAACATTCTAACATCCATTTTAACATTCTAATATACATTATAACATCCATTATAACATTCTAACATACATTATAACATTCTAACATACATTATAACATTCTAATATACATTCTAACATCCATTATAACATTCTAACAAACATTATAACTTTCTAATATACATTCTAACAACAATATAACATTCTAACATCCATAATAACATTCTAACATACATTCTAACATTCTAATATACATTCTAACATCCATTATAACATTCTAACATACATTATAACTTTCTAATATACATTCTAACATCCATTATAACATTCTAACAAACATTCTAACATTCTAATATACATTCTAAAATCAATTATAACATTCTATCATCCATTTTAACATTCTAATATACATTCTAACATCCATTATAACATTCTAACATCCATAATAACATTCTAACATTCTAATATACATTCTAACATCCATTATAACATTCTAACATACATTCTAACATTCTAATATACATTCTAACATCCATTATAACATTTTAACATACATTATAACTTTCTAATATACATTCTAACATCCAATATAACATTCTAACATCCATAATAACATTCTAACATACATTCTAACTTTCCAATATACATTTTAACGTCCATTCTAACATTCTAACATCCATTATAACATTCTAACATACATTATAACATTCTAATATACATTCTAACATCCATTATAACATTCTAACATACATTATAACAATCGAATATACATTCTAACATCCATTATAACATTCTAACATACATTAGAACATTCTAATATACATTCTAACATCCATTATAACATTCTAACATCCATAATAACATTCTAACATACATTCTAACATTCTAATATACATTCTAACATCCATTATAACATTCTAACATACATTCTAACATTCTAATATATATTCTAAAATCAATTATAGCATTCTAACATCCATTTTAACATTCTAATATACATTATAACATCCATTATAACATTCTAACATACATTATAACATTCTAACATACATTATAACATTCTAATATACATTCTAACATCCATAATAACATTCTAACATTCTAATATACATTCTAACATCCATTATAACATTCTAACATACATTCTAACTTTCTAATATACATTCTAACATCCATTATAACATTTTAACATACATTATAACTTTCTAATATACATTCTAACATAAAATATAACATTCTAACATCCATAATAACATTCTAACATACATTATAACATTCCAATATACATTCTAACATCCAAAATAACATTCTAACATACATTATAACATTCTAATATACATTCTAACATCCATTATAACATTCTAACATCCATTATAACATTCTAATATACATTCTAACATCCATTATAACATTCTAACTTCCATAATAACATTCTGACATTCTAATATACATTCTAACATCCATTATAACATTCTAACATACATTCTAACATTCTAATATACATTCTAACATCCATTATAACATTTTAACATACATTATAACTTTCTAATATACATTCTAACATCCAATTTAACATTCTAACATCCATAATAACATTCTAACATCCATTCTAACATTCCAATATACATTCTAACGTCCATTATAACATTCTAACATCCATTATAACATTCTAACATACATTATAACATTCTAATATACATTCTAACATCCATTATAACATTCTAACATACTTTATAACAATCGAATATACATTCTAACATCCATTATAACATTCTCACATACATTAGAACATTCTAATATACATTCTAACATCCATTATAACATTCTAACATCCATAATAACATTCTACCATACATTCTAACATTCTAATATACATTCTAACATCCATTATAACATTCTAACATGGATTTTAACATTATAATATACATTATAACATCCATTATAACATTCTAACATACATTATAACATTCTAATATACATTCTAACATCCATTATAACATTCTAACATCTATAATAACATTCTAACATTCTAATATACATTCTAACATCCATTATAACATTCTAACATACATTCTAACATTCTAACATACATTATAACATTCTAATATACATTCTAACATCCATTATAACATTCTAACATACATTATAACAATCAAATATACATTCTAACATCCATTATAACATTCTAACATACATTATAACATTCTAATATACATTCTAACATCCATTATAACATTTTAACATACATTATAAATTTCTAATATACATTCTAACATCCATTATAACATTCTAACATACTTTCTAACATTCTAATATACATTCTAAAATCAATTATAACATTCTAACATCCATTTTAACATTCTAACATACATTATAACATTCTAACATACATTATAACATTCTAATATACATTCTAACATCCATTATAACATTCTAACATCCATAATAACATTATAACATTCTAATATACATTGTAACATCCATTATAACATTCTAACATACATTCTAACATTCTAACATACATTATAACATTCTAATATACATTCTAACATCCATTATAACATTCTAACATACATTAGAACATTCTAATATACATTCTAACATCCATTATAACATTCTAACATCCATAATAACATTCTACCATACATTCTAACATTCTAATATACATTCTAACATCCATTATAACATTCTAACATACATTCTAACATTCTAATATACATTCTAAAATCAATTATAACATTCTAACATCCAATTTAACATTCTAATATACATTATAACATCCATTATAACATTCTAACATACATTATAACATTCTAACATACATTATAACATTCTAATATACATTCTAACATCCATTAAAACATTCTAACATCCATAATAACATTCTAACATTCTAATATACATTGTAACATCCATTATAACATTCTAACATACATTCTAACATTCTATCATACATTATAACATTCTAATATACATGCTAACATCCATTATAACATTCTAACATACATTATAACATTCTAATATACATTCTAACATCCATTATATCATTCTAACATCCATAATAACATTCTAACATACATTCTAACATTCTAATATACATTATAACATCCATTATAACATTCTAACATACATTCTAACATTCTAATATACATTCTAAAATCAATTATAACATTCTAACATCCATTTTAACATGCTAATATACATTATAACATCCATTATAACATTCTAACATACATTCTAACATTCTACCATACATTATAACATTCTAATATACATTCTAACATCCATTATAACATTTTAACATACATTATAACATTCTAATATACATTCTAACATCCGTTATAACATTCTAACATACATTATAACTTTCTAATATACATTCTATCATCCATTATAACATTCTAACATACATTCTAACATTCTAATATACATTCTAACATCCATTATAACATTCTAACATCCATAATAACATTCTAACATACATTCTAACATTCTAATATACATTCTAACATCCATTATAACATTCTAACATACATTCTAACATTCTAATATATATTCTAAAATCAATTATAACATACTAACATCCATTATAACATTCTAACATACACTATAACATTCTAACATCCATTATAACATTCTAACATACACTATAACATTCTAACATACATTATAACATTCTAATATACATTCTAACATCCATTATAACATTCTAACATACATTATTACAATCGAATATACATTCTAACATCCATTATAACAATCGAATATAAATTCTAACATCCATTATAACATTCTAACATACATTATAACATTCTAATATACATTCTAACATCCATTATAACATTTTAACATACATTATAACATTCTAATATACACTCTAACATCCATTATAACATTTTAACATACATTATAACTTTCTAATATACATTCTAACATCCAATATAACATTCTAACATCCATAATAACATTCAAACATACATTCTAACATTCCAATATACATTCTAACATCCATTATAACTTTCTATCATACATTATAACTTTCTAATATACATTCTAACCTCTATTATAACATTCTAACATACATAATAACATTCTAACATACATTCTAACATTCTAATATACATTCTAACATCCATTATAACATTCTAACATACATTCTAACATTCTAATATACATTCTAAAATCAATTATAACATTCTAACATCCATTTTAACATTCTAATATACATTATAACATCCATTATAACATTCTAACATACATTATAACATTCTAACATACATTATAACATTCTAATATACATTCTAACATCCATTATAACATTCTAACAAACATTATAACTTTCTAATATACATTCTAACAACAATATAACATTCTAACATCCATAATAACATTCTAACATACATTCTAACATTCTAATATACATTCTAACATCCATTATAACATTCTAACATACATTATAACTTTCTAATATACATTCTAACATCCATTATAACATTCTAACAAACATTCTAACATTCTAATATACATTCTAAAATCAATTATAACATTCTATCATCCATTTTAACATTCTAATATACATTCTAACATCCATTATAACATTCTAACATCCATAATAACATTCTAACATTCTAATATACATTCTAACATCCATTATAACATTCTAACATACATTCTAACATTCTAATATACATTCTAACATCCATTATAACATTTTAACATACATTATAACTTTCTAATATACATTCTAACATCCAATATAACATTCTAACATCCATAATAACATTCTAACATACATTCTAACTTTCCAATATACATTTTAACGTCCATTCTAACATTCTAACATCCATTATAACATTCTAACATACATTATAACATTCTAATATACATTCTAACATCCATTATAACATTCTAACATACATTATAACAATCGAATATACATTCTAACATCCATTATAACATTCTAACATACATTAGAACATTCTAATATACATTCTAACATCCATTATAACATTCTAACATCCATAATAACATTCTAACATACATTCTAACATTCTAATATACATTCTAACATCCATTATAACATTCTAACATACATTCTAACATTCTAATATATATTCTAAAATCAATTATAGCATTCTAACATCCATTTTAACATTCTAATATACATTATAACATCCATTATAACATTCTAACATACATTATAACATTCTAACATACATTATAACATTCTAATATACATTCTAACATCCATAATAACATTCTAACATTCTAATATACATTCTAACATCCATTATAACATTCTAACATACATTCTAACTTTCTAATATACATTCTAACATCCATTATAACATTTTAACATACATTATAACTTTCTAATATACATTCTAACATAAAATATAACATTCTAACATCCATAATAACATTCTAACATACATTATAACATTCCAATATACATTCTAACATCCAAAATAACATTCTAACATACATTATAACATTCTAATATACATTCTAACATCCATTATAACATTCTAACATCCATTATAACATTCTAATATACATTCTAACATCCATTATAACATTCTAACTTCCATAATAACATTCTGACATTCTAATATACATTCTAACATCCATTATAACATTCTAACATACATTCTAACATTCTAATATACATTCTAACATCCATTATAACATTTTAACATACATTATAACTTTCTAATATACATTCTAACATCCAATTTAACATTCTAACATCCATAATAACATTCTAACATCCATTCTAACATTCCAATATACATTCTAACGTCCATTATAACATTCTAACATCCATTATAACATTCTAACATACATTATAACATTCTAATATACATTCTAACATCCATTATAACATTCTAACATACTTTATAACAATCGAATATACATTCTAACATCCATTATAACATTCTCACATACATTAGAACATTCTAATATACATTCTAACATCCATTATAACATTCTAACATCCATAATAACATTCTACCATACATTCTAACATTCTAATATACATTCTAACATCCATTATAACATTCTAACATGGATTTTAACATTATAATATACATTATAACATCCATTATAACATTCTAACATACATTATAACATTCTAATATACATTCTAACATCCATTATAACATTCTAACATCTATAATAACATTCTAACATTCTAATATACATTCTAACATCCATTATAACATTCTAACATACATTCTAACATTCTAACATACATTATAACATTCTAATATACATTCTAACATCCATTATAACATTCTAACATACATTATAACAATCAAATATACATTCTAACATCCATTATAACATTCTAACATACATTATAACATTCTAATATACATTCTAACATCCATTATAACATTTTAACATACATTATAAATTTCTAATATACATTCTAACATCCATTATAACATTCTAACATACTTTCTAACATTCTAATATACATTCTAAAATCAATTATAACATTCTAACATCCATTTTAACATTCTAACATACATTATAACATTCTAACATACATTATAACATTCTAATATACATTCTAACATCCATTATAACATTCTAACATCCATAATAACATTATAACATTCTAATATACATTGTAACATCCATTATAACATTCTAACATACATTCTAACATTCTAACATACATTATAACATTCTAATAAACATTCTAACATCCATTATAACATTCTAACATACATTAGAACATTCTAATATACATTCTAACATCCATTATAACATTCTAACATCCATAATAACATTCTACCATACATTCTAACATTCTAATATACATTCTAACATCCATTATAACATTCTAACATACATTCTAACATTCTAATATACATTCTAAAATCAATTATAACATTCTAACATCCAATTTAACATTCTAATATACATTATAACATCCATTATAACATTCTAACATACATTATAACATTCTAACATACATTATAACATTCTAATATACATTCTAACATCCATTAAAACATTCTAACATCCATAATAACATTCTAACATTCTAATATACATTGTAACATCCATTATAACATTCTAACATACATTCTAACATTCTATCATACATTATAACATTCTAATATACATGCTAACATCCATTATAACATTCTAACATACATTATAACATTCTAATATACATTCTAACATCCATTATATCATTCTAACATCCATAATAACATTCTAACATACATTCTAACATTCTAATATACATTATAACATCCATTATAACATTCTAACATACATTCTAACATTCTAATATACATTCTAAAATCAATTATAACATTCTAACATCCATTTTAACATGCTAATATACATTATAACATCCATTATAACATTCTAACATACATTCTAACATTCTACCATACATTATAACATTCTAATATACATTCTAACATCCATTATAACATTTTAACATACATTATAACATTCTAATATACATTCTAACATCCGTTATAACATTCTAACATACATTATAACTTTCTAATATACATTCTATCATCCATTATAACATTCTAACATACATTCTAACATTCTAATATACATTCTAACATCCATTATAACATTCTAACATACATTCTAACATTCTAATATACATTCTAAAATCAATTATAACATTCTAACATCCATTTTAACATTCTAATATACATTATAGCATCCACTATAATATTCTAACATCCATTATAACATTCTAACATCCATTATAACATTCTAATATACATTCTAACATCCATTATAACATTCTAACATACATTATAACATTCTAATATACATTCTAACATGCATTCTAACATACATTATAACATTCTAATATACATTATAACATCCATTATAACATTCTAACATACATTCTAAAATTCTAATATACATTATAACATCCATTGTAACATTCTAACATACATTATAACATTCTAATATACATTCTAACATTCTAATATACATTCTAACATACATTATAACATTCTAATATACATCCTAATATCCATTATAACATAATAACATACATTATAACATTCTAATATACATTCTAACATCCATTATAACATTCTATCATACATTATAACAATCCAATATACATTCTATCATCCATTATAACATTCTAAAATACATTATGACATGGTAACATACATTATAACATTCTAATATACATTCTAACATCCATTATAACATTCTAACATACATTATAACAATCTAAAATACATTCTAACATCCATTCTAACATTCTAACATACATTATAACATTCTAATATACATTCTAACATCCATTATAACATATACCATACATTATTACAATCTAATATACATTCTAACATCCATTATAACATTCTAACATACATTCTAACATACTAATATACATTCTAAAATCAATTCTAACATTCTAACATGGATTTTAACATTCTAATATACATTATAACATCCATTATAACATTCTAACATACATTATAACATTCTAATATACATTCTAACATCCATTATAACATTCTAACATCCATAATAACATTCTAACATTCTAATATACATTCTAACATCCATTATAACATTCTAACATACATACTAACATTCTAATATACATTCTAACATCCATTATAACATTCTAACATACATTATAACAATCGAATATACATTCTAACATCCATTATAACATTCTAACATATATTCTAACATTCCAATATACATTCTAACATCCATTATAACATTCTAACATACACTATAACATTCTAACATACATTATAACATTCTAACATTCTAATATACATTCTAATATCCATTATAACATTCTAACATCCATAATAACATTCTAACATACATTCTAACATTCTAATATACATACTAACATCCATTATAACATTCTAACATACATTCTAACATTCTAATATACATTCTAAAATCAATTATAACATTCTAACATCCATTTTAACATTCTAATATACATTATAACATCCATTATAACATTCTAACATACATTCTAACATTCTAACATACATTATAACATTCTAATATACATTTTAACATCCATTATAACATTCTAACAAACATTATAACTTTCTAATATACATTCTAACAACAATATAACATTCTAACATCCATAATAACATTCTAACATACATTCTAACATTCTAATATACATTCTAACATCCATTATAACATTCTAACATACATTATAACTTTCTAATATACAGTCTAACATCCATTCTAACATTCTAACAAACATTCTAACATTCTAATAAACATTCTAAAATCAATTATAACATTCTAACATACATTCTAACATTCTAATATACATTCTAACATCCATTATAACATTTTAACATACATTATAACTTTCTAATATACATTCTAACATCCAATATAACATTCTAACATCCATAATAACATTCTAACATACATTCTAACTTTCCAATATACATTTTAACGTCCATTATAACATTCTAACATCCTTTATAACATTCTAACATACATTATAACATTCTAATATACATTCTATCATCCATTATAACATTCTAACATACATTATAACAATCGAATAAACATTCTAACATCCATTATAACATTCTAACATACATTAGAACATTCTAATATACATTCTAACATCCATTATAACATTCTAACATCCATAATAACATTCTAACATACATTCTAACATTCTAATATACATTCTAACATCCATTATAACATTCTAACATACATTCTAACATTCTAATATATATTCTAAAATCAATTATAACATACTAACATCCATTTTAACATTCTAACATACATTATAACATTCTAACATACATTATAACATTCTAATATACATTCTAACATCCATTATAACATTCTAACATCCATAATAACATTCTAACATTCTAATATACATTCAAACATCCATTATAACATTCTAACATACATTCTAAAATTCTAATATACATTCTAACATCCATTATAACATTCTAACATACATTATAACATTCTAATATACATTCTAACATCCATTATAACATTCTAACTTCCATAATAACATTCTGACATTCTAATATACATTCTAACATCCATTATAACATTCTAACATACATTCTAACATTCTAATATACATTCTAACATCCATTATAACATTTTAACATACATTATAACTTTCTAATATACATTCTAACATCCAATATAACATTCTAACATCCATAATAACATTCTAACATCCATTCTAACATTCCAATATACATTCTAACGTCCATTATAACATTCTAACATCCATTATAACATTCTAACATACATTATAACATTCTAATATACATTCTAACATCCATTCTAACATTCTAACATACATTATAACAATCGAATATACATTCTAACATCCATTATAACATTCTAACATACATTAGAACATTCTAATATACATTCTAACATCCATTATAACATTCTAACAGACATTCTAACATTCTAATATACATTCTAAAATCAATTATAACATTCTAACATCCATTTTAACATTCTAATATACATTATAACATCCACTATAATATTCTAACATCCATTATAACATTATAACATCCATTAAAACATTCTAATATACATTCTAACATCCATTATAACATTCTAACATACATTATAACATTCAAATATACATTCTAACATGCATTCTAACATACATTATAACATTCTAATATACATTATAACATCCATTATAACATTCTAACATCCATTCTAAAATTCTAATATACATTATAACATCCATTATAACATTCTAACATCCATTGTAACATTCTAACATACATTATAACATTCTAATAAACATTCTAACATCCTAATATACATTTTAACATACATTATAACATTCTAATATACATCCTAATATCCATTATAACATAATAACATACATTATAACATTCTAATATACATTCTAACATCCATTATAACATTCTATCATACATTATAACAATCCAATATACATTCTATCATCCAATATAACATTCTAAAATACATTATGACATGGTAACATACATTATAACATTCTAATATACATTCTAACATCCATTATAACATTCTAACATACATTATAACAATCTAAAATACATTCTAACATCCATTCTAACATTCTAACATACATTATAACATTCTAATATACATTCTAACATCCATTATAACATATACCATACATTATTACAATCTAATATACATTCTAACATCCATTATAACATTCTAACATACATTCTAACATACTAATATACATTCTAAAATCAATTCTAACATTCTAACATGGATTTTAACATTCTAATATACATTATAACATCCATTATAACATTCTAACATACATTATAACATTCTAATATACATTCTAACATCCATTATAACATTCTAACATCCATAATAACATTCTAACATTCTAATATACATTCTAACATCCATTATAACATTCTAACATACATTCTAACATTCTAATATACATTCTAACATCCATTATAACATTCTAACATACATTATAACAATCGAATATACATTCTAACATCCATTATAACATTCTAACATATATTCTAACATTCCAATATACATTCTAACATCCATTATAACATTCTAACATACACTATAACATTCTAACATACATTATAACATTATAACATTCTAATATACATTCTAATATCCATTATAACATTCTAACACCCATAATAACATTCTAACATACATTCTAACATTCTAATATACATACTAACATCCATTATAACATTCTAACATACATTCTAACATTCTAATATACATTCTACTAACATCCATTTTAACATTCTAATATACATTATAACATCCATTATAACATTCTAACATACATTCTAACATTCTAACATACATTATAACATTCTAATATACATTTTAACATCCATTATAACATTCTAACAAACATTATAACTTTCTAATATACATTCTAACAACAATATAACATTCTAACATCCATAATAACATTCTAACATACATTCTAACATTCTAATATACATTCTAACATCCATTATAACATTCTAACATACATTATAACTTTCTAATATACAGTCTAACATCCATTATAACATTCTAACAAACATTCTAACATTCTAATAAACATTCTAAAATCAATTATAACATTCTATCATCCATTTTAACATTCTAATATACATTCTAACATCCATTATAACATTTTAACATCCATAATAACATTCTAACATTCTAATATACATTCTAACATCCATTATAACATTCTAACATACATTCTAACATTCTAATATACATTCTAACATCCATTATAACATTTTAACATACATTATAACTTTCTAATATACATTCTAACATCCAATATAACATTCTAACATCCATAATAACATTCTAACATACATTCTAACTTTCCAATATACATTTTAACGTCCATTATAACATTCTAACATCCATTATAACATTCTAACATACATTATAACATTCTAATATACATTCTAACATCCATTATAACATTCTAACATACATTATAACAATCGAATAAACATTCTAACATCCATTATAACATTCTAACATACATTAGAACATTCTAATATACATTCTAACATCCATTATAACATTCTAACATCCATAATAACATTCTAACATACATTCTAACATTCTAATATACATTCTAACATCCATTATAACATCTAACATACATTCTAACATTCTAATATATATTCTAAAATCAATTATAACATACTAACATCCATTTAACATTCTAACATACATTATAACATTCTAACATACATTATAACATTCTAATATACATTCTAACATCCATTATAACATTCTAACATCCATAGTAACATTCTAACATTCTAATATACATTCAAACATCCATTATAACATTCTAACATACATTCTAACATTCTAATATACATTCTAACATCCATTATAACATTCTAACATACATTATAACATTCTAATATACATTCTAACATCCATTATAACATTCTAACTTCCATAATAACATTCTGACATTCTAATATACATTCTAACATCCATTATAACATTCTAACATACATTCTAACATTCTAATATACATTCTAACATCCATTATAACATTTTAACATACATTATAACTTTCTAATATACATTCTAACATCCAATATAACATTCTAACATCCATAATAACATTCTAACATCCATTCTAACATTCCAATATACATTCTAACGTCCATTATAACATTCTAACATCCATTATAACATTCTAACATACATTATAACATTCTAATATACATTCTAACATCCATTCTAACATTCTAACATACATTATAACAATCGAATATACATTCTAACATCCATTATAACATTCTAACATACATTAGAACATTCTAATATACATTCTAACATCCATTATAACATTCTAACAGTCATTCTAACATTCTAATATACATTCTAAAATCAATTATAACATTCTAACATCCATTTTAACATTCTAATATACATATAACATCCACTATAATATTCTAACATCCATTATAACATTATAACATCCATTAAAACATTCTAATATACATTCTAACATCCATTATAACATTCTAACATACATTATAACATTCAAATATACATTCTAACATGCATTCTAACATACATTATAACATTCTAATATACATTATAACATCCATTATAACATTCTAACATCCATTCTAAAATTCTAATATACATTATAACATCCATTATAACATTCTAACATACATTCTAACATTCTAACATACATTATAACATTCTAATATACATGCTAACATCCATTATAACATTCTAACATACATTATAACATTCTAATATACATTCTAACATCCATTATATCATTCTAACATCCATAATAACATTCTAACATACATTCTAACATTCTAATATACATTATAACATCCATTATAACATTCTAACATACATTCTAACATTCTAATATACATTCTAAAATCAATTATAACATTCTAACATCCATTTTAACATGCTAATATACATTATAACATCCATTATAACATTCTAACATACATTCTAACATTCTACCATACATTATAACATTCTAATATACATTCTAACATCCATTATAACATTTTAACATACATTATAACATTCTAATATACATTCTAACATCCGTTATAACATTCTAACATACATTATAACTTTCTAATATACATTCTATCATCCATTATAACATTCTAACATACATTCTAACATTCTAATATACATTCTAACATCCATTATAACATTCTAACATACATTCTAACATTCTAATATACATTCTAAAATCAATTATAACATTCTAACATCCATTTTAACATTCTAATATACATTATAGCATCCACTATAATATTCTAACATCCATTATAACATTCTAACATCCATTATAACATTCTAATATACATTCTAACATCCATTATAACATTCTAACATACATTATAACATTCTAATATACATTCTAACATGCATTCTAACATACATTATAACATTCTAATATACATTATAACATCCATTATAACATTCTAACATACATTCTATAATTCTAATATACATTATAACATCCATTGTAACATTCTAACATACATTATAACATTCTAATATACATTCTAACATTCTAATATACATTCTAACATACATTATAACATTCTAATATACATCCTAATATCCATTATAACATAATAACATCCATTAAAACATTCTAATATACATTCTAACATCCATTATAACATTCTAACATACATTATAACATTCAAATATACATTCTAACATGCATTCTAACATACATTATAACATTCTAATATACATTATAACATCCATTATAACATTCTAACATCCATTCTAAAATTCTAATATACATTATAACATCCATTATAACATTCTAACATCCATTGTAACATTCTAACATACATTATAACATTCTAATAAACATTCTAACATCCTAATATACATTTAACATACATTATAACATTCTAATATACATCCTAATATCCATTATAACATAATAACATACATTATAACATTCTAATATACATTCTAACATCCATTATAACATTCTATCATACATTATAACAATCCAATATACATTCTATCATCCATTATAACATTCTAAAATACATTATGACATGGTAACATACATTATAACATTCTAATATACATTCTAACATCCATTATAACATTCTAACATACATTATAACAATCTAAAATACATTCTAACATCCATTCTAACATTCTAACATACATTATAACATTCTAATATACATTCTAACATCCATTATAACATACCATACATTATTACAATCTAATATACATTCTAACATCCATTATAACATTCTAACATACATTCTAACATACTAATATACATTCTAAAATCAATTCTAACATTCTAACATGGATTTTAACATTCTAATATACATTATAACATCCATTATAACATTCTAACATACATTATAACATTCTAATATACATTCTAACATCCATTATAACATTCTAACATCCATAATAACATTCTAACATTCTAATATACATTCTAACATCCATTATAACATTCTAACATACATTCTAACATTCTAATATACATTCTAACATCCATTATAACATTCTAACATACATTATAACAATCGAATATACATTCTAACATCCATTATAACATTCTAACATATATTCTAACATTCCAATATACATTATAACATCCATTATAACATTCTAACATACACTATAACATTCTAACATACATTATAACATTATAACATTCTAATATACATTCTAATATCCATTATAACATTCTAACATCCATAATAACATTCTAACATACATTCTAACATTCTAATATACATACTAACATCCATTATAACATTCTAACATACATTCTAACATTCTAATATACATTCTAAAATCAATTATAACATTCTAACATCCATTTTAACATTCTAATATACATTATAACATCCATTATAACATTCTAACATACATTCTAACATTCTAACATACATTATAACATTCTAATATACATTTTAACATCCATTATAACATTCTAACAAACATTATAACTTTCTAATATACATTCTAACAACAATATAACATTCTAACATCCATAATAACATTCTAACATACATTCTAACATTCTAATATACATTCTAACATCCATTATAACATTCTAACATACATTATAACTTTCTAATATACAGTCTAACATCCATTATAACATTCTAACAAACATTCTAACATTCTAATAAACATTCTAAAATCAATTATAACATTCTATCATCCATTTTAACATTCTAATATACATTCTAACATCCATTATAACATTTTAACATCCATAATAACATTCTAACATTCTAATATACATTCTAACATCCATTATAACATTCTAACATACATTCTAACATTCTAATATACATTCTAACATCCATTATAACATTTTAACATACATTATAACTTTCTAATATACATTCTAACATCCAATATAACATTCTAACATCCATAATAACATTCTAACATACATTCTAACTTTCCAATATACATTTTAACGTCCATTATAACATTGTAACATCCATTTTAACATTCTAACATACATTATAACATTCTAATATACATTCTATCATCCATTATAACATTCTAACATACATTATAACAATCGAATAAACATTCTAACATCCATTATAACATTCTAACATACATTAGAACATTCTAATATACATTCTAACATCCATTATAACATTCTAACATCCATAATAACATTCTAACATACATTCTAACATTCTAATATACATTCTAACATCCATTATAACATTCTAACATACATTCTAACATTCTAATATATATTCTAAAATCAATTATAACATACTAACATCCATTTTAACATTCTAACATACATTATAACATTCTAACATACATTATAACATTCTAATATACATTCTAACATCCATTATAACATTCTAACATCCATAATAACATTCTAACATTCTAATATACATTCAAACATCCATTATAACATTCTAACATACATTCTAAAATTCTAATATACATTCTAACATCCATTATAACATTCTAACATACATTATAACATTCTAATATACATTCTAACATCCATTATAACATTCTAACTTCCATAATAACATTCTGACATTCTAATATACATTCTAACATCCATTATAACATTCTAACATACATTCTAACATTCTAATATACATTCTAACATCCATTATAACATTTTAACATACATTATAACTTTCTAATATACATTCTAACATCCAATATAACATTCTAACATCCATAATAACATTCTAACATCCATTCTAACATTCCAATATACATTCTAACGTCCATTATAACATTCTAACATCCATTATAACATTCTAACATACATTATAACATTCTAATATACATTCTAACATCCATTCTAACATTCTAACATACATTATAACAATCGAATATTTCTAACATCCATTCTAACATTCTAACATACATTATAACAATCGAATATACATTCTAACATCCATTATAACATTCTAACATACATTAGAACATTCTAATATACATTCTAACATCCATTATAACATTCTAACAGACATTCTAACATTCTAATATACATTCTAAAATCAATTATAACATTCTAACATCCATTTTAACATTCTAATATACATTATAACATCCACTATAATATTCTAACATCCATTATAACATTATAACATCCATTAAAACATTCTAATATACATTCTAACATCCATTATAACATTCTAACATACATTATAACATTCAAATATACATTCTAACATGCATTCTAACATACATTATAACATTCTAATATACATTATAACATCCATTATAACATTCTAACATCCATTCTAAAATTATAATATACATTATAACATCCATTATAACATTCTAACATCCATTGTAACATTCTAACATACATTATAACATTCTAATAAACATTCTAACATCCTAATATACATTTTAACATACATTATAACATTCTAATATACATCCTAATATCCATTATAACATAATAACATACATTATAACATTCTAATATACATTCTAACATCCATTATAACATTCTATCATACATTATAACAATCCAATATACATTCTATCATCCAATATAACATTCTAAAATACATTATGACATGGTAACATACATTATAACATTCTAATATACATTCTAACATCCATTATAACATTCTAACATACATTATAACAATCTAAAATACATTCTAACATCCATTCTAACATTCTAACATACATTATAACATTCTAATATACATTCTAACATCCATTATAACATATACCATACATTATTACAATCTAATATACATTCTAACATCCATTATAACATTCTAACATACATTCTAACATACTAATATACATTCTAAAATCAATTCTAACATTCTAACATGGATTTTAACATTCTAATATACATTATAACATCCATTATAACATTCTAACATACATTATAACATTCTAATATACATTCTAACATCCATTATAACATTCTAACATCCATAATAACATTCTAACATTCTAATATACATTCTAACATCCATTATAACATTCTAACATACATTCTAACATTCTAATATACATTCTAACATCCATTATAACATTCTAACATACATTATAACAATCGAATATACATTCTAACATCCATTATAACATTCTAACATATATTCTAACATTCCAATATACATTCTAACATCCATTATAACATTCTAACATACACTATAACATTCTAACATACATTATAACATTATAACATTCTAATATACATTCTAATATCCATTATAACATTCTAACATCCATAATAACATTCTAACATACATTCTAACATTCTAATATACATACTAACATCCATTATAACATTCTAACATACATTCTAACATTCTAATATACATTCTAAAATCAATTATAACATTCTAACATCCATTTTAACATTCTAATATACATTATAACATCCATTATAACATTCTAACATACATTCTAACATTCTAACATACATTATAACATTCTAATATACATTTTAACATCCATTATAACATTCTAACAAACATTATAACTTTCTAATATACATTCTAACAACAATATAACATTCTAACATCCATAATAACATTCTAACATACATTCTAACATTCTAATATACATTCTAACATCCATTATAACATTCTAACATACATTATAACTTTCTAATATACAGTCTAACATCCATTATAACATTCTAACAAACATTCTAACATTCTAATAAACATTCTAAAATCAATTATAACATTCTATCATCCATTTTAACATTCTAATATACATTCTAACATCCATTATAACATTTTAACATCCATAATAACATTCTAACATTCTAATATACATTCTAACATCCATTATAACATTCTAACATACATTCTAACATTCTAATATACATTCTAACATCCATTATAACATTTTAACATACATTATAACTTTCTAATATACATTCTAACATCCAATATAACATTCTAACATCCATAATAACATTCTAACATACATTCTAACTTTCCAATATACATTTTAACGTCCATTATAACATTCTAACATCCATTATAACATTCTAACATACATTATAACATTCTAATATACATTCTAACATCCATTATAACATTCTAACATACATTATAACAATCGAATAAACATTCTAACATCCATTATAACATTCTAACATACATTAGAACATTCTAATATACATTCTAACATCCATTATAACATTCTAACATCCATAATAACATTCTAACATACATTCTAACATTCTAATATACATTCTAACATCCATTATAACATTCTAACATACATTCTAACATTCTAATATATATTCTAAAATCAATTATAACATACTAACATCCATTTTAACATTCTAACATACATTATAACATTCTAACATACATTATAACATTCTAATATACATTCTAACATCCATTATAACATTCTAACATCCATAGTAACATTCTAACATTCTAATATACATTCAAACATCCATTATAACATTCTAACATACATTCTAACATTCTAATATACATTCTAACATCCATTATAACATTCTAACATACATTATAACATTCTAATATACATTCTAACATCCATTATAACATTCTAACTTCCATAATAACATTCTGACATTCTAATATACATTCTAACATCCATTATAACATTCTAACATACATTCTAACATTCTAATATACATTCTAACATCCATTATAACATTTTAACATACATTATAACTTTCTAATATACATTCTAACATCCAATATAACATTCTAACATCCATAATAACATTCTAACATCCATTCTAACATTCCAATATACATTCTAACGTCCATTATAACATTCTAACATCCATTATAACATTCTAACATACATTATAACATTCTAATATACATTCTAACATCCATTCTAACATTCTAACATACATTATAACAATCGAATATACATTCTAACATCCATTATAACATTCTAACATACATAGACATTCTAAAATACATTCTAACATCCATTATAACATTCTAACAGTCATTCTAACATTCTAATATACATTCTAAAATCAATTATAACATTCTAACATCCATTTTAACATTCTAATATACATTATAACATCCACTATAATATTCTAACATCCATTAAACATTATAACATCCATTAAAACATTCTAATATACATTCTAACATCCATTATAAACATTCTAACATACATTATAACATTCAAATATACATTCTAACATGCATTCTAACATACATTATAACATTCTAATATACATATAACATCCATTATAACATTCTAACATCCATTCTAAAATTCTAATATACATTATAACATCCATTATAACATTCTAACATCTAACATTCTAACATACATTATAACATTCTAAAAATACATGCTAACATCCATTATAACATTCTAACATACATTATAACATTCTAATATACATTCTAACATCCATTATAATCATTCTAACATCCATAATAACATTCTAACAATACATTCTAACATTCTAATATACATTAACATCCATTAACATACATTCTAACATTCTACATCAAACATCCAATTATCAAAATCACTTCTAACATCCATTTAACATGCTAAAAACATTATAACATCCATTTAACATTATAACATTCTAACTTCATACATAACATTCAAACATACAATATAACATCTAACCAATACATTCTAACATCCATTATAAACATTCTAACATACATTCTAACATCCTATATACATTCAAACATACTTATAACATTCTAATATACATTCTAACTCTATATAACATTCTAACATACATTATAACATTCTAATATACATTCTAACATCCATATACATTCTAACATACATTCTAACATTCTAACATACATTCTAACATCAATTATAACATTCTAACACATTTAACATTCCATATAACATTCTAATCAATATACATTATAACATCCACTATAAATTCTACACATCCATTATAACATTCTAACATCCATTATACATCAATATACATTCTAACATCCATTATAACATTCTAACATACATTACATGCATTCTAACATACATTATAACATTCTAATATACATTCTAACATCCATTATAACATTCTAACATCCATAATAACATTCTAACATTCTAATATACATTCTAACATCCATTATAACATTCTAACATACATTCTAACATTCTAATATACATTCTAACATCCATTATAACATTCTAACATACATTATAACAATCGAATATACATTCTAACATCCATTATAACATTCTAACATATATTCTAACATTCCAATATACATTCTAACATCCATTATAACATTCTAACATACACTATAACATTCTAACATACATTATAACATTATAACATTCTAATATACATTCTAATATCCATTATAACATTCTAACATCCATAATAACATTCTAACATACATTCTAACATTCTAATATACATACTAACATCCATTATAACATTCTAACATACATTCTAACATTCTAATATACATTCTAAAATCAATTATAACATTCTAACATCCATTTTAACATTCTAATATACATTATAACATCCATTATAACATTCTAACATACATTCTAACATTCTAACATACATTATAACATTCTAATATACATTTTAACATCCATTATAACATTCTAACAAACATTATAACTTTCTAATATACATTCTAACAACAATATAACATTCTAACATCCATAATAACATTCTAACATACATTCTAACATTCTAATATACATTCTAACATCCATTATAACATTCTAACATACATTATAACTTTCTAATATACAGTCTAACATCCATTATAACATTCTAACAAACATTCTAACATTCTAATAAACATTCTAAAATCAATTATAACATTCTATCATCCATTTTAACATTCTAATATACATTCTAACATCCATTATAACATTTTAACATCCATAATAACATTCTAACATTCTAATATACATTCTAACATCCATTATAACATTCTAACATACATTCTAACATTCTAATATACATTCTAACATCCATTATAACATTTTAACATACATTATAACTTTCTAATATACATTCTAACATCCAATATAACATTCTAACATCCATAATAACATTCTAACATACATTCTAACTTTCCAATATACATTTTAACGTCCATTATAACATTCTAACATCCATTATAACATTCTAACATACATTATAACATTCTAATATACATTCTAACATCCATTATAACATTCTAACATACATTATAACAATCGAATAAACATTCTAACATCCATTATAACATTCTAACATACATTAGAACATTCTAATATACATTCTAACATCCATTATAACATTCTAACATCCATAATAACATTCTAACATACATTCTAACATTCTAATATACATTCTAACATCCATTATAACATTCTAACATACATTCTAACATTCTAATATATATTCTAAAATCAATTATAACATACTAACATCCATTTTAACATTCTAACATACATTATAACATTCTAACATACATTATAACATTCTAATATACATTCTAACATCCATTATAACATTCTAACATCCATAATAACATTCTAACATTCTAATATACATTCAAACATCCATTATAACATTCTAACATACATTCTAACATTCTAATATACATTCTAACATCCATTATAACATTCTAACATACATTATAACATTCTAATATACATTCTAACATCCATTATAACATTCTAACTTCCATAATAACATTCTGACATTCTAATATACATTCTAACATCCATTATAACATTCTAACATACATTCTAACATTCTAATATACATTCTAACATCCATTATCACATTTTAACATACATTATAACTTTCTAATATACATTCTAACATCCAATATAACATTCTAACATCCATAATAACATTCTAACATCCATTCTAACATTCCAATATACATTCTAACGCCATTATAACATTCTAACATCCATTATAACATTCTAACATACATTATAACATTCTAATATACATTCTAACATCCATTCTAACATTCTAACATACATTATAACAATCGAATATACATTCTAACATCCATTATAACATTCTAACATACATTAGAACATTCTAATATACATTCTAACATCCATTATAACATTCTAACAGACATTCTAACATTCTATTATACATTCTAAAATCAATTATAACATTCTAACATCCATTTTAACATTCTAATATACATTATAACATCCACTATAATATTCTAACATCCATTATAACATTATAACATCCATTAAAACATTCTAATATACATTCTAACATCCATTATAACATTCTAACATACATTATAACATTCAAATATACATTCTAACATGCATTCTAACATACATTATAACATTCTAATATACATTATAACATCCATTATAACATTCTAACATCCATTCTAATATTCTAATATACATTATAACATCCATTATAACATTCTAACATCCATTGTAACATTCTAACATACATTATAACATTCTAATAAACATTCTAACATCCTAATATACATTTTAACATACATTATAACATTCTAATATACATCCTAATATCCATTATAACATAATAACATACATTATAACATTCTAATATACATTCTAACATCCATTATAACATTCTATCATACATTATAACAATCCAATATACATTCTAACATCCATTATAACATTCTAACATACATTATAACAATCAAAAATACATTCTAACATCCATTATAACATTCTAACATACATAATAACATTCTAACATACATTCTAACATTCTAATATACATTCTAACATCCATAATAACATTCTAACATACATGCTAACATTCTTCTCTACATTCTAACATTCTAATAAACATTCTAACATCCATTATAACATTCTAAAATCCATTCTAACATTCTAATATACATTCTAACATCAATTATAACATTCTAACATCCATTTTAATATTCTAATATACATTCTAACATCCATTATAATATTCTAGCATCCATTATAACATTCTAACATCCATTATAACATTCTAATATACATTCTAACATGCATTCTAACATACATTATAACATTCTAATATACATTATAGCATCCATTATAACATTCTAACATCCATTCTAACATTCTAACATACATTATAACAATCTAATATACATTCTAACATCCATTATAACATTCTAACATACATTATAACATTCAAACATCCATAATAACATTCGAACATTCTAATATACATTCTAACATCCATTATAACATTCTAACATACATTCTAACATTCTAATATACATTCTAACATCCATTTTAACATTCTAATATACATTATAACATCCATTATAACATTCTAACATACATTATAACATGGTAACATACATTATAACATTCTAATATACATTCTAACATCCATTATAACATTCTAACATACATTATAACAATCTAAAATACATTCTAACATCCATTATAACAGTCTAACATACATTATAACAATCTAATATACATTCTAACATCCATTATAACATTATAACATACATTCTAACATTCTAATATACATTCTAACATCCATTATAACATTCTAACATCCATAATAACATTCTAACATTCTAATATACATTCTAACATCCATTATAACATTCTAACATACATTCTAACATTCTAATATACATTCTAACATCCATTATAACATTTTAACATACATTATAACTTTCTAATATACATTCTAACATCCATAATAACATACTAACATACATTCTAACATTCCAATATACATTCTAACATCCATTTTAACATTCTAACATACACTACAACATTCTAACATACATTATAACATTCTAATATACATTCTAACATCCATTATAACATTCTAACATACATTATTACAATCGAATATACATTCTTACATCCATTATAACAATCGAATATACATTCTAACATCCATTATAACATTCTAACATACATTATAACATTCTAATATACATTCTAACATCCATTATAACATTTTAACATACATTATAACATTCTAATATACACTCTAACATCCATTATAACATTTTAACATACATTATAACTTTCTAATATACATTCTAACATCCAATATAACATTCTAACATCCATAATAACATTCTAACATTCTAATATACATTCAAACATCCATTATAACATTCTAACATACATTCTAACATTCTAATATACATTCTAACATCCATTATAACATTCTAACATACATTATAACATTCTAATATACATTCTAACATCCATTATAACATTCTAACTTCCATAATAACATTCTGACATTCTAATATACATTCTAACATCCATTATAACATTCTAACATACATTCTAACATTCTAATATACATTCTAACATCCATTATAACATTTTAACATACATTATAACTTTCTAATATACATTCTAACATCCAATATAACATTCTAACATCCATAATAACATTCTAACATCCATTCTAACATTCCAATATACATTCTAACGTCCATTATAACATTCTAACATCCATTATAACATTCTAACATACATTATAACATTCTAATATACATTCTAACATCCATTCTAACATTCTAACATACATTATAACAATCGAATATACATTCTAACATCCATTATAACATTCTAACATACATTAGAACATTCTAATATACATTCTAACATCCATTATAACATTCTAACAGTCATTCTAACATTCTAATATACATTCTAAAATCAATTATAACATTCTAACATCCATTTTAACATTCTAATATACATTATAACATCCACTATAATATTCTAACATCCATTATAACATTATAACATCCATTAAAACATTCTAATATACATTCTAACATCCATTATAACATTCTAACATACATTATAACATTCAAATATACATTCTAACATGCATTCTAACATACATTATAACATTCTAATATACATTATAACATCCATTATAACATTCTAACATCCATTCTAAAATTCTAATATACATTATAACATCCATTATAACATTCTAACATACATTCTAACATTCTAACATACATTATAACATTCTAATATACATGCTAACATCCATTATAACATTCTAACATACATTATAACATTCTAATATACATTCTAACATCCATTATATCATTCTAACATCCATAATAACATTCTAACATACATTCTAACATTCTAATATACATTATAACATCCATTATAACATTCTAACATACATTCTAACATTCTAATATACATTCTAAAATCAATTATAACATTCTAACATCCATTTTAACATGCTAATATACATTATAACATCCATTATAACATTCTAACATACATTCTAACATTCTACCATACATTATAACATTCTAATATACATTCTAACATCCATTATAACATTTTAACATACATTATAACATTCTAATATACATTCTAACATCCGTTATAACATTCTAACATACATTATAACTTTCTAATATACATTCTATCATCCATTATAACATTCTAACATACATTCTAACATTCTAATATACATTCTAACATCCATTATAACATTCTAACATACATTCTAACATTCTAATATACATTCTAAAATCAATTATAACATTCTAACATCCATTTTAACATTCTAATATACATTATAGCATCCACTATAATATTCTAACATCCATTATAACATTCTAACATCCATTATAACATTCTAATATACATTCTAACATCCATTATAACATTCTAACATACATTATAACATTCTAATATACATTCTAACATGCATTCTAACATACATTATAACATTCTAATATACATTATAACATCCATTATAACATTCTAACATACATTCTATAATTCTAATATACATTATAACATCCATTGTAACATTCTAACATACATTATAACATTCTAATATACATTCTAACATTCTAATATACATTCTAACATACATTATAACATTCTAATATACATCCTAATATCCATTATAACATAATAACATCCATTAAAACATTCTAATATACATTCTAACATCCATTATAACATTCTAACATACATTATAACATTCAAATATACATTCTAACATGCATTCTAACATACATTATAACATTCTAATATACATTATAACATCCATTATAACATTCTAACATCCATTCTAAAATTCTAATATACATTATAACATCCATTATAACATTCTAACATCCATTGTAACATTCTAACATACATTATAACATTCTAATAAACATTCTAACATCCTAATATACATTTTAACATACATTATAACATTCTAATATACATCCTAATATCCATTATAACATAATAACATACATTATAACATTCTAATATACATTCTAACATCCATTATAACATTCTATCATACATTATAACAATCCAATATACATTCTATCATCCATTATAACATTCTAAAATACATTATGACATGGTAACATACATTATAACATTCTAATATACATTCTAACATCCATTATAACATTCTAACATACATTATAACAATCTAAAATACATTCTAACATCCATTCTAACATTCTAACATACATTATAACATTCTAATATACATTCTAACATCCATTATAACATATACCATACATTATTACAATCTAATATACATTCTAACATCCATTATAACATTCTAACATACATTCTAACATACTAATATACATTCTAAAATCAATTCTAACATTCTAACATGGATTTTAACATTCTAATATACATTATAACATCCATTATAACATTCTAACATACATTATAACATTCTAATATACATTCTAACATCCATTATAACATTCTAACATCCATAATAACATTCTAACATTCTAATATACATTCTAACATCCATTATAACATTCTAACATACATTCTAACATTCTAATATACATTCTAACATCCATTATAACATTCTAACATACATTATAACAATCGAATATACATTCTAACATCCATTATAACATTCTAACATATATTCTAACATTCCAATATACATTCTAACATCCATTATAACATTCTAACATACACTATAACATTCTAACATACATTATAACATTATAACATTCTAATATACATTCTAATATCCATTATAACATTCTAACATCCATAATAACATTCTAACATACATTCTAACATTCTAATATACATACTAACATCCATTATAACATTCTAACATACATTCTAACATTCTAATATACATTCTAAAATCAATTATAACATTCTAACATCCATTTTAACATTCTAATATACATTATAACATCCATTATAACATTCTAACATACATTCTAACATTCTAACATACATTATAACATTCTAATATACATTTTAACATCCATTATAACATTCTAACAAACATTATAACTTTCTAATATACATTCTAACAACAATATAACATTCTAACATCCATAATAACATTCTAACATACATTCTAACATTCTAATATACATTCTAACATCCATTATAACATTCTAACATACATTATAACTTTCTAATATACAGTCTAACATCCATTATAACATTCTAACAAACATTCTAACATTCTAATAAACATTCTAAAATCAATTATAACATTCTATCATCCATTTTAACATTCTAATATACATTCTAACATCCATTATAACATTTTAACATCCATAATAACATTCTAACATTCTAATATACATTCTAACATCCATTATAACATTCTAACATACATTCTAACATTCTAATATACATTCTAACATCCATTATAACATTTTAACATACATTATAACTTTCTAATATACATTCTAACATCCAATATAACATTCTAACATCCATAATAACATTCTAACATACATTCTAACTTTCCAATATACATTTTAACGTCCATTATAACATTCTAACATCCATTATAACATTCTAACATACATTATAACATTCTAATATACATTCTAACATCCATTATAACATTCTAACATACATTATAACAATCGAATAAACATTCTAACATCCATTATAACATTCTAACATACATTAGAACATTCTAATATACATTCTAACATCCATTATAACATTCTAACATCCATAATAACATTCTAACATACATTCTAACATTCTAATATACATTCTAACATCCATTATAACATTCTAACATACATTCTAACATTCTAATATATATTCTAAAATCAATTATAACATACTAACATCCATTTTAACATTCTAACATACATTATAACATTCTAACATACATTATAACATTCTAATATACATTCTAACATCCATTATAACATTCTAACATCCATAATAACATTCTAACATTCTAATATACATTCAAACATCCATTATAACATTCTAACATACATTCTAACATTCTAATATACATTCTAACATCCATTATAACATTCTAACATACATTATAACATTCTAATATACATTCTAACATCCATTATAACATTCTAACTTCCATAATAACATTCTGACATTCTAATATACATTCTAACATCCATTATAACATTCTAACATACATTCTAACATTCTAATATACATTCTAACATCCATTATAACATTTTAACATACATTATAACTTTCTAATATACATTCTAACATCCAATATAACATTCTAACATCCATAATAACATTCTAACATCCATTCTAACATTCCAATATACATTCTAACGCCATTATAACATTCTAACATCCATTATAACATTCTAACATACATTATAACATTCTAATATACATTCTAACATCCATTCTAACATTCTAACATACATTATAACAATCGAATATACATTCTAACATCCATTATAACATTCTAACATACATTAGAACATTCTAATATACATTCTAACATCCATTATAACATTCTAACAGACATTCTAACATTCTAATATACATTCTAAAATCAATTATAACATTCTAACATCCATTTTAACATTCTAATATACATTATAACATCCACTATAATATTCTAACATCCATTATAACATTATAACATCCATTAAAACATTCTAATATACATTCTAACATCCATTATAACATTCTAACATACATTATAACATTCAAATATACATTCTAACATGCATTCTAACATACATTATAACATTCTAATATACATTATAACATCCATTATAACATTCTAACATCCATTCTAAAATTCTAATATACATTATAACATCCATTATAACATTCTAACATCCATTGTAACATTCTAACATACATTATAACATTCTAATAAACATTCTAACATCCTAATATACATTTTAACATACATTATAACATTCTAATATACATCCTAATATCCATTATAACATAATAACATACATTATAACATTCTAATATACATTCTAACATCCATTATAACATTCTATCATACATTATAACAATCCAATATACATTCTAACATCCATTATAACATTCTAACATACATTATAACAATCAAAAATACATTCTAACATCCATTATAACATTCTAACATACATAATAACATTCTAACATACATTCTAACATTCTAATATACATTCTAACATCCATAATAACATTCTAACATACATGCTAACATTCTTCTCTACATTCTAACATTCTAATAAACATTCTAACATCCATTATAACATTCTAAAATCCATTCTAACATTCTAATATACATTCTAACATCAATTATAACATTCTAACATCCATTTTAATATTCTAATATACATTCTAACATCCATTATAATATTCTAGCATCCATTATAACATTCTAACATCCATTATAACATTCTAATATACATTCTAACATGCATTCTAACATACATTATAACATTCTAATATACATTATAGCATCCATTATAACATTCTAACATCCATTCTAACATTCTAACATACATTATAACAATCTAATATACATTCTAACATCCATTATAACATTCTAACATACATTATAACATTCAAACATCCATAATAACATTCGAACATTCTAATATACATTCTAACATCCATTCTAACATTCTAACATACATTCTAACATTCTAATATACATTCTAACATCCATTTTAACATTCTAATATACATTATAACATCCATTATAACATTCTAACATACATTATAACATGGTAACATACATTATAACATTCTAATATACATTCTAACATCCATTATAACATTCTAACATACATTATAACAATCTAAAATACATTCTAACATCCATTATAACAGTCTAACATACATTATAACAATCTAATATACATTCTAACATCCATTATAACATTATAACATACATTCTAACATTCTAATATACATTCTAACATCCATTATAACATTCTAACATCCATAATAACATTCTAACATTCTAATATACATTCTAACATCCATTATAACATTCTAACATACATTCTAACATTCTAATATACATTCTAACATCCATTATAACATTTTAACATACATTATAACTTTCTAATATACATTCTAACATCCATAATAACATACTAACATACATTCTAACATTCCAATATACATTCTAACATCCATTTTAACATTCTAACATACACTACAACATTCTAACATACATTATAACATTCTAATATACATTCTAACATCCATTATAACATTCTAACATACATTATTACAATCGAATATACATTCTTACATCCATTATAACAATCGAATATACATTCTAACATCCATTATAACATTCTAACATACATTATAACATTCTAATATACATTCTAACATCCATTATAACATTTTAACATACATTATAACATTCTAATATACACTCTAACATCCATTATAACATTTTAACATACATTATAACTTTCTAATATACATTCTAACATCCAATATAACATTCTAACATCCATACTAACATTCAAACATACATTCTAACATTCCAATATACATTCTAACATCCATTATCACATTCTATCATACATTATAACATTCTAACATACATTATAACATTCTAATATACATTCTAACATCCATTATAACATTCTAACATACATTATAACAATCAAATATACATTCTAACATCCATTGTAACATTCTAACATACATTATAACATTCTAATATACATTCTAACATCCATTCTAACATTCTAACATACATTCTAACATTCTAATATACATTCTAAAATCAATTATAACATTCTAACATCTATTATAACTTTCTAATATACATTCTAACATCCATTATAACATTCTAACAAACATTCTAACATTCTAATATACATTCTTAAATCAATTATAACATTCTATCATCCATTTTAACATTCTAATATACATTATAACATCCACTATAATATTCTAACATCCATTATAACATTATAACATCCATTATAACATTCTAATATACATTCTAACATCCATTATAACATTCTAACATACATTATAACATTCTAATATACATTCTAACATGCATTCTAACATACATTATAACATTCTAATATACATTATAACATCCATTATAACATTCTAACATCCATTCTAAAATTCTAATATACATTATAACATCCATTATAACATTCTAACATCTATTGTAACATTCTAACATACATTATAACATTCTAATATACATTACAACATCCATTATAACATTCTAACATACATTATAACATTCTAATATACATTCTAATATCCATTCTAACATTCTAACATACATTATAACATTCAAATATACATTCTAACATCCATTATAACATTTACCATACATTATAACAATCTAATATACATTCTAACATCCATTCTAACATTCTAACATACATTATAACATTCTAATATACATTCTAATATCCATTATAATATTCTAACATACATTATAACATTCTAATATACATTTTAACATCCATTATAACATATACCATACATTATAACAATCTAATATACATTCTAACATACATTATAACATTTTAACATACATTTTAACATTCTAATATACATTCTAACATCCAATTATAACATTCTAGCATACATTATAACATTCTAGTATACATTATAACATCTATTATAACATTATAACATACATTCTAACATTCTAATATTCATTCTAACATCCATAATAACATTCTAATATACATTCTAACATTCTAATATACTTTTTAACATACATTATAACATTCTAATATACATCCTAATATCCATTATAACATAATAACATACATTCTAACATTCTAATATACATTCTAACATCCATTATAACATTCTATCATACATTATAACAATCCAATATACATTCTAACATCCATTATAACATTCTAAAATACATTATAACAATCAAAAATACATTCTAACATCCATTATTACATTCTAACATACATTATAACATTCTAACATCCATTCTAACATTCTAATATACATTCTAACATCAATTATAACATTCTAACATCCATTTTAATATTCTAATATACATTCTAACATCCATTATAATATTCTAACATCCATTATAACATTCAAACATCCATTATAACATTCTAATATACATTCTAACATGCATTCTAACATACATTATAACATTCTAATATACATTATAGCATCCATTATAACATTCTAACATCCATTCTAACATTCTAACATACATTATAACATTCTAATATACATTCTAACATCCATTATAACATTCTAACATTCTAATATACATTCTAACATCCATTATTACATTCTAACATACATTCTAACATTCTAATATACATTCTTAAATCAATTATAACATTCTAACATCCATTTTAACATTCTAATATACATTCTAACATCCATTATAACATTCTAACATACATTATAACATTCTAATATACATTCTAAAATCAATTATAACATTCTAACATGGATTTTAACATTATAATATACATTATAACATCCATTATAACATTCTAACATACATTATAACATTCTAATATACATTCTAACATCCATTATAACATTCTAACATCCATAATAACATTCTAACATTCTAATATACATTCTAACATCCATTATAACATTCTAACATACATTCTAACATTCTAACATACATTATAACATTCTAATATACATTCTAACATCCATTATAACATTCTAACATACATTATAACAATAAAATATACATTCTAACATCCATTATAACATTCTAACATACATTATAACATTCTAATATACATTCTAACATCCATTATAACATTTTAACATACATTATAAATTTCTAATATACATTCTAACATCCAATATAACATTCAAACATCCATAATAACATTCTAACATACATTCTAACATTCCAATATACATTCTAACATCCATTATAACATTCTAACATACACTATAACATTCTAACATACATTATAACATTCTAATATACATTCTAACATCCATTATAACATTCTAACATACATTATTACAATCGAATATACATTCTAACATCCATTATAACAATCAAATATATATTCTAACATCCATTATAACATTCTAACATACATTATAACATTCTAATATACATTCTAACATCCATTATAACATTTTAACATACATTATAACATTCTAATATACACTCTAACATCCATTATAACATTTTAACATAAATTATAACTTTCTAATATACATTCTAACATCCAATATAACATTCTAACATCCATAATAACATTCAAACATACATTCTAACATTCCAATATACATTCTAACATCCATTATAACTTTCTATCATACATTATAACATTCTAACATACATTATAACATTCTAATATACATTCTAACATCCATTATAACAATCGAATATACATTCTAACATCCATTATAACATTCTAACATACATTATAACATTCTAATATACATTCTAACATCCATTATAACATTCTAACATCCATAATAACATTCTAACATACATTCTAACATTCTAATATACATTCTAAAATCAATTATAACATTCTAACATCCATTTTAACATTCTAATATACATTATAACATCCATTATAACATTCTAACATACATTATAACATTCTAATATACATTTTAACATCCATTATAACATTCTAACAAACATTATAACTTTCTAATATACATTCTAACAACAATATAACATTCTAACATCCATAATAACATTCTAACTTACATTCTAACATTCTAATATACATTCTAACATCCATTATAACATTCTAACATACATTATAACTTTCTAATATACAGTCTAACATCCATTATAACATTCTAACAAACATTCTAAAATTCTAATAAACATTCTAAAATCAATTATAACATTCTATCATCCATTTTAACATTCTAATATACATTCTAACATCCATTATAACATTCTAACATCCATAATAACATTCTAACTTTCTAATATACATTCTAACATCCATTATAACATTCTAACATACATTCTAACATTCTAGTATACATTCTAACATCCATTATAACATTTTAACATACATTATAACTTTCTAATATACATTCTAACATCCAATATAACATTCTAACATCCATAATAACATTCTAACATACATTCTAACTTTCCAATATACATTTTAATGTCCATTATAACATTCTAATATACATTCTAACATCCATTATAACATTCTAACATACATTATAACATTCTAATATACATTCTAACATCCATTATAACATTCTAACATACATTATAACAATCGAATATACATTCTAACATCCATTATAACATTCTAACATACATTAGAACATTCTAATATACATTCTAACATCCATTATAACATTCTAACATCCATAATAACATTCTAACATACATTCTAACATTCTAATATACATTCTAACATCCATTATAAAATTCTAACATACATTCTAACATTCTAATATATATTCTAAAATCAATTATAACATTCTAACATCCATTTTAACATTCTAATATACATTATAACATCCATTATAACATTCTAACATACATTACAACATTCTAATATACATTCTAACATCCATTATAACATTCTAACTTCCATAATAACATTCTGACATTTTAATATACATTATAACATCCATTATAACATTCTAACATACATTCTAACATTCTAATATACATTCTAACATCCATTATAACATTTTAACATACATTATAACTTTCTAATATACATTCTAACATCCAATATAACATTCTAACATCCAATATAACATTCTAACATCCATAATAACATTCTAACATCCATTCTAACATTCCAATATACATTCTAACGTCCATTATAACATTCTAACATCCATTATAACATTCTAACATACATTATAACATTCTAATATACATTCTAACATCCATTATAACATTCTAACATACATTATAACAATCGAATATACATTCTAACATCCATTATAACATTCTAACATACATTAGAACATTCTAATATACATTCTAACATCCATGATAACATTCTAACATCCTTAATAACATTCTACCATACATTCTAACATTCTAATATACATTCTAACATCCATTATAACATTCTAACATACATTCTAACATTCCAATATACATTCTAAAATCAATTATAACATTCTAACATCCATTTTAACATTCTAATATACATTATAACATCCATTATAACATTCTAACATACATTATAACATTCTAACATACATTATAACATTCTACTATACATTCTAACATCCATTATAACATTCTAACATCCATAATAACATTCTAACATTCTAATATACATTGTAACATCCATTATAACATTCTAACATACATTATAACATTCTAACATACATTATAACATTCTAATATACATTCTAACATCCATTATAACATTCTAACATACATTCTAACATTCTAATATACATTCTAAAATCAATTATAACATTCTAACATCCATTTTAACATTCTAATATACATTATAACATCCATTATAACATTCTAACATACATTCTAACATTCTAACATACATTATAACATTCTAATATACATTCTAACATCCATTATAAAATTTTAACATACATTATAACATTCTAATATACATTCTAACATCCATTATAACATTCTAACATACATTATAACTTTCTAATATACATTCTATCATCCATTATAACATTTTAACATACATTCTAACATTCTAATATACATTCTAACATCCATTATAACATTATAACATACATTCTAACATTCTAATATACATTCTAAAATCAATTATAACATTCTAACATCCATTTTAACATTCTAATATACATTATAACATCCACTATAATATTCTAACATCCATTATAACATTCTAACATCCATTATAACATTCTAATATACAGTCTAACATCCATTATAATATTCTAACATACATTATAACATTCTTATATACATTCTAACATGCATTCTAACATACATTATAACATTCTAATATACATTATAACATCCATTATAACATTCTAACATTCATTCTAAAATTCTAATATACATTATAACATCCATTGTAACATTCTAACATACATTATAACATTCTAATATACATTCTAACATTCTAATATACATTCTAACATACATTATAACATTCTAATATACATCCAAATATCCATTATAACATAATAACATACATTATAACATTCTAATATACATTCTAACATCCATTATAACATTCTATCATACATTATAACAATCCAATATACATTCTATCATCCATTATAACATTCTAACATACATTATGACATGGTAACATACATTATAACATTCTAATATACATTCTAACATCCATTATAACTTTCTAACATACATTATAACAATCTAAAATACATTCTAACATCCATTCTAACATTCTAACATACATTATAACATTCTAATATACATTCTAACATCCATTATAACATATACCATACATTATTACAATCTAATATACATTCTAACATCCATTATAACATTCTAACATACATTCTAACATTCTAATATACATTCTAAAATCAATTATAACATTCTAACGTGGATTTTAACATTCTAATATACATTATAACATCCATTATAACATTCTAACATACATTATAACATTCTAATATACATTCTAACATCCATTATAACATTCTAACATCCATAATAACATTCTAACATTCTAATATACATTCTAACATCCATTATAACATTCTAACATACATTCTAACATTCTAACATACATTATAACATTCTAATATACATTCTAACATCCATTATAACATTCTAACATACATTCTAACAATCGAATATACATTCTAACATCCATTATAACATTCTAACATACATTATAACATTCTAATATACATTCTAACATCCATTATAACATTTTAACATACATTATAAATTTCTAATATACATTCTAACATCCAATATAACATTCAAACATCCATAATAACATTCTAACATACATTCTAACATTCCAATATACATTCTAACATCCATTATAACATTCTAATATACATTCTAACATCCATTATAACATTCTAACATACATTATTACAATCGAATATACATTCTAACATACATTATAACATTCTAATATACATTCTAACATCCATTATAACATTTTAACATACATTATAACATTCTAATATACAATCTAACATCCATTATAACATTTTAACATACATTATAACTTTCTAATATACATTCTAACATCCAATATAACATTCTAACATCCATAACAACATTCAAACATACATTCTAACATTCCAATATACATTCTAACATCCATTATAACTTTCTATCATACATTCTAACATTCTAACATACATTATAACATTCTAATATACATTCTAACATCCATTATAACAATCGAATATACATTCTAACATCCATTATAACATTCTAACATACATTATAACATTCTAATATACATTCTAACATCCATTATAACATTCTAACATCCATAATAACATTCTAACATACATTCTAACATTCTAATATACATTCTAACATCCATTATAACATTCTAACATACATTCTAACATTCTAATATACATTCTAAAATCAATTATAACATTCTAACATCCATTTTAACATTCTAATATACATTATAACATCCATTATAACATTCTAACATACATTATAACATTCTAACATACATTATAACATTCTAATATACATTTTAACATCCATTATAACATTCTAACAAACATTATAACTTTCTAATATACATTCTAACAACAATATAACATTCTAACATCCATAATAATATTCTAACATACATTCTAACTTTCTAATATACATTCTAACATCCATTATAACATTCTAACATACATTATAAGTTTCTAATATACAGTCTAACATCCATTATAACATTCTAACAAACATTCTAACATTCTAATAAACATTCTAAAATCAATTATAACATTCTATCATCCATTTTAACATTCTAATATACATTCTAACATCCATTATAACATTCTAACATCCATAATAACATTCTAACATTCTAATATACATTCTAACATCCATTATAACATTCTAACATACATTCTAACATTCTAATATACATTCTAACATCCATTATAACATTTTAACATACATTATAACTTTCTAATATACATTCTAACATCCAATATACATTCTAACATCCATTATAACATTTTAACATACATTATAACTTTCTAATATACATTCTAACATCCAATATAACATTCTAACATCCATAATAACATTCTAACATACATTCTAACTTTCCAATATACATTTTAACGTCCATTATAACATTTTAACATCCATTATAACATTCTAACATACATTATAACATTCTATTATACATTCTAACATCCATTATAACTTTCTAACATACAATATAACTTTCTAATATACATTCTAACATCCAATATAACATTCTAACATCCATAATAACATTCTAACATCCATTCTAACATTCCAATATACATTCTAACGTCCATTATAACATTCTAACATCCATTATAACATTCTAACATACATTATAACATTCTAATATACATTCTAACATCCATTCTAACATTCTAACATACATTATAACAATCGAATATACATTCTAACATCCATTATAACATTCTAACATACATTAGAACATTCTAATATACATTCTAACATCCATTATAACATTCTAACAGACATTCTAACATTCTAATATACATTCTAAAATCAATTATAACATTCTAACATCCATTTTAACATTCTAATATACATTATAACATCCACTATAATATTCTAACATCCATTATAACATTATAACATCCATTAAAACATTCTAATATACATTCTAACATCCATTATAACATTCTAACATACATTATAACATTCAAATATACATTCTAACATGCATTCTAACATACATTATAACATTCTAATATACATTATAACATCCATTATAACATTCTAACATCCATTCTAAAATTCTAATATACATTATAACATCCATTATAACATTCTAACATCCATTGTAACATTCTAACATACATTATAACATTCTAATAAACATTCTAACATCCTAATATACATTTTAACATACATTATAACATTCTAATATACATCCTAATATCCATTATAACATAATAACATACATTATAACATTCTAATATACATTCTAACATCCATTATAACATTCTATCATACATTATAACAATCCAATATACATTCTAACATCCATTATAACATTCTAACATACATTATAACAATCAAAAATACATTCTAACATCCATTATAACATTCTAACATACATAATAACATTCTAACATACATTCTAACATTCTAATATACATTCTAACATCCATAATAACATTCTAACATACATGCTAACATTCTTCTCTACATTCTAACATTCTAATAAACATTCTAACATCCATTATAACATTCTAAAATCCATTCTAACATTCTAATATACATTCTAACATCAATTATAACATTCTAACATCCATTTTAATATTCTAATATACATTCTAACATCCATTATAATATTCTAGCATCCATTATAACATTCTAACATCCATTATAACATTATAATATACATTCTAACATGCATTCTAACATACATTATAACATTGTAATATATATTATAGCATCCATTATAACATTCTAACATCCATTCTAACATTCTAACATACATTATAACAATCTAATATACATTCTAACATCCATTATAACATTCTAACATACATTATAACATTCAAACATCCATAATAACATTCGAACATTCTAATATACATTCTAACATCCATTATAACATTCTAACATCCATTCTAACATTCTAACATCCATTTTAACATTCTAATATACATTATAACATCCATTATAACATTCTAACATACATTATAACATGGTAACATACATTATAACATTCTAATATACATTCTAACATCCATTATAACATTCTAACATACATTATAACAATCTAAAATACATTCTAACATCCATTATAACAGTCTAACATACATTATAACAATCTAATATACATTCTAACATCCATTATAACATTATAACATACATTCTAACATTCTAATATACATTCTAACATCCATTATAACATTCTAACATCCATAATAACATTCTAACATTCTAATATACATTCTAACATCCATTATAACATTCTAACATACATTCTAACATTCTAATATACATTCTAACATCCATTATAACATTTTAACATACATTATAACTTTCTAATATACATTCTAACATCCATAATAACATACTAACATACATTCTAACATTCCAATATACATTCTAACATCCATTTTAACATTCTAACATACACTACAACATTCTAACATACATTATAACATTCTAATATACATTCTAACATCCATTATAACATTCTAACATACATTATTACAATCGAATATACATTCTTACATCCATTATAACAATCGAATATACATTCTAACATCCATTATAACATTCTAACATACATTATAACATTCTAATATACATTCTAACATCCATTATAACATTTTAACATACATTATAACATTCTAATATACACTCTAACATCCATTATAACATTTTAACATACATTATAACTTTCTAATATACATTCTAACATCCAATATAACATTCTAACATCCATACTAACATTCAAACATACATTCTAACATTCCAATATACATTCTAACATCCATTATCACATTCTATCATACATTATAACATTCTAACATACATTATAACATTCTAATATACATTCTAACATCCATTATAACATTCTAACATACATTATAACAATCAAATATACATTCTAACATCCATTCTAACATACATTATAACATTCTAATATACATTCTAACATCCAATATAACATTCTAACATCCATAATAACATTCTAACATACATTCTAACATTCTAATATACATTCTAATATCCATTCTAACATTCTAACATACATTCTAACATTCTAATATACATTCTAAAATCAATTATAACATTCTAACATCTATTATAACTTTCTAATATACATTCTAACATCCATTATAACATTCTAACAAACATTCTAACATTCTAATATACATTCTTAAATCAATTATAACATTCTATCATCCATTTTAACATTCTAATATACATTATAACATCCACTATAATATTCTAACATCCATTATAACATTATAACATCCATTATAACATTCTAATATACATTCTAACATCCATTATAACATTCTAACATACATTATAACATTCTAATATACATTCTAACATGCATTCTAACATACATTATAACATTCTAATATACATTATAACATCCATTATAACATTCTAACATCCATTCTAAAATTCTAATATACATTATAACATCCATTATAACATTTTAACATCCATTGTAACATTCTAACATACATTATAACATTCTAATATACATTACAACATCCATTATAACATTCTAACATACATTATAACATTCTAATATACATTCTAATATCCATTATAACATTCTAACATACATTATAACATTCAAATATACATTCTAACATCCATTTTAACATTTACCATACATTATAACAATCTAATATACATTCTAACATCCATTCTAACATTCTAACATACATTATAACATTCTAATATACATTCTAATATCCATTATAATATTCTAACATACATTATAACATTCTAATATACATTTTAACATCCATTATAACATATACCATACATTATAACAATCTAATATACATTCTAACATACATTATAACATTTTAACATACATTTTAACATTCTAATATACATTCTAACATCCAATTATAACATTCTAGCATACATTATAACATTCTAGTATACATTATAACATCTATTATAACATTATAACATACATTCTAACATTCTAATATTCATTCTAACATCCATAATAACATTCTAATATACATTCTAACATTCTAATATACTTTTTAACATACATTCTAACATTCTAATATACATTCTAACATCCATTATAACATTCTATCATACATTATAACAATCCAATATACATTCTAACATCCATTATAACATTCTAAAATACATTATAACAATCAAAAATACATTCTAACATCCATTATTACATTCTAACATACATTATAACATTCTAACATCCATTCTAACATTCTAATATACATTCTAACATCAATTATAACATTCTAACATCCATTTTAATATTCTAATATACATTCTAACATCCATTATAATATTCTAACATCCATTATAACATTCAAACATCCATTATAACATTCTAATATACATTCTAACATGCATTCTAACATACATTATAACATTCTAATATACATTATAGCATCCATTATAACATTCTAACATCCATTCTAACATTCTAACATACATTATAACATTCTAATATACATTCTAACATCCATTATAACATTCTAACATTCTAATATACATTCTAACATCCATTATAACATTCTAACATACATTCTAACATTCTAATATACATTCTTAAATCAATTATAACATTCTAACATCCATTTTAACATTCTAATATACATTCTAACATCCATTATAACATTCTAACATACATTCTAACATTCTAATAAACATTCTAAAATCAATTATAACATTCTAACATGGATTTTAACATTATAATATACATTATAACATCCATTATAACATTCTAACATACATTATAACATTCTAATATACATTCTAACATCCATTATAACATTCTAACATCCATAATAACATTCTAACATTCTAATATACATTCTAACATCCATTATAACATTCTAACATACATTCTAACATTCTAACATACATTATAACATTCTAATATACATTCTAACATCCATTATAACATTCTAACATACATTATAACAATCAAATATACATTCTAACATCCATTATAACATTCTAACATACATTATAACATTCTAATATACATTCTAACATCCATTATAACATTTCAACATACATTATAAATTTCTAATATACATTCTAACATCCAATATAACATTCAAACATCCATAATAACATTCTAACATACATTCTAACATTCCAATATACATTCTAACATCCATTATAACATTCTAACATACACTATAACATTCTAACATACATTATAACATTCTAATATACATTCTAACATCCATTATAACATTCTAACATACATTATTACAATCGAATATACATTCTAACATCCATTATAACAATCAAATATATATTCTAACATCCATTATAACATTCTAACATACATTATAACATTCTAATATACATTCTAACATCCATTATAACATTTTAACATACATTATAACATTCTAATATACACTCTAACATCCATTATAACATTTTAACATAAATTATAACTTTCTAATATACATTCTAACATCCAATATAACATTCTAACATCCATAATAACATTCAAACATACATTCTAACATTCCAATATACATTCTAACATCCATTATAACTTTCTATCATACATTATAACATTCTAACATACATTATAACATTCTAATATACATTCTAACATCCATTATAACAATCGAATATACATTCTAACATCCATTATAACATTCTAACATACATTATAACATTCTAATATACATTCTAACATCCATTATAACATTCTAACATCCATAATAACATTCTAACATACATTCTAACATTCTAATATACATTCTAAAATCAATTATAACATTCTAACATCCATTTTAACATTCTAATATACATTATAACATCCATTATAACATTCTAACATACATTATAACATTCTAATATACATTTTAACATCCATTATAACATTCTAACAAACATTATAACTTTCTAATATACATTCTAACAACAATATAACATTCTAACATCCATAATAACATTCTAACTTACATTCTAACATTCTAATATACATTCTAACATCCATTATAACATTCTAACATACATTATAACTTTCTAATATACAGTCTAACATCCATTATAACATTCTAACAAACATTCTAACATTCTAATAAACATTCTAAAATCAATTATAACATTCTATCATCCATTTTAACATTCTAATATACATTCTAACATCCATTATAACATTCTAACATCCATAATAACATTCTAACATTCTAATATACATTCTAACATCCATTATAACATTCTAACATACATTCTAACATTCTAGTATACATTCTAACATCCATTATAACATTTTAACATACATTATAACTTTCTAATATACATTCTAACATCCAATATAACATTCTAACATCCATAATAACATTCTAACATACATTCTAACTTTCCAATATACATTTTAATGTCCATTATAACATTCTAACATCCATTATAACATTCTAACATACATTATAACATTCTAATATACATTCTAACATCCATTATAACATTCTAACATACATTATAACATTCTAATATACATTCTAACATCCATTATAACATTCTAACATACATTATAACAATCGAATATACATTCTAACATCCATTATAACATTCTAACATACATTAGAACATTCTAATATACATTCTAACATCCATTATAACATTCTAACATCCATAATAACATTCTAACATACATTCTAACATTCTAATATACATTCTAACATCCATTATAAAATTCTAACATACATTCTAACATTCTAATATATATTCTAAAATCAATTATAACATTCTAACATCCATTTTAACATTCTAATATACATTATAACATCCATTATAACATTCTAACATACATTATAACATTCTAATATACATTCTAACATCCATTATAACATTCTAACTTCCATAATAACATTCTGACATTCTAATATACATTATAACATCCATTATAACATTCTAACATACATTCTAACATTCTAATATACATTCTAACATCCATTATAACATTTTAACATACATTATAACTTTCTAATATACATTCTAACATCCAATATAACATTCTAACATCCAATATAACATTCTAACATCCATAATAACATTCTAACATCCATTCTAACATTCCAATATACATTCTAACGTCCATTATAACATTCTAACATCCATTCTAACATTCCAATATACATTCTAACGTCCATTATAACATTCTAACATCCATTATAACATTCTAACATACATTATAACATTCTAATATACATTCTAACATCCATTATAACATTCTAACATACATTATAACAATCGAATATACATTCTAACATCCATTATAACATTCTAACATACATTAGAACATTCAAATATACATTCTAACATCCATTATAACATTTACCATACATTATAACAATCTAATATACATTCTAACATCCATTCTAACATTCTAACATACATTATAACATTCTAATATACATTCTAATATCCATTATAATATTCTAACATACATTATAACATTCTAATATACATTTTAACATCCATTATAACATATACCATACATTATAACAATCTAATATACATTCTAACATACATTATAACATTTTAACATACATTTTAACATTCTAATATACATTCTAACATCCAATTATAACATTCTAGCATACATTATAACATTCTAGTATACATTATAACATCTATTATAACATTATAACATACATTCTAACATTCTAATATTCATTCTAACATCCATAATAACATTCTAATATACATTCTAACATTCTAATATACTTTTTAACATACATTATAACATTCTAATATACATCCTAATATCCATTATAACATAATAACATACATTCTAACATTCTAATATACATTCTAACATCCATTATAACATTCTATCATACATTATAACAATCCAATATACATTCTAACATCCATTATAACATTCTAAAATACATTATAACAATCAAAAATACATTCTAACATCCATTATTACATTCTAACATACATTATAACATTCTAACATCCATTCTAACATTCTAATATACATTCTAACATCAATTATAACATTCTAACATCCATTTTAATATTCTAATATACATTCTAACATCCATTATAATATTCTAACATCCATTATAACATTCAAACATCCATTATAACATTCTAATATACATTCTAACATGCATTCTAACATACATTATAACATTCTAATATACATTATAGCATCCATTATAACATTCTAACATCCATTCTAACATTCTAACATACATTATAACATTCTAATATACATTCTAACATCCATTATAACATTCTAACATTCTAATATACATTCTAACATCCATTATAACATTCTAACATACATTCTAACATTCTAATATACATTCTTAAATCAATTATAACATTCTAACATCCATTTTAACATTCTAATATACATTCTAACATCCATTATAACATTCTAACATACATTCTAACATTCTAATATACATTCTAAAATCAATTATAACATTCTAACATGGATTTTAACATTATAATATACAATATAACATCCATTATAACATTCTAACATACATTATAACATTCTAATATACATTCTAACATCCATTATAACATTCTAACATCCATAATAACATTCTAACATTCTAATATACATTCTAACATCCATTATAACATTCTAACATACATTCTAACATTCTAACATACATTATAACATTCTAATATACATTCTAACATCCATTATAACATTCTAACATACATTCTAACAATCAAATATACATTCTAACATCCATTATAACATTCTAACATACATTATAACATTCTAATATACATTCTAACATCCATTATAACATTTTAACATACATTATAAATTTCTAATATACATTCTAACATCCAATATAACATTCAAACATCCATAATAACATTCTAACATACATTCTAACATTCCAATATACATTCTAACATCCATTATAACATTCTAACATACACTATAACATTCTAACATACATTATAACATTCTAATATACATTCTAACATCCATTATAACATTCTAACATACATTATTACAATCGAATATACATTCTAACATCCATTATAACAATCAAATATATATTCTAACATCCATTATAACATTCTAACATACATTATAACATTCTAATATACATTCTAACATCCATTATAACATTTTAACATACATTATAACATTCTAATATACACTCTAACATCCATTATAACATTTTAACATAAATTATAACTTTCTAATATACATTCTAACATCCAATATAACATTCTAACATCCATAATAACATTCAAACATACATTCTAACATTCCAATATACATTCTAACATCCATTATAACTTTCTATCATACATTATAACATTCTAACATACATTATAACATTCTAATATACATTCTAACATCCATTATAACAATCGAATATACATTCTAACATCCATTATAACATTCTAACATACATTATAACATTCTAATATACATTCTAACATCCATTATAACATTCTAACATCCATAATACCATTCTAACATACATTCTAACATTCTAATATACATTCTAAAATCAATTATAACATTCTAACATCCATTTTAACATTCTAATATACATTATAACATCCATTATAACATTCTAACATACATTATAACATTCTAATATACATTTTAACATCCATTATAACATTCTAACAAACATTATAACTTTCTAATATACATTCTAACAACAATATAACATTCTAACATCCATAATAACATTCTAACTTACATTCTAACATTCTAATATACATTCTAACATCCATTATAACATTCTAACATACATTATAACTTTCTAATATACAGTCTAACATCCATTATAACATTCTAACAAACATTCTAACATTCTAATAAACATTCTAAAATAAATTATAACATTCTATCATCCATTTTAACATTCTAATATACATTCTAACATCCATTATAACATTCTAACATCCATAATAACATTCTAACATTCTAATATACATTCTAACATCCATTATAACATTCTAACATACATTCTAACATTCTAGTATACATTCTAACATCCATTATAACATTTTAACATACATTATAACTTTCTAATATACATTCTAACATCCAATATAACATTCTAACATCCATAATAACATTCTAACATACATTCTAACTTTCCAATATACATTTTAATGTCCATTATAACATTCTAACATCCATTATAACATTCTAACATACATTATAACATTCTAATATACATTCTAACATCCATTATAACATTCTAACATTCTAATATACATTCTAACATCCATTATAACATTCTAACATACATTCTAACATTCTAATATACATTCTTAAATCAATTATAACATTCTAACATCCATTTTAACATTCTAATATACATTCTAACATCCATTATAACATTCTAACATACATTCTAACATTCTAATATACATTCTAAAATCAATTATAACATTCTAACATGGATTTTAACATTATAATATACATTATAACATCCATTATAACATTCTAACATACATTATAACATTCTAATATACATTCTAACATCCATTATAACATTCTAACATCCATAATAACATTCTAACATTCTAATATACATTCTAACATCCATTATAACATTCTAACATACATTCTAACATTCTAACATACATTATAACATTCTAATATACATTCTAACATCCATTATAACATTCTAACATACATTATAACAATCAAATATACATTCTAACATCCATTATAACATTCTAACATACATTATAACATTCTAATATACATTCTAACATCCATTATAACATTTTAACATACATTATAAATTTCTAATATACATTCTAACATCCAATATAACATTCAAACATCCATAATAACATTCCAATATACATTCTAACATCCATTATAACATTCTAACATACACTATAACATTCTAACATACATTATAACATTCTAATATACATTCTAACATCCATTATAACATTCTAACATACATTATTACAATCGAATATACATTCTAACATCCATTATAACAATCAAATATATATTCTAACATCCATTATAACATTCTAACATACATTATAACATTCTAATATACATTCTAACATCCATTATAACATTTTAACATACATTATAACATTCTAATATACACTCTAACATCCATTATAACATTTTAACATAAATTATAACTTTCTAATATACATTCTAACATCCAATATAACATTCTAACATCCATAATAACATTCAAACATACATTCTAACATTCCAATATACATTCTAACATCCATTATAACTTTCTATCATACATTATAACATTCTAACATACATTATAACATTCTAATATACATTCTAACATCCATTATAACAATCGAATATACATTCTAACATCCATTATAACATTCTAACATACATTATAACATTCTAATATACATTCTAACATCCATTATAACATTCTAACATCCATAATACCATTCTAACATACATTCTAACATTCTAATATACATTCTAAAATCAATTATAACATTCTAACATCCATTTTAACATTCTAATATACATTATAACATCCATTATAACATTCTAACATACATTATAACATTCTAATATACATTTTAACATCCATTATAACATTCTAACAAACATTATAACTTTCTAATATACATTCTAACAACAATATAACATTCTAACATCCATAATAACATTCTAACTTACATTCTAACATTCTAATATACATTCTAACATCCATTATAACATTCTAACATACATTATAACTTTCTAATATACAGTCTAACATCCATTATAACATTCTAACAAACATTCTAACATTCTAATAAACATTCTAAAATAAATTATAACATTCTATCATCCATTTTAACATTCTAATATACATTCTAACATCCATTATAACATTCTAACTTCCATAATAACATTCTGACATTCTAATATACATTATAACATCCATTATAACATTCTAACATACATTCTAACATTCTAATATACATTCTAACATCCATTATAACATTTTAACATACAATATAACTTTCTAATATACATTCTAACATCCAATATAACATTCTAACATCCAATATAACATTCTAACATCCATAATAACATTCTAACATCCATTCTAACATTCCAATATACATTCTAACGTCCATTATAACATTCTAACATCCATTATAACATTCTAACATACATTATAACATTCTAATATACATTCTAACATCCATTATAACATTCTAACATACATTATAACAATCGAATATACATTCTAACATCCATTATAACATTCTAACATACATTAGAACATTCTAATATACATTCTAACATCCATGATAACATTCTAACATCCTTAATAACATTCTACCATACATTCTAACATTCTAATATACATTCTAACATCCATTATAACATTCTAACATACATTCTAACATTCCAATATACATTCTAAAATCAATTATAACATTCTAACATCCATTTTAACATTCTAATATACATTATAACATCCATTATAACATTCTAACATACATTATAACATTCTAACATACATTATAACATTCTAATATACATTCTAACATCCATTATAACATTCTAACATCCATAATAACATTCTAACATTCTAATATACATTGTAACATCCATTATAACATTCTAACATACATTATAACATTCTAACATACATTATAACATTCTAATATACATTCTAACATCCATTATAACATTCTAACATACATTCTAACATTCTAATATACATTCTAAAATCAATTATAACATTCTAACATCCATTTTAACATTCTAATATACATTATAACATCCATTATAACATTCTAACATACATTCTAACATTCTAACATACATTATAACATTCTAATATACATTCTAACATCCATTATAAAATTTTAACATACATTATAACATTCTAATATACATTCTAACATCCATTATAACATTCTAACATACATTATAACTTTCTAATATACATTCTATTATCCATTATAACATTTTAACATACATTCTAACATTCTAATATACATTCTAACATCCATTATAACATTCTAACATACATTCTAACATTCTAATATACATTCTAAAATCAATTATAACATTCTAACATCCATTTTAACATTCTAATATACATTATAACATCCACTATAATATTCTAACATCCATTATAACATTCTAACATCCATTATAACATTCTAATATACATTCTAACATCCATTATAATATTCTAACATACATTATAACATTCTAATATACATTCTAACATGCATTCTAACATACATTATAACATTCTAATATACATTATAACATCCATTATAACATTCTAACATCCATTCTAAAATTCTAATATACATTATAACATCCATTGTAACATTCTAACATACATTATAACATTCTAATATACATTCTAACATTCTAATATACATTCTAACATACATTATAACATTCTAATATACATCCAAATATCCATTATAACATAATAACATACATTATAACATTCTAATATACATTCTAACATCCATTATAACATTCTATCATACATTATAACAATCCAATATACATTCTATCATCCATTATAACATTCTAACATACATTATGACATGGTAACATACATTATAACATTCTAATATACATTCTAACATCCATTATAACTTTCTAACATACATTATAACAATCTAAAATACATTCTAACATCCATTCTAACATTCTAACATACATTATAACATTCTAATATACATTCTAACATCCATTATAACATATACCATACATTATTACAATCTAATATACATTCTAACATCCATTATAACATTCTAACATACATTCTAACATTCTAATATACATTCTAAAATCAATTATAACATTCTAACGTGGATTTTAACATTCTAATATACATTATAACATCCATTATAACATTATAACATACATTATAACATTCTAATATACATTCTAACATCCATTATAACATTCTAACATCCATAATAACATTCTAACATTCTAATATACATTCTAACATCCATTATAACATTCTAACATACATTCTAACATTCTAACATACATTATAACATTCTTATATACATTCTAACATCCATTATAACATTCTAACATACATTATAACAATCGAATATACATTCTAACATCCATTATAACATTCTAACATACATTATAACATTCTAATATACATTCTAACATCCATTATAACATTTTAACATACATTATAAATTTCTAATATACATTCTAACATCCAATATAACATTCAAACATCCATAATAACATTCTAACATACATTCTAACATTCCAATATACATTCTAACATCCATTATAACATTCTAACATACACTATAACATTCTAACATACATTATAACATTCTAATATACATTCTAACATCCATTATAACATTCTAACATACATTATTACAATCGAATATACATTCTAACATACATTATAACATTCTAATATACATTCTAACATCCATTATAACATTTTAACATACATTATAACATTCTAATATACACTCTAACATCCATTATAACATTTTAACATACATTATAACTTTCTAATATACATTCTAACATCCAATATAACATTCTAACATCCATAATAACATTCAAACATACATTCTAACATTCCAATATACATTCTAACATCCATTATAACTTTCTATCATACATTCTAACATTCTAACATACATTATAACATTCTAATATACATTCTAACATCCATTATAACAATCGAATATACATTCTAACATCCATTATAACATTCTAACATACATTATAACATTCTAATATACATTCTAACATCCATTATAACATTCTAACATCCATAATAACATTCTAACATACATTCTAACATTCTAATATACATTCTAACATCCATTATAACATTCTAACATACATTCTAACATTCTAATATACATTCTAAAATCAATAATAACATTCTAACATCCATTTTAACATTCTAATATACATTATAACATCCATTATAACATTCTAACATACATTATAACATTCTAACATACATTATAACATTCTAATATACATTTTAACATCCATTATAACATTCTAACAAACATTATAACTTTCTAATATACATTCTAACAACAATATAACATTCTAACATCCATAATAATATTCTAACATACATTCTAACATTCTAATATACATTCTAACATCCATTATAACATTCTAACATACATTATAAGTTTCTAATATACAGTCTAACATCCATTATAACATTCTAACAAACATTCTAACATTCTAATAAACATTCTAAAATCAATTATAACATTCTATCATCCATTTTAACATTCTAATATACATTCTAACATCCATTATAACATTCTAACATCCATAATAACATTCTAACATTCTAATATACATTCTAACATCCATTATAACATTCTAACATACATTCTAACATTCTAATATACATTCTAACATCCATTATAACATTTTAACATACATTATAACTTTCTAATATACATTCTAACATCCAATATACATTCTAACATCCATTATAACATTTTAACATACATTATAACTTTCTAATATACATTCTAACATCCAATATAACATTCTAACATCCATAATAACATTCTAACATACATTCTAACTTTCCAATATACATTTTAACGTCCATTATAACATTCTAACATCCATTATAACATTCTAACATACATTATAACATTCTATTATACATTCTAACATCCATTATAACTTTCTAACATACAATATAACTTTCTAATATACATTCTAACATACAATATAACATTCCAACATCCATAATAACATAATAACATACATTCTAACATTCTAATATACATTCTAGCATCCATTATAACATTCTAATATACATTATAACTTTCTAATATACATTCGTACATCCATTATAACATTCTAACATACATTATAACAATCTAATATACATTCTAACATCCATTATAACATTCTAACATCCATAATAACATTCTAACATACATTCTAAAATTCTAATATACATTCTAACATCCATTATAACATTCTAACATCCATATTAACATTCTAACATACATTCTAACATTCTAATATACATTCTAGCATCCATTATAACATTCTAATATACATTATAACTTTCTAATATACATTTGAACATCCATTATAACATTCTAACATACATTATAATAATCTAATATACATTCTAACATCCATTATAACATTCTAACATCCATAATAACATTCTAACATACATTCTAAAATTCTAATATACATTCTAACATCCATTATAACATTCTAACATCCATATTAACATTCTAACATACATTCTAACATTCTAATATACATTCTACCTTCCAATATAACATTCTAACATACATTCTAACATTCTAATATACATTTGTAACATCCATTATAACATTCTAACAGACATTCTAACATTCTAATATACATTCTAAAATCAATTATAACATTCTAACATCCATTTTAACATTCTAATATACATTATAACATCCACTATAATATTCTAACATCCATTATAACATTATAACATCCATTAAAACATTCTAATATACATTCTAACATCCATTATAACATTCTAACATACATTATAACATTCAAATATACATTCTAACATGCATTCTAACATACATTATAACATTCTAATATACATTATAACATCCATTATAACATTCTAACATCCATTCTAAAATTCTAATATACATTATAACATCCATTATAACATTCTAACATCTATTGTAACATTCTAACATACATTATAACATTCTAATATACATTCTAACATCCTAATATACATTTTAACATACATTATAACATTCTAATATACATCCTAATATCCATTATAACATAATAACATACATTATAACATTCTAATATACATTCTAACATCCATTATAACATTCTATCATACATTATAACAATCCAATATACATTCTAACATCCATTATAACATTCTAACATACATTATAACAATCAAAAATACATTCTAACATCCATTATAACATTCTAACATACATAACATTCTAACATACATTCTAACATTCTAATATACATTCTAACATCCATAATAACATTCTAACATACATGCTAACATTCTTCTCTACATTCTAACATTCTAATAAACATTCTAACATCCATTATAACATTCTAACATCCATTCTAACATTCTAATATACATTCTAACATCAATTATAACATTCTAACATCCATTTTAATATTCTAATATACATTCTAACATCCATTATAATATTCTAGCATCCATTATAACATTCTAATATACATTCTAACATGCATTCTAACATACATTATAACATTCTAATATACATTATAGCATCCATTATAACATTCTAACATCCATTCTAACATTCTAACATACATTATAACAATCTAATATACATTCTAACATCCATTATAACATTCTAACATACATTATAACATTCTAATATACATTCTAACATCCATTATAACATTCTAACATCCATAATAACATTCTAACATTCTAATATACATTCTAACATCCATTATAACATTCTAACATACATTCTAACATTCTAATATACATTCTAACATCCATTTTAACATTCTAATATACATTATAACATCCATTATAACATTCTAACATACATTATAACATGGTAACATACATTATAACATTCTAATATACATTCTAACATCCATTATAACATTCTAACATACATTATAACAATCTAAAATACATTCTAACATCCATTATAACAGTCTAACATACATTATAACAATCTAATATACATTCTAACATCCATTATAACATTATAACATACATTATAACATTCTAATATACATTCTAACATCCATTATAACATTCTAACATCCATAATAACATTCTAACATTCTAATATACATTCTAACATCCATTATAACATTCTAACATACATTCTAACATTCTAATATACATTCTAACATCCATTATAACATTTTAACATACATTATAACTTTCTAATATACATTCTAACATCCAATATAACATTCTAACATCCATAATAACATACTAACATACATTCTAACATTCCAATATACATTCTAACATCCATTTTAACATTCTAACATACACTACAACATTCTAACATACATTATAACATTCTAATATACATTCTAACATCCATTATAACATTCTAACATACATTATTACAATCGAATATACATTCTTACATCCATTATAACAATCGAATATACATTCTAACATCCATTATAACATTCTAACATACATTATAACATTCTAATATACATTCTAACATCCATTATAACATTTTAACATAGATTATAACATTCTAATATACACTCTAACATCCATTATAACATTTTAACATACATTATAACTTTCTAATATACATTCTAACATCCAATATAACATTCTAACATCCATACTAACATTCAAACATACATTCTAACATTCCAATATACATTCTAACATCCATTATCACATTCTATCATACATTATAACATTCTAACATACATTATAACATTCTAATATACATTCTAACATCCATTATAACATTCTAACATACATTATAACAATCAAATATACATTCTAACATCCATTCTAACATTCTAACATACATTATAATATTCTAATATACATTCTAACATCCATTATAACATTCTAACATCCATAATAACATTCTAACATACATTCTAACATTCTAATATACATTCTAATATCCATTCTAACATTCTAACATACATTCTAACATTGTAATATACATTCTAAAATCAATTATAACATTCTAACATCCATTATAACTTTCTAATATACATTCTAACATCCATTATAACATTCTAACAAACATTCTAACATTCTAATATACATTCTTAAATCAATTATAACATTCTATCATCCATTTTAACATTCTAATATACATTATAACATCCACTATAATATTCTAACATCCATTATAACATTATAACATCCATTATAACATTCTAATATACATTCTAACATCCATTATAACATTCTAACATACATTATAACATTCTAATATACATTCTAACATGCATTCTAACATACATTATAACATTCTAATATACATTATAACATCCATTATAACATTCTAACATCCATTCTAAAATTCTAATATACATTATAACATCCATTATAACATTCTAACATCCATTGTAACATTCTAACATACATTATAACATTCTAATATACATTACAACATCCATTATAACATTCTAACATACATTATATCATTCTAATATACATTCTAATATCCATTCTAACATTCTAACATCCATAATAACATATACCATACATTATAACAATCTAATATACATTCTAACATACATTATAACATTTTAACATACATTTTAACATTCTAATATACATTCTAACATCCAATTATAACATTCTATCATACATTATAACATTCTAGTATACATTATAACATCTATTATAACATTATAACATACATTCTAACATTCTAATATTCATTCTAACATCCATAATAACATTCTAATATACATTCTAACATTCTAATATACTTTTTAACATCCATTATAACATTATAACATCCATTATAACATTCTAATATACATTCTAACATCCATTATAACATTCTAACATACATTATAACATTCTAATATACATTCTAACATGCATTCTAACATACATTATAACATTCTAATATACATTATAACATCCATTATAACATTCTAACATCCATTCTAAAATTCTAATATACATTATAACATCCATTATAACATTCTAACATCCATTGTAACATTCTAACATACATTATAACATTCTAATATACATTACAACATCCATTATAACATTCTAACATACATTATATCATTCTAATATACATTCTAATATCCATTCTAACATTCTAACATCCATAATAACATATACCATACATTATAACAATCTAATATACATTCTAACATACATTATAACATTTTAACATACATTTTAACATTCTAATATACATTCTAACATCCAATTATAACATTCTATCATACATTATAACATTCTAGTATACATTATAACATCTATTATAACATTATAACATACATTCTAACATTCTAATATTCATTCTAACTTCCATAATAACATTCTAATATACATTCTAACATTCTAATATACTTTTTAACATACATTATAACATTCTAATATACATCCTAATATCCATTATAACATAATAACATACATTATAACATTCTAATATACATTCTAACATCCATTATAACATTCTATCATACATTATAACAATCCAATATACATTCTAACATCCATTATAACATTCTAAAATACATTATAACAATCAAAAATACATTCTAACATCCATTATTACATTCTAACATACATTATAACATTCTAACATCCATTCTAACATTCTAATATACATTCTAACATCAATTATAACATTCTAACATCCATTTTAATATTCTAATATACATTCTAACATCCATTATAATATTCTAACATCCATTATAACATTCAAACATCCATTATAACATTCTAATATACATTCTAACATGCATTCTAACATACATTATAACATTCTAATATACATTATAGCATCCATTATAACATTCTAACATCCATTATAACATTCTAACATACATTATAACAATCTAATATACATTCTAACATCCATTATAACATTCTAACATACATTATAACATTCTAATATAAATTCTAACATCCATTATAACATTCTAACATTCTAATATACATTCTAACATCCATTATAACATTCTAACATACATTCTAACATTCTAATATACATTCTTAAATCAATTATAACATTCTAACATCCATTTTAACATTCTAATATACATTATAACATCCATTATAACATTCTAACATACATTATAACATGGTAACATACATTATAACATTCTAATATACATTCTAACATCCATTATAACATTCTAACATACATTATAACAATCTAAAATACATTCTAAAATCCATTATAACATTCTAACATACATTATAACAATCTAATATACATTCTAACATCCATTCTAACATTCTAACATACATTGTAACATTCTAATATACATTCTAACATCCATTATAACATTCTAACATCCATAATAACATTCTAACATTCTAATATACATTCTAACATCCATTATAACATTATAACATACATTCTAACATTCTAATATACATTCTAACATCCATTATAACATTTTAACATACATTATAAATTTCTAATATACATTCTAACATCCAATATAACATTCAAAAATCCATAAAAACATTCTAACATACATTCTAACATTCCAATATACATTCTAACATCCATTATAACATTCTAACATACACTATAACATTCTAACATACATTATAACATTCTAATATACATTCTAACATCCATTATAACATTCTAACATACATTATTACAATCGAATATACATTCTAACATCCATTATAACAATCGAATATAAATTCTAACATCCATTATAACATTCTAACATACATTATAACATTCTAATATACATTCTAACATCCATTATAACATTTTAACATACATTATAACATTCTAATATACACTCTAACATCCATTATAACATTTTAACATACATTATAACTTTCTAATATACATTCTAACATCCAATATAACATACTAACATCCATAATAACATTCAAACATACATTCTAACATTCCAATATACATTCTAACATCCATTATAACTTTCTATCATACATTATAACATTCTAATATACATTCTAACCTCTATTATAACATTCTAACATACATAATAACATTCTAACATACATTCTAACATTCTAATATACATTCTAACATCCATTATAACATTCTAACATACATTCTAACATTCTAATATACATTCTAAAATCAATTATAACATTCTAACATCCATTTTAACATTCTAATATACATTATAACATCCATTATAACATTCTAACATACATTATAACATTCTAACATACATTATAACATTCTAATATACATTCTAACATCCATTATAACATTCTAACAAACATTATAACTTTCTAATATACATTCTAACAACAATATAACATTCTAACATACATTCTAACATTCTAATATACATTCTAACATCCATTATAACATTCTAACATACATTATAACTTTCTAATATACATTCTAACATCCATTATAACATTCTAACAAACATTCTAACATTCTAATATACATTCTAAAATCAATTATAACATTCTATCATCCATTTTAACATTCTAATATACATTCTAACATCCATTATAACATTCTAACATCCATAATAACATTCTAACATTCTAATATACATTCTAACATCCATTATAACATTCTAACATACATTCTAACATTCTAATATAACATTCTAACATCCATAATAACATTCTAACATACATTCTAACTTTCCAATATACATTTTAACGTCCATTCTAACATTCTAACATCCATTATAACATTCTAACATACATTATAACATTCTAATATACATTCTAACATCCATTATAACATTCTAACATACATTATAACAATCGAATATACATTCTAACATCCATTATAACATTCTAACATACATTAGAACATTCTAATATACATTCTAACATCCATTATAACATTCTAACATCCATAATAACATTCTAACATACATTCTAACATTCTAATATACATTCTAACATCCATTATAACATTCTAACATACATTCTAACATTCTAATATATATTCTAAAATCAATTATAGCATTCTAACATCCATTTTAACATTCTAATATACATTATAACATCCATTATAACATTCTAACATACATTATAACATTCTAACATACATTATAACATTCTAATATACATTCTAACATCCATAATAACATTCTAACATTCTAATATACATTCTAACATCCATTATAACATTCTAACATACATTCTAACATACTAATATACATTCTAACATCCATTATAACATTTTAACATACATTATAACTTTCTAATATACATTCTAACATAAAATATAACATTCTAACATCCATAATAACATTCTAACATACATTATAACATTCCAATATACATTCTAACAGCCAATATAACATTCTAACATACATTATAACATTCTAATATACATTCTAACATCCATTATAACATTCTAACATCCATTATAACATTCTAATATACATTCTAACATCCATTATAACATTCTAACTTCCATAATAACAATCTGACATTCTAATATACATTCTAACATCCATTATAACATTGTAACATACATTCTAACATTCTAATATACATTCTAACATCCATTATAACATTTTAACATACATTATAACTTTCTAATATACATTCTAACATCCAATTTAACATTCTAACATCCATAATAACATTCTAACATCCATTCTAACATTCCAATATACATTCTAACGTCCATTATAACATTCTAACATCCATTATAACATTATAACATACATTATAACATTCTAATATACATTCTAACATCCATTATAACATTCTAACATACTTTATAACAATCGAATATACATTCTAACATCCATTATAACATTCTAACATACATTAGAACATTCTAATATACATTCTAACATCCATTATAACATTCTAACATCCATAATAACATTCTACCATACATTCTAACATTCTAATATACATTCTAACATCCATTATAACATTCTAACATGGATTTTAACATTATAATATACATTATAACATCCATTATAACATTCTAACATACATTATAACATTCTAATATACATTCTAACATCCATTATAACATTCTAACATCTATAATAACATTCTAACATTCTAATATACATTCTAACATCCATTATAACATTCTAACATACATTCTAACATTCTAACATACATTATAACATTCTAATATACATTCTAACATCCATTATAACATTCTAACATACATTATAACAATCAAATATACATTCTAACATCCATTATAACATTCTAACATACATTATAACATTCTAATATACATTCTAACATCCATTATAACATTTTAACATACATTATAAATTTCTAATATACATTCTAACATCCATTATAACATTCTAACACACTTTCTAACATTCTAATATACATTCTAAAATCAATTATAACATTCTAACATCCATTTTAACATTCTAATATACATTATAACATCCATTGTAACATTCTAACATACATTATAACATTCTAACATACATTATAACATTCTAATATACATTCTAACATCCATTATAACATTCTAACATCCATAATAACATTATAACATTCTAATATACATTGTAACATCCATTATAACATTCTAACATACATTCTAACATTCTAACATACATTATAACATTCTAATATACATTCTAACATCCATTATAACATTCTAACATACATTATAACAATCGAATATACATTCTAACATCCATTATAACATTCTAACATACATTAGAACATTCTAATATACATTCTAACATCCATTATAACATTCTAACATCCATAATAACATTCTACCATACATTCTAACATTCTAATATACATTCTAACATCCATTATAACATTCTAACATACATTCTAACATTCTAATATACATTCTAAAATCAATTATAACATTCTAACATCCAATTTAACATTCTAATATACATTATAACATCCATTATAACATTCTAACATACATTATAACATTCTAACATACATTATAACATTCTAATATACATTCTAACATCCATTAAAACATTCTAACATCCATAATAACATTCTAACATTCTAATATACATTGTAACATCCATTATAACATTCTAACATACATTCTAACATTCTAACATACATTATAACATTCTAATATACATGCTAACATCCATTATAACATTCTAACATACATTATAACATTCTAATATACATTCTAACATCCATTATATCATTCTAACATCCATAATAACATTCTAACATTCTAATATACATTATAACATCCAATATAACATTCTAACATACATTCTAACATTCTACCATACATTATAACATTCTAATATACATTCTAACATCCATTATAACATTTTAACATACATTATAACATTCCAATATACATTCTAACATCCATTATAACATTCTAACATACATTATAACTTTCTAATATACATTCTATCATCCATTATAACATTCTAACATACATTCTAACATTCTAATATACATTCTAACATCCATTATAACATTCTAACATACATTCTAACATTCTAATATACATTCTAAAATCAATTATAACATTCTAACATCCATTTTAACATTCTAATATACATTATAGCATCCACTATAATATTCTAACATCCATTATAACATTCTAACATCCATTATAACATTCTAATATACATTCTAACATCCATTATAACATTCTAACATACATTATAACATTCTAATATACATTCTAACATGCATTCTAACATACATTATAACATTCTAATATATATTATAACATCCATTATAACATTCTAACATACATTCTAAAATTCTAATATACATTATAACATCCATTGTAACATTCTAACATACATTATAACATTCTAATATACATTCTAACATTCTAATATACATTCTAACATACATTATAACATTCTAATATACATCCTAATATCCATTATAACATAATAACATACATTATAACATTCTAATATACATTCTAACATCCATTATAACATTCTATCATACATTATAACAATCCAATATACATTCTATCATCCATTATAACATTCTAACATACATTATGACATGGTAACATACATTATAACATTCTAATATACATTCTAACATCCATTATAACATTCTAACATACATTATAACAATCTAAAATACATTCTAACATCCATTCTAACATTCTAACATACATTATAACATTCTAATATACATTCTAACATCCATTATAACATATACCATACATTATTACAATCTAATATACATTCTAACATCCATTATAACATTCTAACACACATTCTATCATTCTAATATACATTCTAAAATCAATTCTAACACTCTAACATGGATTTTAACATTCTAATATACATTTTAACATCCATTATAACATTCTAACATACATTATAACATTCTAATATACATTCTAACATCCATTATAACATTCTAACATCCATAATAACATTCTAACATTCTAATATACATTCTAACATCCATTATAACATTCTAACATACATTCTAACATTCTAATATACATTCTAACATCCATTATAACATTCTAACATACATTATAACAATCGAATATACATTCTAACATCCATTATAACATTCTAACATATATTCTAACATTCCAATATACATTCTAACATCCATTATAACATTTTAACATACATTATAAATTTCTAATATACATTCTAACATCCATTAAAACATTCTAACATACTTTCTAACATTCTAATATACATTCTAAAATCAATTATAACATTCTAACATCCATTTTAACATTCTAATATACATTATAACATCCATTGTAACATTCTAACATACATTATAACATTCTAACATACATTATAACATTCTAATATACATTCTAACATCCATTATAACATTCTAACATCCATAATAACATTCTAACATTCTAATATACATTGTAACATCCATTATAACATTCTAACATACATTCTAACATTCTAACATACATTATAACATTCTAATATACATTCTAACATCCATTATAACATTCTAACATACATTATAACAATCAAATATACATTCTAACATCCATTATAACATTCTAACATACATTAGAACATTCTAATATACATTCTAACATCCATTATAACATTCTAACATCCATAATAACATTCTACCATACATTCTAACATTCTAATATACATTCTAACATCCATTATAACATTCTAACATACATTCTAACATTCTAATATACATTCTAAAATCAATTATAACATTCTAACATCCATTTTAACATTCTAATATACATTATAACATCCACTATAACATTCTAACATACATTATAACATTCTAACATACATTATAACATTCTAATATACATTCTAACATCCATTATAACATTCTAACATACATTATAACAATCGAATATACATTCTAACATCCATTATAACATTCTAACATACATTAGAACATTCTAATATACATTTTAACATCCATTATAACATTCTAACATCCATAATAACATTCTACCATACATTCTAACATTCTAATATACATTCTAACATCCATTATAACATTCTAACAAACATTCTAACATTCTAATATACATTCTAAAATCAATTATAACATTCTATCATCCATTTTAACATTCTAATATACATTCTAACATCCATTATAACATTCTATCATCCATAATAACATTCTAACATTCTAATATACATTCTAACATCCATTATAACATTCTAACATACATTCTAACATTCTAATATACATTCTAACATCCATTATAACATTCTAACATACATTATAACAATCGAATATACATTCTAACATCCATTATAACATTCTAACATATATTCTAACATTCCAATATACATTCTAACATCCATTATAACATTCTAACATGCACTATAACATTCTAACATACATTATAACATTATAACATTCTAATATACATTCTAATATCCATTATAACATTCTAACATCCATAATAACATTCTAACATACATTCTAACATTCTAATATACATACTAACATCCATTATAACATTCTAACATACATTCTAACATTCTAATATACATTCTAAAATCAATTATAACATTCTAACATCCATTTTAACATTCTAATATACATTATAACATCCATTATAACATTCTAACATACATTCTAACATTCTAACATACATTATAACATTCTAATATACATTTTAACATCCATTATAACATTCTAACAAACATTATAACTTTCTAATATACATTCTAACAACAATATAACATTCTAACATCCATAATAACATTCTAACATACATTCTAACATTCTAATATACATTCTAACATCCATTATAACATTCTAACATACATTATAACTTTCTAATATACAGTCTAACATCCATTATAACATTCTAACAAACATTCTAACATTCTAATAAACATTCTAAAATCAATTATAACATTCTATCATCCATTTTAACATTCTAATATACATTCTAACATCCATAATAACATTCTAACATTCTAATATACATTCTAACATCCATTATAACATTCTAACATACATTCTAACATTCTAATATACATTCTAACATCCATTATAACATTTTAACATACATTATAACTTTCTAATATACATTCTAACATCCAATATAACATTCTAACATCCATAATAACATTCTAACATACATTCTAACTTTCCAATATACATTTTAACATCCATTATAACATTCTAACATCCATTATAACATTCTAACATACATTATAACATTCTAATATACATTCTAACATCCATTATAACATTCTAACATACATTATAACAATCGAATAAACATTCTAACATCCATTATAACATTCTAACATACATTAGAACATTCTAATATACATTCTAACATCCATTATAACATTCTAACATCCATAATAACATTCTAACATACATTCTAACATTCTAATATACATTCTAACATCCATTATAACATTCTAACATACATTCTAACATTCTAATATATATTCTAAAATCAATTATAACATACTAACATCCATTTTAACATTCTAACATACATTATAACATTCTAACATACATTATAACATTCTAATATACATTCTAACATCCATTATAACATTCTAACATCCATAATAACATTCTAACATTCTAATATACATTCAAACATCCATTATAACATTCTAACATACATTCTAACATTCTAATATACATTCTAACATCCATTATAACATTCTAACATACATTATAACATTCTAATATACATTCTAACATCCATTATAACATTCTAACTTCCATAATAACATTCTGACATTCTAATATACATTATAACATCCATTATAACATTCTAACATACATTCTAACATTCTAATATACATTCTAACATCCATTATAACATTTTAACATACATTATAACTTTCTAATATACATTCTAACATCCAATATAACATTCTAACATCCATAATAACATTCTAACATCCATTCTAACATTCCAATATACATTCTAACGTCCATTATAACATTCTAACATCCATTATAACATTCTAACATACATTATAACATTCTAATATACATTCTAACATATATTCTAACATTCTAACATACATTATAACAATCGAATATACATTCTAACATCCATTATAACATTCTAACATACATTAGAACATTCTAATATACATTCTAACATCCATTATAACATTCTAACATCCATAATAACATTCTACCATACATTCGAACATTCTAATATACATTCTAACATCCATTATAACATTCTAACATACTTTCTAACATTCTAATATACATTCTAAAATCAATTATAACATTCTAACATCCATTTTAACATTCTAATATACATTATAACATCCATTATAACATTCTAACATACATTATAACATTCTAATATACATTCTAACATCCATTATAACATTCTAACATCCATAATTACATTCTAACATTCTAATATACATTGTAACATCCATTATAACATTCTAACATACATTCTAACATTCTAACATACATTATAACATTCTAATATACATTCTAACATCCATTATAACATTCTAACATACATTATAACAATCGAATATACATTCTAACATCCATTATAACATTCTAACATACATTAGGACATTCTAATATACATTCTAACATCCATTATAACATTCTAACATCCATAATAACATTCTACCATACATTCTAACATTCTAATATACATTCTAACATCCATTATAACATTCTAACATACATTCTAACATTCTAATATACATTCTAAAATCAATTATAACATTCTAACATCCATTTTAACATTCTAATATACATTATAACATCCACTATAACATTCTAACATACATTATAACATTCTAACATACATTATAACATTCTAATATACATTCTAACATCCATTATAACATTCTATCATACATTATAACAATCCAATATACATTCTATCATCCATTATAACATTCTAACATACATTATGACATGGTAACATACATTATAACATTCTAATATACATTCTAACATCCATTATAACATTCTAACATACATTATAACAATCTAAAATACATTCTAACATCCATTCTAACATTCTAACATACATTATAACATTCTAATATACATTCTAACATCCATTATAACATATACCATACATTATTACAATCTAATATACATTCTAACATCCATTATAACATTCTAACACACATTCTATCATTCTAATATACATTCTAAAATCAATTCTAACATTCTAACATGGATTTTAACATTCTAATATACATTTTAACATCCATTATAACATTCTAACATACATTATAACATTCTAATATACATTCTAACATCCATTATAACATTCTAACATCCATAATAACATTCTAACATTCTAATATACATTCTAACATCCATTATAACATTCTAACATACATTCTAACATTCTAATATACATTCTAACATCCATTATAACATTCTAACATACATTATAACAATCGAATATACATTCTAACAACCATTATAACATTCTAACATATATTCTAACATTCCAATATACATTCTAACATCCATTATAACATTTTAACATACATTATAAATTTCTAATATACATTCTAACATCCATTATAACATTCTAACATACTTTCTAACATTCTAATATACATTCTAAAATCAATTATAACATTCTAACATCCATTTTAACATTCTAATATACATTATAACATCCATTGTAACATTCTAACATACATTATAACATTCTAACATACATTATAACATTCTAATATACATTCTAACATCCATTATAACATTCTAACATCCATAATAACATTCTAACATTCTAATATACATTGTAACATCCATTATAACATTCTAACATACATTCTAACATTCTAACATACATTATAACATTCTAATATACATTCTAACATCCATTATAACATTCTAACATACATTATAACAATCGAATATACATTCTAACATCCATTATAACATTCTAACATACATTAGAACATTCTAATATACATTCTAACATCCATTATAACATTCTAACATCCATAATAACATTCTACCATACATTCTAACATTCTAATATACATTCTAACATCCATTATAACATTCTAACATACATTCTAACATTCTAATATACATTCTAAAATCAATTATAACATTCTAACATCCATTTTAACATTCTAATATACATTATAACATCCACTATAACATTCTAACATACATTATAACATTCTAACATACATTATAACATTCTAATATACATTCTAACATCCATTATAACATTCTAACATACATTATAACAATCGAATATACATTCTAACATCCATTATAACATTCTAACATACATTAGAACATTCTAATATACATTTTAACATCCATTATAACATTCTAACATCCATAATAACATTCTACCATACATTCTAACATTCTAATATACATTCTAACATCCATTATAACATTCTAACAAACATTCTAACATTCTAATATACATTCTAAAATCAATTATAACATTCTATCATCCATTTTAACATTCTAATATACATTCTAACATCCATTATAACATTCTAACATCCATAATAACATTCTAACATTCTAATATACATTCTAACATCCATTATAACATTCTAACATACATTCTAACATTCTAATATACATTCTAACATCCATTATAACAATCGAATATACATTCTAACATCCATTATAACATTCTAACATATATTCTAACATTCCAATATACATTCTAACATCCATTATAACATTCTAACATGCACTATAACATTCTAACATACATTATAACATTATAACATTCTAATATACATTCTAATATCCATTATAACATTCTAACATCCATAATAACATTCTAACATACATTCTAACATTCTAATATACATACTAACATCCATTATAACATTCTAACATACATTCTAACATTCTAATATACATTCTAAAATCAATTATAACATTCTAACATCCATTTTAACATTCTAATATACATTATAACATCCATTATAACATTCTAACATACATTCTAACATTCTAACATACATTATAACATTCTAATATACATTTTAACATCCATTATAACATTCTAACAAACATTATAACTTTCTAATATACATTCTAACAACAATATAACATTCTAACATCCATAATAACATTCTAACATACATTCTAACATTCTAATATACATTCTAACATCCATTATAACATTCTAACATACATTATAACTTTCTAATATACAGTCTAACATCCATTATAACATTCTAACAAACATTCTAACATTCTAATAAACATTCTAAAATCAATTATAACATTCTATCATCCATTTTAACATTCTAATATACATTCTAACATCCATAATAACATTCTAACATTCTAATATACATTCTAACATCCATTATAACATTCTAACATACATTCTAACATTCTAATATACATTCTAACATCCATTATAACATTTTAACATACATTATAACTTTCTAATATACATTCTAACATCCAATATAACATTCTAACATCCATAATAACATTCTAACATACATTCTAACTTTCCAATATACATTTTAACGTCCATTATAACATTCTAACATCCATTATAACATTCTAACATACATTATAACATTCTAATATACATTCTAACATCCATTATAACATTCTAACATACATTATAACAATCGAATAAACATTCTAACATCCATTATAACATTCTAACATACATTAGAACATTCTAATATACATTCTAACATCCATTATAACATTCTAACATCCATAATAACATTCTAACATACATTCTAACATTCTAATATACATTCTAACATCCATTATAACATTCTAACATACATTCTAACATTCTAATATATATTCTAAAATCAATTATAACATACTAACATCCATTTTAACATTCTAACATACATTATAACATTCTAACATACATTATAACATTCTAATATACATTCTAACATCCATTATAACATTCTAACATCCATAATAACATTCTAACATTCTAATATACATTCAAACATCCATTATAACATTCTAACATACATTCTAACATTCTAATATACATTCTAACATCCATTATAACATTCTAACATACATTATAACATTCTAATATACATTCTAACATCCATTATAACATTCTAACTTCCATAATAACATTCTGACATTCTAATACACATTATAACATCCATTATAACATTCTAACATACATTCTAACATTCTAATATACATTCTAACATCCATTATAACATTTTAACATACATTATAACTTTCTAATATACATTCTAACATCCAATATAACATTCTAACATCCATAATAACATTCTAACATCCATTCTAACATTCCAATATACATTCTAACGTCCATTATAACATTCTAACATCCATTATAACATTCTAACATACATTATAACATTCTAATATACATTCTAACATATATTCTAACATTCTAACATACATTATAACAATCGAATATACATTCTAACATCCATTATAACATTCTAACATACATTAGAACATTCTAATATACATTCTAACATCCATTATAACATTCTAACATCCATAATAACATTCTACCATACATTCGAACATTCTAATATACATTCTAACATCCATTATAACATTCTAACATACTTTCTAACATTCTAATATACATTCTAAAATCAATTATAACATTCTAACATCCATTTTAACATTCTAATATACATTATAACATCCATTATAACATTCTAACATACATTATAACATTCTAATATACATTCTAACATCCATTATAACATTCTAACATCCATAATAACATTCTAACATTCTAATATACATTGTAACATCCATTATAACATTCTAACATACATTCTAACATTCTAACATACATTATAACATTCTAATATACATTCTAACATCCATTATAACATTCTAACATACATTATAACAATCGAATATACATTCTAACATCCATTATAACATTCTAACATACATTAGGACATTCTAATATACATTCTAACATCCATTATAACATTCTAACATCCATAATAACATTCTACCATACATTCTAACATTCTAATATACATTCTAACATCCATTATAACATTCTAACATACATTCTAACATTCTAATATACATTCTAAAATCAATTATAACATTCTAACATCCATTTTAACATTCTAATATACATTATAACATCCACTATAACATTCTAACATACATTATAACATTCTAACATACATTATAACATTCTAATATACATTCTAACATCCATTAAAACATTCTAACATCCATAATAACATTCTAACATTCTAATATACATTCTAACATCCATTATTACATTCTAACATACATTCTAACATTCTAATATACATTCTAACATCCATTATAACATTTTAACCTACATTATAACTTTCTAATATACATTCTAACATAAAATATAACATTCTAAAATCCATAATAACATTCTAACATACATTATAACATTCCAATATACATTCTAACATCCAATATAACATTATAACATACATTATAACATTCTAATATACATTCTAACATCCATTATAACATTCTAACATCCATTATAACATTCTAATATACATTCTAACATCCATTATAACATTCTAACTTCCATAATAACATTCTGACATTCTAATATACATTCTAACATCCATTATAACATTCTAACATACATTCTAACATTCTAATATACATTCTAACATCCATTATAACATTTTAACATGCATTATAACTTTCTAATATACATTCTAACATCCAATTTAACATTCTAACATCCATAATAACATTCTAACATCCATTCTAACATTCCAATATACATTCTAACGTCCATTATAACATTCTAACATCCATTATAACATTCTAACATACATTATAACATTCTAATATACATTCTAACATCCATTATAACATTCTAACATACTTTATAACAATCGAATATACATTCTAACATCCATTATAACATTCTAACATCCATTAGAACATTCTAACATACATTAGAACATTCTAATATACATTCTAACATCCATTATAACATTCTAACATCCATAATAACATTCTACCATACATTCTAACATTCTAATATACATTCTAACATCCATTATAACATTCTAACATACATTCTAACATTCTAATATACATTCTAAAATCAATTATAACATTCTAACATGGATTTTAACATTATAATATACATTATAACATCCATTATAACATTCTAACATACATTATAACATTCTAATATACATTCTAACATCCATTATAACATTCTAACATCTATAATAACATTCTAACATTCTAATATACATTCTAACATCCATTATAACATTCTAACATACATTCTAACATTCTAACATACATTATAACATTCTAATATACATTCTAACATCCATTATAACATTCTAACATACATTATAAAAATCAAATATACATTCTAACATCCATTATAACATTCTAACATACATTATAACATTCTAATATACATTCTAACATCCATTATAACATTTTAACATACATTATAAATTTCTAATATACATTCTAACATCCATTATAACATTCTAACATACTTTCTAACATTCTAATATACATTCTAAAATCAATTATAACATTCTAACATCCATTTTAACATTCTAATATACATTATAACATCCATTGTAACATTCTAACATACATTATAACATTCTAACATACATTATAACATTCTAATATACATTCTAACATCCATTATAACATTCTAACATCCATAATAACATTCTAACATTCTAATATACATTGTAACATCCATTATAACATTCTAACATACATTCTAACATTCTAACATACATTATAACATTCTAATATACATTCTAACATCCATTATAACATTCTAACATACATTATAACAATCGAATATACATTCTAACATCCATTATAACATTCTAACATACATTAGAACATTCTAATATACATTCTAACATCCATTATAACATTCTAACATCCATAATAACATTCTACCATACATTCTAACATTCTAATATACATTCTAACATCCATTATAACATTCTAACATACATTCTAACATTCTAATATACATTCTAAAATCAATTATAACATTCTAACATCCATTTTAACATTTTAATATACATTATAACATCCACTATAACATTCTAACATACATTATAACATTCTAACATACATTATAACATTCTAATATACATTCTAACATCCATTATAACATTCTAACATACATTATAACAATCGAATATACATTCTAACATCCATTATAACATTCTAACATACATTAGAACATTCTAATATACATTTTAACATCCATTATAACATTCTTACATCCATAATAACATTCTACCATACATTCTAACATTCTAATATACATTCTAACATCCATTATAACATTCTAACAAACATTCTAACATTCTAATATACATTCTAACATCCATTATAACATTCTAACATACATTCTAACATTCTAATATACATTCTAACATCCATTATAACATTTTAACATGCATTATAACTTTCTAATATACATTCTAACATCCAATTTAACATTCTAACATCCATAATAACATTCTAACATCCATTCTAACATTCCAATATACATTCTAACGTCCATTATAACATTCTAACATCCATTATAACATTCTAACATACATTATAACATTCTAATATACATTCTAACATCCATTATAACATTCTAACATACTTTATAACAATCGAATATACATTCTAACATCCATTATAACATTCTAACATCCATTAGAACATTCTAACATACATTAGAACATTCTAATATACATTCTAACATCCATTATAACATTCTAACATCCATAATAACATTCTACCATACATTCTAACATTCTAATATACATTCTAACATCCATTATAACATTCTAACATACATTCTAACATTCTAATATACATTCTAAAATCAATTATAACATTCTAACATGGATTTTAACATTATAATATACATTATAACATCCATTATAACATTCTAACATACATTATAACATTCTAATATACATTCTAACATCCATTATAACATTCTAACATCTATAATAACATTCTAACATTCTAATATACATTCTAACATCCATTATAACATTCTAACATACATTCTAACATTCTAACATACATTAAAACATTCTAATATACATTCTAACATCCATTATAACATTCTAACATACATTATAAAAATCAAATATACATTCTAACATCCATTATAACATTCTAACATACATTATAACATTCTAATATACATTCTAACATCCATTATAACATTTTAACATACATTATAAATTTCTAATATACATTCTAACATCCATTATAACATTCTAACATACTTTCTAACATTCTAATATACATTCTAAAATCAATTATAACATTCTAACATCCATTTTAACATTCTAATATACATTATAACATCCATTGTAACATTCTAACATACATTATAACATTCTAACATACATTATAACATTCTAATATACATTCTAACATCCATTATAACATTCTAACATCCATAATAACATTCTAACATTCTAATATACATTGTAACATCCATTATAACATTCTAACATACATTCTAACATTCTAACATACATTATAACATTCTAATATACATTCTAACATCCATTATAACATTCTAACATACATTATAACAATCGAATATACATTCTAACATCCATTATAACATTCTAACATACATTAGAACATTCTAATATACATTCTAACATCCATTATAACATTCTAACATCCATAATAACATTCTACCATACATTCTAACATTCTAATATACATTCTAACATCCATTATAACATTCTAACATACATTCTAACATTCTAATATACATTCTAAAATCAATTATAACATTCTAACATCCATTTTAACATTTTAATATACATTATAACATCCACTATAACATTCTAACATACATTATAACATTCTAACATACATTATAACATTCTAATATACATTCTAACATCCATTATAACATTCTAACATACATTATAACAATCGAATATACATTCTAACATCCATTATAACATTCTAACATACATTAGAACATTCTAATATACATTTTAACATCCATTATAACATTCTTACATCCATAATAACATTCTACCATACATTCTAACATTCTAATATACATTCTAACATCCATTATAACATTCTAACAAACATTCTAACATTCTAATATACATTCTAAAATCAATTATAACATTCTATCATCCATTTTAACATTCTAATATACATTCTAACATCCATTATAACATTCTCACATCCATAATAACATTCTAACATTCTAATATACATTCTAACATCCATTATAACATTCTAACATACATTCTAACATTCTAATATACATTCTAACATCCATTATAACATTTTAACATACATTATAACTTTCTAATATACATTCTAACATCCAATATAACATTCTAACATACATTCTAACTTTCCAATATACATTTTAACGTCCATTCTAACATTCTAACATCCATTATAACATTCTAACATACATTATAACATTCTAATATACATTCTAACATCCATTATAACATTCTAACATACATTATAACAATCGAATATACATTCTAACATCCATTATAACATTCTAACATACATTAGAACATTCTAATATACATTCTAACATCCATTATAACATTCTAACATCCATAATAACATTCTAACATACATTCTAACATTCTAATATACATTCTAACATCCATTATAACATTCTAACATACATTCTAACATTCTAATATATATTCTAAAATCAATTATAGCATTCTAACATCCATTTTAACATTCTAATATACATTATAACATCCATTATAACATTCTAACATACATTATAACATTCTAATATACATTCTAACATCCATAATAACATTCTAACATTCTAATATACATTATAACATCCATTATAACATTCTAACATACATTCTAACATACTAATATACATTCTAACATCCATTATAACATTTTAACATACATTATAACTTTCTAATATACATTCTAACATAAAATATAACATTCTAACATCCATAATAACATTCTAACATACATTATAACATTCCAATATACATTCTAACATCCAATATAACATTCTAACATACATTATAACATTCTAATATACATTCTAACATCCATTATAACATTCTAACATCCATTATAACATTCTAATATACATTCTAACATCCATTATAACATTCTAACTTCCATAATAACATTCTGACATTCTAATATACATTCTAACATCCATTATAACATTCTAACATACATTCTAACATTCTAATATACATTCTAACATCCATTATAACATTTTAACATACATTATAACTTTCTAATATACATTCTAACATCCAATTTAACATTCTAACATCCATAATAACATTCTAACATCCATTCTAACATTCCAATATACATTCTAACGTCCATTATAACATTCTAACATCCATTATAACATTATAACATACATTATAACATTCTAATATACATTCTAACATCCATTATAACATTCTAACATACTTTATAACAATCGAATATACATTCTAACATCCATTATAACATTCTATCATACATTAGAACATTCTAATATACATTCTAACATCCATTATAACATTCTAACATCCATAATAACATTCTACCATACATTCTAACATTCTAATATACATTCTAACATCCATTATAACATTCTAACATGGATTTTAACATTATAATATACATTATAACATCCATTATAACATTCTAACATACATTATAACATTCTAATATACATTCTAACATCCATTATAACATTCTAACATCTATAATAACATTCTAACATTCTAATATACATTCTAACATCCATTATAACATTCTAACATACATTCTAACATTCTAACATACATTATAACATTCTAATATACATTCTAACATCCATTATAACATTCTAACATACATTATAACAATCAAATATACATTCTAACATCCATTATAACATACTAACATACATTATAACATTCTAATATACATTCTAACATCCATTATAACATTTTAACATACATTATAAATTTCTAATATACATTCTAACATCCATTATAACATTCTAACATACTTTCTAACATTCTAATATACATTCTAAAATCAATTATAACATTCTAACATCCATTTTAACATTCTAATATACATTATAACATCCATTGTAACATTCTAACATACATTATAACATTCTAATATACATTCTAACATCCATTATAACATTCTAACATCCATAATAACATTATAACATTCTAATATACATTGTAACATCCATTATAACATTCTAACATACATTCTAACATTCTAACATACATTATAACATTCTAATATACATTCTAACATCCATTATAACATTCTAACATACATTATAACAATCGAATATACATTCTAACATCCATTATAACATTCTAACATCCATAATAACATTCTAACATTCTAATATACATTTTAACATCCATTATAACATTCTAACATACATTCTAACATTCTAACATACATTATAACATTCTAATATACATTCTAACATCCATTATAACATTCTAACATACATTATAACAATCGAATATACATTCTAACATCCATTATAACATTCTAACATACATTAGAACATTCTAATATACATTCTAACATCCATTATAACATTCTAACATCCATAATAACATTCTACCATACATTCTAACATTCTAATATACATTCTAACATCCATTATAACATTCTAACATACATTCTAACATTCTAATATACATTCTAAAATCAATTATAACATTCTAACATCCATTTTAACATTCTAATATACATTATAACATCCACTATAACATTCTAACATACATTATAACATTCTAACATACATTATAACATTCTAATATACATTCTAACATCCATTATAACATTCTAACATACATTATAACAATCGAATATACATTCTAACATCCATTATAACATTCTAACATACATTAGAACATTCTAATATACATTTTAACATCCATTATAACATTCTAACATCCATAATAACATTCTACCATACATTCTAACATTCTAATATACATTCTAACATCCATTATAACATTCTAACAAACATTCTAACATTCTAATATACATTCTAAAATCAATTATAACATTCTATCATCCATTTTAACATTCTAATATACATTCTAACATCCATTATAACATTCTAACATCCATTATAACATTCTAATATACATTCTAACATTCATTATAACATTCTAACATACATTATAACATTCTAATATACATTCTAACATGCATTCTAACATACATTATAACATTCTAATATATATTATAACATCCATTATAACATTCTAACATACATTCTAAAATTCTAATATACATTATAACATCCATTGTAACATTCTAACATACATTATAACATTCTAATATACATTCTAACATTCTAATATACATTCTAACATACATTATAACATTCTAATATACATCCTAATATCCATTATAACATAATAACATACATTATAACATTCTAATATACATTCTAACATCCATTATAACATTCTATCATACATTATAACAATCCAATATACATTCTATCATCCATTATAACATTCTAACATACATTATGACATGGTAACATACATTATAACATTCTAATATACATTCTAACATCCATTATAACATTCTAACATACATTATAACAATCTAAAATACATTCTAACATCCATTCTAACATTCTAACATACATTATAACATTCTAATATACATTCTAACATCCATTATAACATATATCATACATTATTACAATCTAATATACATTCTAACATCCATTATAACATTCTAACATACATTCTAACATTCTAATATACATTCTAAAATCAATTCTAACATTCTAACATGGATTTTAACATTCTAATATACATTTTAACATCCATTATAACATTCTAACATACATTATAACATTCTAATATACATTCTAACATCCATTATAACATTCTAACATACATTAAAACTTTCTAATATACAGTCTAACATCCATTATAACATTCTAACAAACATTCTAACATTCTAATAAACATTCTAAAATCAATTATAACATTCTATCATCTATTTTAACATTCTAATATACATTCTAACATCCATTATAACATTTTAACATCCATAATAACATTCTAACATTCTAATATACATTCTAACATCCATTATAACATTCTAACATACATTCTAACATTCTAATATACATTCTAACATCCATTATAACATTTTAATATACATTATAACTTTCTAATATACATTCTAACATCCAATATAACATTCTAACATCCATAATAACATTCTAACATACATTCTAACTTTCCAATATACATTTTAACGTCCATTATAACATTCTAACATCCATTATAACATTCTAACATACATTATAACATTCTAATATACATTCTAACATCCATTATAACATTCTAACATACATTATAACAATCGAATAAACATTCTAACATCCATTATAACATTCTAACATACATTAGAACATTCTAATATACCTTCTAACATCCATTATAACATTCTAACATCCATAATAACATTCTAACATACATTCTAACATTCTAATATACATTCTAACATCCATTATAACATTCTAACATACATTCTAACATTCTAATATATATTCTAAAATCAATTATAACATACTAACATCCATTTTAACATTCTAACATACATTATAACATTCTAACATACATTATAACATTCTAATATACATTCTAACATCCATAATAACATTCTAACATTCTAATATACATTCAAACATCCATTATAACATTCTAACATACATTCTAACATTCTAATATACATTCTAACATCCAATATAACATTCTAACATACATTATAACATTCTAATATACATTCTAACATCCATTATAACATTCTAACTTCCATAATAACATTCTGACATTCTAATATACATTATAACATCCATTATAACATTCTAACATACATTCTAACATTCTAATATACATTCTAACATCCATTATAACATTTTAACATACATTATAACTTTCTAATATACATTCTAACATCCAATATAACATTCTAACATCCATAATAACATTCTAACATCCATTCTAACATTCCAATATACATTCTAACGTCCATTATAACATTCTAACATCCATTATAACATTCTAACATACATTATAACATTCTAATATACATTCTAACATATATTCTAACATTCTAACATACATTATAACAATCGAATATACATTCTAACATCCATTATAACATTCTAACATACATTAGAACATTCTAATATACATTCTAACATCCATTATAACATTCTAACATCCATAATAACATTCTACCATACATTCGAACATTCTAATATACATTCTAACATCCATTATAACATTCTAACATACTTTCTAACATTCTAATATACATTCTAAAATCAATTATAACATTCTAACATCCATTTTAACATTCTAATATACATTATAACATCCATTATAACATTCTAACATACATTATAACATTCTAATATACATTCTAACATCCATTATAACATTCTAACATCCATAATAACATTCTAACATTCTAATATACATTGTAACATCCATTATAACATTCTAACATACATTCTAACATTCTAACATACATTATAACATTCTAATATACATTCTAACATCCATTATAACATTCTAACATACATTATAACAATCGAAAATACATTCTAACATCCATTATAACATTCTAACATACATTAGGACATTCTAATATACATTCTAACATCCATTATAACATTCTAACATCCATAATAACATTCTACCATACATTCTAACATTCTAATATACATTCTAACATCCATTATAACATTCTAACATACATTCTAACATTCTAATATACATTCTAAAATCAATTATAACATTCTAACATCCATTTTAACATTCTAATATACATTATAACATCCACTATAACATTCTAACATACATTATAACATTCTAACATACATTATAACATTCTAATATACATTCTAACATCCATTAAAACATTCTAACATCCATAATAACATTCTAACATTCTAATATACATTCTAACATCCATTATTACATTCTAACATACATTCTAACATTCTAATATACATTTTAACATCCATTATAACATTTTAACATACATTATAACTTTCTAATATACATTCTAACATAAAATATAACATTCTAAAATCCATAATAACATTCTAACATACATTATAACATTCCAATATACATTCTAACATCCAATATAACATTATAACATACATTATAACATTCTAATATACATTCTAACATCCATTATAACATTCTAACATCCATTATAACATTCTAATATACATTCTAACATCCATTATAACATTCTAACTTCCATAATAACATTCTGACATTCTAATATACATTCTAACATCCATTATAACATTCTAACATACATTCTAACATTCTAATATACATTCTAACATCCATTATAACATTTTAACATGCATTATAACTTTCTAATATACATTCTAACATCCAATTTAACATTCTAACATCCATAATAACATTCTAACATCCATTCTAACATTCCAATATACATTCTAACGTCCATTATAACATTCTAACATCCATTATAACATTCTAACATACATTATAACATTCTAATATACATTCTAACATCCATTATAACATTCTAACATACTTTATAACAATCGAATATACATTCTAACATCCATTATAACATTCTAACATACATTAGAACATTCTAATATACATTCTAACATCCATTATAACATTCTAACATCCATAATAACATTCTACCATACATTCTAACATTCTAATATACATTCTAACATCCATTATAACATTCTAACATACATTCTAACATTCTAATATACATTCTAAAATCAATTATAACATTCTAACATGGATTTTAACATTATAATATACATTATAACATCCATTATAACATTCTAACATACATTATAACATTCTAATATACATTCTAACATCCATTATAACATTCTAACATCTATAATAACATTCTAACATTCTAATATACATTCTAACATCCATTATAACATTCTAACATACATTCTAACATTCTAACATACATTATAACATTCTAATATACATTCTAACATCCATTATAACATTCTAACATACATTATAACAATCAAATATACATTCTAACATCCATTATAACATACTAACATACATTATAACATTCTAATATACATTCTAACATCCATTATAACATTTTAACATACATTATAAATTTCTAATATACATTCTAACATCCATTATAACATTCTAACATACTTTCTAACATTCTAATATACATTCTAAAATCAATTATAACATTCTAACATCCATTTTAACATTCTAATATACATTATAACATCCATTGTAACATTCTAACATACATTATAACATTCTAATATACATTCTAACATCCATTATAACATTCTAACATCCATAATAACATTATAACATTCTAATATACATTGTAACATCCATTATAACATTCTAACATACATTCTAACATTCTAACATACATTATAACATTCTAATATACATTCTAACATCCATTATAACATTCTAACATACATTATAACAATCGAATATACATTCTAACATCCATTATAACATTCTAACATCCATAATAACATTCTAACATTCTAATATACATTTTAACATCCATTATAACATTCTAACATACATTCTAACATTCTAACATACATTATAACATTCTAATATACATTCTAACATCCATTATAACATTCTAACATACATTATAACAATCGAATATACATTCTAACATCCATTATAACATTCTAACATACATTAGAACATTCTAATATACATTCTAACATCCATTATAACATTCTAACATCCATAATAACATTCTACCATACATTCTAACATTCTAATATACATTCTAACATCCATTATAACATTCTAACATACATTCTAACATTCTAATATACATTCTAAAATCAATTATAACATTCTAACATCCATTTTAACATTCTAATATACATTATAACATCCACTATAACATTCTAACATACATTATAACATTCTAACATACATTATAACATTCTAATATACATTCTAACATCCATTATAACATTCTAACATACATTATAACAATCGAATATACATTCTAACATCCATTATAACATTCTAACATACATTAGAACATTCTAATATACATTTTAACATCCATTATAACATTCTAACATCCATAATAACATTCTACCATACATTCTAACATTCTAATATACATTCTAACATCCATTATAACATTCTAACAAACATTCTAACATTCTAATATACATTCTAAAATCAATTATAACATTCTATCATCCATTTTAACATTCTAATATACATTCTAACATCCATTATAACATTCTAACATCCATAATAACATTCTAACATTCTAATATACATTCTAACATCCATTATAACATTCTAACATACATTCTAACATTCTAATATACATTCTAACATCCATTATAACATTTTAACATACATTATAACTTTCTAATATACATTATAGCATCCACTATAATATTCTAACATCCATTATAACATTCTAACATCCATTATAACATTCTAATATACATTCTAACATTCATTATAACATTCTAACATACATTATAACATTCTAATATACATTCTAACATGCATTCTAACATACATTATAACATTCTAATATATATTATAACATCCATTATAACATTCTAACATACATTCTAAAATTCTAATATACATTATAACATCCATTGTAACATTCTAACATACATTATAACATTCTAATATACATTCTAACATTCTAATATACATTCTAACATACATTATAACATTCTAATATACATCCTAATATCCATTATAACATAATAACATACATTATAACATTCTAATATACATTCTAACATCCATTATAACATTCTATCATACATTATAACAATCCAATATACATTCTATCATCCATTATAACATTCTAACATACATTATGACATGGTAACATACATTATAACATTCTAATATACATTCTAACATCCATTATAACATTCTAACATACATTATAACAATCTAAAATACATTCTAACATCCATTCTAACATTCTAACATACATTATAACATTCTAATATACATTCTAACATCCATTATAACATATATCATACATTATTACAATCTAATATACATTCTAACATCCATTATAACATTCTAACATACATTCTAACATTCTAATATACATTCTAAAATCAATTCTAACATTCTAACATGGATTTTAACATTCTAATATACATTTTAACATCCATTATAACATTCTAACATACATTATAACATTCTAATATACATTCTAACATCCATTATAACATTCTAACATACATTAAAACTTTCTAATATACAGTCTAACATCCATTATAACATTCTAACAAACATTCTAACATTCTAATAAACATTCTAAAATCAATTATAACATTCTATCATCTATTTTAACATTCTAATATACATTCTAACATCCATTATAACATTTTAACATCCATAATAACATTCTAACATTCTAATATACATTCTAACATCCATTATAACATTCTAACATACATTCTAACATTCTAATATACATTCTAACATCCATTATAACATTTTAATATACATTATAACTTTCTAATATACATTCTAACATCCAATATAACATTCTAACATCCATAATAACATTCTAACATACATTCTAACTTTCCAATATACATTTTAACGTCCATTATAACATTCTAACATCCATTATAACATTCTAACATACATTATAACATTCTAATATACATTCTAACATCCATTATAACATTCTAACATACATTATAACAATCGAATAAACATTCTAACATCCATTATAACATTCTAACATACATTAGAACATTCTAATATACCTTCTAACATCCATTATAACATTCTAACATCCATAATAACATTCTAACATACATTCTAACATTCTAATATACATTCTAACATCCATTATAACATTCTAACATACATTCTAACATTCTAATATATATTCTAAAATCAATTATAACATACTAACATCCATTTTAACATTCTAACATACATTATAACATTCTAACATACATTATAACATTCTAATATACATTCTAACATCCATAATAACATTCTAACATTCTAATATACATTCAAACATCCATTATAACATTCTAACATACATTCTAACATTCTAATATACATTCTAACATCCAATATAACATTCTAACATACATTATAACATTCTAATATACATTCTAACATCCATTATAACATTCTAACTTCCATAATAACATTCTGACATTCTAATATACATTATAACATCCATTATAACATTCTAACATACATTCTAACATTCTAATATACATTCTAACATCCATTATAACATTTTAACATACATTATAACTTTCTAATATACATTCTAACATCCAATATAACATTCTAACATCCATAATAACATTCTAACATCCATTCTAACATTCCAATATACATTCTAACGTCCATTATAACATTCTAACATCCATTATAACATTCTAACATACATTATAACATTCTAATATACATTCTAACATATATTCTAACATTCTAACATACATTATAACAATCGAATATACATTCTAACATCCATTATAACATTCTAACATACATTAGAACATTCTAATATACATTCTAACATCCATTATAACATTCTAACATCCATAATAACATTCTACCATACATTTGAACATTCTAATATACATTCTAACATCCATTATAACATTCTAACATACTTTCTAACATTCTAATATACATTCTAAAATCAATTATAACATTCTAACATCCATTTTAACATTCTAATATACATTATAACATCCATTATAACATTCTAACATACATTATAACATTCTAATATACATTCTAACATCCATTATAACATTCTAACATCCATAATAACATTCTAACATTCTAATATACATTGTAACATCCATTATAACATTCTAACATACATTCTAACATTCTAACATACATTATAACATTCTAATATACATTCTAACATCCATTATAACATTCTAACATACATTATAACAATCGAAAATACATTCTAACATCCATTATAACATTCTAACATACATTAGGACATTCTAATATACATTCTAACATCCATTATAACATTCTAACATCCATAATAACATTCTACCATACATTCTAACATTCTAATATACATTCTAACATCCATTATAACATTCTAACATACATTCTAACATTCTAATATACATTCTAAAATCAATTATAACATTCTAACATCCATTTTAACATTCTAATATACATTATAACATCCACTATAACATTCTAACATACATTATAACATTCTAACATACATTATAACATTCTAATATACATTCTAACATCCATTAAAACATTCTAACATCCATAATAACATTCTAACATTCTAATATACATTCTAACATCCATTATTACATTCTAACATACATTCTAACATTCTAATATACATTTTAACATCCATTATAACATTTTAACATACATTATAACTTTCTAATATACATTCTAACATAAAATATAACATTCTAAAATCCATAATAACATTCTAACATACATTATAACATTCCAATATACATTCTAACATCCAATATAACATTATAACATACATTATAACATTCTAATATACATTCTAACATCCATTATAACATTCTAACATCCATTATAACATTATAATATACATTCTAACATCCATTATAACATTCTAACTTCCATAATAACATTCTGACATTCTAATATACATTCTAACATCCATTATAACATTCTAACATACATTCTAACATTCTAATATACATTCTAACATCCATTATAACATTTTAACATGCATTATAACTTTCTAATATACATTCTAACATCCAATTTAACATTCTAACATCCATAATAACATTCTAACATCCATTCTAACATTCCAATATACATTCTAACGTCCATTATAACATTCTAACATCCATTATAACATTCTAACATACATTATAACATTCTAATATACATTCTAACATCCATTATAACATTCTAACATACTTTATAACAATCGAATATACATTCTAACATCCATTATAACATTCTAACATACATTAGAACATTCTAATATACATTCTAACATCCATTATAACATTCTAACATCCATAATAACATTCTACCATACATTCTAACATTCTAATATACATTCTAACATCCATTATAACATTCTAACATACATTCTAACATTCTAATATACATTCTAAAATCAATTATAACATTCTAACATGGATTTTAACATTATAATATACATTATAACATCCATTATAACATTCTAACATACATTATAACATTCTAATATACATTCTAACATCCATTATAACATTCTAACATCTATAATAACATTCTAACATTCTAATATACATTCTAACATCCATTATAACATTCTAACATACATTCTAACATTCTAACATACATTATAACATTCTAATATACATTCTAACATCCATTATAACATTCTAACATACATTATAACAATCAAAGATACATTCTAACATCCATTATAACATTCTAACATACATTATAACATTCTAATATACATTCTAACATCCATTATAACATTTTAACATACATTATAAATTTCTAATATACATTCTAACATCCATTATAACATTCTAACATACTTTCTAACATTCTAATATACATTCTAAAATCAATTATAACATTCTAAAATCCATTTTAACATTCTAATATACATTATAACATCCATTGTAACATTCTAACATACATTATAACATTCTAACATACATTATAACATTCTAATATACATTCTAACATCCATTATAACATTCTAACATCCATAATAACATTCTAACATTCTAATATACATTGTAACATCCATTATAACATTCTAACATACATTCTAACATTCTAACATACATTATAACATTCTAATATACATTCTAACATCCATTATAACATTCTAACATACATTATAACAATCGAATATACATTCTAACATCCATTATAACATTCTAACATACATTAGAACATTCTAATATACATTCTAACATCCATTATAACATTCTAACATCCATAATAACATTCTACCATACATTCTAACATTCTAATATACATTCTAACATCCATTATAACATTCTAACATACATTCTAACATTCTAATATACATTCTAAAATCAATTATAACATTCTAACATCCATTTTAACATTCTAATATACATTATAACATCCACTATAACATTCTAACATACATTATAACATTCTAACATACATTATAACATTCTAATATACATTCTAACATCCATTATAACATTCTAACATACATTATAACAATCGAATATACATTCTAACATCCATTATAACATTCTAACATACATTAGAACATTCTAATATACATTTTAACATCCATTATAACATTCTAACATCCATAATAACATTCTACCATACATTCTAACATTCTAATATACATTCTAACATCCATTATAACATTCTAACATACATTCTAACATTTTAATATACATTCTAAAATCAATTATAACATTCTAACATCCATTTTAACATTCTAATATACATTATAACATCCACTATAACATTCTAACATACATTATAACATTCTAACATACATTATAACATTCTAATATACATTCTAACATCCATTAAAACATTCTAACATCCATAATAACATTCTAACATTCTAATATACATTCTAACATCCATTATAACATTCTAACATACATTCTAACATTCTAATATACATTCTAACATCCATTATAACATTTTAACATACATTATAACTTTCTAATATACATTCTAACATAAAATATAACATTCTAACATCCATAATAACATTCTAACATACATTATAACATTCCAATATACATTCTAACATCCAATATAACATTCTAACATACATTATAACATTCTAATATACATTCTAACATCCATTATAACATTCTAACATCCATTATAACATTCTAATATACATTCTAACATCCATTATAACATTCTAACTTCCATAATAACATTCTGACATTCTAATATACATTCTAACATCCATTATAACATTCTAACATACATTCTAACATTCTAATATACATTCTAACATCCATTATAACATTTTAACATACATTATAACTTTCTAATATACATTCTAACATCCAATTTAACATTCTAACATCCATAATAACATTCTAACATCCATTCTAACATTCCAATATACATTCTAACGTCCATTATAACATTCTAACATCCATTATAACATTCTAACATACATTATAACATTCTAATATACATTCTAACATCCATTATAACATTCTAACATACTTTATAACAATCGAATATACATTCTAACATCCATTATAACATTCTAACATACATTAGAACATTCTAATATACATTCTAACATCCATTATAACATTCTAACATCCATAATAACATTCTACCATACATTCTAACATTCTAATATACATTCTAACATCCATTATAACATTCTAACATACATTCTAACATTCTAATATACATTCTAAAATCAATTATAACATTCTAACATGGATTTTAACATTATAATATACATTATAACATCCATTATAACATTCTAATATACATTCTAACATCCATTATAACATTTTAACATACATTATAAATTTCTAATATACATTCTAACATCCATTATAACATTCTAACATACTTTCTAACATTCTAATATACATTCTAAAATCAATTATAACATTCTAACATCCATTTTAACATTCTAATATACATTATAACATCCATTGTAACATTCTAACATACATTATAACATTCTAACATACATTATAACATTCTAATATACATTCTAACATCCATTATAACATTCTAACATCCATAATAACATTCTAACTTTCTAATATACATTGTAACATCCATTATAACATTCTAACATACATTCTAACATTCTAACATACATTATAACATTCTAATATGCATTCTAACATCCATTATAACATTCTAACATACATTATAACAATCGAATATAAATTCTAACATCCATTATAACATTCTAACATACATTAGAACATTCTAATATACATTCTAACATCCATTCTAACATTCTAACATCCATAATAACATTCTACCATACATTCTAACATTCTAATATACATTTTAACATCCATTATAACATTCTAACATACATTCTAACATTCTAATATACATTCTAAAATCAATTATAACATTCTAACATCCAATTTAACATTCTAACATATATTATAACATTGTAATATACATTCTAATATCCATTCTAACATTCTAACATACATTATAACATTCTAATATACATTATAACATCCATTATAACATATACCATTCATTATAACAATCTAATATACATTCTAACATCCACTATAACATTTTAATATACATTTTAACATTCTAATATACATTCTAACATCCATTATAACATTCTATCATACATTATAACATTCCAGTATACATTATAACATCTATTATAACATTATAACATACATTCTATCATTCTAATATACATTCAAACATCCATAATAACATTCTAACATACATTCTAACATTCTAACATACATTCTAACATACATTATAACATTCTAACATACATTATAACATTCTAATATACATTCTAACATCCATTATAACATACTAAAATACATTATAACAATCGAATATACATTCTAACATCCATTATAACATTCTAACATACATTCTAACATTCTAATATACATTCTAACATCCATTATAACATTCTAACATACATTCTAACATTCTAATATACATTCTAAAATCAATTATAACATTCTAACATCCATTTTAACATTCTAATATACATTCTAACATCCATTAAAACATTCTAACATCCATAATAACATTCTAACATTCTAATATACAATTTAACATCCATTATAACATTCTAACATACATTCTAACATTCTAACATACATTATAACATTCTAATATACATGCTAACATCCATTATAACATTCTAACATACATTATAACATTCTAATATACATTCTAACATCCATTATAACATTCTAACATCCATAATAACATTCTAACATACATTCTAACATTCTAATATACATTATAACATCCATTATAACATTCTAACATACATTCTAACATTCTAATATACATTCTAAAATCAATTATAACATTCTAACATCCATTTTAACATGCTAATATACATTATAACATCCATTATAACATTCTAACATACATTCTAACATTCTACCATACATTATAACATTCTAATATACATTCTAACATCCATTATAACATTTTAACATACATTATAACATTCTAATATACATTCTAACATCCGTTATAACATTCTAACATACATTATAACTTTCTAATATACATTCTATCATCCATTATAACATTCTAACATACATTCTAACATTCTAATATACATTCTAACATCCATTATAACATTCTAACATACATTCTAACATTCTAATATACATTCTAAAATCAATTATAACATTCTAACATCCATTTTAACATTCTAATATACATTATAGCATCCACTATAATATTATAACATCCATTATAACATTCTAACATCCATTATAACATTCTAATATACATTCTAACATCCATTATAACATTCTAACATACATTATAACATTCTAATATACATTCTAACATGCATTCTAACATACATTATAACATTCTAATATACATTATAACATCCATTATAACATTCTAACATACATTCTAAAATTCTAATATACATTATAACATCCATTGTAACATTCTAACATACATTATAACATTCTAATATACATTCTAACATTCCAATATACATTCTAACATACATTATAACATTCTAATATACATCCTAATATCCATTATAACATAATAACATACATTATAACATTCTAATATACATTCTAACATCCATTATAACATTCTATCATACATTATAACAATCCAATATACATTCTATCATCCATTATAACATTCTAACATACATTATGACATGGTAACATACATTATAACATTCTAATATACATTCTAACATCCATTATAACATTCTAACATACATTATAACAATCTAAAATACATTCTAACATCCATTCTAACATTCTAACATACATTATAACATTCTAATATACATTCTAACATCCATTATAACATATACCATACATTATTACAATCTAATATACATTCTAACATCCATTATAACATTCTAATATACATTCTAAAATCAATTCTAACATTCTAACATGGATTTTAACATTCTATCATACATTATAACAATCCAATATACATTCTATCATCCATTATAACATTCTAACATACATTATGACATGGTAACATACATTATAACATTCTAATATACATTCTAACATCCATTATAACATTCTAACATACATTATAACATTCTAATATACATTCTAACATCCATTATAACATTTTAACATCCATAATAACATTCTAACATTCTAATATACATTCTAACATCCATTATAACATTCTAACATACATTCTAACATTCTAACATACATTATAACATTCTAATATACATTCTAACATCCATTATAACATTCTAACATACATTATAACAATCGAATATACATTCTAACATCCATTATAACATTCTAACATACATTATAACATTCTAATATACATTCTAACATCCATTATAACATTTTAACATACATTATAAATTTCTAATATACATTCTAACATCCAATATAACATTCAAACATCCATAATAACATTCTAACATACATTCTAACATTCCAATATACATTCTAACATCCATTATAACATTCTAACATACACTATAACATTCTAACATACATTATAACATTATAACATTCTAATATACATTCTAATATCCATTATAACATTCTAACATCCATAATAACATTCTAACATACATTCTAACATTCTAATATACATTCTAACATCCATTATAACATTCTAACATACATTCTAACATTCTAATATACATTCTAAAATCAATTATAACATTCTAACATCCATTTTAACATTCTAATATACATTATAACATCCATTATAACATTCTAACATACATTCTAACATTCTAACATACATTATAACATTCTAATATACATTTTAACATCCATTATAACATTCTAACAAACATTATAACTTTCTAATATACATTCTAACAACAATATAACATTCTAACATCCATAATAACATTCTAACATACATTCTAACATTCTAATATACATTCTAACATCCATTATAACATTCTAACATACATTATAACTTTCTAATATACAGTCTAACATCCATTATAACATTCTAACAAACATTCTAACATTCTAATAAACATTCTAAAATCAATTATAACATTCTATCATCCATTTTAACATTCTAATATACATTCTAACATCCATTATAACATTCTAACATCCATAATAACATTCTAACATTCTAATATACATTCTATCATCCATTATAACATTCTAACATACATTCTAACATTCTAATATACATTCTAACATCCATTATAACGTTTTAACATACATTATAACTTTCTAATATACATTCTAACATCCAATATAACATTCTAACATCCATAATAACATTCTAACATACATTCCAACTTTCCAATATACATTTTAACGTCCATTATAACATTCTAACATCCATTATAACATTCTAACATACATTATAACATTCTAATATACATTCTAACATCCATTATAACATTCTAACATACATTATAACAATCGAATAAACATTCTAACATCCATTATAACATTCTAACATACATTAGAACATTTTAATATACATTCTAACATCCATTATAACATTCTAACATCCATAATAACATTCTAACATACATTCTAACATTCTAATATACATTCTAACATCCATTATAACATTCTAACATACATTCTAACATTCTAATATATATTCTAAAATCAATTATAACATACTAACATCCATTTTAACATTCTAATATACATTATAACATCCATTATAACATTCTAACATACATTATAACATTCTAACATACATTATAACATTCTAATATACATTCTAACATCCATTATAACATTCTAACATCCATAATAACATATTAACATTCTAATATACATTCAAACATCCATTATAACATTCTAACATACATTCTAACATTCTAATATACATTCTAACATCCATTATAACATTTTAACATACATTTTAACTTTCTAATATACATTCTAACATAAAATATAACATTCTAACATCCATAATAACATTCGAACATACATTATAACATTCCAATATACATTCTAACATCCAATATAACATTCTAACATACATTATAACATTCTAATATACATTCTAACATCCATTATAACATTCTAACATACATTATAACATTCTAATATACATTCTAACATCCATTATAACATTCTAACTTCCATAATAACATTCTGACATTCTAATATACATTATAACATCCATTATAACATTATAACATACATTCTAACATTCCAATATACATTCTAACATCCATTATAACATTTTAACATACATTATAACTTTCTAATATACATTCTAACATCCAATATAACATTCTAACATCCATAATAACATTCTAACATCCATTATAACATTCCAATATACATTCTAACGTCCATTATAACATTCTAACATCCATTATAACATTCTAACATACATTATAACATTCTATTATACATTCTAACATCCATTATAACATTCTAACATACATTATAACAATCAAATATACATTCTAACATCCATTATAACATTCTAACATACATTAGAACATTCTAATATACATTCTAACATCCATTATAACATTCTAACATCCATAATAACATTCTACCATACATTCGAACATTCTAATATACATTCTAACATCCATTATAACATTCTAACATACATTATAACAATCGAATATACATTCTAACATCCATTATAGCATTCTAACATACATTAGGACATTCTAATATACATTCTAACATCCATTATAACATTCTAACATCCATAATAGCATTCTACCATACATTCTAACATTCTAATATACATTCTAACATCCATTCTAACATTCTAACATACATTCTAACATTCTAATATACATTCTAAAATCAATTATAACATTCTAACATCCATTTTAACATTCTAATATACATTATAACATCCACTATAACATTCTAACATACATTATAACATTCTAACATACATTATAACATTCTAATATACATTCTAACATCCATTAAAACATTCTAACATCTATAATAACATTCTAACATTCTAATATACATTGTAACATCCATTATAACATTCTAACATACATTCTAACATTCTAACATACATTATAACATTCTAATATACATTCTAACATCCATTATAACATTCTAACATACATTATAACATTCTAATATACATTCTAACATCCATTATAACATTCTAACATCCATAAAAACATTCTAACATACATTCTAACATTCTAATATACATTCTATCATCCATTATAACATTCTAACATACATTCTAACATTCTAATATACATTCTAAAATCAATTATAACATTCTAACATCCATTTTAACATGCTAATATACATTCTAACATCCATTATAACATTCTAACAAACATTATAACTTTCTAATATACATTCTAACAACAATATAACATTCTAACATCCATAATAACATTCTAACATACATTCTAACATTCTAATATACATTCTAACATCCATTATAACATTCTAACATACATTATAACTTTCTAATATACATTCTAACATCCATTATAACATTCTAACAAACATTCTAACATTCTAATATACATTCTAAAATCAATTATAACATTCTATCATCCATTTTAACATTCTAATATACATTCTAACATCCATTATAACATTCTAACATCCATAATAACATTCTAACATTCTAATATACATTCTAACATCCATTATAACATTCTAACATACATTCTAACATTCTAATATACATTCTAACATCCATTATAACATTTTAACATACATTATAACTTTCTAATATACATTCTAACATCCAATATAACATTCTAACATCCATAATAACATTCTAACATACATTCTAACTTTCCAATATACATGTTAACATCCATTCTAACATTCTAACATCCATTATAACATTCTAATATACATTCTAACATCCATTATAACATTCTAACATACATTATAACAATCGAATATACATTCTAACATCCATTATAACATTCTAACATACATTATAACATTCTAATATACATTCTAACATCCATTATAACATTCTAACATCCATAATAACATTCTAACATACATTCTAACATTCTAATATACATTCTATCATCCATTATAACATTCTAACATACATTCTAACATTCTAATATACATTCTAAAATCAATTATAACATTCTAACATCCATTTTAACATGCTAATATACATTCTAACATCCATTATAACATTCTAACAAACATTATAACTTTCTAATATACATTCTAACAACAATATAACATTCTAACATCCATAATAACATTCTAACATACATTCTAACATTCTAATATACATTCTAACATCCATTATAACATTCTAACATACATTATAACTTTCTAATATACATTCTAACATCCATTATAACATTCTAACAAACATTCTAACATTCTAATATACATTCTAAAATCAATTATAACATTCTATCATCCATTTTAACATTCTAATATACATTCTAACATCCATTATAACATTCTAACATCCATAATAACATTCTAACATTCTAATATACATTCTAACATCCATTATAACATTCTAACATACATTCTAACATTCTAATATACATTCTAACATCCATTATAACATTTTAACATACATTATAACTTTCTAATATACATTCTAACATCCAATATAACATTCTAACATCCATAATAACATTCTAACATACATTCTAACTTTCCAATATACATGTTAACATCCATTCTAACATTCTAACATCCATTATAACATTCTAATATACATTCTAACATCCATTATAACATTCTAACATACATTATAACAATCGAATATACATTCTAACATCCATTATAACATTCTAACATACATTAGAACATTCTAATATACATTCTAACATCCATTATTACATTCTAACATCCATAATAACATTCTTACATACATTCTAACAGTCTAATATACATACTAACATCCATTCTAACATTCTAACATACATTCTAACATTCTAATATATATTCTAAAATCAATTATAGCATTCTAACATCCATTTTAACATTCTAATATACATTATAACATCCATTATAACATTCTAACATACATTATAACATTCTAACATACATTATAACATTCTAATATACATTCTAACATCCATTATAACATTCTAACATCCATAATAACATTCTAACATTCTAATATACATTCTAACATCCATTATAACATTCTAACATACATTCTAACATTCTAATATACATTCTAACATCCATTATAACATTTTAACATACATTATAACTTTCTAATATACATTGTAACATAAAATATAACATTCTAACATCCATAATAACATTCTACCATACATTCGAACATTCTAATATACATTCTAACATCCATTATAACATTCTAACATACATTATAACAATCGAATATACATTCTAACATCCATTATAGCATTCTAACATACATTAGGACATTCTAATATACATTCTAATATCCATTATAACATTCTAACATCCATAATAGCATTCTACCATACATTCTAACATTCTAATATACATTCTAACATCCATTCTAACATTCTAACATACATTCTAACATTCTAATATACATTCTAAAATCAATTATAACATTCTAACATCCATTTTAACATTCTAATATACATTATAACATCCACTATAACATTCTAACATACATTATAACATTCTAACATACATTATAACATTCTAATATACATTCTAACATCCATTAAAACATTCTAACATCTATAATAACATTCTAACATTCTAATATACATTGTAACATCCATTATAACATTCTAACATACATTCTAACATTCTAACATACATTATAACATTCTAATATACATTCTAACATCCATTATAACATTCTAACATACATTATAACATTCTAATATACATTCTAACATCCATTATAACATTCTAACATCCATAAAAACATTCTAACATACATTCTAACATTCTAATATACATTCTATCATCCATTATAACATTCTAACATACATTCTAACATTCTAATATACATTCTAAAATCAATTATAACATTCTAACATCCATTTTAACATGCTAATATACATTCTAACATCCATTATAACATTCTAACAAACATTATAACTTTCTAATATACATTCTAACAACAATATAACATTCTAACATCCATAATAACATTCTAACATACATTCTAACATTCTAATATACATTCTAACATCCATTATAACATTCTAACATACATTATAACTTTCTAATATACATTCTAACATCCATTATAACATTCTAACAAACATTCTAACATTCTAATATACATTCTAAAATCAATTATAACATTCTATCATCCATTTTAACATTCTAATATACATTCTAACATCCATTATAACATTCTAACATCCATAATAACATTCTAACATTCTAATATACATTCTAACATCCATTATAACATTCTAACATACATTCTAACATTCTAATATACATTCTAACATCCATTATAACATTTTAACATACATTATAACTTTCTAATATACATTCTAACATCCAATATAACATTCTAACATCCATAATAACATTCTAACATACATTCTAACTTTCCAATATACATGTTAACATCCATTCTAACATTCTAACATCCATTATAACATTCTAATATACATTCTAACATCCATTATAACATTCTAACATACATTATAACAATCGAATATACATTCTAACATCCATTATAACATTCTAACATACATTATAACATTCTAATATACATTCTAACATCCATTATAACATTCTAACATCCATAATAACATTCTAACATACATTCTAACATTCTAATATACATTCTATCATCCATTATAACATTCTAACATACATTCTAACATTCTAATATACATTCTAAAATCAATTATAACATTCTAACATCCATTTTAACATGCTAATATACATTCTAACATCCATTATAACATTCTAACAAACATTATAACTTTCTAATATACATTCTAACAACAATATAACATTCTAACATCCATAATAACATTCTAACATACATTCTAACATTCTAATATACATTCTAACATCCATTATAACATTCTAACATACATTATAACTTTCTAATATACATTCTAACATCCATTATAACATTCTAACAAACATTCTAACATTCTAATATACATTCTAAAATCAATTATAACATTCTATCATCCATTTTAACATTCTAATATACATTCTAACATCCATTATAACATTCTAACATCCATAATAACATTCTAACATTCTAATATACATTCTAACATCCATTATAACATTCTAACATACATTCTAACATTCTAATATACATTCTAACATCCATTATAACATTTTAACATACATTATAACTTTCTAATATACATTCTAACATCCAATATAACATTCTAACATCCATAATAACATTCTAACATACATTCTAACTTTCCAATATACATGTTAACATCCATTCTAACATTCTAACATCCATTATAACATTCTAATATACATTCTAACATCCATTATAACATTCTAACATACATTATAACAATCGAATATACATTCTAACATCCATTATAACATTCTAACATACATTAGAACATTCTAATATACATTCTAACATCCATTATTACATTCTAACATCCATAATAACATTCTTACATACATTCTAACAGTCTAATATACATACTAACATCCATTCTAACATTCTAACATACATTCTAACATTCTAATATATATTCTAAAATCAATTATAGCATTCTAACATCCATTTTAACATTCTAATATACATTATAACATCCATTATAACATTCTAACATACATTATAACATTCTAACATACATTATAACATTCTAATATACATTCTAACATCCATTATAACATTCTAACATCCATAATAACATTCTAACATTCTAATATACATTCTAACATCCATTATAACATTCTAACATACATTCTAACATTCTAATATACATTCTAACATCCATTATAACATTTTAACATACATTATAACTTTCTAATATACATTGTAACATAAAATATAACATTCTAACATCCATAATAACATTCTACCATACATTCGAACATTCTAATATACATTCTAACATCCATTATAACATTCTAACATACATTATAACAATCGAATATACATTCTAACATCCATTATAGCATTCTAACATACATTAGGACATTCTAATATACATTCTAATATCCATTATAACATTCTAACATCCATAATAGCATTCTACCATACATTCTAACATTCTAATATACATTCTAACATCCATTCTAACATTCTAACATACATTCTAACATTCTAATATACATTCTAAAATCAATTATAACATTCTAACATCCATTTTAACATTCTAATATACATTATAACATCCACTATAACATTCTAACATACATTATAACATTCTAACATACATTATAACATTCTAATATACATTCTAACATCCATTAAAACATTCTAACATCTATAATAACATTCTAACATTCTAATATACATTGTAACATCCATTATAACATTCTAACATACATTCTAACATTCTAACATACATTATAACATTCTAATATACATTCTAACATCCATTATAACATTCTAACATACATTATAACATTCTAATATACATTCTAACATCCATTATAACATTCTAACATCCATAAAAACATTCTAACATACATTCTAACATTCTAATATACATTCTATCATCCATTATAACATTCTAACATACATTCTAACATTCTAATATACATTCTAAAATCAATTATAACATTCTAACATCCATTTTAACATGCTAATATACATTCTAACATCCATTATAACATTCTAACAAACATTATAACTTTCTAATATACATTCTAACAACAATATAACATTCTAACATCCATAATAACATTCTAACATACATTCTAACATTCTAATATACATTCTAACATCCATTATAACATTCTAACATACATTATAACTTTCTAATATACATTCTAACATCCATTATAACATTCTAACAAACATTCTAACATTCTAATATACATTCTAAAATCAATTATAACATTCTATCATCCATTTTAACATTCTAATATACATTCTAACATCCATTATAACATTCTAACATCCATAATAACATTCTAACATTCTAATATACATTCTAACATCCATTATAACATTCTAACATACATTCTAACATTCTAATATACATTCTAACATCCATTATAACATTTTAACATACATTATAACTTTCTAATATACATTCTAACATCCAATATAACATTCTAACATCCATAATAACATTCTAACATACATTCTAACTTTCCAATATACATGTTAACATCCATTCTAACATTCTAACATCCATTATAACATTCTAATATACATTCTAACATCCATTATAACATTCTAACATACATTATAACAATCGAATATACATTCTAACATCCATTATAACATTCTAACATACATTATAACATTCTAATATACATTCTAACATCCATTATAACATTCTAACATCCATAATAACATTCTAACATACATTCTAACATTCTAATATACATTCTATCATCCATTATAACATTCTAACATACATTCTAACATTCTAATATACATTCTAAAATCAATTATAACATTCTAACATCCATTTTAACATGCTAATATACATTCTAACATCCATTATAACATTCTAACAAACATTATAACTTTCTAATATACATTCTAACAACAATATAACATTCTAACATCCATAATAACATTCTAACATACATTCTAACATTCTAATATACATTCTAACATCCATTATAACATTCTAACATACATTATAACTTTCTAATATACATTCTAACATCCATTATAACATTCTAACAAACATTCTAACATTCTAATATACATTCTAAAATCAATTATAACATTCTATCATCCATTTTAACATTCTAATATACATTCTAACATCCATTATAACATTCTAACATCCATAATAACATTCTAACATTCTAATATACATTCTAACATCCATTATAACATTCTAACATACATTCTAACATTCTAATATACATTCTAACATCCATTATAACATTTTAACATACATTATAACTTTCTAATATACATTCTAACATCCAATATAACATTCTAACATCCATAATAACATTCTAACATACATTCTAACTTTCCAATATACATGTTAACATCCATTCTAACATTCTAACATCCATTATAACATTCTAATATACATTCTAACATCCATTATAACATTCTAACATACATTATAACAATCGAATATACATTCTAACATCCATTATAACATTCTAACATACATTAGAACATTCTAATATACATTCTAACATCCATTATAACATTCTAACATCCATAATAACATTCTTACATACATTCTAACAGTCTAATATACATACTAACATCCATTCTAACATTCTAACATACATTCTAACATTCTAATATATATTCTAAAATCAATTATAGCATTCTAACATCCATTTTAACATTCTAATATACATTATAACATCCATTATAACATTCTAACATACATTATAACATTCTAACATACATTATAACATTCTAATATACATTCTAACATCCATTATAACATTCTAACATCCATAATAACATTCTAACATTCTAATATACATTCTAACATCCATTATAACATTCTAACATACATTCTAACATTCTAATATACATTCTAACATCCATTATAACATTTTAACATACATTATAACTTTCTAATATACATTGTAACATAAAATATAACATTCTAACATCCATAATAACATTCTAACATACATTATAACATTCCAATATACATTCTAACATCCAATATAACATTCTAACATACATTATAACATTCTAATATACATTCTAACATCCATTATAACATTCTAACATCCATTATAACATTCTAATATACATTCTAACATCCATTATAACATTCTAACTTCCATAATAACATTCTTACATTCTAATATACAATCTAACATCCATTATAACATTCTAACATACATTCTAACATTCTAATATACATTCTAACATCCATTATAACATTTTAACATACATTATAACATTCTAATATACATTCTAACATCCAATTTAACATTCTAACATCCATAATAACATTCTAACATCCATTCTAACATTCCAATATACATTCTAACGTCCATTATAACATTCTAACATCCATTATAACATTCTAACATACATTATAACATTCTAATATACATTTTAACATCCATTATAACATTCTAACATACTTTATAACAATCGAATATACATTCTAACATCCATTATAACATTCTAACATACATTTGAACATTCTAATATACATTCTAACATCCATTATAACATTCTAACATCCATAATAACATTCTACCATACATTCTAACATTCTAATATACATTCTAACATCCATTATAACATTCTAACATACATTCTAACATTCTAATATACATTCTAAAATCAATTATAACATTCTAACATGGATTTTAACATTATAATATACATTATAACATCCATTATAACATTCTAACATACATTATAACATTCTAATATACATTCTAACATCCATTATAACATTCTAACATACATTCTAACATTCTAACATACATTATAACATTCTAATATACATTCTAACATCCATTATAACATTATAACATACATTATAACAATCAAATATACATTCTAACATCCATTATAACATTCTAACATACATTATAACATTCTAATATACATTCTAACATCCATTATAACATTTTAACATACATTATAAATTTCTAATATACATTCTAACATCCATTATAACATTCTAACATACTTTCTAACATTCTAATATACATTCTAAAATCAAATATAACATTCTAACATCCATTTTAACATTCTAATATACATTATAACATCCATTGTAACATTCTAACATACATTATAACATTCTAACATACATTATAACATTCTAATATACATTCTAACATCCATTATAACATTCTAACATCCATAATAACATTATAACATTCTAATATACATTGTAACATCCATTATAACATTCTAACATACATTCTAACATTCTAACATACATTATAACATTCTAATATACATTCTAACATCCATTATAACATTATAACATACATTATAACAATCGAATATACATTCTAACATCCATTATAACATTCTAACATACATTAGAACATTCTAATATACATTCTAACATCCATTATAACATTCTAACATCCATAATAACATTCTACCATACATTCTACCATTCTAATATACATTCTAACATCCATTATAACATTCTAACATACATTCTAACATTCTAATATACATTCTAAAATCAATTATAACATTCTAACATCCAATTTAACATTCTAATATACATTATAACATCCATTATAACATTCTAACATACATTATAACATTCTAACATACATTATAACATTCTAATATACATTCTAACATCCATTAAAACATTCTAACATCCATAATAACATTCTAACATTCTAATATACATTGTAACATCCATTATAACATTCTAACATACATTCTAACATTCTAACATACATTATAACATTCTAATATACATGCTAACATCCATTATAACATTCTAACATACATTATAACATTCTAATATACATTCTAACATCCATTATAACATTCTAACATCCATAATAACATTCTAACATACATTCTAACATTCTAATATACATTATAACATCCATTATAACATTCTAACATACATTCTAACATTCTAATATACATTCTAAAATCAATTATAACATTCTAACATCCATTTTAACATTCTAATATACATTATAGCATCCACTATAATATTCTAACATCCATTATAACATTCTAACATCCATTATAACATTCTAATATACATTCTAACATCCATTATAACATTCTAACATACATTATAACATTCTAATATACATTCTAACATGCATTCTAACATACATTATAACATTCTAATATACATTATAACATCCATTATAACATTCTAACATACATTCTAAAATTCTAATATACATTATAACATACATTGTAACATTCTAACATACATTATAACATTCTAATATACATTCTAACATTCTAATATACATTCTAACATACATTATAACATTCTAATATACATCCTAATATCCATTATAACATAATAACATACATTATAACATTCTAATATACATTCTAACATCCATTATAACATTCTATCATACATTATAACAATCCAATATACATTCTATCATCCATTATAACATTCTAACATACATTATGACATGGTAACATACATTATAACATTCTAATATACATTCTAACATCCATTATAACATTCTAACATACATTATAACAATCTTAAATACATTCTAACATCCATTCTAACATTCTAACATACATTATAACATTCTAATATACATTCTAACATCCATTATAACATATACCATACATTATTACAATCTAATATACATTCTAACATCCATTATAACATTCTAACATACATTCTAACATTCTAATATACATTCTAAAATCAATTCTAACATTCTAACATGGATTTTAACATTCTAATATACATTATAACATCCATTATAACATTCTAACATACATTATAACATTCTAATATACATTCTAACATCCATTATAACATTCTAACATCCATAATAACATTCTAACATTCTAATATACATTCTAACATCCATTATAACATTCTAACATACATTCTAACATTCTAATATACATTCTAACATCCATTATAACATTCTAACATACATTATAACAATCGAATATACATTCTAACATCCATTATAACATTCTAACATATATTCTAACATTCCAATATACATTCTAACATCCATTATAACATTCTAACATACACTATAACATTCTAACATACATTATAACATTATAACATTCTAATATACATTCTAATATCCATTATAACATTCTAACATCCATAATAACATTCTAACATACATTCTAACATTCTAATATACATACTAACATCCATTATAACATTCTAACATACATTCTAACATTCTAATATACATTCTAAAATCAATTATAACATTCTAACATCCATTTTAACATTCTAATATACATTATAACATCCATTATAACATTCTAACATACATTCTAACATTCTAACATACATTATAACATTCTAATATACATTTTAACATCCATTATAACATTCTAACAAACATTATAACTTTCTAATATACATTCTAACAACAATATAACATTCTAACATCCATAATAACATTCTAACATACATTCTAACATTCTAATATACATTCTAACATCCATTATAACATTCTAACATACATTATAACTTTCTAATATACAGTCTAACATCCATTATAACATTCTAACAAACATTCTAACATTCTAATAAACATTCTAAAATCAATTATAACATTCTATCATCCATTTTAACATTCTAATATACATTCTAACATCCATTATAACATTTTAACATCCATAATAACATTCTAACATTCTAATATACATTCTAACATCCATTATAACATTCTAACATACATTCTAACATTCTAATATACATTCTAACATCCATTATAACATTTTAACATACATTATAACTTTCTAATATACATTCTAACATCCAATATAACATTCTAACATCCATAATAACATTCTAACATACATTCTAACTTTCCAATATACATTTTAACGTCCATTATAACATTCTAACATCCATTATAACATTCTAACATACATTATAACATTCTAATATACATTCTAACATCCATTATAACATTCTAACATACATTATAACAATCGAATAAACATTCTAACATCCATTATAACATTCTAACATACATTAGAACATTCTAATATACATTCTAACATCCATTATAACATTCTAACATCCATAATAACATTCTAACATACATTCTAACATTCTAATATACATTCTAACATCCATTATAACATTCTAACATACATTCTAACATTCTAATATATATTCTAAAATCAATTATAACATACTAACATCCATTTTAACTTTCTAACATACATTATAACATTCTAACATACATTATAACATTCTAATATACATTCTAACATCCATTATAACATTCTAACATCCATAATAACATTCTAACATTCTAATATACATTCAAACATCCATTATAACATTCTAACATACATTCTAACATTCTAATATACATTCTAACATCCATTATAACATTCTAACATACATTATAACATTCTAATATACATTCTAACATCCATTATAACATTCTAACTTCCATAATAACATTCTGACATTCTAATATACATTATAACATCCATTATAACATTCTAACATACATTCTAACATTCTAATATACATTCTAACATCCATTAGAACATTTTAACATACATTATAACTTTCTAATATACATTCTAACATCCAATATAACATTCTAACATCCATAATAACATTCTAACATCCATTCTAACATTCCAATATACATTCTAACGTCCATTATAACATTCTAACATCCATTATAACATTCTAACATACATTATAACATTCTAATATACATTCTAACATCCATTCTAACATTCTAACATACATTCTAACAATCGAATATACATTCTAACATCCATTATAACATTCTAACATACATTAGAACATTCTAATATACATTCTAACATCCATTATAACATTCTAACATCCATAATAACATTCTACCATACATTCAAACATTCTAATATACATTCTAACATCCATTATAACATTCTAACATACTTTCTAACATTCTAATATACATTCTAAAATCAATTATAACATTCTAACATCCATTTTAACATTCTAATATACATTATAACATCCATTATAACATTCTAACATACATTATAACATTCTAACATACATTATAACATTCTAATATACATTCTAACATCCATTATAACATTCTAACATCCATAATAACATTCTAACATTCTAATATACATTGTAACATCCATTATAACATTCTAACATACATTCTAACATTCTAACATACATTATAACATTCTAATATACATTCTAACATCCATTATAACATTCTAACATACATTATAACAATCGAATATACATTCTAACATCCATTATAACATTCTAACATACATTAGGACATTCTAATATACATTCTAACATCCATTATAACATTCTAACATCCATAATAACATTCTACCATACATTCTAACATTCTAATATACATTCTAACATCCATTATAACATTCTAACATACATTCTAACATTCTAATATACATTCTAAAATCAATTATAACATTCTAACATCCATTTTAACATTCTAATATACATTATAACATCCACTATAACATTCTAACATACATTATAACATTCTAACATACATTATAACATTCTAATATACATTCTAACATCCATTAAAACATTCTAACATCCATAATAACATTCTAACATTCTAATATACATTCTAACATCCATTATAACATTCTAACATACATTCTAACATTCTAATATACATTCTAACATCCATTATAACATTTTAACATACATTATAACTTTCTAATATACATTCTAACATAAAATATAACATTCTAACATCCATAATAACATTCTAACATACATTATAACATTCCAATATACATTCTAACATCCAATATAACATTATAACATACATTATAACATTCTAATATACATTCTAACATCCATTATAACATTCTAACATCCATTATAACATTCTAATATACATTCTAACATCCATTATAACATTCTAACTTCCATAATAACATTCTGACATTCTAATATACATTCTAACATCCATTATAACATTCTAACATACATTCTAACATTCTAATATACATTCTAACATCCATTATAACATTCTAACATACATTCTAACATTCTAATATACATTCTAAAATCAATTATAACATTCTAACATGGATTTTAACATTATAATATACATTATAACATCCATTATAACATTCTAACATACATTATAACATTCTAATATACATTCTAACATCCATTATAACATTCTAACATCTATAATAACATTCTAACATTCTAATATACATTTTAACATCCATTATAACATTCTAACATACATTCTAACATTCTAACATACATTATAACATTCTAACATACATTCTAACATCCATTATAACATTCTAACATACATTATAACAATCAAATATACATTCTAACATCCATTATAACATTCTAACATACATTATAAATTTCTAATATACATTCTAACATCCATTATAACATTCTAACATACTTTCTAACATTCTAATATACATTCTAAAATCAATTATAACATTCTAACATCCATTTTAACATTCTAATATACATTATAACATCCATTGTAACATTCTAACATACATTCTAACATTCTAACATACATTATAACATTCTAATATACATTCTAACATCCATTATAACATTCTAACATCCATAATAACATTCTAACATTCTAATATACATTGTAACATCCATTATAACATTCTAACATACATTCTAACATTCTAACATACATTATAACATTCTAATATACATTCTAACATCCATTATAACATTCTAACATACATTATAACAATCGAATATACATTCTAACATCCATTATAACATTCTAACAAACATTCTAACATTCTAATATACATTCTAAAATCAATTATAAACTTCTAACATCCATTATAACATTCTAATATACATTATAACATCCACTATAACATTCTAACATACATTATAACATTCTAACATACATTATAACATTCTAATATACATTCTAACATCCATTAAAACATTCTAACATTCTAATATACATTCTAACATCCATTATAACATTCTAACATACATTCTAACATTCTAATATACATTCTAACATCCATTATAACATTTTAACATACATTATAACTTTCTAATATACATTCTAACATAAAATATAACATTCTAACATCCATAATAACATTCTAACATACATTATAACATTCCAATATACATTCTAACATCCAATATAACATTCTAACATACATTATAACATTCTAATATACATTCTAACATCCATTATAACATTCTAACATCCATTATAACATTTTAATATACATTCTAACATCCATTATAACATTCTAACTTTCATAATAACATTCTGACATTCTAATATACATTCTAACATCCATTATAACATTATAACATACATTCTAACATTCTAATATACATTCTATCATCCATTATAACATTTTAACATACATTATAACTTTCTAATATACATTCTAACATCCAATTTAACATTCTAACATCCATAATAACATTCTAACATCCATTCTAACATTCCAATATACATTCTAACGTCCATTATAACATTCTAACATCCATTATAACATTCTAACATACATTATAACATTCTAATATACATTCTAACATCCATTATAACATTCTAACATCCATTCTAACATTCTAATATACATTCTAAAATCAATTATAACATTCTAACATGGATTTTAACATTATAATATACATTATAACATCCATTATAACATTCTAACATACATTATAACATTCTAATATACTTTCTAACATCCATTATAACATTCTAACATCTATAATAACATTCTAACATTCTAATATACATTCTAACATCCATTATAACATTCTAACATAAATTCTAACATTCTAACATACATTATAACATTCTAATATACATTCTAACATCCATTATAACATTCTAACATACATTATAACAATCAAATATACATTCTAACATCCATTATAACATTCTAACATACATTATAACATTCTAATATACATTCTAACATCCATTATAACATTTTAACATACATTATAAATTTCTAATAGACATTCTAACATCCATTATAACATTCTAACATACTTTCTAACATTCTAATATACATTCTAAAATCAATTATAACATTCTAACATCCATTTTAACATTCTAATATACATTATAACATCCATTGTAACATTCTAACATACATTATAACATTCTAACATACATTATAACATTCTAATATACATTCTAACATCCATTATAACATTCTAACATCCATAATAATATTCTAACATTCTAATATACATTGTAACATCCATTATAACATTCTAACATACATTCTAACATTCTAACATACATTATAACATTCTAATATGCATTCTAACATCCATTATAACATTCTAACATACATTATAACAATCGAATATACATTCTAACATCCATTATAACATTCTACCATACATTCTAACATTCTAATATACATTCTAACATCCATTATAACATTGTAACATACATTCTAACATTCTAATATACATTCTAAAATCAATTATAACATTCTAACATCCAATTTAACATTCTAATATACATTATAACATCCATTATAACATTCTAACATACATTATAACATTATAACATACATTATAACTTTCTAATATACATTCTAACATCCAATATAACATTCTAACATCCATAATAACATTCTAACATTCTAATATACATTGTAACATCCATTATAACATTCTAACATACATTCTAACATTCTAACATACATTATAACATTCTAATATACATGCTAACATCCATTATAACATTCTAACATACATTATAACATTCTAATATACATTCTAACATCCATTATAACATTCTAACATCCATAATAACATTCTAACATACATTCTAACATTCTAATATACATTATAACATCCATTATAACATTCTAACCTACATTCTAACATTCTAATATACATTCTAAAATCAATTATAACATTCTAACATCCATTTTAACATGCTAATATACATTATAACATCCATTATAACATTCTAACATACATTCTAACATTCTACCATACATTATAACATTCTAATATACATTCTAACATCCATTATAACATTTTAACATACATTATAACATTCTAATATACATTCTAACATCCGTTATAACATTCTAACATACATTATAACTTTCTAATATACATTCTATCATCCATTATAACATTCTAACATACATTCTAACATTCTAATATACATTCTAACATCCATTATAACATTCTAACATACATTCTAACATTCTAATATACATTCTAAAATCAATTATAACATTCTAACATCCATTTTAACATTCGAATATACATTATAGCATCCACTATAATATTCTAACATCCATTATAACATTCTAACATCCATTATAACATTCTAATATACATTCTAACATACATTATAACATTCTAACATACATTATAACATTCTAATATACATTCTAACATGCATACTAACATACATTATAACATTCTAATATACATTATAACATCCATTATAAAATTCTAACATACATTCTAAAATTCTAATATACATTATAACATCCATTGTAACATTCTAACATACATTATAACATTCTAATATACATTCTAACATTCTAATATACATTCTAACATACATTATAACATTCTAATATACATCCTAATATCCATTATAACATAATAACATACATTATAACATTCTAATATACATTCTAACATCCATTATAACATTCTATCATACATTATAACAATCCAATATACATTCTATCATCCATTATAACATTCTAACATACATTATGACATGGTAACATACATTATAACATTCTAATATACATTCTAACATCCATTATAACATTCTAACATACATTATAACAATCTAAAATACATTCTAACATCCATTCTAACATTCTAACATACATTATAACATTCTAATATACATTCTAACATCCATTATAACATATACCATACATTATTACAATCTAATATACATTCTAACATCCATTATAACATTCTAACATACATTCTAACATTCTAATATACATTCTAAAATCAATTCTAACATTCTAACATGGATTTTAACATTCTAATATACATTATAACATCCATTATAACATTCTAACATACATTATAACATTCTAATATACATTCTAACATCCATTATAACATTCTAACATCCATAATAACATTCTAACATTCTAATATACATTCTAACATCCATTATAACATTCTAATATCCATTTTAACATTCTAATATACATTATAACATCCATTATAACATTCTAACATACATTATAACATTCTAACATATATTATAACATTCTAATATACATTCTAACATCCATTCTAACATTCTAACATACATTCTAACATTCTAATATACATTCTAACATCCATTATAACATTCTAACATACATTATAACAATCGAATATACATTCTAACATCCATTATAACATTCTAACATACATTATAACATTCTAATATACATTCTAACATCCATTATAACATTTTAACATACATTATAAATTTCTAATATACATTCTAACATCCAATATAACATTCAAACATCCATAATAACATTCTAACATACATTCTAACATTCCAATATACATTATAACATCCATTATAACATTCTAACATACACTATAACATTCTAACATACATTATAACATTATAACATTCTAATATACATTCTAATATCCATTATAACATTCTAACATCCATAATAACATTCTAACATACATTCTAACATTCTAATATACATTCTAACATCCATTATAACATTCTAACATACATTCTAACATTCTAATATACATTCTAAAATCAATTATAACATTCTAACATCCATTTTAACATTCTAATATACATTATAACATCCATTATAACATTCTAACATACATTCTAACATTCTAACATACATTATAACATTCTAATGTACATTTTAACATCCATTATAACATTCTAACAAACATTATAACTTTCTAATATACATTCTAACAACAATATAACATTCTAACATCCATAATAACATTCTAACATACATTCTAACATTCTAATATACATTCTAACATCCATTATAACATTCTAACATACATTATAACTTTCTAATATACAGTCTAACATCCATTATAACATTCTAACAAACATTCTAACATTCTAATAAACATTCTAAAATCAATTATAACATTCTATCATCCATTTTAACATTCTAATATACATTCTAACATCCATTATAACATTCTAACATCCATAATAACATTCTAACATTCTAATATACATTCTATCATCCATTATAACATTCTAACATACATTCTAACATTCTAATATACATTCTAACATCCATTATAACATTTTAACATACATTATAACTTTCTAATATACATTCTAACATCCAATATAACATTCTAACATCCATAATAACATTCTAACATACATTCCAACTTTCCAATATACATTTTAACGTCCATTATACCATTCTAACATCCATTATAACATTCTAACATACATTATAACATTCTAATATACATTCTAACATCCATTATAACATTCTAACATACATTATAACAATCGAATAAACATTCTAACATCCATTATAACATTCTAACATACATTAGAACATTCTAATATACATTCTAACATCCATTATAACATTCTAACATCCATAATAACATTCTAACATACATTCTAACATTCTAATATACATTCTAACATCCATTATAACATTCTAACATACATTCTAACATTCTAATATATATTCTAAAATCAATTATAACATACTAACATCCATTTTAACATTCTAATATACATTATAACATCCATTATAACATTCTAACATACATTATAACATTCTAACATACATTATAACATTCTAATATACATTCTAACATCCATTATAACATTCTAACATCCATAATAACATTCTAACATTCTAATATACATTCAAACATCCATTATAACATTCTAACATACATTCTAACATTCTAATATACATTCTAACATCCATTATAACATTTTAACATACATTTTAACTTTCTAATATACATTCTAACATAAAATATAACATTCTAACATCCATAATAACATTCGAACATACATTATAACATTCCAATATACATTCTAACATCCAATATAACATTCTAACATACATTATAACATTCTAATATACATTCTAACATCCATTATAACATTCTAACATACATTATAACATTCTAATATACATTCTAACATCCATTATAACATTCTAACTTCCATAATAACATTCTGACATTCTAATATACATTATAACATCCATTATAACATTCTAACATACATTCTAACATTCTAATATACATTCTAACATCCATTATAACATTTTAACATACATTATAACTTTCTAATATACATTCTAACATCCAATATAACATTCTAACATCCATAATAACATTCTAACATCCATTCTAACATTCCAATATACATTCTAACGTCCATTATAACATTCTAACATCCATTATAACATTCTAACATACATTATAACATTCTAATATACATTCTAACATCCATTATAACATTCTAACATACATTATAACAATCAAATATACATTCTAACATCCATTATAACATTCTAACATACATTAGAACATTCTAATATACATTCTAACATCCATTATAACATTCTAACATCCATAATAACATTCTACCATACATTCGAACATTCTAATATACATTCTAACATCCATTATAACATTCTAACATACTTTCTAACATTCTAATATACATTCTAAAATCAATTATAACATTCTAACATCCATTTTAACATTCTAATATACATTATAACATCCATTATAACATTCTAACATACATTATAACATTCTAACATACATTATAACATTCTAATATACATTCTAACATCCATTATAACATTCTAACATCCATAATAACATTCTAACATTCTAATACACATTGTAACATCCATTATAACATTCTAACATACATTCTAACATTCTAACATACATTATAACATTCTAATATACATTCTAACATCCATTATAACATTCTAACATACATTATAACAATCGAATATACATTCTAACATCCATTATAACATTCTAACATACATTAGGACATTCTAATATACATTCTAACATCCATTATAACATTCTAACATCCATAATAACATTCTACCATACATTCTAACATTCTAATATACATTCTAACATCCATTATAACATTCTAACATACATTCTAACATTCTAATATACATGCTAAAATCAATTATAACATTCTATCATCCATTTTAACATTCTAATATACATTATAACATCCACTATAACATTCTAACATACATTATAACATTCTAACATACATTATAACATCCATTAAAACATTCTAACATCCATAATAACATTCTAACATTCTAATATACATTGTAACATCCATTATAACATTCTAACATACATTCTAACATTCTAATATACATTATAACATTCTAATATACATTCTAACATCCATTATAACATTCTAACATACATTATAACATTCTAATATACATTCTAACATCCATTATAACATTCTAACATCCATAATAACATTCTACCATACATTCGAACATTCTAATATACATTCTAACATCCATTATAACATTCTAACATACTTTCTAACATTCTAATATACATTCTAAAATCAATTATAACATTCTAACATCCATTTTAACATTCTAATATACATTATAACATCCATTATAACATTCTAACATACATTATAACATTCTAATATACATTCTAACATCCATTATAACATTCTAACATACATTATAACTTTCTAATATACAGTCTAACATCCATTATAACATTCTAACAAACATTCTAACATTCTAATAAACATTCTAAAATCAATTATAACATTCTATCATCCATTTAAACATTCTAATATACATTCTAACATCCATTATAACATTCTAACATCCATAATAACATTCTAACATTCTAATATACATTCTATCATCCATTATAACATTCTAACATACATTCTAACATTCTAATATACATTCTAACATCCATTATAACATTTTAACATACATTATAACTTTCTAATATACATTCTAACATCCAATATAACATTCTAACATCCATAATAACATTCTAACATACATTCCAACTTTCCAATATACATTTTAACATCCATTATAACATTCTAACATCCATTATAACATTCTAACATACATTATAACATTCTAATATACATTCTAACATCCATTATAACATTCTAACATACATTATAACAATCGAATAAACATTCTAACATCCATTATAACATTCTAACATACATTAGAACATTCTAATATACATTCTAACATCCATTATAACATTCTAACATCCATAATAACATTCTAACATACATTCTAACATTCTAATATACATTCTAACATCCATTATAACATTCTAACATACATTCTAACATTCTAATATATATTCTAAAATCAATTATAACATATTAACATCCATTTTAACATTCTAATATACATTATAACATCCATTATAACATTCTAACATACATTATAACATTCTAACATACATTATAACATTCTAATATACATTCTAACATCCATTATAACATTCTAACATCCATAATAACATTCTAACATTCTAATATACATTCAAACATCCATTATAACATTCTAACATACATTCTAACATTCTAATATACATTCTAACATCAATTATAACATTTTAACATACATTTTAACTTTCTAATATACATTCTAACATAAAATATAACATTCTAACATCCATAATAACATTCGAACATACATTATAACATTCCAATATACATTCTAACATCCAATATAACATTCTAACATACATTATAACATTCTAACATACATTATAACATTCTAATATACATTCTAACATCCATTATAACATTCTAACTTCCATAATAACATTCTGACATTCTAATATACATTATAACATCCATTATAACATTCTAACATACATTCTAACATTCTAATATACATTCTAACATCCATTATAACATTTTAACATACATTATAACTTTCTAATATACATTCTAACATCCAATATAACATTCTAACATCCATAATAACATTCTAACATCCATTCTAACATTCCAATATACATTCTAACGTCCATTATAACATTCTAACATCCATTATAACATTCTAACATACATTATAACATTCTAATATACATTCTAACATCCATTATAACATTCTAACATACATTATAACAATCAAATATACATTCTAACATCCATTATAACATTCTAACATACATTAGAACATTCTAATATACATTCTAACATCCATTATAACATTCTAACATCCATAATAACATTCTACCATACATTCGAACATTCTAATATACATTCTAACATTCTAATATACATTCTAAAATCAATTATAACATTCTAACATCCATTTTAACATTTTAATATACATTATAACATCCACTATAACATTCTAACATACATTATAACATTCTAACATACATTATAACATTCTAATATACATTCTAACATCCATTATAACATTCTAACATACATTATAACAATCGAATATACATTCTAACATCCATTATAACATTCTAACATACATTAGAACATTCTAATATACATTTTAACATCCATTATAACATTCTTACATCCATAATAACATTCTACCATACATTCTAACATTCTAATATACATTCTAACATCCATTATAACATTCTAACAAACATTCTAACATTCTAATATACATTCTAAAATCAATTATAACATTCTATCATCCATTTTAACATTCTAATATACATTCTAACATCCATTATAACATTCTAACATCCATAATAACATTCTAACATTCTAATATACATTCTAACATCCATTATAACATTCTAACATACATTCTAACATTCTAATATACATTCTAACATCCATTATAACATTTTAACATACATTATAACTTTCTAATATACATTCTAACATCCAATATAACATTCTAACATACATTCTTACTTTCCAATATACATTTTAACGTCCATTCTAACATTCTAACATCCATTATAACATTCTAACATACATTATAACATTCTAATATACATTCTAACATCCATTATAACATTCTAACATACATTATAACAATCGAATATACATTCTAACATCCATTATAACATTCTAACATACATTAGAACATTCTAATATACATTCTAACATCCATTATAACATTCTAACATCCATAATAACATTCTAACATACATTCTAACATTCTAATATATATTCTAAAATCAATTATAGCATTCTAACATCCATTTTAACATTCTAATATACATTATAACATCCATTATAACATTCTAACATACATTATAACATTCTAATATACATTCTAACATCCATAATAACATTCTAACATTCTAATATACATTATAACATCCATTATAACATTCCAATATACATTCTAACATCCAATATAACATTCTAACATACATTATAACATTCTAATATACATTCTAACATCCATTATAACATTCTAACATACATTATAACATTCTAATATACATTCTAACATCCATTATAACATTCTAACTTCCATAATAACATTCTGACATTCTAATATACATTATAACATCCATTATAACATTCTAACATACATTCTAACATTCTAATATACATTCTAACATCCATTATAACATTTTAACATACATTATAACTTTCTAATATACATTCTAACATCCAATATAACATTCTAACATCCATAATAACATTCTAACATCCATTCTAACATTCCAATATACATTCTAACGTCCATTATAACATTCTAACATCCATTATAACATTCTAACATACATTATAACATTCTAATATACATTCTAACATCCATTATAACATTCTAACATACATTATAACAATCAAATATACATTCTAACATCCATTATAACATTCTAACATACATTAGAACATTCTAATATACATTCTAACATCCATTATAACATTCTAACATCCATAATAACATTCTACCATACATTCGAACATTCTAATATACATTCTAACATCCATTATAACATTCTAACATACTTTCTAACATTCTAATATACATTCTAAAATCAATTATAACATTCTAACATCCATTTTAACATTCTAATATACATTATAACATCCATTATAACATTCTAACATACATTATAACATTCTAACATACATTATAACATTCTAATATACATTCTAACATCCATTATAACATTCTAACATCCATAATAACATTCTAACATTCTAATACACATTGTAACATCCATTATAACATTCTAACATACATTCTAACATTCTAACATACATTATAACATTCTAATATACATTCTAACATCCATTATAACATTCTAACATACATTATAACAATCGAATATACATTCTAACATCCATTATAACATTCTAACATACATTAGGACATTCTAATATACATTCTAACATCCATTATAACATTCTAACATCCATAATAACATTCTACCATACATTCTAACATTCTAATATACATTCTAACATCCATTATAACATTCTAACATACATTCTAACATTCTAATATACATGCTAAAATCAATTATAACATTCTATCATCCATTTTAACATTCTAATATACATTATAACATCCACTATAACATTCTAACATACATTATAACATTCTAACATACATTATAACATCCATTAAAACATTCTAACATCCATAATAACATTCTAACATTCTAATATACATTGTAACATCCATTATAACATTCTAACATACATTCTAACATTCTAATATACATTATAACATTCTAATATACATTCTAACATCCATTATAACATTCTAACATACATTATAACATTCTAATATACATTCTAACATCCATTATAACATTCTAACATCCATAATAACATTCTACCATACATTCGAACATTCTAATATACATTCTAACATCCATTATAACATTCTAACATACTTTCTAACATTCTAATATACATTCTAAAATCAATTATAACATTCTAACATCCATTTTAACATTCTAATATACATTATAACATCCATTATAACATTCTAACATACATTATAACATTCTAATATACATTCTAACATACATTATAACATTCTAACATACATTATAACTTTCTAATATACAGTCTAACATCCATTATAACATTCTAACAAACATTCTAACATTCTAATAAACATTCTAAAATCAATTATAACATTCTATCATCCATTTAAACATTCTAATATACATTCTAACATCCATTATAACATTCTAACATCCATAATAACATTCTAACATTCTAATATACATTCTATCATCCATTATAACATTCTAACATACATTCTAACATTCTAATATACATTCTAACATCCATTATAACATTTTAACATACATTATAACTTTCTAATATACATTCTAACATCCAATATAACATTCTAACATCCATAATAACATTCTAACATACATTCCAACTTTCCAATATACATTTTAACATCCATTATAACATTCTAACATCCATTATAACATTCTAACATACATTATAACATTCTAATATACATTCTAACATCCATTATAACATTCTAACATACATTATAACAATCGAATAAACATTCTAACATCCATTATAACATTCTAACATACATTAGAACATTCTAATATACATTCTAACATCCATTATAACATTCTAACATCCATAATAACATTCTAACATACATTCTAACATTCTAATATACATTCTAACATCCATTATAACATTCTAACATACATTCTAACATTCTAATATATATTCTAAAATCAATTATAACATATTAACATCCATTTTAACATTCTAATATACATTATAACATCCATTATAACATTCTAACATACATTATAACATTCTAACATACATTATAACATTCTAATATACATTCTAACATCCATTATAACATTCTAACATCCATAATAACATTCTAACATTCTAATATACATTCAAACATCCATTATAACATTCTAACATACATTCTAACATTCTAATATACATTCTAACATCAATTATAACATTTTAACATACATTTTAACTTTCTAATATACATTCTAACATAAAATATAACATTCTAACATCCATAATAACATTCGAACATACATTATAACATTCCAATATACATTCTAACATCCAATATAACATTCTAACATACATTATAACATTCTAACATACATTATAACATTCTAATATACATTCTAACATCCATTATAACATTCTAACTTCCATAATAACATTCTGACATTCTAATATACATTATAACATCCATTATAACATTCTAACATACATTCTAACATTCTAATATACATTCTAACATCCATTATAACATTTTAACATACATTATAACTTTCTAATATACATTCTAACATCCAATATAACATTCTAACATCCATAATAACATTCTAACATCCATTCTAACATTCCAATATACATTCTAACGTCCATTATAACATTCTAACATCCATTATAACATTCTAACATACATTATAACATTCTAATATACATTCTAACATCCATTATAACATTCTAACATACATTATAACAATCAAATATACATTCTAACATCCATTATAACATTCTAACATACATTAGAACATTCTAATATACATTCTAACATCCATTATAACATTCTAACATCCATAATAACATTCTACCATACATTCGAACATTCTAATATACATTCTAACATCCATTATAACATTCTAACATACATTCTAACATTCTAATATACATTCTAAAATCAATTATAACATTCTAACATCCATTTTAACATTTTAATATACATTATAACATCCACTATAACATTCTAACATACATTATAACATTCTAACATACATTATAACATTCTAATATACATTCTAACATCCATTATAACATTCTAACATACATTATAACAATCGAATATACATTCTAACATCCATTATAACATTCTAACATACATTAGAACATTCTAATATACATTTTAACATCCATTATAACATTCTTACATCCATAATAACATTCTACCATACATTCTAACATTCTAATATACATTCTAACATCCATTATAACATTCTAACAAACATTCTAACATTCTAATATACATTCTAAAATCAATTATAACATTCTATCATCCATTTTAACATTCTAATATACATTCTAACATCCATTATAACATTCTAACATCCATAATAACATTCTAACATTCTAATATACATTCTAACATCCATTATAACATTCTAACATACATTCTAACATTCTAATATACATTCTAACATCCATTATAACATTTTAACATACATTATAACTTTCTAATATACATTCTAACATCCAATATAACATTCTAACATACATTCTAACTTTCCAATATACATTTTAACGTCCATTCTAACATTCTAACATCCATTATAACATTCTAACATACATTATAACATTCTAATATACATTCTAACATCCATTATAACATTCTAACATACATTATAACATTCGAATATACATTCTAACATCCATTATAACATTCTAACATACATTAGAACATTCTAATATACATTCTAACATCCATTATAACATTCTAACATCCATAATAACATTCTAACATACATTCTAACATTCTAATATATATTCTAAAATCAATTATAGCATTCTAACATCCATTTTAACATTCTAATATACATTATAACATCCATTATAACATTCTAACATACATTATAACATTCTAATATACATTCTAACATCCATAATAACATTCTAACATTCTAATATACATTATAACATCCATTATAACATTCTAACATACATTCTAACATACTAATATACATTCTAACATCCATTATAACATTTTAACATACATTATAACTTTCTAATATACATTCTAACATAAAATATAACATTCTAACATACATTATAACATTCTAATATACATTCTAACATCCATTATAACATTCTAACATCCATTATAACATTCTAATATACATTCTAACATCCATTATAACATTCTAACTTCCATAATAACATTCTGACATTCTAATATACATTCTAACATCCATTATAACATTCTAACATACATTCTAACATTCTAATATACATTCTAACATCCATTATAACATTTTAACATACATTATAACTTTCTAATATACATTCTAACATCCAATTTAACATTCTAACATCCATAATAACATTCTAACATCCATTCTAACATTCCAATATACATTCTAACGTCCATTATAACATTCTAACATCCATTATAACATTATAACATACATTATAACATTCTAATATACATTCTAACATCCATTATAACATTCTAACATACTTTATAACAATCGAATATAGATTCTAACATCCATTATAACATTCTATCATACATTAGAACATTCTAATATACATTCTAACATCCATTATAACATTCTAACATCCATAATAACATTCTACCATACATTCTAACATTCTAATATACATTCTAACATCCATTATAACATTCTAACATGGATTTTAACATTATAATATACATTATAACATCCATTATAACATTCTAACATACATTATAACATTCTAATATACATTCTAACATCCATTATAACATTCTAACATCTATAATAACATTCTAACATTCTAATATACATTCTAACATCCATTATAACATTCTAACATACATTCTAACATACATTATAACATTCTAATATACATTCTAACATCCATTATAACATTCTAACATACATTATAACAATCAAATATACATTCTAACATCCATTATAACATACTAACATACATTATAACATTCTAATATACATTCTAACATCCATTATAACATTTTAACATACATTATAAATTTCTAATATACATTCTAACATCCATTATAACATTCTAACATACTTTCTAACATTCTAATATACATTCTAAAATCAATTATAACATTCTAACATCCATTTTAACATTCTAATATACATTATAACATCCATTGTAACATTCTAACATACATTATAACATTCTAATATACATTCTAACATCCATTATAACATTCTAACATCCATAATAACATTATAACATTCTAATATACATTGTAACATCCATTATAACATTCTAACATACATTCTAACATTCTAACATACATTATAACATTCTAATATACATTCTAACATCCATTATAACATTCTAACATACATTATAACAATCGAATATACATTCTAACATCCATTATAACATTCTAACATCCATAATAACATTCTAACATTCTAATATACATTTTAACATCCATTATAACATTCTAACATACATTCTAACATTCTAACATACATTATAACATTCTAATATACATTCTAACATCCATTATAACATTCTAACATACATTATAACAATCGAATATACATTCTAACATCCATTATAACATTCTAACATACATTAGAACATTCTAATATACATTCTAACATCCATTATAACATTCTAACATCCATAATAACATTCTACCATACATTCTAACATTCTAATATACATTCTAACATCCATTATAACATTCTAACATACATTCTAACATTCTAATATACATTCTAAAATCAATTATAACATTCTAACATCCATTTTAACATTCTAATATACATTATAACATCCACTATAACATTCTAACATACATTATAACATTCTAACATACATTATAACATTCTAATATACATTCTAACATCCATTATAACATTCTAACATACATTATAACAATCGAATATACATTCTAACATCCATTATAACATTCTAACATACATTAGAACATTCTAATATACATTTTAACATCCATTATAACATTCTAACATCCATAATAACATTCTACCATACATTCTAACATTCTAATATACATTCTAACATCCATTATAACATTCTAACAAACATTCTAACATTCTAATATACATTCTAAAATCAATTATAACATTCTATCATCCATTTTAACATTCTAATATACATTCTAACATCCATTATAACATTCTAACATCCATAATAACATTCTAACATTCTAATATACATTCTAACATCCATTATAACATTCTAACATACATTCTAACATTCTAATATACATTCTAACATCCATTATAACATTTTAACATACATTATAACTTTCTAATATACATTATAGCATCCACTATAATATTCTAACATCCATTATAACATTCTAACATCCATTATAACATTCTAATATACATTCTAACATCCATTATAACATTCTAACATACATTATAACATTCTAATATACATTCTAACATGCATTCTAACATACATTATAACATTCTAATATATATTATAACATCCATTATAACATTCTAACATACATTCTAAAATTCTAATATACATTATAACATCCATTGTAACATTCTAACATACATTATAACATTCTAATATACATTCTAACATTCTAATATACATTCTAACATACATTATAACATTCTAATATACATCCTAATATCCATTATAACATAATAACATACATTATAACATTCTAATATACATTCTAACATCCATTATAACATTCTATCATACATTATAACAATCCAATATACATTCTATCATCCATTATAACATTCTAACATACATTATGACATGGTAACATACATTATAACATTCTAATATACATTCTAACATCCATTATAACATTCTAACATACATTATAACAATCTAAAATACATTCTAACATCCATTCTAACATTCTAACATACATTATAACATTCTAATATACATTCTAACATCCATTATAACATATATCATACATTATTACAATCTAATATACATTCTAACATCCATTATAACATTCTAACATACATTCTAACATTCTAATATACATTCTAAAATCAATTCTAACATTCTAACATGGATTTTAACATTCTAATATACATTTTAACATCCATTATAACATTCTAACATACATTATAACATTCTAATATACATTCTAACATCCATTATAACATTCTAACATACATTAAAACTTTCTAATATACAGTCTAACATCCATTATAACATTCTAACAAACATTCTAACATTCTAATAAACATTCTATAATCAATTATAACATTCTATCATCTATTTTAACATTCTAATATACATTCTAACATCCATTATAACATTTAAACATCCATAATAACATTCTAACATTCTAATATACATTCTAACATCCATTATAACATTCTAACATACATTCTAACATTCTAATATACATTCTAACATCCATTATAACATTTTAACATACATTATAACTTTCTAATATACATTCTAACATCCAATATAACATTCTAACATCCATAATAACATTCTAACATACATTCTAACTTTCCAATATACATTTTAACATCCATTATAACATTCTAACATCCATTATAACATTCTAACATACATTATAACATTCTAATATACATTCTAACATCCATTATAACATTCTAACATACATTATAACAATCGAATAAACATTCTAACATCCATTATAACATTCTAACATACATTAGAACATTCTAATATACATTCTAACATCCATTATAACATTCTAACATCCATAATAACATTCTAACATACATTCTAACATTCTAATATACATTCTAACATCCATTATAACATTCTAACATACATTCTAACATTCTAATATATATTCTAAAATCAATTATAACATACTAACATCCATTTTAACATTCTAACATACATTATAACATTCTAACATACATTATAACATTCTAATATACATTCTAACATCCATAATAACATTCTAACATTCTAATATACATTCAAACATCCATTATAACATTCTAACATACATTCTAACATTCTAATATACATTCTAACATCCATTATAACATTCTAACATACATTATAACATTCTAATATACATTCTAACATCCATTATAACATTCTAACTTCCATAATAACATTCTGACATTCTAATATACATTATAACATCCATTATAACATTCTAACATACATTCTAACATTCTAATATACATTCTAACATCCATTATAACATTTTAACATACATTATAACTTTCTAATATACATTCTAACATCCAATATAACATTCTAACATCCATAATAACATTCTAACATCCATTCTAACATTCCAATATACATTCTAACGTCCATTATAACATTCTAACATCCATTATAACATTCTAACATACATTATAACATTCTAATATACATTCTAACATATATTCTAACATTCTAACATACATTATAACAATCGAATATACATTCTAACATCCATTATAACATTCTAACATACATTAGAACATTCTAATATACATTCTAACATCCATTATAACATTCTAACATCCATAATAACATTCTACCATACATTCGAACATTCTAATATACATTCTAACATCCATTATAACATTCTAACATACTTTCTAACATTCTAATATACATTCTAAAATCAATTATAACATTCTAACATCCATTTTAACATTCTAATATACATTATAACATCCATTATAACATTCTAACATACATTATAACATTCTAATATACATTCTAACATCCATTATAACATTCTAACATCCATAATAACATTCTAACATTCTAATATACATTGTAACATCCATTATAACATTCTAACATACATTCTAACATTCTAACATACATTATAACATTCTAATATACATTCTAACATCCATTATAACATTCTAACATACATTATAACAATCGAAAATACATTCTAACATCCATTATAACATTCTAACATACATTAGGACATTCTAATATACATTCTAACATCCATTATAACATTCTAACATCCATAATAACATTCTACCATACATTCTAACATTCTAATATACATTCTAACATCCATTATAACATTCTAACATACATTCTAACATTCTAATATACATTCTAAAATCAATTATAACATTCTAACATCCATTTTAACATTCTAATATACATTATAACATCCACTATAACATTCTAACATACATTATAACATTCTAACATACATTATAACATTCTAATATACATTCTAACATCCATTAAAACATTCTAACATCCATAATAACATTCTAACATTCTAATATACATTCTAACATCCATTATTACATTCTAACATACATTCTAACATTCTAATATACATTTTAACATCCATTATAACATTTTAACATACAATATAACTTTCTAATATACATTCTAACATAAAATATAACATTCTAAAATCCATAATAACATTCTAACATACATTATAACATTCCAATATACATTCTAACATCCAATATAACATTATAACATACATTATAACATTCTAATATACATTCTAACATCCATTATAACATTCTAACATCCATTATAACATTCTAATATACATTCTAACATCCATTATAACATTCTAACTTCCATAATAACATTCTGACATTCTAATATACATTCTAACATCCATTATAACATTCTAACATACATTCTAACATTCTAATATACATTCTAACATCCATTATAACATTTTAACATGCATTATAACTTTCTAATATACATTCTAACATCCAATTTAACATTCTAACATCCATAATAACATTCTAACATCCATTCTAACATTCCAATATACATTCTAACGTCCATTATAACATTCTAACATCCATTATAACATTCTAACATACATTATAACATTCTAATATACATTCTAACATCCATTATAACATTCTAACATACTTTATAACAATCGAATATACATTCTAACATCCATTATAACATTCTAACATACATTAGAACATTCTAATATACATTCTAACATCCATTATAACATTCTAACATCCATAATAACATTCTACCATACATTCTAACATTCTAATATACATTCTAACATCCATTATAACATTCTAACATACATTCTAACATTCTAATATACATTCTAAAATCAATTATAACATTCTAACATGGATTTTAACATTATAATATACATTATAACATCCATTATAACATTCTAACATACATTATAACATTCTAATATACATTCTAACATCCATTATAACATTCTAACATCTATAATAACATTCTAACATTCTAATATACATTCTAACATCCATTATAACATTCTAACATACATTCTAACATTCTAATATACATTCTAACATCCATTATAACATTCTAACATACATTATAACAATCAAATATACATTCTAACATCCATTATAACATTCTAACATACATTATAACATTCTAATATACATTCTAACATCCATTATAACATTTTAACATACATTATAAATTTCTAATATACATTCTAACATCCATTATAACATTCTAACATACTTTCTAACATTCTAATATACATTCTAAAATCAATTATAACATTCTAAAATCCATTTTAACATTCTAATATACATTATAACATCCATTGTAACATTCTAACATACATTATAACATTCTAACATACATTATAACATTCTAATATACATTCTAACATCCATTATAACATTCTAACATCCATAATAACATTCTAACATTCTAATATACATTGTAACATCCATTATAACATTCTAACATACATTCTAACATTCTAACATACATTATAACATTCTAATATACATTCTAACATCCATTATAACATTCTAACATACATTATAACAATCGAATATACATTCTAACATCCATTATAACATTCTAACATACATTAGAACATTCTAATATACATTCTAACATCCATTATAACATTCTAACATCCATAATAACATTCTACCATACATTCTAACATTCTAATATACATTCTAACATCCATTATAACATTCTAACATACATTCTAACATTCTAATATACATTCTAAAATCAATTATAACATTCTAACATCCATTTTAACATTCTAATATACATTATAACATCCACTATAACATTCTAACATACATTATAACATTCTAACATACATTATAACATTCTAATATACATTCTAACATCCATTATAACATTCTAACATACATTATAACAATCGAATATACATTCTAACATCCATTATAACATTCTAACATACATTAGAACATTCTAATATACATTTTAACATCCATTATAACATTCTAACATCCATAATAACATTCTACCATACATTCTAACATTCTAATATACATTCTAACATCCATTATAACATTCTAACATACATTCTAACATTTTAATATACATTCTAAAATCAATTATAACATTCTAACATCCATTTTAACATTCTAATATACATTATAACATCCACTATAACATTCTAACATACATTATAACATTCTAACATACATTATAACATTCTAATATACATTCTAACATCCATTAAAACATTCTAACATCCATAATAACATTCTAACATTCTAATATACATTCTAACATCCATTATAACATTCTAACATACATTCTAACATTCTAATATACATTCTAACATCCATTATAACATTTTAACATACATTATAACTTTCTAATATACATTCTAACATAAAATATAACATTCTAACATCCATAATAACATTCTAACATACATTATAACATTCCAATATACATTCTAACATCCAATATAACATTCTAACATACATTATAACATTCTAATATACATTCTAACATCCATTATAACATTCTAACATCCATTATAACATTCTAATATACATTCTAACATCCATTATAACATTCTAACTTCCATAATAACATTCTGACATTCTAATATACATTCTAACATCCATTATAACATTCTAACATACATTCTAACATTCTAATATACATTCTAACATCCATTATAACATTTTAACATACATTATAACTTTCTAATATACATTCTAACATCCAATTTAACATTCTAACATCCATAATAACATTCTAACATCCATTCTAACATTCCAATATACATTCTAACGTCCATTATAACATTCTAACATCCATTATAACATTCTAACATACATTATAACATTCTAATATACATTCTAACATCCATTATAACATTCTAACATACTTTATAACAATCGAATATACATTTTAACATCCATTATAACATTCTAACATACATTAGAACATTCTAATATACATTCTAACATCCATTATAACATTCTAACATCCATAATAACATTCTACCATACATTCTAACATTCTAATATACATTCTAACATCCATTATAACATTCTAACATACATTCTAACATTCTAATATACATTCTAAAATCAATTATAACATTCTAACATGGATTTTAACATTATAATATACATTATAACATCCATTATAACATTCTAATATACATTCTAACATCCATTATAACATTTTAACATACATTATAAATTTCTAATATACATTCTAACATCCATTATAACATTCTAACATACTTTCTAACATTCTAATATACATTCTAAAATCAATTATAACATTCTAACATCCATTTTAACATTCTAATATACATTATAACATCCATTGTAACATTCTAACATACATTATAACATTCTAACATACATTATAACTTCTAATATACATTCTAACATCCATTATAACATTCTAACATCCATAATAACATTCTAACTTTCTAATATACATTGTAACATCCATTATAACATTCTAACATACATTCTAACATTCTAACATACATTATAACATTCTAATATGCATTCTAACATCCATTATAACATTCTAACATACATTATAACAATCGAATATAAATTCTAACATCCATTATAACATTCTAACATACATTAGAACATTCTAATATACATTCTAACATCCATTCTAACATTCTAACATCCATAATAACATTCTACCATACATTCTAACATTCTAATATACATTCTAACATCCATTATAACATTCTAACATACATTCTAACATTCTAATATACATTCTAAAATCAATTATAACATTCTAACATCCAATTTAACATTCTAACATATATTATAACATTGTAATATACATTCTAATATCCATTCTAACATTCTAACATACATTATAACATTCTAATATACATTATAACATCCATTATAACATATACCATTCATTATAACAATCTAATATACATTCTAACATCCACTATAACATTTTAATATACATTTTAACATTCTAATATACATTCTAACATCCATTATAACATTCTATCATACATTATAACATTCCAGTATACATTATAACATCTATTATAACATTATAACATATATTCTATCATTCTAATATACATTCAAACATCCATAATAACATTCTAACATACATTCTAACATTCTAACATACATTCTAACATACATTATAACATTCTAACATACATTATAACATTCTAATATACATTCTAACATCCATTATAACATACTAAAATACATTATAACAATCGAATATACATTCTAACATCCATTATAACATTCTAACATACATTCTAACATTCTAATATACATTCTAACATCCATTATAACATTCTAACATACATTCTAACATTCTAATATACATTCTAAAATCAATTATAACATTCTAACATCCATTTTAACATTCTAATATACATTCTAACATCCATTAAAACATTCTAACATCCATAATAACATTCTAACATTCTAATATACAATTTAACATCCATTATAACATTCTAACATACATTCTAACATTCTAACATACATTATAACATTCTAATATACATGCTAACATCCATTATAACATTCTAACATACATTATAACATTCTAATATACATTCTAACATCCATTATAACATTCTAACATCCATAATAACATTCTAACATACATTCTAACATTCTAATATACATTATAACATCCATTATAACATTCTAACATACATTCTAACATTCTAATATACATTCTAAAATCAATTATAACATTCTAACATCCATTTTAACATGCTAATATACATTATAACATCCATTATAACATTCTAACTTACATTCTAACATTCTACCATACATTATAACATTCTAATATACATTCTAACATCCATTATAACATTTTAACATACATTATAACATTCTAATATACATTCTAACATCCGTTATAACATTCTAACATACATTATAACTTTCTAATATACATTCTATCATCCATTATAACATTCTAACATACATTCTAACATTCTAATATACATTCTAACATCCATTATAACATTCTAACATACATTCTAACATTCTAATATACATTCTAAAATCAATTATAACATTCTAACATCCATTTTAACATTCTAATATACATTATAGCATCCACTATAATATTATAACATCCATTATAACATTCTAACATCCATTATAACATTCTAATATACATTCTAACATCCATTATAACATTCTAACATACATTATAACATTCTAATATACATTCTAACATGCATTCTAACATACATTATAACATTCTAATATACATTATAACATCCATTATAACATTCTAACATACATTCTAAAATTCTAATATACATTATAACATCCATTGTAACATTCTAACATACATTATAACATTCTAATATACATTCTAACATTCCAATATACATTCTAACATACATTATAACATTCTAATATACATCCTAATATCCATTATAACATAATAACATACATTATAACATTCTAATATACATTCTAACATCCATTATAACATTCTATCATACATTATAACAATCCAATATACATTCTATCATCCATTATAACTTTCTAACATACATTATGACATGGTAACATACATTATAACATTCTAATATACATTCTAACATCCATTATAACATTCTAACATACATTATAACAATCTAAAATACATTCTAACATCCATTCTAACATTCTAACATACATTATAACATTCTAATATACATTCTAACATCCATTATAACATATACCATACATTATTACAATCGAATATACATTCTAACATCCATTATAACATTCTAATATACATTCTAAAATCAATTCTAACATTCTAACATGGATTTTAACATTCTATCATACATTATAACAATCCAATATACATTCTATCATCCATTATAACATTCTAACATACATTATGACATGGTAACATACATTATAACATTCTAATATACATTCTAACATCCATTATAACATTCTAACATACATTATAACATTCTAATATACATTCTAACATCCATTATAACATTTTAACATCCATAATAACATTCTAACATTCTAATATACATTCTAACATCCATTATAACATTCTAACATACATTCTAACATTCTAACATACATTATAACATTCTAATATACATTCTAACATCCATTATAACATTCTAACATACATTATAACAATCGAATATACATTCTAACATCCATTATAACATTCTAACATACATTATAACATTCTAATATACATTCTAACATCCATTATAACATTTTAACATACATTATAAATTTCTAATATACATTCTAACATCCAATATAACATTCAAACATCCATAATAACATTCTAACATACATTCTAACATTCCAATATACATTCTAACATCCATTATAACATTCTAACATACACTATAACATTCTAACATACATTATAACATTATAACATTCTAATATACATTCTAATATCCATTATAACATTCTAACATCCATAATAACATTCTAACATACATTCTAACATTCTAATATACATTCTAACATCCATTATAACATTCTAACATACATTCTAACATTCTAATATACATTATAACATCCATTATAACATTCTAACATACATTCTAACATTCTAACATACATTATAACATTCTAATATACATTTTAACATCCATTATAACATTCTAACAAACATTATAACTTTCTAATATACATTCTAACAACAATATAACATTCTAACATCCATAATAACATTCTAACATACATTCTAACATTCTAATATACATTCTAACATCCATTATAACATTCTAACATACATTATAACTTTCTAATATACAGTCTAACATCCATTATAACATTCTAACAAACATTCTAACATTCTAATAAACATTCTAAAATCAATTATAACATTCTATCATCCATTTTAACATTCTAATATACATTCTAACATCCATTATAACATTCTAACATCCATAATAACATTCTAACATTCTAATATACATTCTATCATCCATTATAACATTCTAACATACATTCTAACATTCTAATATACATTCTAACATCCATTATAACGTTTTAACATACATTATAACTTTCTAATATACATTCTAACATCCAATATAACATTCTAACATCCATAATAACATTCTAACATACATTCCAACTTTCCAATATACATTTTAACGTCCATTATAACATTCTAACATCCATTATAACATTCTAACATACATTATAACATTCTAATATACATTCTAACATCCATTATAACATTCTAACATACATTCTAACATTCTAATATACATTCTAACATCCATTATAACGTTTTAACATACATTATAACTTTCTAATATACATTCTAACATCCAATATAACATTCTAACATCCATAATAACATTCTAACATACATTCCAACTTTCCAATATACATTTTAACGTCCATTATAACATTCTAACATCCATTATAACATTCTAACATACATTATAACATTCTAATATACATTCTAACATCCATTATAACATTCTAACATACATTATAACAATCGAATAAACATTCTAACATCCATTATAACATTCTAACATACATTAGAACATTTTAATATACATTCTAACATCCATTATAACATTCTAACATCCATAATAACATTCTAACATACATTCTAACATTCTAATATACATTCTAACATCCATTATAACATTCTAACATACATTCTAACATTCTAATATATATTCTAAAATCAATTATAACATACTAACATCCATTTTAACATTCTAATATACATTATAACATCCATTATAACATTCTAACATACATTATAACATTCTAACATACATTATAACATTCTAATATACATTCTAACATCCATTATAACATTCTAACATCCATAATAACATTCTAACATTCTAATATACATTCAAACATCCATTATAACATTCTAACATACATTCTAACATTCTAATATACATTCTAACATCCATTATAACATTTTAACATACATTTTAACTTTCTAATATACATTCTAACATAAAATATAACATTCTAACATCCATAATAACATTCGAACATACATTATAACATTCCAATATACATTCTAACATCCAATATAACATTCTAACATACATTATAACATTCTAATATACATTCTAACATCCATTATAACATTCTAACATACATTATAACATTCTAATATACATTCTAACATCCATTATAACATTCTAACTTCCATAATAACATTCTGACATTCTAATATACATTATAACATCCATTATAACATTATAACATACATTCTAACATTCCAATATACATTCTAACATCCATTATAACATTTTAACATACATTATAACTTTCTAATATACATTCTAACATCCAATATAACATTCTAACATCCATAATAACATTCTAACATCCATTATAACATTCCAATATACATTCTAACGTCCATTATAACATTCTAACATCCATTATAACATTCTAACATACATTATAACATTCTATTATACATTCTAACATCCATTATAACATTCTAACATACATTATAACAATCAAATATACATTCTAACATCCATTATAACATTCTAACATACATTAGAACATTCTAATATACATTCTAACATCCATTATAACATTCTAACATCCATAATAACATTCTACCATACATTCGAACATTCTAATATACATTCTAACATCCATTATAACATTCTAACATACATTATAACAATCGAATATACATTCTAACATCCATTATAGCATTCTAACATACATTAGGACATTCTAATATACATTCTAACATCCATTATAACATTCTAACATCCATAATAGCATTCTACCATACATTCTAACATTCTAATATACATTCTAACATCCATTCTAACATTCTAACATACATTCTAACATTCTAATATACATTCTAAAATCAATTATAACATTCTAACATCCATTTTAACATTCTAATATACATTATAACATCCACTATAACATTCTAACATACATTATAACATTCTAACATACATTATAACATTCTAATATACATTCTAACATCCATTAAAACATTCTAACATCTATAATAACATTCTAACATTCTAATATACATTGTAACATCCATTATAACATTCTAACATACATTCTAACATTCTAACATACATTATAACATTCTAATATACATTCTAACATCCATTATAACATTCTAACATACATTATAACATTCTAATATACATTCTAACATCCATTATAACATTCTAACATCCATAATAACATTCTAACATACATTCTAACATTCTAATATACATTCTATCATCCATTATAACATTCTAACATACATTCTAACATTCTAATATACATTCTAAAATCAATTATAACATTCTAACATCCATTTTAACATGCTAATATACATTCTAACATCCATTATAACATTCTAACAAACATTATAACTTTCTAATATACATTCTAACAACAATATAACATTCTAACATCCATAATAACATTCTAACATACATTCTAACTTTCTAATATACATTCTAACATCCATTATAACATTCTAACATACATTATAACTTTCTAATATACATTCTAACATCCATTATAACATTCTAACAAACATTCTAACATTCTAATATACATTCTAAAATCAATTATAACATTCTATCATCCATTTTAACATTCTAATATACATTCTAACATCCATTATAACATTCTAACATCCATAATAACATTCTAACATTCTAATATACATTCTAACATCCATTATAACATTCTAACATACATTCTAACATTCTAATATACATTCTAACATCCATTATAACATTTTAACATACATTATAACTTTCTAATATACATTCTAACATCCAATATAACATTCTAACATCCATAATAACATTCTAACATACATTCTAACTTTCCAATATACATGTTAACATCCATTCTAACATTCTAACATCCATTATAACATTCTAATATACATTCTAACATCCATTATAACATTCTAACATACATTATAACAATCGAATATACATTCTAACATCCATTATAACATTCTAACATACATTAGAACATTCTAATATACATTCTAACATCCATTATAACATTCTAACATCCATAATAACATTCTTACATACATTCTAACATTCTAATATACATACTAACATCCATTCTAACATTCTAACATACATTCTAACATTCTAATATATATTCTAAAATCAATTATAGCATTCTAACATCCATTTTAACATTCTAATATACATTATAACATCCATTATAACATTCTAACATACATTATAACATTCTAACATACATTATAACATTCTAATATACATTCTAACATCCATTATAACATTCTAACATCCATAATAACATTCTAACATTCTAATATACATTCTAACATCCATTATAACATTCTAACATACATTCTAACATTCTAATATACATTCTAACATCCATTATAACATTTTAACATACATTATAACTTTCTAATATACATTCTAACATAAAATATAACATTCTAACATCCATAATAACATTCTAACATACATTATAACATTCCAATATACATTCTAACATCCAATATAACATTCTAACATACATTATAACATTCTAATATACATTCTAACATCCATTATAACATTCTAACATCCATTATAACATTCTAATATACATTCTAACATCCATTATAACATTCTAACTTCCATAATAACATTCTTACATTCTAATATACAATCTAACATCCATTATAACATTCTAACATACATTCTAACATTCTAATATACATTCTAACATCCATTATAACATTTTAACATACATTATAACATTCTAATATACATTCTAACATCCAATTTAACATTCTAACATCCATAATAACATTCTAACATCCATTCTAACATTCCAATATACATTCTAACGTCCATTATAACATTCTAACATCCATTATAACATTCTAACATACATTATAACATTCTAATATACATTTTAACATCCATTATAACATTCTAACATACTTTATAACAATCGAATATACATTCTAACATCCATTATAACATTCTAACATACATTAGAACATTCTAATATACATTCTAACATCCATTATAACATTCTAACATCCATAATAACATTCTACCATACATTCTAACATTCTAATATACATTCTAACATCCATTATAACATTCTAACATACATTCTAACATTCTAATATACATTCTAAAATCAATTATAACATTCTAACATGGATTTTAACATTATAATATACATTATAACATCCATTATAACATTCTAACATACATTATAACATTCTAATATACATTCTAACATCCATTATAACATTCTAACATACATTCTAACATTCTAACATACATTATAACATTCTAATATACATTCTAACATCCATTATAACATTATAACATACATTATAACAATCAAATATACATTCTAACATCCATTATAACATTCTAACATACATTATAACATCCATTATAACATTCTAACATACTTTCTAACATTCTAATATACATTCTAAAATCAAATATAACATTCTAACATCCATTTTAACATTCTAATATACATTATAACATCCATTGTAACATTCTAACATACATTATAACATTCTAACATACATTATAACATTCTAATATACATTCTAACATCCATTATAACATTCTAACATCCATAATAACATTATAACATTCTAATATACATTGTAACATCCATTATAACATTCTAACATACATTCTAACATTCTAACATACATTATAACATTCTAATATACATTCTAACATCCATTATAACATTATAACATACATTATAACAATCGAATATACATTCTAACATCCATTATAACATTCTAACATACATTAGAACATTCTAATATACATTCTAACATCCATTATAACATTCTAACATCCATAATAACATTCTACCATACATTCTACCATTCTAATATACATTCTAACATCCATTATAACATTCTAACATACATTCTAACATTCTAATATACATTCTAAAATCAATTATAACATTCTAACATCCAATTTAACATTCTAATATACATTATAACATCCATTATAACATTCTAACATACATTATAACATTCTAACATACATTATAACATTCTAATATACATTCTAACATCCATTAAAACATTCTAACATCCATAATAACATTCTAACATTCTAATATACATTGTAACATCCATTATAACATTCTAACATACATTCTAACATTCTAACATACATTATAACATTCTAATATACATGCTAACATCCATTATAACATTCTAACATACATTATAACATTCTAATATACATTCTAACATCCATTATAACATTCTAACATCCATAATAACATTCTAACATACATTCTAACATTCTAATATACATTATAACATCCATTATAACATTCTAACATACATTCTAACATTCTAATATACATTCTAAAATCAATTATAACATTCTAACATCCATTTTAACATTCTAATATACATTATAGCATCCACTATAATATTCTAACATCCATTATAACATTCTAACATCCATTATAACATTCTAATATACATTCTAACATCCATTATAACATTCTAACATACATTATAACATTCTAATATACATTCTAACATGCATTCTAACATACATTATAACATTCTAATATACATTATAACATCCATTATAACATTCTAACATACATTCTAAAATTCTAATATACATTATAACATCCATTGTAACATTCTAACATACATTATAACATTCTAATATACATTCTAACATTCTAATATACATTCTAACATACATTATAACATTCTAATATACATCCTAATATCCATTATAACATAATAACATACATTATAACATTCTAATATACATTCTAACATCCATTATAACATTCTATCATACATTATAACAATCCAATATACATTCTATCATCCATTATAACATTCTAACATACATTATGACATGGTAACATACATTATAACATTCTAATATACATTCTAACATCCATTATAACATTCTAACATACATTATAACAATCTTAAATACATTCTAACATCCATTCTAACATTCTAACATACATTATAACATTCTAATATACATTCTAACATCCATTATAACATATACCATACATTATTACAATCTAATATACATTCTAACATCCATTATAACATTCTAACATACATTCTAACATTCTAATATACATTCTAAAATCAATTCTAACATTCTAACATGGATTTTAACATTCTAATATACATTATAACATCCATTATAACATTCTAACATACATTATAACATTCTAATATACATTCTAACATCCATTATAACATTCTAACATCCATAATAACATTCTAACATTCTAATATACATTCTAACATCCATTATAACATTCTAACATACATTCTAACATTCTAATATACATTCTAACATCCATTATAACATTCTAACATACATTATAACAATCGAATATACATTCTAACATCCATTATAACATTCTAACATATATTCTAACATTCCAATATACATTCTAACATCCATTATAACATTCTAACATACACTATAACATTCTAACATACATTATAACATTATAACATTCTAATATACATTCTAATATCCATTATAACATTCTAACATCCATAATAACATTCTAACATACATTCTAACATTCTAATATACATACTAACATCCATTATAACATTCTAACATACATTCTAACATTCTAATATACATTCTAAAATCAATTATAACATTCTAACATCCATTTTAACATTCTAATATACATTATAACATCCATTATAACATTCTAACATACATTCTAACATTCTAACATACATTATAACATTCTAATATACATTTTAACATCCATTATAACATTCTAACAAACATTATAACTTTCTAATATACATTCTAACAACAATATAACATTCTAACATCCATAATAACATTCTAACATACATTCTAACATTCTAATATACATTCTAACATCCATTATAACATTCTAACATACATTATAACTTTCTAATATACAGTCTAACATCCATTATAACATTCTAACAAACATTCTAACATTCTAATAAACATTCTAAAATCAATTATAACATTCTATCATCCATTTTAACATTCTAATATACATTCTAACATCCATTATAACATTTTAACATCCATAATAACATTCTAACATTCTAATATACATTCTAACATCCATTATAACATTCTAACATACATTCTAACATTCTAATATACATTCTAACATCCATTATAACATTTTAACATACATTATAACTTTCTAATATACATTCTAACATCCAATATAACATTCTAACATCCATAATAACATTCTAACATACATTCTAACTTTCCAATATACATTTTAACGTCCATTATAACATTCTAACATCCATTATAACATTCTAACATACATTATAACATTCTAATATACATTCTAACATCCATTATAACATTCTAACATACATTATAACAATCGAATAAACATTCTAACATCCATTATAACATTCTAACATACATTAGAACATTCTAATATACATTCTAACATCCATTATAACATTCTAACATCCATAATAACATTCTAACATACATTCTAACATTCTAATATACATTCTAACATCCATTATAACATTCTAACATACATTCTAACATTCTAATATATATTCTAAAATCAATTATAACATACTAACATCCATTTTAACATTCTAACATACATTATAACATTCTAACATACATTATAACATTCTAATATACATTCTAACATCCATTATAACATTCTAACATCCATAATAACATTCTAACATTCTAATATACATTCAAACATCCATTATAACATTCTAACATACATTCTAACATTCTAATATACATTCTAACATCCATTATAACATTCTAACATACATTATAACATTCTAATATACATTCTAACATCCATTATAACATTCTAACTTCCATAATAACATTCTGACATTCTAATATACATTATAACATCCATTATAACATTCTAACATACATTCTAACATTCTAATATACATTCTAACATCCATTATAACATTTTAACATACATTATAACTTTCTAATATACATTCTAACATCCAATATAACATTCTAACATCCATAATAACATTCTAACATCCATTCTAACATTCCAATATACATTCTAACGTCCATTATAACATTCTAACATCCATTATAACATTCTAACATACATTATAACATTCTAATATACATTCTAACATCCATTCTAACATTCTAACATACATTCTAACAATCGAATATACATTCTAACATCCATTATAACATTCTAACATACATTAGAACATTCTAATATACATTCTAACATCCATTATAACATTCTAACATCCATAATAACATTCTACCATACATTCAAACATTCTAATATACATTCTAACATCCATTATAACATTCTAACATACTTTCTAACATTCTAATATACATTCTAAAATCAATTATAACATTCTAACATCCATTTTAACATTCTAATATACATTATAACATCCATTATAACATTCTAACATACATTATAACATTCTAACATACATTATAACATTCTAATATACATTCTAACATCCATTATAACATTCTAACATCCATAATAACATTCTAACATTCTAATATACATTGTAACATCCATTATAACATTCTAACATACATTCTAACATTCTAACATACATTATAACATTCTAATATACATTCTAACATCCATTATAACATTCTAACATACATTATAACAATCGAATATACATTCTAACATCCATTATAACATTCTAACATACATTAGGACATTCTAATATACATTCTAACATCCATTATAACATTCTAACATCCATAATAACATTCTACCATACATTCTAACATTCTAATATACATTCTAACATCCATTATAACATTCTAACATACATTCTAACATTCTAATATACATTCTAAAATCAATTATAACATTCTAACATCCATTTTAACATTCTAATATACATTATAACATCCACTATAACATTCTAACATACATTATAACATTCTAACATACATTATAACATTCTAATATACATTCTAACATCCATTAAAACATTCTAACATCCATAATAACATTCTAACATTCTAATATACATTCTAACATCCATTATAACATTCTAACATACATTCTAACATTCTAATATACATTCTAACATCCATTATAACATTTTAACATACATTATAACTTTCTAATATACATTCTAACATAAAATATAACATTCTAACATCCATAATAACATTCTAACATACATTATAACATTCCAATATACATTCTAACATCCAATATAACATTATAACATACATTATAACATTCTAATATACATTCTAACATCCATTATAACATTCTAACATCCATTATAACATTCTAATATACATTCTAACATCCATTATAACATTCTAACTTCCATAATAACATTCTGACATTCTAATATACATTCTAACATCCATTATAACATTCTAACATACATTCTAACATTCTAATATACATTCTAACATCCATTATAACATTCTAACATACATTCTAACATTCTAATATACATTCTAAAATCAATTATAACATTCTAACATGGATTTTAACATTATAATATACATTATAACATCCATTATAACATTCTAACATACATTATAACATTCTAATATACATTCTAACATCCATTATAACATTCTAACATCTATAATAACATTCTAACATTCTAATATACATTTTAACATCCATTATAACATTCTAACATACATTCTAACATTCTAACATACATTATAACATTCTAACATACATTCTAACATCCATTATAACATTCTAACATACATTATAACAATCAAATATACATTCTAACATCCATTATAACATTCTAACATACATTATAAATTTCTAATATACATTCTAACATCCATTATAACATTCTAACATACTTTCTAACATTCTAATATACATTCTAAAATCAATTATAACATTCTAACATCCATTTTAACATTCTAATATACATTATAACATCCATTGTAACATTCTAACATACATTCTAACATTCTAACATACATTATAACATTCTAATATACATTCTAACATCCATTATAACATTCTAACATCCATAATAACATTCTAACATTCTAATATACATTGTAACATCCATTATAACATTCTAACATACATTCTAACATTCTAACATACATTATAACATTCTAATATACATTCTAACATCCATTATAACATTCTAACATACATTATAACAATCGAATATACATTCTAACATCCATTATAACATTCTAACAAACATTCTAACATTCTAATATACATTCTAAAATCAATTATAAACTTCTAACATCCATTTTAACATTCTAATATACATTATAACATCCACTATAACATTCTAACATACATTATAACATTCTAACATACATTATAACATTCTAATATACATTCTAACATCCATTAAAACATTCTAACATTCTAATATACATTCTAACATCCATTATAACATTCTAACATACATTCTAACATTCTAATATACATTCTAACATCCATTATAACATTTTAACATACATTATAACTTTCTAATATACATTCTAACATAAAATATAACATTCTAACATCCATAATAACATTCTAACATACATTATAACATTCCAATATACATTCTAACATCCAATATAACATTCTAACATACATTATAACATTCTAATATACATTCTAACATCCATTATAACATTCTAACATCCATTATAACATTTTAATATACATTCTAAGATCCATTATAACATTCTAACTTCCATAATAACATTCTGACATTCTAATATACATTCTAACATCCATTATAACATTATAACATACATTCTAACATTCTAATATACATTCTATCATCCATTATAACATTTTAACATACATTATAACTTTCTAATATACATTCTAACATCCAATTTAACATTCTAACATCCATAATAACATTCTAACATCCATTCTAACATTCCAATATACATTCTAACGTCCATTATAACATTCTAACATCCATTATAACATTCTAACATACATTATAACATTCTAATATACATTCTAACATCCATTATAACATTCTAACATCCATTCTAACATTCTAATATACATTCTAAAATCAATTATAACATTCTAACATGGATTTTAACATTATAATATACATTATAACATCCATTATAACATTCTAACATACATTATAACATTCTAATATACTTTCTAACATCCATTATAACATTCTAACATCTATAATAACATTCTAACATTCTAATATACATTCTAACATCCATTATAACATTCTAACATAAATTCTAACATTCTAACATACATTATAACATTCTAATATACATTCTAACATCCATTATAACATTCTAACATACATTATAACAATCAAATATACATTCTAACATCCATTATAACATTCTAACATACATTATAACATTCTAATATACATTCTAACATCCATTATAACATTCTAACATCCATAATAACATTCTAACATTCTAATATACATTCTATCATCCATTATAACATTCTAACATACATTCTAACATTCTAATATACATTCTAACATCCATTATAACGTTTTAACATACATTATAACTTTCTAATATACATTCTAACATCCAATATAACATTCTAACATCCATAATAACATTCTAACATACATTCCAACTTTCCAATATACATTTTAACGTCCATTATAACATTCTAACATCCATTATAACATTCTAACATACATTATAACATTCTAATATACATTCTAACATCCATTATAACATTCTAACATACATTATAACAATCGAATAAACATTCTAACATCCATTATAACATTCTAACATACATTAGAACATTTTAATATACATTCTAACATCCATTATAACATTCTAACATCCATAATAACATTCTAACATACATTCTAACATTCTAATATACATTCTAACATCCATTATAACATTCTAACATACATTCTAACATTCTAATATATATTCTAAAATCAATTATAACATACTAACATCCATTTTAACATTCTAATATACATTATAACATCCATTATAACATTCTAACATACATTATAACATTCTAACATACATTATAACATTCTAATATACATTCTAACATCCATTATAACATTCTAACATCCATAATAACATTCTAACATTCTAATATACATTCAAACATCCATTATAACATTCTAACATACATTCTAACATTCTAATATACATTCTAACATCCATTATAACATTTTAACATACATTTTAACTTTCTAATATACATTCTAACATAAAATATAACATTCTAACATCCATAATAACATTCGAACATACATTATAACATTCCAATATACATTCTAACATCCAATATAACATTCTAACATACATTATAACATTCTAATATACATTCTAACATCCATTATAACATTCTAACATACATTATAACATTCTAATATACATTCTAACATCCATTATAACATTCTAACTTCCATAATAACATTCTGACATTCTAATATACATTATAACATCCATTATAACATTATAACATACATTCTAACATTCCAATATACATTCTAACATCCATTATAACATTTTAACATACATTATAACTTTCTAATATACATTCTAACATCCAATATAACATTCTAACATCCATAATAACATTCTAACATCCATTATAACATTCCAATATACATTCTAACGTCCATTATAACATTCTAACATCCATTATAACATTCTAACATACATTATAACATTCTATTATACATTCTAACATCCATTATAACATTCTAACATACATTATAACAATCAAATATACATTCTAACATACATTAGAACATTCTAACATACATTAGAACATTCTAATATACATTCTAACATCCATTATAACATTCTAACATCCATAATAACATTCTACCATACATTCGAACATTCTAATATACATTCTAACATCCATTATAACATTCTAACATACATTATAACAATCGAATATACATTCTAACATCCATTATAGCATTCTAACATACATTAGGACATTCTAATATACATTCTAACATCCATTATAACATTCTAACATCCATAATAGCATTCTACCATACATTCTAACATTCTAATATACATTCTAACATCCATTCTAACATTCTAACATACATTCTAACATTCTAATATACATTCTAAAATCAATTATAACATTCTAACATCCATTTTAACATTCTAATATACATTATAACATCCACTATAACATTCTAACATACATTATAACATTCTAACATACATTATAACATTCTAATATACATTCTAACATCCATTAAAACATTCTAACATCTATAATAACATTCTAACATTCTAATATACATTGTAACATCCATTATAACATTCTAACATACATTCTAACATTCTAACATACATTATAACATTCTAATATACATTCTAACATCCATTATAACATTCTAACATACATTATAACATTCTAATATACATTCTAACATCCATTATAACATTCTAACATCCATAATAACATTCTAACATACATTCTAACATTCTAATATACATTCTATCATCCATTATAACATTCTAACATACATTCTAACATTCTAATATACATTCTAAAATCAATTATAACATTCTAACATCCATTTTAACATGCTAATATACATTCTAACATCCATTATAACATTCTAACAAACATTATAACTTTCTAATATACATTCTAACAACAATATAACATTCTAACATCCATAATAACATTCTAACATACATTCTAACATTCTAATATACATTCTAACATCCATTATAACATTCTAACATACATTATAACTTTCTAATATACATTCTAACATCCATTATAACATTCTAACAAACATTCTAACATTCTAATATACATTCTAAAATCAATTATAACATTCTATCATCCATTTTAACATTCTAATATACATTCTAACATCCATTATAACATTCTAACATCCATAATAACATTCTAACATTCTAATATACATTCTAACATCCATTATAACATTCTAACATACATTCTAACATTCTAATATACATTCTAACATCCATTATAACATTTTAACATACATTATAACTTTCTAATATACATTCTAACATCCAATATAACATTCTAACATCCATAATAACATTCTAACATACATTCTAACTTTCCAATATACATGTTAACATCCATTCTAACATTCTAACATCCATTATAACATTCTAATATACATTCTAACATCCATTATAACATTCTAACATACATTATAACAATCGAATATACATTCTAACATCCATTATAACATTCTAACATACATTAGAACATTCTAATATACATTCTAACATCCATTATAACATTCTAACATCCATAATAACATTCTTACATACATTCTAACATTCTAATATACATACTAACATCCATTCTAACATTCTAACATACATTCTAACATTCTAATATATATTCTAAAATCAATTATAGCATTCTAACATCCATTTTAACATTCTAATATACATTATAACATCCATTATAACATTCTAACATACATTATAACATTCTAACATACATTATAACATTCTAATATACATTCTAACATCCATTATAACATTCTAACATCCATAATAACATTCTAACATTCTAATATACATTCTAACATCCATTATAACATTCTAACATACATTCTAACATTCTAATATACATTCTAACATCCATTATAACATTTTAACATACATTATAACTTTCTAATATACATTCTAACATAAAATATAACATTCTAACATCCATAATAACATTCTAACATACATTATAACATTCCAATATACATTCTAACATCCAATATAACATTCTAACATACATTATAACATTCTAATATACATTCTAACATCCATTATAACATTCTAACATCCATTATAACATTCTAATATACATTCTAACATCCATTATAACATTCTAACTTCCATAATAACATTCTTACATTCTAATATACAATCTAACATCCATTATAACATTCTAACATACATTCTAACATTCTAATATACATTCTAACATCCATTATAACATTTTAACATACATTATAACATTCTAATATACATTCTAACATCCAATTTAACATTCTAACATCCATAATAACATTCTAACATCCATTCTAACATTCCAATATACATTCTAACGTCCATTATAACATTCTAACATCCATTATAACATTCTAACATACATTATAACATTCTAATATACATTTTAACATCCATTATAACATTCTAACATACTTTATAACAATCGAATATACATTCTAACATCCATTATAACATTCTAACATACATTAGAACATTCTAATATACATTCTAACATCCATTATAACATTCTAACATCCATAATAACATTCTACCATACATTCTAACATTCTAATATACATTCTAACATCCATTATAACATTCTAACATACATTCTAACATTCTAATATACATTCTAAAATCAATTATAACATTCTAACATGGATTTTAACATTATAATATACATTATAACATCCATTATAACATTCTAACATACATTATAACATTCTAATATACATTCTAACATCCATTATAACATTCTAACATACATTCTAACATTCTAACATACATTATAACATTCTAATATACATTCTAACATCCATTATAACATTATAACATACATTATAACAATCAAATATACATTCTAACATCCATTATAACATTCTAACATACATTATAACATTCTAATATACATTCTAACATCCATTATAACATTTTAACATACATTATAAATTTCTAATATACATTCTAACATCCATTATAACATTCTAACATACTTTCTAACATTCTAATATACATTCTAAAATCAAATATAACATTCTAACATCCATTTTAACATTCTAATATACATTATAACATCCATTGTAACATTCTAACATACATTATAACATTCTAACATACATTATAACATTCTAATATACATTCTAACATCCATTATAACATTCTAACATCCATAATAACATTATAACATTCTAATATACATTGTAACATCCATTATAACATTCTAACATACATTCTAACATTCTAACATACATTATAACATTCTAATATACATTCTAACATCCATTATAACATTATAACATACATTATAACAATCGAATATACATTCTAACATCCATTATAACATTCTAACATACATTAGAACATTCTAATATACATTCTAACATCCATTATAACATTCTAACATCCATAATAACATTCTACCATACATTCTACCATTCTAATATACATTCTAACATCCATTATAACATTCTAACATACATTCTAACATTCTAATATACATTCTAAAATCAATTATAACATTCTAACATCCAATTTAACATTCTAATATACATTATAACATCCATTATAACATTCTAACATACATTATAACATTCTAACATACATTATAACATTCTAATATACATTCTAACATCCATTAAAACATTCTAACATCCATAATAACATTCTAACATTCTAATATACATTGTAACATCCATTATAACATTCTAACATACATTCTAACATTCTAACATACATTATAACATTCTAATATACATGCTAACATCCATTATAACATTCTAACATACATTATAACATTCTAATATACATTCTAACATCCATTATAACATTCTAACATCCATAATAACATTCTAACATACATTCTAACATTCTAATATACATTATAACATCCATTATAACATTCTAACATACATTCTAACATTCTAATATACATTCTAAAATCAATTATAACATTCTAACATCCATTTTAACATTCTAATATACATTATAGCATCCACTATAATATTCTAACATCCATTATAACATTCTAACATCCATTATAACATTCTAATATACATTCTAACATCCATTATAACATTCTAACATACATTCTAACATTCTAACATACATTATAACATTCTAATATACATTCTAACATCCATTATAACATTATAACATACATTATAACAATCAAATATACATTCTAACATCCATTATAACATTCTAACATACATTATAACATTCTAATATACATTCTAACATCCATTATAACATTTTAACATACATTATAAATTTCTAATATACATTCTAACATCCATTATAACATTCTAACATACTTTCTAACATTCTAATATACATTCTAAAATCAAATATAACATTCTAACATCCATTTTAACATTCTAATATACATTATAACATCCATTGTAACATTCTAACATACATTATAACATTCTAACATACATTATAACATTCTAATATACATTCTAACATCCATTATAACATTCTAACATCCATAATAACATTATAACATTCTAATATACATTGTAACATCCATTATAACATTCTAACATACATTCTAACATTCTAACATACATTATAACATTCTAATATACATTCTAACATCCATTATAACATTATAACATACATTATAACAATCGAATATACATTCTAACATCCATTATAACATTCTAACATACATTAGAACATTCTAATATACATTCTAACATCCATTATAACATTCTAACATCCATAATAACATTCTACCATACATTCTACCATTCTAATATACATTCTAACATCCATTATAACATTCTAACATACATTCTAACATTCTAATATACATTCTAAAATCAATTATAACATTCTAACATCCAATTTAACATTCTAATATACATTATAACATCCATTATAACATTCTAACATACATTATAACATTCTAACATACATTATAACATTCTAATATACATTCTAACATCCATTAAAACATTCTAACATCCATAATAACATTCTAACATTCTAATATACATTGTAACATCCATTATAACATTCTAACATACATTCTAACATTCTAACATACATTATAACATTCTAATATACATGCTAACATCCATTATAACATTCTAACATACATTATAACATTCTAATATACATTCTAACATCCATTATAACATTCTAACATCCATAATAACATTCTAACATACATTCTAACATTCTAATATACATTATAACATCCATTATAACATTCTAACATACATTCTAACATTCTAATATACATTCTAAAATCAATTATAACATTCTAACATCCATTTTAACATTCTAATATACATTATAGCATCCACTATAATATTCTAACATCCATTATAACATTCTAACATCCATTATAACATTCTAATATACATTCTAACATCCATTATAACATTCTAACATACATTATAACATTCTAATATACATTCTAACATGCATTCTAACATACATTATAACATTCTAATATACATTATAACATCCATTATAACATTCTAACATACATTCTAAAATTCTAATATACATTATAACATCCATTGTAACATTCTAACATACATTATAACATTCTAATATACATTCTAACATTCTAATATACATTCTAACATACATTATAACATTCTAATATACATCCTAATATCCATTATAACATAATAACATACATTATAACATTCTAATATACATTCTAACATCCATTATAACATTCTATCATACATTATAACAATCCAATATACATTCTATCATCCATTATAACATTCTAACATACATTATGACATGGTAACATACATTATAACATTCTAATATACATTCTAACATCCATTATAACATTCTAACATACATTATAACAATCTTAAATACATTCTAACATCCATTCTAACATTCTAACATACATTATAACATTCTAATATACATTCTAACATCCATTATAACATATACCATACATTATTACAATCTAATATACATTCTAACATCCATTATAACATTCTAACATACATTCTAACATTCTAATATACATTCTAAAATCAATTCTAACATTCTAACATGGATTTTAACATTCTAATATACATTATAACATCCACTATAACATTCTAACATACATTATAACATTCTAATATACATTCTAACATCCATTATAACATTCTAACATCCATAATAACATTCTAACATTCTAATATACATTCTAACATCCATTATAACATTCTAACATACATTCTAACATTCTAATATACATTCTAACATCCATTATAACATTCTAACATACATTATAACAATCGAATATACATTCTAACATCCATTATAACATTCTAACATATATTCTAACATTCCAATATACATTCTAACATCCATTATAACATTCTAACATACACTATAACATTCTAACATACATTATAACATTATAACATTCTAATATACATTCTAATATCCATTATAACATTCTAACATCCATAATAACATTCTAACATACATTCTAACATTCTAATATACATACTAACATCCATTATAACATTCTAACATACATTCTAACATTCTAATATACATTCTAAAATCAATTATAACATTCTAACATCCATTTTAACATTCTAATATACATTATAACATCCATTATAACATTCTAACATACATTCTAACATTCTAACATACATTATAACATTCTAATATACATTTTAACATCCATTATAACATTCTAACAAACATTATAACTTTCTAATATACATTCTAACAACAATATAACATTCTAACATCCATAATAACATTCTAACATACATTCTAACATTCTAATATACATTCTAACATCCATTATAACATTCTAACATACATTATAACTTTCTAATATACAGTCTAACATCCATTATAACATTCTAACAAACATTCTAACATTCTAATAAACATTCTAAAATCAATTATAACATTCTATCATCCATTTTAACATTCTAATATACATTCTAACATCCATTATAACATTTTAACATCCATAATAACATTCTAACATTCTAATATACATTCTAACATCCATTATAACATTCTAACATACATTCTAACATTCTAATATACATTCTAACATCCATTATAACATTTTAACATACATTATAACTTTCTAATATACATTCTAACATCCAATATAACATTCTAACATCCATAATAACATTCTAACATACATTCTAACTTTCCAATATACATTTTAACGTCCATTATAACATTCTAACATCCATTATAACATTCTAACATACATTATAACATTCTAATATACATTCTAACATCCATTATAACATTCTAACATACATTATAACAATCGAATAAACATTCTAACATCCATTATAACATTCTAACATACATTAGAACATTCTAATATACATTCTAACATCCATTATAACATTCTAACATCCATAATAACATTCTAACATACATTCTAACATTCTAATATACATTCTAACATCCATTATAACATTCTAACATACATTCTAACATTCTAATATATATTCTAAAATCAATTATAACATACTAACATCCATTTTAACATTCTAACATACATTATAACATTCTAACATACATTATAACATTCTAATATACATTCTAACATCCATTATAACATTCTAACATCCATAATAACATTCTAACATTCTAATATACATTCAAACATCCATTATAACATTCTAACATACATTCTAACATTCTAATATACATTCTAACATCCATTATAACATTCTAACATACATTATAACATTCTAATATACATTCTAACATCCATTATAACATTCTAACTTCCATAATAACATTCTGACATTCTAATATACATTATAACATCCATTATAACATTCTAACATACATTCTAACATTCTAATATACATTCTAACATCCATTATAACATTTTAACATACATTATAACTTTCTAATATACATTCTAACATCCAATATAACATTCTAACATCCATAATAACATTCTAACATCCATTCTAACATTCCAATATACATTCTAACGTCCATTATAACATTCTAACATCCATTATAACATTCTAACATACATTATAACATTCTAATATACATTCTAACATCCATTCTAACATTCTAACATACATTCTAACAATCGAATATACATTCTAACATCCATTATAACATTCTAACATACATTAGAACATTCTAATATACATTCTAACATCCATTATAACATTCTAACATCCATAATAACATTCTACCATACATTCAAACATTCTAATATACATTCTAACATCCATTATAACATTCTAACATACTTTCTAACATTCTAATATACATTCTAAAATCAATTATAACATTCTAACATCCATTTTAACATTCTAATATACATTATAACATCCATTATAACATTCTAACATACATTATAACATTCTAACATACATTATAACATTCTAATATACATTCTAACATCCATTATAACATTCTAACATCCATAATAACATTCTAACATTCTAATATACATTGTAACATCCATTATAACATTCTAACATACATTCTAACATTCTAACATACATTATAACATTCTAATATACATTCTAACATCCATTATAACATTCTAACATACATTATAACAATCGAATATACATTCTAACATCCATTATAACATTCTAACATACATTAGGACATTCTAATATACATTCTAACATCCATTATAACATTCTAACATCCATAATAACATTCTACCATACATTCTAACATTCTAATATACATTCTAACATCCATTATAACATTCTAACATACATTCTAACATTCTAATATACATTCTAAAATCAATTATAACATTCTAACATCCATTTTAACATTCTAATATACATTATAACATCCACTATAACATTCTAACATACATTATAACATTCTAACATACATTATAACATTCTAATATACATTCTAACATCCATTAAAACATTCTAACATCCATAATAACATTCTAACATTCTAATATACATTCTAACATCCATTATAACATTCTAACATACATTCTAACATTCTAATATACATTCTAACATCCATTATAACATTTTAACATACATTATAACTTTCTAATATACATTCTAACATAAAATATAACATTCTAACATCCATAATAACATTCTAACATACATTATAACATTCCAATATACATTCTAACATCCAATATAACATTATAACATACATTATAACATTCTAATATACATTCTAACATCCATTATAACATTCTAACATCCATTATAACATTCTAATATACATTCTAACATCCATTATAACATTCTAACTTCCATAATAACATTCTGACATTCTAATATACATTCTAACATCCATTATAACATTCTAACATACATTCTAACATTCTAATATACATTCTAACATCCATTATAACATTCTAACATACATTCTAACATTCTAATATACATTCTAAAATCAATTATAACATTCTAACATGGATTTTAACATTATAATATACATTATAACATCCATTATAACATTCTAACATACATTCTAACATTCTAATATACATTCTAACATCCATTATAACATTCTAACATCTATAATAACATTCTGACATTCTAATATACATTCTAACATACATTCTAACATTCTAACATACATTATAACATTCTAACATACATTCTAACATCCATTATAACATTCTAACATACATTATAACAATCAAATATACATTCTAACATCCATTATAACATTCTAACATACATTATAAATTTCTAATATACATTCTAACATCCATTATAACATTCTAACATACTTTCTAACATTCTAATATACATTCTAAAATCAATTATAACATTCTAACATCCATTTTAACATTCTAATATACATTATAACATCCATTGTAACATTCTAACATACATTCTAACATTCTAACATACATTATAACATTCCAATATACATTCTAACATCCATTATAACATTCTAACATCCATAATAACATTCTAACATTCTAATATACATTGTAACATCCATTATAACATTCTAACATACATTCTAACATTCTAACATACATTATAACATTCTAATATACATTCTAACATCCATTATAACATTCTAACATACATTATAACAATCGAATATACATTCTAACATCCATTATAACATTCTAACAAACATTCTAACATTCTAATATACATTCTAAAATCAATTATAAACTTCTAACATCCATTTTAACATTCTAATATACATTATAACATCCACTATAACATTCTAACATACATTATAACATTCTAACATACATTATAACATTCTAATATACATTCTAACATCCATTAAAACATTCTAACATTCTAATATACATTCTAACATCCATTATAACATTCTAACATACATTCTAACATTCTAATATACATTCTAACATCCATTATAACATTTTAACATACATTATAACTTTCTAATATACATTCTAACATAAAATATAACATTCTAACATCCATAATAACATTCTAACATACATTATAACATTCCAATATACATTCTAACATCCAATATAACATTCTAACATACATTATAACATTCTAATATACATTCTAACATCCATTATAACATTCTAACATCCATTATAACATTTTAATATACATTCTAACATCCATTATAACATTCTAACTTCCATAATAACATTCTGACATTCTAATATACATTCTAACATCCATTATAACATTATAACATACATTCTAACATTCTAATATACATTCTATCATCCATTATAACATTTTAACATACATTATAACTTTCTAATATACATTCTAACATCCAATTTAACATTCTAACATCCATAATAACATTCTAACATCCATTCTAACATTCCAATATACATTCTAACGTCCATTATAACATTCTAACATCCATTATAACATTCTAACATACATTATAACATTCTAATATACATTCTAACATCCATTATAACATTCTAACATCCATTCTAACATTCTAATATACATTCTAAAATCAATTATAACATTCTAACATGGATTTTAACATTATAATATACATTATAACATCCATTATAACATTCTAACATACATTATAACATTCTAATATACTTTCTAACATCCATTATAACATTCTAACATCTATAATAACATTCTAACATTCTAATATACATTCTAACATCCATTATAACATTCTAACATAAATTCTAACATTCTAACATACATTATAACATTCTAATATACATTCTAACATCCATTATAACATTCTAACATACATTATAACAATCAAATATACATTCTAACATCCATTATAACATTCTAACATACATTATAACATTCTAATATACATTCTAACATCCATTATAACATTTTAACATACATTATAAATTTCTAATAGACATTCTAACATCCATTATAACATTCTAACATACTTTCTAACATTCTAATATACATTCTAAAATCAATTATAACATTCTAACATCCATTTTAACATTCTAATATACATTATAACATCCATTGTAACATTCTAACATACATTATAACATTCTAACATACATTATAACATTCTAATATACATTCTAACATCCATTATAACATTCTAACATCCATAATAATATTCTAACATTCTAATATACATTGTAACATCCATTATAACATTCTAACATACATTCTAACATTCTAACATACATTATAACATTCTAATATGCATTCTAACATCCATTATAACATTCTAACATACATTATAACAATCGAATATACATTCTAACATCCATTATAACATTCTACCATACATTCTAACATTCTAATATACATTCTAACATCCATTATAACATTGTAACATACATTCTAACATTCTAATATACATTCTAAAATCAATTATAACATTCTAACATCCAATTTAACATTCTAATATACATTATAACATCCATTATAACATTCTAACATACATTATAACATTATAACATACATTATAACTTTCTAATATACATTCTAACATCCAATATAACATTCTAACATCCATAATAACATTCTAACATTCTAATATACATTGTAACATCCATTATAACATTCTAACATACATTCTAACATTCTAACATACATTATAACATTCTAATATACATGCTAACATCCATTATAACATTCTAACATACATTATAACATTCTAATATACATTCTAACATCCATTATAACATTCTAACATCCATAATAACATTCTAACATACATTCTAACATTCTAATATACATTATAACATCCATTATAACATTCTAACCTACATTCTAACATTCTAATATACATTCTAAAATCAATTATAACATTCTAACATCCATTTTAACATGCTAATATACATTATAACATCCATTATAACATTCTAACATACATTCTAACATTCTACCATACATTATAACATTCTAATATACATTCTAACATCCATTATAACATTTTAACATACATTATAACATTCTAATATACATTCTAACATCCGTTATAACATTCTAACATACATTATAACTTTCTAATATACATTCTATCATCCATTATAACATTCTAACATACATTCTAACATTCTAATATACATTCTAACATCCATTATAACATTCTAACATACATTCTAACATTCTAATATACATTCTAAAATCAATTATAACATTCTAACATCCATTTTAACATTCGAATATACATTATAGCATCCACTATAATATTCTAACATCCATTATAACATTCTAACATCCATTATAACATTCTAATATACATTCTAACATCCATTATAACATTCTAACATACATTATAACATTCTAATATACATTCTAACATGCATACTAACATACATTATAACATTCTAATATACATTATAACATCCATTATAAAATTCTAACATACATTCTAAAATTCTAATATACATTATAACATCCATTGTAACATTCTAACATACATTATAACATTCTAATATACATTCTAACATTCTAATATACATTCTAACATACATTATAACATTCTAATATACATCCTAATATCCATTATAACATAATAACATACATTATAACATTCTAATATACATTCTAACATCCATTATAACATTCTATCATACATTATAACAATCCAATATACATTCTATCATCCATTATAACATTCTAACATACATTATGACATGGTAACATACATTATAACATTCTAATATACATTCTAACATCCATTATAACATTCTAACATACATTATAACAATCTAAAATACATTCTAACATCCATTCTAACATTCTAACATACATTATAACATTCTAATATACATTCTAACATCCATTATAACATATACCATACATTATTACAATCTAATATACATTCTAACATCCATTATAACATTCTAACATACATTCTAACATTCTAATATACATTCTAAAATCAATTCTAACATTCTAACATGGATTTTAACATTCTAATATACATTATAACATCCATTATAACATTCTAACATACATTATAACATTCTAATATACATTCTAACATCCATTATAACATTCTAACATCCATAATAACATTCTAACATTCTAATATACATTCTAACATCCATTATAACATTCTAATATCCATTTTAACATTCTAATATACATTATAACATCCATTATAACATTCTAACATACATTATAACATTCTAACATATATTATAACATTCTAATATACATTCTAACATCCATTCTAACATTCTAACATACATTCTAACATTCTAATATACATTCTAACATCCATTATAACATTCTAACATACATTATAACAATCGAATATACATTCTAACATCCATTATAACATTCTAACATACATTATAACATTCTAATATACATTCTAACATCCATTATAACATTTTAACATACATTATAAATTTCTAATATACATTCTAACATCCAATATAACATTCAAACATCCATAATAACATTCTAACATACATTCTAACATTCCAATATACATTATAACATCCATTATAACATTCTAACATACACTATAACATTCTAACATACATTATAACATTATAACATTCTAATATACATTCTAATATCCATTATAACATTCTAACATCCATAATAACATTCTAACATACATTCTAACATTCTAATATACATTCTAACATCCATTATAACATTCTAACATACATTCTAACATTCTAATATACATTCTAAAATCAATTATAACATTCTAACATCCATTTTAACATTCTAATATACATTATAACATCCATTATAACATTCTAACATACATTCTAACATTCTAACATACATTATAACATTCTAATGTACATTTTAACATCCATTATAACATTCTAACAAACATTATAACTTTCTAATATACATTCTAACAACAATATAACATTCTAACATCCATAATAACATTCTAACATACATTCTAACATTCTAATATACATTCTAACATCCATTATAACATTCTAACATACATTATAACTTTCTAATATACAGTCTAACATCCATTATAACATTCTAACAAACATTCTAACATTCTAATAAACATTCTAAAATCAATTATAACATTCTATCATCCATTTTAACATTCTAATATACATTCTAACATCCATTATAACATTCTAACATCCATAATAACATTCTAACATTCTAATATACATTCTATCATCCATTATAACATTCTAACATACATTCTAACATTCTAATATACATTCTAACATCCATTATAACATTTTAACATACATTATAACTTTCTAATATACATTCTAACATCCAATATAACATTCTAACATCCATAATAACATTCTAACATACATTCCAACTTTCCAATATAAATTTTAACGTCCATTATACCATTCTAACATCCATTATAACATTCTAACATACATTATAACATTCTAATATACATTCTAACATCCATTATAACATTCTAACATACATTATAACAATCGAATAAACATTCTAACATCCATTATAACATTCTAACATACATTAGAACATTCTAATATACATTCTAACATCCATTATAACATTCTAACATCCATAATAACATTCTAACATACATTCTAACATTCTAATATACATTCTAACATCCATTATAACATTCTAACATACATTCTAACATTCTAATATATATTCTAAAATCAATTATAACATACTAACATCCATTTTAACATTCTAATATACATTATAACATCCATTATAACATTCTAACATACATTATAACATTCTAACATACATTATAACATTCTAATATACATTCTAACATCCATTATAACATTCTAACATCCATAATAACATTCTAACATTCTAATATACATTCAAACATCCATTATAACATTCTAACATACATTCTAACATTCTAATATACATTCTAACATCCATTATAACATTTTAACATACATTTTAACTTTCTAATATACATTCTAACATAAAATATAACATTCTAACATCCATAATAACATTCGAACATACATTATAACATTCCAATATACATTCTAACATCCAATATAACATTCTAACATACATTATAACATTCTAATATACATTCTAACATCCATTATAACATTCTAACATACATTATAACATTCTAATATACATTCTAACATCCATTATAACATTCTAACTTCCATAATAACAGTCTGACATTCTAATATACATCATAACATCCATTATAACATTCTAACATACATTCTAACATTCTAATATACATTCTAACATCCATTATAACATTTTAACATACATTATAACTTTCTAATATACATTCTAACATCCAATATAACATTCTAACATCCATAATAACATTCTAACATCCATTCTAACATTCCAATATACATTCTAACGTCCATTATAACATTCTAACATCCATTATAACATTCTAACATACATTATAACATTCTAATATACATTCTAACATCCATTATAACATTCTAACATACATTATAACAATCAAATATACATTCTAACATCCATTATAACATTCTAACATACATTAGAACATTCTAATATACATTCTAACATCCATTATAACATTCTAACATCCATAATAACATTCTACCATACATTCGAACATTCTAATATACATTCTAACATCCATTATAACATTCTAACATACTTTCTAACATTCTAATATACATTCTAAAATCAATTATAACATTCTAACATCCATTTTAACATTCTAATATACATTATAACATCCATTATAACATTCTAACATACATTATAACATTCTAACATACATTATAACATTCTAATATACATTCTAACATCCATTATAACATTCTAACATCCATAATAACATTCTAACATTCTAATACACATTGTAACATCCATTATAACATTCTAACATACATTCTAACATTCTAACATACATTATAACATTCTAATATACATTCTAACATCCATTATAACATTCTAACATACATTATAACAATCGAATATACATTCTAACATCCATTATAACATTCTAACATACATTAGGACATTCTAATATACATTCTAACATCCATTATAACATTCTAACATCCATAATAACATTCTACCATACATTCTAACATTCTAATATACATTCTAACATCCATTATAACATTCTAACATACATTCTAACATTCTAATATACATGCTAAAATCAATTATAACATTCTATCATCCATTTTAACATTCTAATATACATTATAACATCCACTATAACATTCTAACATACATTATAACATTCTAACATACATTATAACATCCATTAAAACATTCTAACATCCATAATAACATTCTAACATTCTAATATACATTGTAACATCCATTATAACATTCTAACATACATTCTAACATTCTAATATACATTATAACATTCTAATATACATTCTAACATCCATTATAACATTCTAACATACATTATAACATTCTAATATACATTCTAACATCCATTATAACATTCTAACATCCATAATAACATTCTACCATACATTCGAACATTCTAATATACATTCTAACATCCATTATAACATTCTAACATACTTTCTAACATTCTAATATACATTCTAAAATCAATTATAACATTCTAACATCCATTTTAACATTCTAATATACATTATAACATCCATTATAACATTCTAACATACATTATAACATTCTAATATACATTCTAACATCCATTATAACATTCTAACATACATTATAACTTTCTAATATACAGTCTAACATCCATTATAACATTCTAACAAACATTCTAACATTCTAATAAACATTCTAAAATCAATTATAACATTCTATCATCCATTTAAACATTCTAATATACATTCTAACATCCATTATAACATTCTAACATCCATAATAACATTCTAACATTCTAATATACATTCTATCATCCATTATAACATTCTAACATACATTCTAACATTCTAATATACATTCTAACATCCATTATAACATTTTAACATACATTATAACTTTCTAATATACATTCTAACATCCAATATAACATTCTAACATCCATAATAACATTCTAACATACATTCCAACTTTCCAATATACATTTTAACATCCATTATAACATTCTAACATCCATTATAACATTCTAACATACATTATAACATTCTAATATACATTCTAACATCCATTATAACATTCTAACATACATTATAACAATCGAATAAACATTCTAACATCCATTATAACATTCTAACATACATTAGAACATTCTAATATACATTCTAACATCCATTATAACATTCTAACATCCATAATAACATTCTAACATACATTCTAACATTCTAATATACATTCTAACATCCATTATAACATTCTAACATACATTCTAACATTCTAATATATATTCTAAAATCAATTATAACATATTAACATCCATTTTAACATTCTAATATACATTATAACATCCATTATAACATTCTAACATACATTATAACATTCTAACATACATTATAACATTCTAATATACATTCTAACATCCATTATAACATTCTAACATCCATAATAACATTCTAACATTCTAATATACATTCAAACATCCATTATAACATTCTAACATACATTCTAACATTCTAATATACATTCTAACATCAATTATAACATTTTAACATACATTTTAACTTTCTAATATACATTCTAACATAAAATATAACATTCTAACATCCATAATAACATTCGAACATACATTATAACATTCCAATATACATTCTAACATCCAATATAACATTCTAACATACATTATAACATTCTAACATACATTATAACATTCTAATATACATTCTAACATCCATTATAACATTCTAACTTCCATAATAACATTCTGACATTCTAATATACATTATAACATCCATTATAACATTCTAACATACATTCTAACATTCTAATATACATTCTAACATCCATTATAACATTTTAACATACATTATAACTTTCTAATATACATTCTAACATCCAATATAACATTCTAACATCCATAATAACATTCTAACATCCATTCTAACATTCCAATATACATTCTAACGTCCATTATAACATTCTAACATCCATTATAACATTCTAACATACATTATAACATTCTAATATACATTCTAACATCCATTATAACATTCTAACATACATTATAACAATCAAATATACATTCTAACATCCATTATAACATTCTAACATACATTAGAACATTCTAATATACATTCTAACATCCATTATAACATTCTAACATCCATAATAACATTCTACCATACATTCGAACATTCTAATATACATTCTAACATCCATTATAACATTCTAACATACTTTCTAACATTCTAATATACATTCTAAAATCAATTATAACATTCTAACATCCATTTTAACATTAATATATATATATTATAACATCCATTATAACATTCTAACATACATTATAACATTCTAACATACATTATAACATTCTAATATACATTCTAACATCCATTATAACATTCTAACATCCATAATAACATTCTAACATTCTAATACACATTGTAACATCCATTATAACATTCTAACATACATTCTAACATTCTAACATACATTATAACATTCTAATATACATTCTAACATCCATTATAACATTCTAACATACATTATAACAATCGAATATACATTCTAACATAAATTATAACATTCTAACATACATTAGGACATTCTAATATACATTCTAACATCCATTATAACATTCTAACATCCATAATAACATTCTACCATACATTCTAACATTGTAATATACATTCTAACATCCATTATAACATTCTAACATACATTCTAACATTCTAATATACATTCTAAAATCAATTATAACATTCTAACATCCATTTTAACATTCTAATATACATTATAACATCCACTATAACATTCTAACATACATTATAACATTCTAACATACATTATAACATTCTAATATACATTCTAACATCCATTAAAACATTCTAACATCCGTAATAACATTCTAACATTCTAATATACATTGTAACATCCATTATAACATTCTAACATACATTCTAACATTCTAACATACATTATAACATTCTAATATACATTCTAACATCCATTATAACATTCTAACATACATTATAACATTCTAATATACATTCTAACATCCATAATAACATTCTACCATACATTCAAACATTCTAATATACATTCTAACATCCATTATAACATTCTAACATACTTTCTAACATTCTAATATACATTCTAAAATCAATTCTAACATTCTAACATCCATTTTAACATTCTAATATACATTATAACATCCATTATAACATTCTAACATACATTATAACATTCTAACATACATTATAACATTCTAATATACATTCTAACATCCATTATAACATTCTAACATCCATAATAACATTCTAACATTCTAATACACATTGTAACATCCATTATAACATTCTAACATACATTCTAACATTCTAACATACATTATAACATTCTAATATACATTCTAACATCCATTATAACATTCAAACATACATTATAAGAATCGAATATACATTCTAACATCCATTATAACATTCTAACATACATTAGGACATTCTAATATACATTCTAACATCCATTCTAACATTCTAACATCCATAATAACATTCTACCATACATTCTAACATTCTAATATACATTCTAACATCCATTATAACATTCTAACATACATTCTAACATTCTAATATACATTCTAAAATCAATTATAACATTATAACATCCATTTTAACATTCTAATATACATTATAACATCCACTATAACATTCTAACATACATTATAACATTCTAACATACATTATAACATTCTAATATACATTCTAACATCCATTAAAACATTCTAACATCCATAATAACATTCTAACATTCTAATATACATTGTAACATCCATTATAACATTCTAACATACATTCTAACATTCTAACATACATTATAACATTCTAATATACATTCTAACATCCATTATAACATTCTAACATACATTATAACATTCTAATATACATTCTAACATCCATTATAACATTCTAACATCCATAATAACATTCTAACATACATTCTAACATTCTAATATACATTCTAACATCCATTATAACATTCTAACATACATTCTAACATTCTAATATACATTCTAAAATCAATTATAACATTCTAACATCCATTTTAACATGCTAATATACATTATAACATCCATTATAACATTCTAACATACATTCTAACATTCTAACATACATTATAACATTCTAATATACATTCTAACATCCATTATAACATTTTAACATACATTATAACATTCTAATATACATTCTAACATCCGCTATAACATTCTAACATACATTCTAACATCCATTATAACATTCTAACATACATTATAACATTCTAATATACATTCTAACATGCATTCTAACATACATTATAACATTCTAATATACATTATAACATCCATTATAACATTCTAACATCCATTCTAAAATTTTAATATACATTATAACATCCATTGTAACATTCTAACATACATTATAACATTCTAATATACATTCTAACATTCTAATAAACATTCTAACATACATTATAACATTCTAATATACATCCTAATATCCATTATAACATAATAACATACATTATAACATTCTAATATACATTCTAACATCCATTATAACATTCTATCATACATTATAACAATCCAATATACATTCTATCATCCATTATAACATTCTAACATACATTATGACATGGTAACATACATTATAACATTCTAATATACATTCTAACATCCATTATAACATTCTAACATACATTATAACAATCTAAAATACATTCTAACATCCATTCTAACATTCTAACATACATTATAACATTCTAATATACATTCTAACATCCATTATAACATATACCATACATTATTACAATCTAATATACATTCTAACATCCATTATAACATTCTAACATACATTCTAACATTCTAATATACATTCTAAAATCAATTCTAACATTCTAACATGGATTTTAACATTCTAATATACATTATAACATCCATTATAACATTCTAACATACATTATAACATTCTAATATACATTCTAACATCCATTATAACATTATAACATCCATAATAACATTCTAACATTCTAATATACATTCTAACATCCATTATAACATTCTAACATACATTCTAACATTCTAACATACATTATAACATTCTAATATACATTCTAACATCCATTATAACATTCTAACATACATTATAACAATCGAATATACATTCTAACATCCATTATAACTTTCTAACATACATTATAACATTCTAATATACATTCTAACATCCATTATAACATTTTAACATACATTATAAATTTCTAATATACATTCTAACATCCAATATAACATTCAAACATCCATAATAACATTCTAACATACATTCTAACATTCCAATATACATTCTAACATCCATTATATCATTCTAACATACACTATAACATTCTAACATACATTATAACATTCTAATATACATTCTAACATCCATTATAACATTCTAACATACATTATTACAATCGAATATACATTCTAACATCCATTATAACAATCGAATATATATTCTAACATCCATTATAACATTCTAACATACATTATAACATTCTAATATACATTCTAACATCCATTATAACATTTTAACATACATTATAACATTCTAATATACACTCTAACATCCATTATAACATTTTATCATACATTATAACTTTCTAATATACATTCTAACATCCAATATAACATTCTAACATCCATAATAACATTCAAACATACATTCTAACATTCCAATATACATTCTAACATCCATTATAACTTTCTATCATACATTATAACATTCTAACATACATTATAACATCCATTATAACAATCGAATATACATTCTAACATCCATTATAACATTCTAACATACATTATAACATTCTAATATACATTCTAACATCCATTATAACATTCTAACATCCATAATAACATTATAACATACATTCTAACATTCTAACAAACATTCTAACATACATTATAACATTCTAACATACATTATAACATTCTAACATACATTATAACATTCTAATATACATTCTAACATCCATTATAACATACTAAAATACATTATAACAATCGAATATACATTCTAACATCCATTATAACATTCTAACATACATTCTAACATTCTAATATACATTCTAAAATCAATTATAACATTCTAACATCCATTTTAACATTCTAATATACATTATAACATCCATTATAACACTCTAACATACATTATAACATTCTAACATACATTATAACATTCTAATATACATTTTAACATCCATTATAACATTCTAACATACATTATAACTTTCTAATATACAGTCTAACATCCATTATAACTTTCTAACAAACATTCTAACATTCTAATAAACATTCTAAAATCAATTATAACATTCTATCATCCATTTTAACATTCTAATATACATTCTAACATCCATTATAACATTCTAACATCCATAATAACATTCTAACATTCTAATATACATTCTAATATCCATTATAACATTCTAACATACATTCTAACATTCTAATATACATTCTAACATCCATTATAACATTTTAACATACATTATAACTTTCTAATATACATTCTAACATCCAATATAACATTCTAACATCCATAATAACATTCTAACATACATTCTAACTTTCCAATATACATTTTAACATCCATTATAACATTCTAACATCCATTATAACATTCTAACATACATTATAACATTATAATATACATTCTAACATCCATTATAACATTCTAACATACATTATAACAATCGAATATACATTATAACATCAATTATAACATTCTAACATACATTAGAACATTCTAATATACATTCTAACATCCATTATAACATTGTAACATCCATAATAACATTCTAACATACATTATAACATTCTAATATACATTCTAACATCCATTATAACATTCTAACATACATTACAACATTCTAATATATATTCTAAAATCAATTATAACATTCTAACATCCATTTTAACATTCTAATATACATTATAACATCCATTATAACATTCTAACATACATTATAACATTCTAACATACATTCTAACATTCTAATATACATTCTAACATCCATTATAACATTTTAACATACATTTTAACTTTCTAATATACATTCTAACTTAAAATATAACATTCTAACATCCATAATAACATTCTAACATACATTATAACATTCCAATATACATTCTAACATCCAATATAACATTCTAACATACATTATAACATTCTAATATACATTCTAACATCCATTATAACATTCTAACATACATTATAAAATTCTAATATACATTCTAACATCCATTATAACATTCTAACTTCCATAATAACATTCTGACATTCTAATATACATTATAACATCCATTATAACATTCTAACATACATTCTAACATTCTAATATACATTCTAACATCCATTATAACATTTTAACATACATTAAAACTTTCTAATATACATTCTAACATCCAATATAACATTCTAACATACATAATAACATTCTAACATCCATTCTAACATTCCAATATACATTCTAACGTCCATTATAACATTCTAACATCCATTATAACATTCTAACATACATTATAACATTCTAATATACATTCTAACATCCATTATAACATTCTAACATACATTTTAACAATCGAATATACATTCTAACATCCATTATAACATTCTAATTACATTAGAACATTCTAATATACATTCTAACATCCATTATAACATTCTAACATCCATAATAACATTCTACCATACATTCTAACATTCTAATATACATTCTAACATCCATTATAACATTCTAACATACATTCTAACATTCTAATATACATTCTAAAATCAATTATAACATTCTAACATCCATTTTAACATTCTAATATACATTATAACATCCATTATAACATTCTAACATACATTATAACATTCTAATATACATTCTAACATCCATTATAACATTCTAACATCCATAATAACATTCTAACATTCTAATATACATTGTAACATCCATTATAACATTCTAACATACATTCTAACATTCTAACATACATTATAACATTCTAATATACATTCTAACATCCATTATAACATTCTAACATACATTATAACATTCTAATATACATTCTAACATCCATTATAACATTCTAACATCCATAATAACATTCTACCATACATTCTAACATTCTAATATACATTCTAACATCCATTATAACATTCTAACATACATTCTAACATTCTAATATACATTCTAAAATCAATTATAACATTCTAACATCCATTTTAACATTCTAATATACATTATAACATCCATTATAACATTCTAACATACATTCTAACATTCTAACATACATTATAACATTCTAATATACATTCTAACATCCATTATAACATTTTAACATACATTATAACATTCTAATATACATTCTAACATCCATTATAACATTCTAACATACATTATAACTTTCTAATATACATTCTATCATCCATTGTAACATTCTAACATACATTCTAACATTCTAATATACATTCTAACATCCATTATAACATTCTAACATACATTATAACATTCTAATATACATTCTAACATGCATTCTAACATACATTATAACATTCTAATATACATTATAACATCCATTATAACATTCTAACATCCATTCTAAAATTCTAATATACATTATAACATCCATTGTAACATTCTAACATACATTATAACATTCTAATATACATTCTAACATTCTAATATACATTCTAACATACATTATAACATTCTAATATACATCCTAATATCCATTATAACATAATAACATACATTATAACATTCTAATATACATTCTAACATCCATTATAACATTCTATCATACATTATAACAATCCAATATACATTCTATCATCCATTATAACATTCTAACATACATTATAACATTCTAATATACATTCTAACATCCATTATAACATTCTAACATACATTATAACATTCTAATATACATTCTAACATCCATTATAACATTCTAACATCCATAATAACATTCTAACATTCTAATATACATTGTAACATCCATTATAACATTCTAACATACATTCTAACATTCTAACATACATTATAACATTCTAATATACATTCTAACATCCATTATAACATTCTAACATACATTATAACATTCTAATATACATTCTAACATCCATTATAACATTCTAACATCCATAATAACATTCTACCATACATTCTAACATTCTAATATACATTCTAACATCCATTATAACATTCTAACATACATTCTAACATTCTAATATACATTCTAACATCCATTATAACATTTTAACATACATTAAAACTTTCTAATATACATTCTAACATCCAATATAACATTCTAACATACATAATAACATTCTAACATCCATTCTAACATTCCAATATACATTCTAACGTCCATTATAACATTCTAACATCCATTATAACATTCTAACATACATTATAACATTCTAATATACATTCTAACATCCATTATAACATTCTAACATACATTATAACAATCGAATATACATTCTAACATCCATTATAACATTCTAATTACATTAGAACATTATAATATACATTCTAACATCCATTATAACATTCTAACATCCATAATAACATTCTACCATACATTCTAACATTCTAATATACATTCTAACATCCATTATAACATTCTAACATACATTCTAACATTCTAATATACATTCTAAAATCAATTATAACATTCTAACATCCATTTTAACATTCTAATATACATTATAACATCCATTATAACATTCTAACATACATTATAACATTCTAATATACATTCTAACATCCATTATAACATTCTAACATCCATAATAACATTCTAACATTCTAATATACATTGTAACATCCATTATAACATTCTAACATACATTCTAACATTCTAACATACATTATAACATTCTAATATACATTCTAACATCCATTATAACATTCTAACATACATTATAACATTCTAATATACATTCTAACATCCATTATAACATTCTAACATCCATAATAACATTCTACCATACATTCTAACATTCTAATATACATTCTAACATCCATTATAACATTCTAACATACATTCTAACATTCTAATATACATTCTAAAATCAATTATAACATTCTAACATCCATTTTAACATTCTAATATACATTATAACATCCATTATAACATTCTAACATACATTATAACATTCTAATATACATTCTAACATCCATTATAACATTCTAACATCCATAATAACATTCTAACATTCTAATATACATTGTAACATCCATTATAACATTCTAACATACATTCTAACATTCTAACATACATTATAACATTCTAATATACATTCTAACATCCATTATAACATTCTAACATACATTATAACATTCTAATATACATTCTAACATCCATTATAACATTCTAACATCCATAATAACATTCTACCATACATTCTAACATTCTAATATACATTCTAACATCCATTATAACATTCTAACATACATTCTAACATTCTAATATACATTCTAAAATCAATTATAACATTCTAACATCCATTTTAACATTCTAATATACATTATAACATCCATTATAACATTCTAACATACATTCTAACATTCTAACATACATTATAACATTCTAATATACATTCTAACATCCATTATAACATTTTAACATACATTATAACATTCTAATATACATTCTAACATCCATTATAACATTCTAACATACATTATAACTTTCTAATATACATTCTATCATCCATTGTAACATTCTAACATACATTCTAACATTCTAATATACATTCTAACATCCATTATAACATTCTAACATACATTATAACATTCTAATATACATTCTAACATGCATTCTAACATACATTATAACATTCTAATATACATTATAACATCCATTATAACATTCTAACATCCATTCTAAAATTCTAATATACATTATAACATCCATTGTAACATTCTAACATACATTATAACATTCTAATATACATTCTAACATTCTAATATACATTCTAACATACATTATAACATTCTAATATACATCCTAATATCCATTATAACATAATAACATACATTATAACATTCTAATATACATTCTAACATCCATTATAACATTCTATCATACATTATAACAATCCAATATACATTCTATCATCCATTATAACATTCTAACATACATTATAACATTCTAATATACATTCTAACATCCATTATAACATTCTAACATACATTATAACATTCTAATATACATTCTAACATCCATTATAACATTCTAACATCCATAATAACATTCTAACATTCTAATATACATTGTAACATCCATTATAACATTCTAACATACATTCTAACATTCTAACATACATTATAACATTCTAATATACATTCTAACATCCATTATAACATTCTAACATACATTATAACATTCTAATATACATTCTAACATCCATTATAACATTCTAACATCCATAATAACATTCTACCATACATTCTAACATTCTAATATACATTCTAACATCCATTATAACATTCTAACATACATTCTAACATTCTAATATACATTCTAACATCCATTATAACATTTTAACATACATTAAAACTTTCTAATATACATTCTAACATCCAATATAACATTCTAACATACATAATAACATTCTAACATCCATTCTAACATTCCAATATACATTCTAACGTCCATTATAACATTCTAACATCCATTATAACATTCTAACATACATTATAACATTCTAATATACATTCTAACATCCATTATAACATTCTAACATACATTATAACAATCGAATATACATTCTAACATCCATTATAACATTCTAATTACATTAGAACATTATAATATACATTCTAACATCCATTATAACATTCTAACATCCATAATAACATTCTACCATACATTCTAACATTCTAATATACATTCTAACATCCATTATAACATTCTAACATACATTCTAACATTCTAATATACATTCTAAAATCAATTATAACATTCTAACATAGATTTTAACATTCTAATATACATTATAACATCCATTATAACATTCTAACATACATTATAACATTCTAATATACATTCTAACATCCATTATAACATTCTAACATCCATAATAACATTCTAACATTCTAATATACATTGTAACATCCATTATAACATTCTAACATACATTCTAACATTCTAACATACATTATAACATTCTAATATACATTCTAACATCCATTATAACATTCTAACATACATTATAACATTCTAATATACATTCTAACATCCATTATAACATTCTATCATCCATAATAACATTCTACCATACATTCTAACATTCTAATATACATTCTAACATCCATTATAACATTCTAACATACATTCTAACATTCTAATATACATTCTAAAATCAATTATAACATTCTAACATCCATTTTAACATTCTAATATACATTATAACATCCATTATAACATTCTAACATACATTCTAACATTCTAACATACATTATAACATTCTAATATACATTCTAACATCCATTATAACATTTTCACATACATTATAACATTCTAATATACATTCTAACATCCATTATAACATTCTAACATACATTATAACTTTCTAATATACATTCTATCATCCATTGTAACATTCTAACATACATTCTAACATTCTAATATACATTCTAACATCCATTATAACATTCTAACATACATTATAACATTCTAATATACATTCTAACATGCATTCTAACATACATTATAACATTCTAATATACATTATAACATCCATTATAACATTCTAACATCCATTCTAAAATTCTAATATACATTATAACATCCATTGTAACATTCTAACATACATTATAACATTCTAATATACATTCTAACATTCTAATATACATTCTAACATACATTATAACATTCTAATATACATCCTAATATCCATTATAACATAATAACATACATTATAACATTCTAATATACATTCTAACATCCATTATAACATTCTATCATACATTATAACAATCCAATATACATTCTATCATCCATTATAACATTCTAACATACATTATGACATGGTAACATACATTATAACATTCTAATATACATTCTAACATCCATTATAACATTCTAACATACATTATAACAATCTAAAATACATTCTAACATCCATTCTAACATTCTAACATACATTATAACATTCTAATATACATTCTAACATCCATTATAACATATACCATACATTATTACAATCTAATATACATTCTAACATCCATTATAACATTCTAACATACATTATAACATTCTAATATCCATTCTAATATCCATTATAATATTGTAACATACATTATAACATTCTAATATACATTTTAACATCCATTATAACATATACCATACATTATAACAATCAAATATACATTCTAGCATCCATTATAACATTCTAACATACATTTTAACATTCTAATATATATTCTAACATCCATTATAACATTCTAATATACATTATAACATCCACTATAATATTCTAACATCCATTATAACATTCTAATATACATTCTAACATTCTAATAAACATTCTAACATCCATTATAACATTCTAACATACATTATAACATTCTAATATACATTCTAACATGCATTCTAACATACATTATAACATTCTAATATACATTATAACATCCATTATAACATTCTAACATCCATTCTAAAATTCTAATATACATTATAACATCCATTATAACATTCTAACATCCATTGTAACATTCTAACATACATTATAACATTCTAATATACATTCTAACATTGTAATATACATTCTAACATACATTATAACATTCTAATATACATCCTAATATCCATTATAACATAATAACATACATTATAGCATTCTAATATACATTCTAACATCCATTATAACATTCTATCATACATTATAAAAATCCAATATACATTCTATCATCCATTATAACATTATAACATACATTATGACATGGTAACATACATTATAACATTCTAATATACATTATAACATCCATTATAACATTCTAACATACATTATAACATTCTAATATACATTCTAACATCCATTATAACATTCTAACATCCATAATAACATTCTAACATTCTAATATACATTGTAACATCCATTATAACATTCTAACATACATTCTAACATTCTAACATACATTATAACATTCTAATATACATTCTAACATCCATTATAACATTCTAAAATACATTATAACATTCTAATATACATTCTAACATCCATTATAACATTCTAACATCCATAATAACATTCTACCATACATTCTAACATTCTAATATACATTCTAACATCCATTATAACATTCTAACATACATTCTAACATTCTAATATACATTCTAAAATCAATTATAACATTCTAACATCCATTTTAACATTCTAATATACATTATAACATCCATTATAACATTCTAACATACATTCTAACATTCTAATATACATTCTAACATCCATTATAACATTCTAACATACATTATAACATTCTAATATACATTCTAACATGCATTCTAACATACATTATAACATTCTAATATACATTATAACATCCATTATAACATTCTAACATCCATTCTAAAATTCTAATATACATTATAACATCCATTGTAACATTCTAACATACATTATAACATTCTAATATACATTCTAACATTCTAATATACATTCTAACATACATTATAACATTCTAATATGCATCCTAATATCCATTATAACATAATAACATACATTATAACATTCTAATATACATTCTAACATCCATTATAACATTCTATCATACATTATAACAATCCAATATACATTCTATCATCCATTATAACATTCTAACATACATTATGACATGGTAACATACATTATAACATTCTAATATACATTCTAACATCCATTATAACATTCTAACATACATTATAACAATCTAAAATACATTCTAACATCCATTCTAACATTCTAACATACATTATAACATTCTAATATACATTCTAACATCCATTATAACATATACCATACATTATTACAATCTAATATACATTCTAACATCCATTATAACATTCTAACATACATTATAACATTCTAATATCCATTCTAATATCCATTATAATATTGTAACATACATTATAACATTCTAATATACATTTTAACATCCATTATAACATATACCACACATTATAACAATCAAATATACATTCTAGCATCCATTATAACATTCTAACATACATTTTAACATTCTAATATATATTCTAACATCCATTATAACATTCTAATATACATTATAACATCCACTATAATATTTTAACATCCATTATAACATTCTAACATCCATTATAACATTCTAATATACATTCTAACATCCATTATAACATTCTAACATACATTATAACATTCTAATATACATTCTAACATGCATTCTAACATACATTATAACATTCTAATATACATTATAACATCCATTATAACATTCTAACATCCATTCTAAAATTCTAATATACATTATAACATCCATTATAACATTCTAACATCCATTGTACCATTCTAACATACATTATAACATTCTAATATACATTCTAACATTGTAATATACATTCTAACATACATTATAACATTCTAATATACATCCTAATATCCATTATAACATAATAACATACATTATAGCATTCTAATATACATTATAACATACATTATGACATGGTAACATACATTATAACATTCTAATATACATTCTAACATCCATTATAACATTCTAACATACATTATACAATTCTAACATACATTCTAACATACATTATAACATTCCAATATACATTCTCATATCCGTTATAACATTCTAACATACATTGTAACAATATAATATACATTCTAACATCCATTATAACATTCTAACATACTTTCTAACATTCTAATATACATTCTAACATCCATTATAACATTCTAACATACATTCTAACATTCTAATATACATTCTAACTTCCATTATAACATTTTAACATACATTATAACTTTCTAATATACATTCTAACATAAAATATAACATTCTAACATCCATAATAACATTCTAACCTACATTTTAACATTCCAATATACATTCTAACATCCATTATAACATTCTAACATACATTATAACATTCTAGTATACATTCTAACATCCATTATAACATTCTAACATACATTATAACATTCTAATATACATTCTAACATCCATTATAACATTCTAACATCCATAATAACATTCTAACATTCTAATATACATTCTAACATCCATTATAACATTCTAACATACACTCTAACATTCTAATATACATTCTAACATCCATTATAACATTTTAACATACATTATAACTTTCTAATATACATTCTAACATCCAATATAACATTCTAACATCCATAATAACATTCTAACATACATTCTAACATTCCAATATACATTCTAACGTCCATTATAACATTCTAACATCCATAATAACATTCTAGCATACATTATAACATTCTTATATACATTCTAACATCCATTATAACATTCTAACATACATTATAACAATCGAATATACATTCTAACATCCATTATAACATTCTAACATACATTATAACATTCTAATATACATTCTAACATCCATTATAACATTCTAACATCCATAATAACATTCTAACATACATTCTAACATTCTACTATACATTCTAACATCCATTATAACATTCTAACATACATTCTAACATTCTAATATACATTCTAAAATCAATTAGAACATTCTAACATCCATTTTAACATTCTAATATACATTATAACATCCATTATAACATTCTAACATACATTCTAACATTCTAACATACATTATAACATTCTAATATACATTCTAACATCCATTATAACATTCTAACATCCATAATAACATTCTAACATTCTAATATACATTCTAACATCCATTATAACATTCTAACATACATTCTAACATTTTAATATACATTCTAACATCCATTATAACATTTTAACATACATTATAACTTTCTAATATATATTCTAACATCCATAATAACATTCTAACATACATTCTAACATACCAATATACATTCTAACTTCCATTATAACATTCTAACATACATTATAACATTCTATCATACATTATAACATTCTAATATACATTCTAACATCCATTATAACATTCTAACATACATTATAACAATCAAATATACATTCTAACATCCATTATAACATTCTAACATACATTCTAACATTCTAATATACATTCTAACATCCATTATAACATTCTAACATCCATAATAACATTCAAACATACATTCTAACATTCTACTATACATTCTAACATCCATTATAACATTCTAACATACATTCTAACATTCTAATATACATTCTAAAATCAATTAGAACATTCTAACATCCATTTTAACATTCTAACATACATTATAACATTCTAATATACATTCTAACATCCATTATAACATTCTAACATCCATAATAACATTCTAACATTCTAATATACATTCTAACATCCATTATAACATTCTAACATACATTCTAACATTTTAATATACATTCTAACATCCATTATAACATTTTAACATACATTATAACTTTCTAATATACATTCTAACATCCATAATAACATTCTAACATACATTCTAACATACCAATATACATTCTAACTTCCATTATAACATTCTAACATACATTATAACATTCTAACATACATTATAACATTCTAATATACATTCTAAAATCCATTATAACATTCTAACATACATTATAACAATCAAATATACATTCTAACATCCATTATAACATTCTAACATACATTATAACATTCTAATATACATTCTAACATCCATTATAACATTCTAACATCCATAATAACATTCTTACATACATTCCAACATTGTAATATACATTCTAACATCCATTATAACATTCTAACATACATTCTATCATTCTAATATACATTCTAAAATCAATTATAACATTCTAACATCCATTTTAACATTCTAATATACATTCTAACATCAATTATAACATTTTAACATACATTATAACTTTCTAATATACATTCTAACATACAATATAACATTCTAACATCCATAATAACATTCTAACATACATTCTAACATTCTAATATACATTCTAACATCCATTATAACATTCTAACATACATTATAACATTCTAATATACATTCGAACATCCATTATAACATTCTAACATACATTATAACATTCTAATATACATTCTAACATCCATTATAACATTCTAACATACATTCTAACATTCTAATATACATTCTAACATCCATTATAACATTCTAATATACATTCTAACATTCTAATATACATTCTAAAATCAATTATAACATTCTAACATCCATTTTAACATTCTAATATACATTATAACATCCACTATAATATTCTAACATCCATTATAACATTCTAACATCCATTATAACATTCTAATATACATTCTAACATCCATTACAACATTCTAACATACATTATAACATTCTAATATACATTCTAACATGCATTCTACAATACATTATAACATTCTAATATACATTATAACATCCATTATAACATTCTAACATCAATTCTAAAATTCTAATATACATTATAACATCCATTATAACATTCTAACATCCATTGTAACATTCTAACATACATTATAACATTCTAACATACATTATAACATTCTAATATACATTCTAACATTCTAATATACATTCTAACATACAATATAACATTCTAATATACATCCTAATATCCATTATAAAATAATAACATACATTATAGCATTCTAATATACATTCTAACATCCATTATAACATTCTATTATACATTATAACAATCCAATATACATTCTATCATCCATTATAACATTATAACATACATTATGACATGGTAACATACATTATAACATTCTAATATACATTCTAACATACATTATAACAATCTAAAATACATTCTAACATCCATTCTAACATTCTAACATACATTATAACATTCTAATATACATTCTAACATCCATTATAACATATACCATACATTATAACAATCTAATATACATTCTAACATCCATTATAACATTCTAACATACATTATAACATTCTAATATCCATTCTAATATCCATTATAATTTTCTAACATACATTATAACATTCTAATATACATTTTAACATCCATTATAACATATACCATACATTATAACAATCTAATATACATTCTAACATCCATTATAACATTCTAACATACATTTTAACATTCTAATATACATTCTAACATCCATTATAACATTCTATCATACATTATAACATTCTAGTATACATTATAACATCTATTATAACATTATAACATACATTCTAACATTATAATATACATTCTAACATCCATAATAACATTCTAACATACATTCTAACATTCTAACATACATTCTAACATACATTATAACATTCCAATATACATTCTAATATCCGTTATAACATTCTAACATACATTATAACAATATAATATACATTCTAACATCCATTATAACATTTTAAAACACTTTATAACATTCTAATATACATTCTAACATTCCATTATAACATTCTAACATACATTCTAACATTCTAATATACATTCTAACATCCATTATAACATTTTAACATACATTATAACTTTCTAATATACATTCTAACATAAAATATAAAATTCTAACATCCATAATAACATTCTAACATACATTATAACATTCCAATATACATTCTAACATCCATTATAACATTCTAACATGCATTATAACATTCTAATATACATTCTAACATCCATTATAACATTCTAACATACATTATAACATTCTAATATACATTCTAACATCCATTATAACATTCTAACATACATTCTAACATTCTAATATACATTCTAACATCCATTATAACATTTTAACATACATTATAACTTTCTAATATACATTCTAACATCCAATATAACATTCTAACATCCATAATAACATTCTAACATACATTCTAACATTCCAATATACATTCTAACGTCCATTATAACATTCTAACATCCATTATAACATTCTAACATACATTATAACAATCGAATATACATTCTAACATCCATTATAACATTCTAACATACATTAAAACATTCTAATATACATTCTAACATCCATTTTAACATTCTAACATCCATAATAACATTCTAACATACATTCTAACAGTCTAATATACATTCTAACATCCATTATAACATTCTAATATACATTCTAACATTCTAATATACATTCCAAAATCAATTATAACAATCTAACATCCATTTTAACATTCTAATATACATTATAACATCCATTATAACATTCTAACATACATTATAACATTCTAACATCCATTATAACATTCTAATATACATTCTAACATCCATTATAACATTCTAACATCAATATTAACATTCTAACATTCTAATATACATTCTAACATCCATTATAACATTTTAACATACATTATAACTTTCTAATATACATTCTAACATCCAATATAACATTCTAACATCCATAATAACATTCTAACATACATTCTAACATTCCAATATACATTCTAACATCCATTATAACATTCTAACATACATTATAACATTCTAACATACATTATAACATTCTTAAATAAATTCTAACATACAATATATCAATCAAATATACATTCTAACATCCATTATAACATTCTAACATACATTACAACATTCTAATATACATTCTAACATCCATTATAACATTCTAACATCCATAATAACATTCAAACATACATTCTAACATTCTAATATACATTCTAACATCCATTATAACATTCTAACATACATTCTAACATTCTAATATACATTCTAAAATCAATTATAACATTCTAACATCCATTTTAACATTCTAATATACATTATAACATCCATTATAACATTCTAACATACATTCTAACATTCTAACATACATTATAACATTCTAATATACATTCTAACATCCATTATAACATTTTAACATACATTTTAACATTCTAATATACATTCTAACATCCATTATAACATTCTAACATACATTATAACTTTCTAATATACATTCTAACATACAATATAACATTCTAACATCCATAATAACATTCTAACATACATTCTAACATTCTAAAATACATTCTAACATCCATTATAACATTCTAACATACATTATAACATTCTAATATACATTCTAACATCCATTATAACATTCTAACATACATTATAACATTCTAATATACATTCTAACATCCATTATAACATTCTAACATACATTCTAACATTCTAATATACATTCTAACATCCATTATAACTTTCTAACATACATTATAACATTCTAATATACATTCTAACAAGCATTCTAACATACATTATAACATTCTAATATACATTATAACATCCATTATAACATTCTAACATCCATTCTAAAATTCTAATATACATTATAACATCCATTATAACATTCTAACATCCATTGTAACGTTCTTACATACATTATAACATTCTAATATACATTCTAACATTCTAATATACATTCTAACATACATTATAACATTCTAATATACATACTAATTACCATTATAACATAATAACATACATTATAACATTCTAATATACATTCTAACATCCATTATAACATTCTAACATACATTATAACAATCTAAAATACATTCTAACATCCATTCTAACATTCTAACATACATTATAACATTCTAATATACATTCTAACATCCATTATAACATATACCATACATTATAACAATCTAATATACATTCTAACATCCATTATAACATTCTAACATACATTATAAAATTCTAATATCCATTCTAATATCCATTATAATATTCTAACATACATTATAACATTCCAATATACATTTTAACATCCAAAATAACATATACCATACATTATAACAATCTAATATACATTCTATCATCCATTATAACATTCTAAAATACATTTTAACATTCTAATATACATTCTAACATCCATTATAACATTCTATCATACATTATAACATTCTAGTATACATTATAACATCTATTATAACATTATAACATACATTCTAACATTCTAATATACATTCTAACATCCATAATAACATTCTAACATACATTCTAACATTCTAACATACATTCTAACATACATTAAAACATTCTAATATACATTCTAATATCCATTATAACATTCTAACATAAATTATAACAATATAATATACATTCTAACATCCATTATAACATTCTAACATACATCATAACATTCTAATATACATTCTAACATCCATTATAACATTCTAACAAACATTATAACATTCTAGTGTACATTATAACATCCATTGTAACATAGATTATAACATTCAAACATACATTATAACATTCTAATATACAATCTAACATCCATTATAACATTCTAACATACATTATAACATTCTGATATACATTCTAAAATACATTATAACATACATTATAAAATTCTAATTTACATTATAACATCCATTCTAACATTCTAACATCCATTATAACATTCTAATATACATGAAAACATCCATTCTAACATTCTAACATCCATTGTAACATCCATTCTAACATTCTAATATCCATAATAACAATCTAACGTACTTTATTACAAACTAATATACATTCTAACATCCATTCTAACATTCTAACATCCATTATAACATTGTAATATGCATTATAACATCCATAATAACATTCTAACATACATTACAACATTCTAATATACATTCTAACAACCATTATAACATTCTAACTTACATTATGACATTGCAATATACATTCTATCATCCATTCTAACATTCTAAAATACATTTTAAGAATTTAGTATACATTATAACATCCATTATAACATTCTAACATACATTCTAACATTCTTATATACATTCTAACTTCCATTATAACATTCTAACATACATTTTAACATTCTAATATACATTCTAACATACATTATAACATTCTATTGTACATTACAACATTCTAGTATACATTTAAACTTCCATTATAACATTCTAACATTTTTATAACATTCTAACATCCATTCTAACATCCATTCTAACATTCTAACTTCCATAATAACATGCTAACATACATTATACCATTCTAATATTTATTCTTACATCAATTATAACATTCTAACATACATTATAACATTCTAACGTACATTATAACATTCTAATATACATTCTAACATCCATTATAACATTCTGACATCCATAATTACATTCTAACATCCATTATAACATTCTAATATACATTATAACATTCTAATATACATTCTAACATCCATTATAACATTCTAACATACATTCTAACATTCTAATATACATTCTAACATCCATTAAAACATTCTAATATACATTCTAACATCCATTATAACATTCTAACATACATTATAACAATCTAATTTACATCCTAACATCCATTATAACATTCTAACATACATTATAACATTCTATTATACATTCTAACATCCATTAAAACATTATAACAAACATTATAACATTCTAACATCCATTATAACATTCTAATATACATTCTAACATCCATTATAACATTCTAACATACATTATAACATTCTAATATACATTCTAACATTCATTCTAACATACATTCTAACATTCCAATATACATTCTAACATCCATTATAACATTCTAACATACATTATAACATTCTAACATACAATATAACATTCTAATATACATTCTAACATCCATTATAACATTCTAACATACATTATAACAATCGAATATACATTCTAATATCCATTATAACATTCTAACATACATTATAACATTCTAATATACATTCTAACATCCATTATAACATTCTAACATCCATAATAACATTCTAACATACATTCTAACATTCTAATATACATTCTAACATCCAGTATAACATTCTAACATACATTCTAACATTCTAATATACATTCTAAAATCAATTATAACATTCTAACATCCATTTTAACATTCTAATATACATTATAACATCCATTATAACATTCTAACATACATTCTAACATTCTAACATACATTATAACATTCTAATATACATTCTAACATCCATTATAACATTTTAACATACATTATAACATTCTAATATACATTCTAACATCCATTATAACATTCTAACATACATTATAACTTTCTAATATACATTCTAACATACAATATAACATTCTAACATCCATAATAACATTCTAACATACATTCTAACATTCTAAAATACATTCTAACATCCATTATAACATTCTAACATACATTATAACATTCTAATATACATTCTAACATCCATTAGAACATTCTAGCATACATTATAACATTCTAATATACATTATAACATCCATTATAACATTCTAACATACATTCTAACATTCAAATATACATTCTAACATCCATTATAACATTCTAACATACATTATAACATTCTAATATACATTCTAACATGCATTCTAACATACATTATAACATTCTAATATACATTATAACATCCATTATAACATTCTAACATCCATTCTAAAATTCTAATATACATTATAACATCCATTATAACATTCTAACATCCATTGTAACGTTCTTACATACATTATAACATTCTAATATACATTCTAACATTCTAATATACATTCTAACATACATTATAACATTCTAATATACATACTAATATCCTTTATAACATAATAACATACATTATAACATTCTAACATACATTATGACATGGTAACATACATTCTAACATTATAATATACATTCTAACATCCATTATAACATTCTAACATACATTATAACATTCTAATATACATTCTAACATCCATTATAACATATACCATACATTATAACAATCTAATATACATTCTAACATCCATTATAACATTCTAACATACATTATAAAATTCTAATATCCATTCTAATATCCATTATAATATTCTAACATACATTATAACATTCCAATATACATTTTAACATCCAAAATAACATATACCATACATAATAACAATCTAATATACATTCTAACATCCATTATATCATTCTAAAATACATTTTAACATTCTAATATACATTCTAAAATGCATTATAACATACATTATAAAATTCTAATTTACATTATAACATCCATTCTAACATTCTAACATCCATTATAACATTCTAATATACATGAAAACATCCATTCTAACATTCTAACATCCATTGTAACATCCATTCTAACATTCTAATATCCATAATAACAATCTAACGTACATTATTACAAACTAATATACATTCTAACATCCATTCTAACATTCTAACATCCATTATAACATTGTAATATGCATTATAACATCCATAATAACATTCTAACATACATTACAACATTCTAATATACATTCTAACAACCATTATAACATTCTAACTTACATTATGACATTGCAATATACATTCTAACATCCATTCTAACATTCTAAAATACATTTTAAGAATTTAGTATACATTATAACATCCATTATAACATTCTAACATACATTCTAACATTCTTATATACATTCTAACTTCCATTATAACATTCTAACATACATTCTAACATTCTAATATACATTCTAACATACATTATAACATTCTATTGTACATTACAACATTCTAGTATACATTTAAACTTCCATTATAACATTCTAACATTTTTATAACATTCTAACATCCATTCTAACATCCATTCTAACATTCTAACTTCCATAATAACATGCTAACATACATTATACCATTCTAATATTTATTCTAACATCAATTATAACATTCTAACATACATTATAACATTCTAACGTACATTATAACATTCTAATATACATTCTAACATCCATTATAACATTCTGACATCCATAATAACATTCTAACATCCATTATAACATTCTAATATACATTATAACATTCTAATATACATTCTAACATCCATTATAACATTCTAACATACATTCTAACATTCTAATATACATTCTAACATCCATTAAAACATTCTAATATACATTCTAACATCCATTATAACATTCTAACATACATTATAACAATCTAATTTACATCCTAACATCCATTATAACATTCTAACATACATTATAACATTCTATTATACATTCTAACATCCATTAAAACATTATAACAAACATTATAACATTCTAACATCCATTATAACATTCTAATATACATTCTAACATCCATTATAACATTCTAACATACATTATAACATTCTAATATACATTCTAACATTCATTCTAACATACATTCTAACATTCCAATATACATTCTAACATCCATTATAACATTCTAACATACATTATAACATTCTAACATACAATATAACATTCTAATATACATTCTAACATCCATTATAACATTCTAACATACATTATAACAATCAAATATACATTCTAATATCCATTATAACATTCTAACATACATTATAACATTCTAATATACATTCTAACATCCATTATAACATTCTTACATCCATAATAACATTCTAACATACATTCTAACATTCTAATATACATTCTAACATCCAGTATAACATTCTAACATACATTCTACCATTCTAATATACATTCTAAAATCAATTATAACATTCTAACATCCATTTTAACATTCTAATATACATTATAACATCCATTATAACATTCTAACATACATTCTAACATTCTAACATACATTATAACATTCTAATATACATTCTAACATCCATTATAACATTTAAACATACATTTTAACATTCTAATATACATTCTAAAATCCATTATAACATTCTAACATACATTATAACTTTCTAATATACATTCTAACATACAATATAACATTCTAACATCCATAATAACATTCTAACATACATTCTAACATTCTAATACACATTCTAACATCCATTATAACATTCTAACATACATTATAACATTCTAATATACATTCGAACATCCATTATAACATTCTAACATACATTATAACATTCTAATATACATTCTAACATCCATTATAACATTCTAACATACATTCTAACATTCTAATATACATTCTAACATCCATTATAACATTCTAACACACATTCTAACATTCTAATATACATTCTAAAATCAATTATAACATTCTAACATCCATTTTAACATTCTAAAATACATTATAACATCCACTATAATATTCTAACATCCATTATAACATTCTAACATCCATTCTAACATTCTAATATACATTCTAACATCCATTATAACATTCTAACATACATTATAACATTCTAATACACATTCTAACATGCATTCTAACATCCATTTTAACATTCTAATATACATTATAACATCCATTATAACATTCTAACATACATTCTAACATTCTAACATACATTCTAACATCCATTATAACATTCTAACATACATTATAACTTTCTAATATACATTCTAACATACAATATAACATTATAACATCCATAATAACATTCTAACATACATTCTAACATTCTAAAATACATTCTAACATCCATTATAACATTCTAACATACATTATAACATTCTAATATACATTCTAACATCCATTAGAACATTCTAACATACATTATAACATTCTAATATACATTCTAACATCCATTATAACATTCTAACATACATTCTAACATTCTAATATACATTCTAACATCCATTATAACATTCTAACATACATTATAACATTCTAATATACATTCTAACATGCATTCTAACATACATTATAACATTCTAATATACATTATAACATCCATTATAACATTCTAACATCCATTCTAAAATTCTAATATACATTATAACATCCATTATAACATTCTAACATCCATTGTAACGTTCTTACATACATTATAACATTCTAATATACATTCTAACATTCTAATATACATTCTAACATACATTATAACATTCTAATATACATACTAATATCCTTTATAACATAATAACATACATTATAACATTCTAACATACATTATGACATGGTAACATACATTATAACATTCTAATATACATTCTAACATCCATTATAACATTCTAACATACATTATAACAATCTAAAATACATTCTAACATCCATTCTAACATTCCAACATACATTATAACATTCTAATATACATTCTAACATCCATTATAACATATACCATACATTATAACAATCTAATATACATTCTAAAATCCATTATAACATTCTAACATACATTATAAAATTCCAATATACATTTTAACATCCAAAATAACATATACCATACATAATAACAATCTAATATACATTCTAACATCCATTATATCATTCTAAAATACATTTTAACATTCTAATATACATTCTAACATCCATTATAACATTCTATCATACATTATAACATTCTAGTATACATTATAACATCTATTATAACATTATAACATACATTCTAACATTCTAATATACATTCTAACATCCATAATAACATTCTAACATACATTCTAACATTCTAACATACATTCTAACATACATTAAAACATTCTAATATACATTCTAATATCCATTATAACATTCTAACATAAATTATAACAATATAATATACATTCTAACATCCATTATAACATTCTAACATACATCATAACATTCTAATATACATTCTAACATCCATTATAACATTCTAACAAACATTATAACATTCTAGTGTACATTATAACATCCATTGTAACATAGATTATAACATTCAAACATACATTATAACATTCTAATATACATTCTAACATCCATTATAACATTCTAACATACATTATAACATTCTGATATACATTCTAAAATGCATTATAACATACATTATAAAATTCTAATTTACATTATAACATCCATTCTAACATTCTAATATACATGAAAACATCCATTCTAACATTCTAACATCCATTGTAACATCCATTCTAACATCCATAATAACAATCTAACGTACATTATTACAAACTAATATACATTCTAACATCCATTCTAACATTCTAACATCCATTATAACATTGTAATATGCATTATAACATCCATAATAACATTCTAACATACATTACAACATTCTAATATACATTCTAACAACCATTATAACATTCTAACATACATTATGACATTGCAATATACATTATAACATCCATTCTAACATTCTAAAATACATTTTAAGAATTTAGTATACATTATAACATCCATTATAACATTCTAACATACATTCTAACATTCTTATATACATTCTAACTTCCATTATAACATTCTAACATACATTCTAACATTCAAATATACATTCTAACATACATTATAACATTCTATTGTACATTACAACATTCTAGTATACATTTAAACTTCCATTATAACATTCTAACATTTTTATAACATTCTAACATCCATTCTAACATCCATTCTAACATTCTAACTTCCATAATAACATGCAAACATACATTATACCATTCTAATATTTATTCTAACATCAATTATAACATTCTAACATACATTATAACATTCTAACGTACATTATAACATTCTAATATACATTCTAACATCCATTATAACATTCTGACATCCATAATAACATTCTAACATCCATTATAACATTCTAATATACATAATAACATTCTAATATACATTCTAACATCCATTATAACATTCTATCATACATTATAACATTCTAATATACATTCTAACATCCATTAGAACATTCTAACATACATTATAAAAATCTAATTTACATCCTAACATCCATTATAACATTCTAACATACATTATAACATTCTATTACACATTCTAACATCCATTAAAACATTATAACAAACATTATAACATTCTAACATCCATTATAACATTCTAATATACATTCTAACATCCATTATAACATTCTAACATACATTATAACATTCTAATATACATTCTAACATGCATTCTAACATACATTCTAACATTCCAATATACATTCTAACATCCATTATAACATTCTAACATACATTATAACATTCTAACATACATTATAACATTCTAATATACATTCTAACATCCATTATAACATTCTAACATACATTATAACAATCGAATATACATTCTAACATCCATTATAACATTCTAACATACATTATAACATTCTAATATACATTCTAACGTCCATTATAACATTCTAACATCCATAATAACATTCTAACATACATTCTAACATTCTAATATACATTCTAACATCCATTATAACATTCTAACATACATTCTAACATTCTAATATACATTCGAACATCCATTATAACATTCTAACATACATTATAACATTCTAATATACATTCTAACATCCATTATAACATTCTAACATACATTCTAACATTCTAATATACATTCTAACATCCATTATAACATTCTAACATACATTCTACATTCTAATATACATTCTAAAATCAATTATAACATTCTAACATCCATTTTAACATTTTAATATACATTATAACATCCACTATAATATTCTAACATCCATTATAACATTCTAACATCCATTCTAACATTTTAATATACATTCTAACATCCATTATAACATTCTAACATACATTATAACATTCTAATATACATTCTAACATGCATTCTAACATACATTATAACATTCTAATATACATTATAACATCCATTATAACATTCTAACATCCATTCTAAAATTCTAATATACATTATAACATCCATTATAACATTTTAACATCCATTGTAATGTTCTTACATACATTATAACATTCTAATATACATTCTAACATTCTAATATAAATTCTAACATACATTATAATATTCTAATATACATACTAATATCCATTATAACATAATAACATACATTATAACATTCTAATATACATTCTAACATCCATTATAACATTCTATCATACATTATAACAATTCAATATACATTCTGTCATCCATTATAACATTCTAACATACATTATGACATGGTAACATACATTATAACATTCTAATATACATTCTAACATCCATTATAACATTCTAACATAAATTATAACAATCTAAAATACATTCTAACATCCATTCTAACATTCTAACATACATTATAACATTCTAATATAAATTCTAACATCCATTATAACATATACCATACATTATAACAATCTAATATACATTCTAACATCCATTATAACATTCTAACATACATTTTAAAATTCTAATATCCATTCAAATATCCATTATAATATTCTAACATACATTATAACATTCCAATATACATTTTAACATCCAAAATAACATATACCATACATTACAACAATCTAATATTCATTCTAACATCCATTATAACATTCTAAAATACATTTTAACATTCTAATATACATTCTAACATCCATTATAACATTCTATCATACATTATAACATTCTAGTATACATTATAACATCTATTATAACATTATAACATACATTCTAACATTCTAATATACATTCTAACATCCATAATAACATTCTAACATACATTCTAACATTCTAACATACATTCTAACATACATTAAAACATTCTAATATACATTCTAATATCCGTTATAACATTCTAACATAAATTATAACAATATAATATACATTCTAACATCCATTATAACATTCTAACATACATCATAACATTCTAATATACATTCTAACATCCATTATAACATTCTAACATACATCATAACATTCTAATATACATTCTAACATCCATTATAACATTCTAACATCCATTATAACATTCTAATATACATGAAAACATCCATTATAACATTCTAACATACATTATAACATTCTGATATACATTCTAAAATGCATTATAACATACATTATAAAATTCTAATTTACATTATAACATCCATTCTAACATTCTAACAAACATTATAACATTCTAGTGTACATTATAACATCCATTGTAACATAGATTATAACATTCAAACATACATTATAACATTCTAATATACATTCTAACATCCATTATAACATTCTAACATACATTATAACATTCTGATATACATTCTAAAATGCATTATAACATACATTATAAAATTCTAATTTACATTATAACATCCATTCTAACATTCTAACATCCATTATAACATTCTAATATACATGAAAACATCCATTCTAACATTCTAACATCCATTGTAACATCCATTCTAACATTCTAATATCCATAATAACAATCTAACGTACATTATTACAAACTAATATACATTCTAACATCCATTCTAACATTCTAACATCCATTATAACATTGTAATATGCATTATAACATCCATAATAACATTCTAACATACATTACAACATTCTAATATACATTCTAACAACCATTATAACATTCTAACATACATTATGACATTGCAATATACATTCTAACATCCATTCTAACATTCTAAAATACATTTTAAGAATTTAGTATACATTATAACATCCATTATAACATTCTAACATACATTCTAACATTCTTATATACATTCTAACTTCCATTCTAACATTCTAACATACATTCTAACATTCTAATATACATTCTAACATACATTATAACATTCTATTGTACATTACAACATTCTAGTATACATTTAAACTTCCATTATAACATTCTAACATTTTTATAACATTCTAACATCCATTCTAACATCCATTCTAACATTCTAACTTCCATAATAACATGCTAACATACATTATACCATTCTAATATTTATTCTAACATCAATTATAACATTCTAACATACATTATAACATTCTAACGTACATTATAACATTCTAATATACATTCTAACATCCATTATAACATTCTGACATCCATAATAACATTCTAACATCCATTATAACATTCTAATATACATAATAACATTCTAATATACATTCTAACATCCATTATAACATTCTATCATACATTATAACATTCTAATATACATTCTAACATCCATTAGAACATTCTAACATACATTATAACAATCTAATTTACATCCTAACATCCATTATAACATTCTAACATACATTATAACATTCTATTACACATTCTAACATCCATTAAAACATTATAACAAACATTATAACATTCTAACATCGATTATAACATTCTAATATACATTCTAACATCCATTATAACATTCTAACATACATTATAACATTCTAATATACATTCTAACATGCATTCTAACATACATTCTAACATTCCAATATACATTCTAACATCCATTATAACATTCTAACATACATTATAACATTCTAACATACATTATAACATTCTAACATACATTATAACATTCTAATATACATTCTAACATCCATTATATCATTCTAACATACATTATAACAATCGAATATACATTCTAAAATCCATTATAACATTCTAACATACATTATAACATTCTAACATCCATAATAACATTCTAACATACATTCTAACATTCTAATATACATTCTAACATACATTCTAACATTCTAATATACATTCTAAAATCAATTATAACATTATAACATCCATTTTAACATTCTATTATACATTATAACATCCATTATAACATTCTAAAATACATTCTAACATTCTAACATACATTATAACATTCTAATATATATTCTAACATCCATTATAACATTTTAACATACATTTTAACATTCTAATATACATTCTAACATCCATTATAACATTCTAACATACATTATAACTTTCTAATATACATTCTAACATACAATATAACATTCTAACATCCATAATAACATTCTAACATACATTCTAACATTCTAATACACATTCTAACATCCATTATAACATTCTAACATACATTATAACATTCTAATATACATTCGAACATCCATTATAACATTCTAACATACATTATAACATTCTAATATACATTCTAACATCCATTATAACATTCTAACATACATTCTAACATTCTAATATACATTCTAACATCCATTATAACATTATAACATACATTCTAACATTCTAATATACATTCTAAAATCAATTATAACATTCTAACATCCATTTTAACATTCTAATATACATTATAACATCCACTATAATATTCTAACATCCATTATAACATTCTAACATCCATTCTAACATTCTAATATACATTCTAACATCCATTATAACATTCTAACATACATTATAACATTCTAATATACATTCTAACATGCATTCTAACATACATTATAACATTCTAATATACATTATAACATCCATTATAACATTCCAACATCCATTCTAAAATTCTAATATACATTATAACATCCATTATAACATTTTAACATCCATTGTAATGTTCTTACATACATTATAACATTCTAATATACATTCTAACATTCTAATATACATTCTAACATACATTATAATATTCTAATATACATACTAATATCCATTATAACATAATAACATACATTATAACATTCTAATATACATTCTAACATCCATTATAACATTATATCATACATTATAACAATCCAATATACATTCTGTCATCCATTATAACATTCTAACATACATTATGACATGGTAACATACATTATAACATTCTAATATACATTCTAACATCCATTATAACATTCTAACATAAATTATAACAATCTAAAATACATTCTAACATCCATTCTAACATTCTAACATACATTATAACATTCTAATATACATTCTAACATCCATTATAACATATACCATACATTATAACAATCTAATATACATTCTAACATCCATTATAACATTCTAACATACATTATAAAATTCTAATATCCATTCTAATATCCATTATAATATTCTAACATACATTATAACATTCTAATATACATTTTAACATCCAAAATAACATATACCATACATTATAACAATCTAATATACATTCTAACATCCATTATAACATTCTAACATCCATAATAACATTCTAACATACATTCTAACATTCTAATATACATTCTAACATCCATTATAACATTCTAACATACATTCTAACATTCTAATATACATTCTAAAATCAATTATAACATTCTAATATCCATTTTAACATTCTAATATACATTATAACATCCATTATAACATTCTAAAATACATTCTAACATACATTATAACATTCTAATATATACTCTAACATCCATTATAACATTTTACCGTACATTTTAACATTCTAATATACATTCTAACATCCATTATAACATTCTAGCATACATTATAACTTTCTAATATACATTCTAACATACAATATAACATTCTAACATCCATAATAACATTCTAACATACATTCTAACATTCTAATACACATTCTAACATCCATTATAACATTCTAACATACATTATAACATTCTAATATACATTCAAACATCCATTATAACATTCTAACATACATTATAACATTCTAATATACATTCTAACATCCATTATAACATTCTAACATACATTCTAACATTCTAATATACATTCTAACATCCATTATAACATTCTAACATACATTCTAACATTCTAATATACATTCTAAAATCAATTATAACATTCTAACATCCATTTTAACATTCTAATATACATTATAACATCCACTATAATATTCTAACATCCATTATAACATTCTAACATCCATTCTAACATTCTAATATACATTCTAACATCCATTATAACATTCTAACATACATTATAACATTCTAATATACATTCTAACATGCATTCTAACATACATTATAACATTCTAATATACATTATAACATCCATTATAACATTCTAACATCCATTCTAAAATTCTAATATACATTATAACATCCATTATAACATTTTAACATCCATTGTAATGTTCTTACATACATTCTAACATTCTAATATACATTCTAACATTCTAATATACATTCTAACATACATTATAATATTCTAATATACATACTAATATCCATTATAACATGATAACATACATTATAACATTCTAATATACATTCTAACATCCATTATAACATTCTATCATACATTATAACAATCCAATATACATTCTGTCATCCATTATAACATTCTAACATACATTATGACATGGTAACATACATTATAACATTCTAATATACATTCTAACATCCATTATAACATTCTAACATAAATTATAACAATCTAAAATCCATTCTAACATCCATTCTAACATTCTAACATACATTATAACATTCTAATATACATTCTAACATCCATTATAACATATACCATACATTATAACAATCTAATATACATTCTAACATCCATTATAACATTCTAACATACATTATAAAATTCAAATATCCATTCTAATATCCATTATAATATTCTAACATACATTATAACATTCCAATATACATTTTAACATCCAAAATAACATATACCATACATTATAACAATCTAATATACATTCTAACATCCATTAGAACATTCTAAAATACATTTTAACATTCTAATATACATTCTAACATCCATTATAACATTCTATCATACATTATAACATTCTAGTATACATTATAACATCTATTATAACATTATAACATACATTCTAACATTCTAATATACATTCTAACATCCATAATAACATTCTAACATACATTCTAACATTCTAACATACATTCTAACATACATTAAAACATTCTAATATACATTCTAATATCCATTATAACATTCTAACATAAATTATAACAATATAATATACATTCTAACATCCATTATAACATTCTAACATACATCATAACATTCTAATATACATTCTAACATCCATTATAACATTCTAACAAACATTATAACATTCTAGTGTACATTATAGCATCCATTGTAACATAGATTATAACATTCAAACATACATTATAACATTCTAATATACATTCTAACATCCATTATAACATTCTAACATACATTATAACATTCTGATATACATTCTAAAATGCATTATAACATACATTATAAAATTCTAATTTACATTATAACATCCATTCTAATATTCTAACATCCATTATAACATTCTAATATACATGAAAACATCCATTCTAACATTCTAACATCCATTGTAACATCCATTCTAACATTCTAATATCCATAATAACAATCTAACGTACATTATTACAAACTAATATACATTCTAACATCCATTCTAACATTCTAACATCCATTATAACATTGTAATATGCATTATAACATCCATAATAACATTCTAACATACATTACAACATTCTAATATACATTCTAACAACCATTATAACATTCTAACATACATTATGACATTGCAATATACATTCTAACATCCATTCTAACATTCTAAAATACATTTTAAGAATTTAGTATACATTATAACATCCATTATAACATTCTAACATACATTCTAACATTCTTATATACATTCTAACTTCCATTATAACATTCTAACATACATTCTAACATTCTAATATACATTCTAACATACATTATAACATTCTATTGTACATTACAACATTCTAGTATACATTTAAACTTCCATTATAACATTCTAACATTTTTATAACATTCTAACATCCATTCTAACATCCATTCTAACATTCTAACTTCCATAATAACATGCAAACATACATTATACCATTCTAATATTTATTCTAACATCAATTATAACATTCTAACATACATTATAACATTCTAACGTACATTATAACATTCTAATATACATTCTAACATCCATTATAACATTCTGACATCCATAATAACATACTAACATCCATTATAACATTCTAATATACATAATAACATTCTAATATACATTCTAACATCCATTATAACATTCTATCATACATTATAACATTCTAATATACATTCTAACATCCATTATAACATTCTAACATACATTATAACAATCTAATTTACATCCTAACATCCATTATAACATTCTAACATACATTATAACATTCTATTACACATTCTAACATCCATTAAAACATTATAACAAACATTATAACATTCTAACATCCATTATAACATTCTAATATACATTCTAACATCCATTATAACATTCTAACATACATTATAACATTCTAATATACATTCTAACATGCATTCTAACATACATTCTAACATTCCAATATACATTCTAACATCCATTATAACATTCTAACATACATTATAACATTCTAACATACATTATAACATTCTAATATACATTCTAACATCCATTATAACATTCTAACATACATTATAACAATCGAATATACATTCTAAAATCCATTATAACATTCTAACATACATTATAACATTCTAATATACATTCTAACATCCATTATAACATTCTAACATCCATAATAACATTCTAACATACATTCTAACATTCTAATATACATTCTAACATCCATTATAACATTCTAACATACATTCTAACATTCTAATATACATTCTAAAATCAATTATAACATTCTAACATCCATTTTAACATTCTAATATACATTATAACATCCATTATAACATTCTAAAATACATTCTAACATACATTATAACATTCTAATTTATATTCTAACATCCATTATAACATTTTAACATACATTTTAACATTCTAATATACATTCTAACATCCTTTATAACATTCTAACATACATTATAACTTTCTAATATACATTCTAACATACAATATAACATTCTAACATCCATAATAACATTCTAACATACATTCTAACATTCTAATACACATTCTAACATCCATTATAACATTCTAACATACATTATAAAATTCTAATATACATTCGAACATCCATTATAACATTCTAACATACATTATAACATTCTAATATACATTCTAACATCCATTATAACATTCTAACATACATTCTAACATTCTAATATACATTCTAACATCCATTATAACATTCTAACATACATTCTAACATTCTAATATACATTCTAAAATCAATTATAACATTCTAACATCCATTTTAACATTCTAATATACATTATAACATCCACTATAATATTCTAACATCCATTATACCATTCTAACATCCATTCTAACATTCTAATATACATTCTAACATCCATTATAACATTCTAACATACATTATAACATTCTAATATACATTCTAACATGCATTCTAACATACATTATAACATTCTAATATACATTATAACATCCATTATAACATTCTAACATCCATTCTAAAATTCTAATATACATTATAACATCCATTATAACATTTTAACATCCATTGTAATGTTCTTATATACATTATAACATTCTAATATACATTCTAACATTCTAATATACATTCTAACATACATTATAATATTCTAATATACATACTAATATCCATTATAACATAATAACATACATTACAACATTCTAATATACATTCTAACATCCATTATAACATTCTATCATACATTATAACAATCCAATATACATTCTGTCATCCATTATAACATTCTAACAAACATTATGACATGGTAACATACATTATAACATTCTAATATACATTCTAACATCCATTATAACATTCTAACATAAATTATAACAATCTAAAATACATTCTAACATCCACTCTAACATTCTAACATACATTATAACATTCTAATATACATTCTAACATCCATTATAACATATACCATACATTATAACAATCTAATATACATTCTAACATCCATTATAACATTCTAACATACATTATAAAATTCTAATATCCATTCTAATATCCATTATAATATTCTAACATACATTATAACATTCCAATATACATTTTAACATCCAAAATAACATATACCATACATTATAACAATCTAATATACATTCTAACATCCATTATAACATTCTAAAATACATTTTAACATTCTAATATACATTCTAACATCCATTATAACATTCTATCATACATTATAACATTCTAATATACATTAAAACATCTATTATAACATTATAACATACATTCTAACATTCTAATATACATTCTAACATCCATAATAACATTCTAACATACATTCTAACATTCTAACATACATTCTAACATACATTAAAACATTCTAATATACATTCTAATATCCGTTATAACATTCTAACATAAATTATAACAATATAATATACATTCTAACATCCATTATAACAATCTAACATACATCATAACATTCTAATATACATTCTAACATCCATTATAACATTCTAACAAACATTATAACATTCTAGTGTACATTATAACATCCATTGTAACATAGATTATAACATTCAAACATACATTATAACATTCTAATATACATTCTAACATCCATTATAACATTCTAACATACATTATAACATTCTGATATACATTCTAAAATGCATTATAACATACATTATAAAATTCTAATTTACATTATAACATCCATTCTAACATTCTAACATCCATTATAACATTCTAATATACATGAAAACATCCATTCTAACATTCTAACATCCATTGTAACATCCATTCTAACATTCTAATATCCATAATAACAATCTAACGTACATTATTACAAACTAATATACATTCTAACATCCATTCTAACATTCTAACATCCATTATAACATTGTAATATGCATTATAACATCCATAATTACATTCTAACAACCATTATAACATTCTAACATACATTATGACATTGCAATATACATTCTAACATCCATTCTAACATTCTAAAATACATTTTAAGAATTTAGTATACATTATAACATCCATTATAACATTCTAACATACATTCTAACATTCTTATATACATTCTAACTTCCATTATAACATTCTAACATACATTCTAACATTCTAATATACATTCTAACATACATTATAACATTCTATTGTACATTACAACATTCTAGTATACATTTAAACTTCCATTATAACATTCTAACATTTTTATAACATTCTAACATCCATTCTAACATCCATTCTAACATTCTAACTTCCATAATAACATGCAAACATACATTATACCATTCTAATATTTATTCTAACATCAATTATAACATTCTAACATACATTATAACATTCTAACGTACATTATAACATTCTAATATACATTCTAACATCCATTATAACATTCTGACATCCATAATAACATTCTAACATCCATTATAACATTCTAATATACATAATAACATTCTAATATACATTCTAACATCCATTATAACATTCTATCATACATTATAACATTCTAATATACATTCTAACATCCATTAGAACATTCTAACATACATTATAACAATCTAATTTACATCCTAACATCCATTATAACATTCTAACATACATTATAACATTCTATTACACATTCTAACATCCATTAAATCATTATAACAAACATTATAACATTCTAACATCCATTATAACATTCTAATATACATTCTAACATCCATTATAACATTCTAACATACATTATAACATTCTAATATACATTCTAACATGCATTCTAACATACATTCTAACATTCCAATATACATTCTAACATCCATTATAACATTCTAACATACATTATAACATTCTAACATACATTATAACATTCTAATATACATTCTTACATCCATTATAACATTCTAACATACATTATAACAATCGAATATACATTCTAAAATCCATTATAACATTCTAACATACATTATAACATTCTAATATACATTCTAACATCCATTATAACATTCTAACATCCATAATAACATTCTAACATACATTCTAACATTCTAATATACATTCTAACATCCATTATAACATTCTAACATACATTCTAACATTCTAATATACATTCTAAAATCAATTATAACATTCTAACATCCATTTTAACATTCTAATATACATTATAACATCCATTATAACATTCTAAAATACATTCTAACATTCTAACATACATTATAACATTCTAATATATATTCTAACATCCATTATAACATTTTAACATACATTTTAACATTCTAATATCCATTCTAACATCCATTATAACATTCTAACATACAGTATAACTTTCTAATATACATTCTAACATACAATATAACATTCTAACATCCATAATAACATTCTAACATACATTCTAACATTCTAATACACATTCTAACATCCATTATAACATTCTAACATACATTATAACATCCATTCTAACATTCTAATATACATTCTAACATCCATTCTAACATTCTAACATCCATTATAACATTGTAATATGCATTATAACATCCATAATAACATTCTAACATACATTACAACATTCTAATATACATTCTAACAACCATTATAACATTCTAACATACATTATGACATTGCAATATACATTCTAACATCCATTCTAACATTCTAAAATACATTTTAAGAATTTAGTATACATTATAACATCCATTATAACATTCTAACATACATTCTAACATTCCTATATACATTCTAACTTCCATTATAACATTCTAACATACATTCTAACATTCTAATATACATTCTAACATACATTATAACATTCTATTGTACATTACAACATTCTAGTATACATTTAAACTTCCATTCTAACATTCTAACATTTTTATAACATTCTAACATCCATTCTAACATCCATTCTAACATTCTAACTTCCATAATAACATGCAAACATACATTATACCATTCTAATATTTATTCTAACATCAATTATAACATTCTAACATACATTATAACATTCTAACGTACATTATAACATTCTGACATCCATAATAACATTCTAACATCCATTATAACATTCTAATATACATAATAACATTCTAATATACATTCTAACATCCATTATAACATTCTATCATACATTTTAACATTCTAATATACATTCTAACATCCATTAGAACATTCTAACATACATTATAACAATCTAATTTACATCCTAACATCCATTATAACATTCTAACATACATTATAACATTCTATTACACATTCTAACATCCATTAAAACATTATAACAAACATTATAACATTCTAACATCCATTATAACATTCTAATATACATTCTAACATCCATTATAACATTCTAACATACATTATAACATTCTAATATACATTCCAACATGCATTCTAACATACATTCTAACATTCCAATATACATTCTAACATCCATTATAACATTCTAACATACATTATAACATTCTAACATACATTATAACATTCTAATATACATTCTAACATCCATTATAACATTCTAACATACATTATAACAATCGAATATACATTCTAAAATCCATTATAACATTCTAACATACATTATAACATTCTAATATACATTCTAACATCCATTATAACATTCTAACATCCATAAAAACATTCTAACATACATTCTAACATTCTAATATACATTCTAACATCCATTATAACATTCTAACATACATTCTAACATTCTAATATACATTCTAAAATCAATTATAACATTCTAACATCCATTTTAACATTCTAATATACATTATAACATCCATTTTAACATTCTAAAATACATTCTAACATTCTAACATACATTATAACATTCTAATATATATTCTAACATCCATTATAACATTTTAACATACATTTTAACATTCTAATATACATTCTAACATCCATTATAACATTCTAACATACATTATAACTTTCTAATATACATTCTAACATACAATATAACATTCTAACATCCATAATAACATTCTAACATACATTCTAACATTCTAATACACATTCTAACATCCATTATAACATTCTAACATACATTATAACATTCTAATATACATTCGAACATCCATTATAACATTCTAACATACATTCTAACATTCTAATATACATTCTAACATCCATTATACCATTCTAACATACATTCTAACATTCTAATATACATTCTAAAATCAATTATAACATTCTAACATCCATTTTAACATTCTAATATACATTATAACATCCACTATAATATTCTAACATCCATTATAACATTCTAACATCCATTCTAACATTCTAATATACATTCTAACATCCATTATAACATTCTAACATACATTATAACATTCTAATATACATTCTAACATGCATTCTAACATACATTATAACATTCTAATATACATTATAACATCCATTATAACATTAACATCCATTCTAAAATTCTAATATACATTATAACATCCATTATAACATTATAACATCCATAGTAATGTTCTTACATACATTATAACATTCTAGTATACATTCTAACATTCTAATATACATTCTAACATACATTATAATATTCTAATATACATACTAATATCCATTATAACATAATAACATACATTATAACATTCTAATATACATTCTAACATCCATTATAACATTCTATCATACATTATAACAATCCAATATACATTCTGTCATCCATTATAACATTCTAACATACATTATGACATGGTAACATACATTATAACATTCTAATATACATTCTAACATCCATTATAACATTCTAACATAAATTATAACAATCTAAAATACATTCTAACATCCACTCTAACATTCTAACATACATTATAACATTCTAATATACATTCTAACATCCATTATAACATATACCATACATTATAACAATCTAATATACATTCTAACATCCATTATAACATTCTAACATACATTATAAAATTCAAATATCCATTCTAATATCCATTATAATATTCTAACATACATTATAACATTCCAATATACATTTTAACATCCAAAATAACATATACCATACATTATAACAATCTAATATACATTCTAACATCCATTATAACATTCTAAAATACATTTTAACATTCTAATATACATTCTAACATCCATTATAACATTCTATCATACATTATAACATTCGAGTATACATTATAACATCTATTATAACATTATAACATACATTCTAACATTCTAATATACATTCTAACATCCATAATAACATTCTAACATACATTCTAACATACATTCTAACATACATTAAAACATTCTAATATACATTCTAATATCCATTATAACATTCTAACATAAATTATAACAATATAATATACATTCTAACATCCATTATAACATTCTAACATACATCATAACATTCTAATATACATTCTAACATCCATTATAACATTCTAACAAACATTATAACATTCTAGTGTACATTATAACATCCATTGTAACATAGATTATAACATTCAAACATACATTATAACATTCTAATATACATTCTAACATCCATTATAACATTCTAACATACATTATAACATTCTGATATACATTCTAAAATGCATTATAACATACATTATAAAATTCTAATTTACATTATAACATCCATTCTAACATTCTAACATCCATTATAACATTCTAATATACATGAAAACATCCATTCTAACATTCTAACATCCATTGTAACATCCATTCTAACATTCTAATATCCATAATAACAATCTAACGTACATTATTACAAACTAATATACATTCTAACATCCATTCTAACATTCTAACATCCATTATAACATTGTAATATGCATTATAACATCCATAATAACATTCTAACATACATTACAACATTCTAATATACATTCTAACAACCATTATAACATTCTAACATACATTATGACATTGCAATATACATTCTAACATCCATTCTAACATTCTAAAATACATTTTAAGAATTTAGTATACATTATAACATCCATTATAACATTCTAACATACATTCTAACATTCTTATATACATTCTAACTTCCATTATAACATTCTAACATACATTCTAACATTCTAATATACATTCTAACATACATTATAACATTCTATTGTACATTACAACATTCTAGTATACATTTAAACTTCCATTATAACATTCTAACATTTTTATAACATTCTAACATCCATTCTAACATCCATTCTAACATTCTAACTTCCATAATAACATGCAAACATACATTATACCATTCTAATATTTATTCTAACATCAATTATAACATTCTAACATACATTATAACATTCTAACGTACATTATAACATTCTAATATACATTCTAACATCCATTATAACATTCTGACATCCATAATAACATTCTAACATCCATTATAACATTCTAATATACATAATAACATTCTAAAATACATTCTAACATCCATTATAACATTCTATCATACATTATAACATTCTAATATACATTCTAACATCCATTAGAACATTCTAACATACATTATAACAATCTAATTTACATCCTAACATCCATTATAACATTCTAACATACATTATAACATTCTATTACACATTCTAACATCCATTAAAACATTATAACAAACATTATAACATTCTAACATCCATTATAACATTCTAATATACATTGTAACATCCATTATAACATTCTAACATACATTATAACATTCTAATATACATTCTAACATGCATTCTAACATACATTCTAACATTCCAATATACATTCTAACATCCATTATAACATTCTAACATACATTATAACATTCTAACATACATTATAACATTCTAATTTACATTCTAACATCCATTATAACATTCTAACATACATTATAACAATCGAATATACATTCTAAAATCCATTATAACATTCTAACATACATTATAACATTCTAATATACATTCTAACATCCATTATAACATTCTAACATCCATAATAACATTCTGACATACATTCTAACATTCTAATATACATTCTAACATCCATTATAACATTCTAACATACATTCTAACATTCTAATATACATTCTAAAATCAATTATAACATTCTAACATCCATTTTAACATTCTAATATACATTATAACATCCATTTTAACATTCTAAAATACATTCTAACATTCTAACATACATTATAACATTCTAATATATATTCTAACATCCATTATAACATTTTAACATACATTTTAACATTCTAATATACATTCTAACATCCATTATAACATTCTAACATACATTATAACTTTCTAATATACATTCTAACATACAATATAACATTCTAACATCCATAATAACATTCTAACATACATTCTAACATTCTAATACACATTCTAACATCCATTATAACATTCTAACATACATTATAACATTCTAATATACATTCGAACATCCATTATAACATTCTAACATACATTATAACATTCTAATATACATTCTAACATCCATTATAACATTCTAACATACATTCTAACATTCTAATATACATTCTAACATCCATTATAACATTCTAACATACATTCTAACATTCTAATATACATTCTAAAATCAATTATAACATTCTAACATCCATTTTAACATTCTAATATACATTATAACATCCACTATAATATTCTAACATCCATTATAACATTCTAACATCCATTCTAACATTCTAATATACATTCTAACATCCATTATAACATTCTAACATTCATTATAACATTCTAATATACATTCTAACATGCATTCTAACATACATTATAACATTCTAATATACATTATAACATCCATTATAACATTCTAACATCCATTCTAAAATTCTAATATACATTATAACATCCATTATAACATTTTAACATCCATTGTAATGTTCTTACATACATTATAACATTCTAATATACATTCTAACATTCTAATATACATTCTAACATACATTATAATATTCTAATATACATACTAATATCCATTATAACATAATAACATACATTATAACATTCTAATATACATTCTAACATCCATTATAACATTCTATCATACATTATAACAATCCAATATACATTCTGTCATCCATTATAACATTCTAACATACATTATGACATGGTAACATACATTATAACATTCTAATATACATTCTAACATCCATTATAACATTCTAACATAAATTATAACAATCTAAAATACATTCTAACATACATTATAACATTCTAATATACATTCTAACATCCATTATAACATATACCATACATTATAACAATCTAATATACATTCTAACATCCATTATAACATTCTAACATACATTATAAAATTCTAATATCCATTCTAATATCCATTATAATATTCTAACATACATTATAACATTCTAATATACATTTTAACATCCAAAATAACATATACCATACATTATAACAATCTAATATACATTCTAACATCCATTATAACATTCTAAAATACATTTTAACATTCTAATATGCATTCTAACATCCATTATAACATTCTATCATACATTATAACATTCTAGTATACATTATAACATCTATTATAACATTATAACATACATTCTAACATTCTAATATACATTCTAACATCCATAATAACATTCTAACATACATTCTAACATTCTAACATACATTCTAACATACATTAAAACATTCTAATATACATTCTAATATCCGTTATAACATTCTAACATAAATTATAACAATATAATATACATTCTAACATCCATTATAACATTCTAACATACATCATAACATTCTAATATACATTCTAACATCCATTATAACATTCTAGCAAACATTATAACATTCTAGTGTACATTATAACATCCATTGTAACATAGATTATAACATTCAAACATACATTATAAAATTCTAATATACATTCTAACATCCATTCTAACATTCTAACATACATTATAACATTCTGATATACATTCTAAAATGCATTATAACATACATTATAAAATTCTAATTTACATTATAACATCCATTCTAACATTCTAACATCCATTATAACATTCTAATATACATGAAAACATCCATTCTAACATTCTAACATCCATTGAAACATCCATTCTAACATTCTAATATCCATAATAACAATCTAACGTACATTATTACAAACTAATATACATTCTAACATCCATTCTTACATTCTAACATCCATTATAACATTGTAATATGCATTATAACATCCATAATAACATTCTAACATACATTACAACATTCTAATATACATTCTAACAACCATTATAACATTCTAACATACATTATAACATCTATTATAACATTATAACATACATTCTAACATTCTAATATACATTCTAACATCCATAATAACATTCTAACATACATTCTAACATTCTAACATACATTCTAACATACATTAAAACATTCTAATATACATTCTAATATCCGTTATAACATTCTAACATAAATTATAACAATATAATATACATTCTAACATCCATTATAACATTCTAACATACATCATAACATTCTAATATACATTCTAACATCCATTATAACATTCTAACAAACATTATAACATTCTAGTGTACATTATAACATCCATTGTAACATAGATTATAACATTCAAACATACATTATAACATTCTAATATACATTCTAACATCCATTATAACATTCTAACATACATTATAACATTCTGATATACATTCTAAAATGCATTATAACATACATTATAAAATTCTAATTTACATTATAACATCCATTCTAACATTCCAACATCCATTATAACATTCTAATATACATGAAAACATCCATTCTAACATTCTAACATCCATTGTAACATCCATTCTAACATTCTAATATCCATAATAACAATCTAACGTACATTATTACAAACTAATATACATTCTAACATCCATTCTAACATTCTAACATCCATTATAACATTGTAATATGCATTATAACATCCATTATAACATTCTAACATACATTATGACATTGCAATATACATTCTAACATCCATTCTAACATTCTAAAATACATTTTAAGAATTTAGTATACATTATAACATCCATTATAACATTCTAACATACATTCTAACATTCTTATATACATTCTAACTTCCATTATAACATTCTAACATACATTCTAACATTCTAATATACATTCTAACATACATTATAACATTCTATTGTACATTACAACATTCTAGTATACATTTAAACTTCCATTATAACATTCTAACATTTTTATAACATTCTAACATCCATTCTAACATCCATTCTAACATTCTAACTTCCATAATAACATGCAAACATACATTATACCATTCTAATATTTATTCTAACATCAATTATAACATTCTAACATACATTATAACATTCTAACGTACATTATAACATTCTAATATACATTCTAACATCCATTATAACATTCTGACATCCATAATAACATTCTAACATCCATTATAACATTCTATCATACATTATAACAATCTAATTTACATCCTAACATCCATTATAACATTCTAACATACATTATAACATTCTATTACACATTCTAACATCCATTAAAACATTATAACAAACATTATAACATTCTAACATCCATTATAACATTCTAATATACATTCTAACATCCATTATAACATTCTAACATACATTATAACATTCTAATATACATTCTAACATGCATTCTAACATACATTCTAACATTCCAATATACATTCTAACATCCATTATAACATTCTAACATACATTATAACATTCTAACATACATTATAACATTCTAATATACATTCTAACATCCATTATAACATTCTAACATACATTATAACAATCGAATATACATTCTAAAATCCATTATAACATTCTAACATACATTATAACATTCTAATATACATTCTAACATCCATTATAACATTCTAACATCCATAATAACATTCTAACATACATTCTAACATTCTAATATACATTCTAACATCCATTATAACATTCTAACATACATTCTAACATTCTAATATACATTCTAAAATCAATTATAACATTCTAACATCCATTTTAACATTCTAATATACATTATAACATCCATTTTAACATTCTAAAATACATTCTAACATTCTAACATACATTATAACATTCTAATATATATTCTAACATCCATTATAACATTTTAACATACATTTTAACATTCTAATATACATTCTAACATCCATTATAACATTCTAACATACATTATAACTTTCTAATATACATTCTAACATACAATATAACATTCTAACATCCATAATAACATTCTAACATACATTCTAACATTCTAATACACATTCTAACATCCATTATAACATTCTAACATACATTATAACATTCTAATATACATTAGAACATCCATTATAACATTCTAACATACATTCTAACATTCTAATATACATTCTAACATCCATTATAACATTCTAACATACATTCTAACATTCTAATATACATTCTAACATCCATTATAACATTCTAACATACATTCTAACATTCTAATATACATTCTAAAATCAATTATAACATTCTAACATCCATTTTAACATTCTAATATACATTATAACATCCACTATAATATTCTAACATCCATTATAACATTCTAACATCCATTCTAACATTCTAATATACATTCTAACATCCATTATAACATTCTAACATACATTATAACATTCTAATATACATTCTAACATGCATTCTAACATACATTATAACATTCTAATATACATTATAACATCCATTATAACATTCTAACATCCATTCTAAAATTCTAATATACATTATAACATCCATTATAACATTTTAACATCCATTGTAATGTTCTTACATACATTATAACATTCTAATATACATTCTAACATTCTAATATACATTCTAACATACATTATAATATTCTAATATACATACTAATATCCATTATAACATAATAACATACATTATAACATTCTAATATACATTCTAACATCCATTATAACATTCTATCATACATTATAACAATCCAATATACATTCTGTCATCCATTATAACATTCTAACATACATTATGACATGGTAACATACATTATAACATTCTAATATACATTCTAACATCCATTATAACATTCTAACATAAATTATAACAATCTAAAATACATTCTAACATACATTCTAACATTCTAACATACATTATAACATTCTAATATACATTCTAACATCCATTATAACATATACCATACATTATAACAATCTAATATACATTCTAACATCCATTATAACATTCTAACATACATTATAAAATTCTAATATCCATTCTAATATCCATTATAATATTCTAACATACATTATAACATTCTAATATACATTTTAACATCCAAAATAACATATACCATACATTATAACAATCTAATATACATTCTAACATCCATTATAACATTCTAAAATACATTTTAACATTCTAATATACATTCTAACATCCATTATAACATTCTATCATACATTATAACATTCTAGTATACATTATAACATCTATTATAACATTATAACATACATTCTAACATTCTAATATACATTCTAACATCCATAATAACATTCTAACATACATTCTAACATTCTAACATACATTCTAACATACATTAAAACATTCTAATATACATTCTAATATCCGTTATAACATTCTAACATAAATTATAACAATATAATATACATTCTAACATCCATTATAACATTCTAACATACATCATAACATTCTAATATACATTCTAACATCCATTATAACATTCTAACAAACATTATAACATTCTAGTGTACATTATAACATCCATTGTAACATAGATTATAACATTCAAACATACATTATAACATTCTAATATACATTCTAACATCCATTATAACATTCTAACATACATTATAACATTCTGATATACATTCTAAAATGCATTATAACATACATTATAAAATTCTAATTTACATTATAACATCCATTCTAACATTCTAACATCCATTATAACATTCTAATATACATGAAAACATCCATTCTAACATTCTAACATCCATTGTAACATCCATTCTAACATTCTAATATCCATAATAACAATCTAACGTACATTATTACAAACTAATATACATTCTAACATCCATTCTAACATTCTAACATCCATTATAACATTGTAATATGCATTATAACATCCATAATTACATTCTAACAACCATTATAACATTCTAACATACATTATGACATTGCAATATACATTCTAACATCCATTCTAACATTCTAAAATACATTTTAAGAATTTAGTATACATTATAACATCCATTATAACATTCTAACATACATTCTAACATTCTTATATACATTCTAACTTCCATTATAACATTCTAACATACATTCTAACATTCTAATATACATTCTAACATACATTATAACATTCTATTGTACATTACAACATTCTAGTATACATTTAAACTTCCATTATAACATTCTAACATTTTTATAACATTCTAACATCCATTCTAACATCCATTCTAACATTCTAACTTCCATAATAACATGCAAACATACATTATACCATTCTAATATTTATTCTAACATCAATTATAACATTCTAACATACATTATAACATTCTAACGTACATTATAACATTCTAATATACATTCTAACATACATTATAACATTCTGACATCCATAATAACATTCTAACATCCATTATAACATTCTAATATACATAATAACATTCTAATATACATTCTAACATCCATTATAACATTCTATCATACATTATAACATTCTAATATACATTCTAACATCCATTAGAACATTCTAACATACATTATAACAATCTAATTTACATCCTAACATCCATTATAACATTCTAACATACATTATAACATTCTATTACACATTCTAACATCCATTAAATCATTATAACAAACATTATAACATTCTAACATCCATTATAACATTCTAATATACATTCTAACATCCATTATAACATTCTAACATACATTATAACATTCTAATATACATTCTAACATGCATTCTAACATACATTCTAACATTCCAATATACATTCTAACATCCATTATAACATTCTAACATACATTATAACATTCTAACATACATTATAACATTCTAATATACATTCTTACATCCATTATAACATTCTAACATACATTATAACAATCGAATATACATTCTAAAATTCATTATAACATTCTAACATACATTATAACATTCTAATATACATTCTAACATCCATTATAACATTCTAACATCCATAATAACATTCTAACATACATTCTAACATTCTAATATACATTCTAACATCCATTATAACATTCTAACATACATTCTAACATTCTAATATACATTCTAAAATCAATTATAACATTCTAACATCCATTTTAACATTCTAATATACATTATAACATCCATTATAACATTCTAAAATACATTCTAACATTCTAACATACATTATAACATTCTAATATATATTCTAACATCCATTATAACATTTTTACATACATTTTAACATTCTAATATACATTCTAACATCCATTATAACATTCTAACATACATTATAACTTTCTAATATACATTCTAACATACAATATAACATTCTAACATCCATAATAACATTCTAACATACATTCTAACATTCTAATACACATTCTAACATCCATTATAACATTCTAACATACATTATAACATTCTAACATCCATTCTAACATTCTAATATACATTCTAACATCCATTCTAACATTCTAACATCCATTATAACATTGTAATATGCATTATAACATCCATAATAACATTCTAACATACATTACAACATTCTAATATACATTCTAACAACCATTATAACATTCTAACATACATTATGACATTGCAATATACATTCTAACATCCATTCTAACATTCTAAAATACATTTTAAGAATTTAGTATACATTATAACATCCATTATAACATTCTAACATACATTCTAACATTCTTATATACATTCTAACTTCCATTATAACATTCTAACATACATTCTAACATTCTAATATACATTCTAACATACATTATAACATTCTATTGTACATTACAACATTCTAGTATACATTTAAACTTCCATTCTAACATTCTAACATTTTTATAACATTCTAACATCCATTCTAACATCCATTCTAACATTCTAACTTCCATAATAACATGCAAACATACATTATACCATTCTAATATTTATTCTAACATCAATTATAACATTCTAACATACATTATAACATTCTAACGTACATTATAACATTCTAATATACATTCTAACATCCATTATAACATTCTGACATCCATAATAACATTCTAACATCCATTATAACATTCTAATATACATAATAACATTCTAATATACATTCTAACATCCATTATAACATTCTATCATACATTATAACATTCTAATATACATTCTAACATCCATTAGAACATTCTAACATACATTATAACAATCTAATTTACATCCTAACATCCATTATAACATTCTAACATACATTATAACATTCTATTACACATTCTAACATCCATTAAAACATTATAACAAACATTATAACATTCTAACATCCATTATAACATTCTAATATACATTCTAACATCCATTATAACATTCTAACATCCATTATAACATTCTAACATACATTATAACATTCTAATATACATTCCAACATGCATTCTAACATACATTCTAACATTCCAATATACATTCTAACATCCATTATAACATTCTAACATACATTATAACATTCTAACATACATTATAACATTCTAATATACATTCTAACATCCATTATAACATTCTAACATACATTATAACAATCGAATATACATTCTAAAATCCATTCTAACATTCTAACATACATTATAACATTCTAATATACATTCTAACATCCATTATAACATTCTAACATCCATAAAAACATTCTAACATACATTCTAACATTCTAATATACATTCTAACATCCATTATAACATTCTAACATACATTCTAACATTCTAATATACATTCTAAAATCAATTATAACATTCTAACATCCATTTTAACATTCTAATATACATTATAACATCCATTTTAACATTCTAAAATACATTCTAAAATTCTAACATACATTATAACATTCTAATATATATTCTAACATCCATTATAACATTTTAACATACATTTTAACATTCTAATATACATTCTAACATCCATTATAACATTCTAACATACATTATAACTTTCTAATATACATTCTAACATACAATATAACATTCTAACATCCATAATAACATTCTAACATACATTCTAACATTCTAATACACATTCTAACATCCATTATAACATTCTAACATACATTATAACATTCTAATATACATTCGAACATCCATTATAACATTCTAACATACATTCTAACATTCTAATATACATTCTAACATCCATTATACCATTCTAACATACATTCTAACATTCTAATATACATTCTAAAATCAATTATAACATTCTAACATCCATTTTAACATTCTAATATACATTATAACATCCACTATAATATTCTAACATCCATTATAACATTCTAACATCCATTCTAACATTCTAATATACATTCTAACATCCATTATAACATTCTAACATACATTATAACATTCTAATATACATTCTAACATGCATTCTAACATACATTATAACATTCTAATATACATTATAACATCCATTATAACATTAACATCCATTCTAAAATTCTAATATACATTATAACATCCATTATAACATTATAACATCCATAGTAATGTTCTTACATACATTATAACATTCTAATATACATTCTAACATTCTAATATACATTCTAACATACATTATAATATTCTAATATACATACTAATATCCATTATAACATAATAACATACATTATAACATTCTAATATACATTCTAACATCCATTATAACATTCTATCATACATTATAACAATCCAATATACATTCTGTCATCCATTATAACATTCTAACATACATTATGACATGGTAACATACATTATAACATTCTAATATACATTCTAACATCCATTATAACATTCTAACATAAATTATAACAATCTAAAATACATTCTAACATCCACTCTAACATTCTAACATACATTATAACATTCTAATATACATTCTAACATCCATTATAACATATACCATACATTATAACAATCTAATATACATTCTAACATCCATTATAACATTCTAACATACATTATAAAATTCAAATATCCATTCTAATATCCATTATAATATTCTAACATACATTATAACATTCCAATATACATTTTAACATCCAAAATAACATATACCATACATTATAACAATCTAATATACATTCTAACATCCATTATAACATTCTAAAATACATTTTAACATTCTAATATACATTCTAACATCCATTATAACATTCTATCATACATTATAACATTCGAGTATACATTATAACATCTATTATAACATTATAACATACATTCTAACATTCTAATATACATTCTAACATCCATAATAACATTCTAACATACATTCTAACATTCTAACATACATTCTAACATACATTAAAACATTATAATATACATTCTAATATCCATTATAACATTCTAACATAAATTATAACAATATAATATACATTCTAACATCCATTATAACATTCTAACATACATCATAACATTCTAATATACATTCTAACATCCATTATAACATTCTAACAAACATTATAACATTCTAGTGTACATTATAACATCCATTGTAACATAGATTATAACATTCAAACATACATTATAACATTCTAATATACATTCTAACATCCATTATAACATTCTAACATACATTATAACATTCTGATATACATTCTAAAATGCATTATAACATACATTATAAAATTCTAATTTACATTATAACATCCATTCTAACATTCTAACATCCATTATAACATTCTAATATACATGAAAACATCCATTCTAACATTCTAACATCCATTGTAACATCCATTCTAACATTCTAATATCCATAATAACAATCTAACGTACATTATTACAAACTAATATACATTCTAACATCCATTCTAACATTCTAACATCCATTATAACATTGTAATATGCATTATAACATCCATAATAACATTCTAACATACATTACAACATTCTAATATACATTCTAACAACCATTATAACATTCTAACATACATTATGACATTGCAATATACATTCTAACATCCATTCTAACATTCTAAAATACATTTTAAGAATTTAGTATACATTATAACATCCATTATAACATTCTAACATACATTCTAACATTCTTATATACATTCTAACTTCCATTATAACATTCTAACATACATTCTAACATTCTAATATACATTCTAACATACATTATAACATTCTATTGTACATTACAACATTCTAGTATACATTTAAACTTCCATTATAACATTCTAACATACATTCTAACATTCTAATACACATTCTAACATCCATTATAACATTCTAACATACATTATAACATTCTAATATACATTCGAACATCCATTATAACATTCTAACATACATTCTAACATTCTAATATACATTCTAACATCCATTATACCATTCTAACATACATTCTAACATTCTAATATACATTCTAAAATCAATTATAACATTCTAACATCCATTTTAACATTCTAATATACATTATAACATCCACTATAATATTCTAACATCCATTATAACATTCTAACATCCATTCTAACATTCTAATATACATTCTAACATCCATTATAACATTCTAACATACATTATAACATTCTAATATACATTCTAACATGCATTCTAACATACATTATAACATTCTAATATACATTATAACATCCATTATAACATTAACATCCATTCTAAAATTCTAATATACATTATAACATCCATTATAACATTATAACATCCATAGTAATGTTCTTACATACATTATAACATTCTAATATACATTCTAACATTCTAATATACATTCTAACATACATTATAATATTCTAATATACATACTAATATCCATTATAACATAATAACATACATTATAACATTCTAATATACATTCTAACATCCATTATAACATTCTATCATACATTATAACAATCCAATATACATTCTGTCATCCATTATAACATTCTAACATACATTATGACATGGTAACATACATTATAACATTCTAATATACATTCTAACATCCATTATAACATTCTAACATAAATTATAACAATCTAAAATACATTCTAACATCCACTCTAACATTCTAACATACATTATAACATTCTAATATACATTCTAACATCCATTATAACATATACCATACATTATAACAATCTAATATACATTCTAACATCCATTATAACATTCTAACATACATTATAAAATTCAAATATCCATTCTAATATCCATTATAATATTCTAACATACATTATAACATTCCAATATACATTTTAACATCCAAAATAACATATACCATACATTATAACAATCTAATATACATTCTAACATCCATTATAACATTCTAAAATACATTTTAACATTCTAATATACATTCTAACATCCATTATAACATTCTATCATACATTATAACATTCGAGTATACATTATAACATTTATTATAACATTATAACATACATTCTAACATTCTAATATACATTCTAACATCCATAATAACATTCTAACATACATTCTAACATTCTAACATACATTCTAACATACATTAAAACATTATAATATACATTCTAATATCCATTATAACATTCTAACATAAATTATAACAATATAATATACATTCTAACATCCATTATAACATTCTAACATACATCATAACATTCTAATATACATTCTAACATCCATTATAACATTCTAACAAACATTATAACATTCTAGTGTACATTATAACATCCATTGTAACATAGATTATAACATTCAAACATACATTATAACATTCTAATATACATTCTAATATCCATTATAACATTCTAACATACATTATAACATTCTGATATACATTCTAAAATGCATTATAACATACATTATAAAATTCTAATTTACATTATAACATCCATTCTAACATTCTAACATCCATTATAACATTCTAATATACATGAAAACATCCATTCTAACATTCTAACATCCATTGTAACATCCATTCTAACATTCTAATATCCATAATAACAATCTAACGTACATTATTACAAACTAATATACATTCTAACATCCATTCTAACATTCTAACATCCATTATAACATTGTAATATGCATTATAACATCCATAATAACATTCTAACATACATTACAACATTCTAATATACATTCTAACAACCATTATAACATTCTAACATACATTATGACATTGCAATATACATTCTAACATCCATTCTAACATTCTAAAATACATTTTAAGAATTTAGTATACATTATAACATCCATTATAACATTCTAACATACATTCTAACATTCTTATATACATTCTAACTTCCATTATAACATTCTAACATACATTCTAACATTCTAATATACATTCTAACATACATTATAACATTCTATTGTACATTACAACATTCTAGTATACATTTAAACTTCCATTATAACATTCTAACATACATTCTAACATTCTAATACACATTCTAACATCCATTATAACATTCTAACATACATTATAACATTCTAATATACATTCGAACATCCATTATAACATTCTAACATACATTCTAACATTCTAATATACATTCTAACATCCATTATACCATTCTAACATACATTCTAACATTCTAATATACATTCTAAAATCAATTATAACATTCTAACATCCATTTTAACATTCTAATATACATTATAACATCCACTATAATATTCTAACATCCATTATAACATTCTAACATCCATTCTAACATTCTAATATACATTCTAACATCCATTATAACATTCTAACATACATTATAACATTCTAATATACATTCTAACATGCATTCTAACATACATTATAACATTCTAATATACATTATAACATCCATTATAACATTAACATCCATTCTAAAATTCTAATATACATTATAACATCCATTATAACATTATAACATCCATAGTAATGTTCTTACATACATTATAACATTCTAATATACATTCTAACATTCTAATATACATTCTAACATACATTATAATATTCTAATATACATACTAATATCCATTATAACATAATAACATACATTATAACATTCTAATATACATTCTAACATCCATTATAACATTCTATCATACATTATAACAATCCAATATACATTCTGTCATCCATTATAACATTCTAACATACATTATGGCATGGTAACATACATTATAACATTCTAATATACATTCTAACATCCATTATAACATTCTAACATAAATTATAACAATCTAAAATACATTCTAACATCCACTCTAACATTCTAACATACATTATAACATTCTAATATACATTCTAACATCCATTATAACATATACCATACATTATAACAATCTAATATACATTCTAACATCCATTATAACATTCTAACATACATTATAAAATTCAAATATCCATTCTAATATCCATTATAATATTCTAACATACATTATAACATTCCAATATACATTTTAACATCCAAAATAACATATACCATACATTATAACAATCTAATATACATTCTAACATCCATTATAACATTCTAAAATACATTTTAACATTCTAATATACATTCTAACATCCATTATAACATTCTATCATACATTATAACATTCGAGTATACATTATAACATCTATTATAACATTATAACATACATTCTAACATTCTAATATACATTCTAACATCCATAATAACATTCTAACATACATTCTAACATTCTAACATACATTCTAACATACATTAAAACATTATAATATACATTCTAATATCCATTATAACATTCTAACATAAATTATAACAATATAATATACATTCTAACATCCATTATAACATTCTAACATACATCATAACATTCTAATATACATTCTAACATCCATTATAACATTCTAACAAACATTATAACATTCTAGTGTACATTATAACATCCATTGTAACATAGATTATAACATTCAAACATACATTATAACATTCTAATATACATTCTAATATCCATTATAACATTCTAACATACATTATAACATTCTGATATACATTCTAAAATGCATTATAACATACATTATAAAATTCTAATTTACATTATAACATCCATTCTAACATTCTAACATCCATTATAACATTCTAATATACATGAAAACATCCATTCTAACATTCTAACATCCATTGTAACATCCATTCTAACATTCTAATATCCATAATAACAATCTAACGTACATTATTACAAACTAATATACATTCTAACATCCATTCTAACATTCTAACATCCATTATAACATTGTAATATGCATTATAACATCCATAATAACATTCTAACATACATTACAACATTCTAATATACATTCTAACAACCATTATAACATTCTAACATACATTATGACATTGCAATATACATTCTAACATCCATTCTAACATTCTAAAATACATTTTAAGAATTTAGTATACATTATAACATCCATTATAACATTCTAACATACATTCTAACATTCTTATATACATTCTAACTTCCATTATAACATTCTAACATACATTCTAACATTCTAATATACATTCTAACATACATTATAACATTCTATTGTACATTACAACATTCTAGTATACATTTAAACTTCCATTATAACATTCTAACATTTTTATAACATTCTAACATCCATTCTAACATCCATTCTAACATTCTAACTTCCATAATAACATGCAAACATACATTATACCATTCTAATATTTATTCTAACATCAATTATAACATTCTAACATACATTATAACATTCTAACGTACATTATAACATTCTAATATACATTCTAACATCCATTATAACATTCTGACATCCATAATAACATTCTAACATCCATTATAACATTCTAATATACATAATAACATTCTAATATACATTCTAACATCCATTATAACATTATATCATACATTATAACATTCTAATATACATTCTAACATCCATTAGAACATTCTAACATACATTATAACAATCTAATTTACATCCTAACATCCATTATAACATTCTAACATACATTATAACATTCTATTACACATTCTAACATCCATTAAAACATTATAACAAACATTATAACATTCTAACATCCATTATAACATTCTAATATACATTCTAACATCCATTATAACATTCTAACATACATTATAACATTCTAATATACATTCTAACATGCATTCTAACATACATTCTAACATTCCAATATACATTCTAACATCCATTATAACATTCTAACATACATTATAACATTCTAACATACATTATAACATTCTAATATACATTCTAACATCCATTATAACATTCTAACATACATTATAACAATCGAATATACATTCTAAAATCCATTATAACATTCTAACATACATTATAACATTCTAATATACATTCTAACATCCATTATAACATTCTAACATCCATAATAACATTCTGACATACATTCTAACATTCTAATATACATTCTAACATCCATTATAACATTCTAACATACATTCTAACATTCTAATATACATTCTAAAATCAATTATAACATTCTAACATCCATTTTAACATTCTAATATACATTATAACATCCATTTTAACATTCTAAAATACATTCTAACATTCTAACATACATTATAACATTCTAATATATATTCTAACATCCATTATAACATTTTAACATACATTTTAACATTCTAATATACATTCTAACATCCATTATAACATTCTAACATACATTATAACTTTCTAATATACATTCTAACATACAATATAACATTCTAACATCCATAATAACATTCTAACATACATTCTAACATTCTAATACACATTCTAACATCCATTATAACATTCTAACATACATTATAACATTCTAATATACATTCGAACATCCATTATAACATTCTAACATACATTATAACATTCTAATATACATTCTAACATCCATTATAACATTCTAACATACATTCTAACATTCTAATATACATTCTAACATCCATTATAACATTCTAACATACATTCTAACATTCTAATATACATTCTAAAATCAATTATAACATTCTAACATCCATTTTAACATTCTAATATACATTATAACATCCACTATAATATTCTAACATCCATTATAACATTCTAACATCCATTCTAACATTCTAATATACATTCTAACATCCATTATAACATTCTAACATACATTATAACATTCTAATATACATTCTAACATGCATTCTAACATACATTATAACATTCTAATATACATTATAACATCCATTATAACATTCTAACATCCATTCTAAAATTCTAATATACATTATAACATCCATTATAACATTTTAACATCCATTGTAATGTTCTTACATACATTATAACATTCTAATATACATTCTAACATTCTAATATACATTCTAACATACATTATAATATTCTAATATACATACTAATATCCATTATAACATAATAACATACATTATAACATTCTAATATACATTCTAACATCCATTATAACATTCTATCATACATTATAACAATCCAATATACATTCTGTCATCCATTATAACATTCTAACATACATTATGACATGGTAACATACATTATAACATTCTAATATACATTCTAACATCCATTATAACATTCTAACATAAATTATAACAATCTAAAATACATTCTAACATACATTATAACATTCTAATATACATTCTAACATCCATTATAACATATACCATACATTATAACAATCTAATATACATTCTAACATCCATTATAACATTCTAACATACATTATAAAATTCTAATATCCATTCTAATATCCATTATAATATTCTAACATACATTATAACATTCTAATATACATTTTAACATCCAAAATAACATATACCATACATTATAACAATCTAATATACATTCTAACATCCATTATAACATTCTAAAATACATTTTAACATTCTAATATGCATTCTAACATCCATTATAACATTCTATCATACATTATAACATTCTAGTATACATTATAACATCTATTATAACATTATAACATACATTCTAACATTCTAATATACATTCTAACATCCATAATAACATTCTAACATACATTCTAACATTCTAACATACATTCTAACATACATTAAAACATTCTAATATACATTCTAATATCCGTTATAACATTCTAACATAAATTATAACAATATAATATACATTCTAACATCCATTATAACATTCTAACATACATCATAACATTCTAAAATACATTCTAACATCCATTATAACATTCTAGCAAACATTATAACATTCTAGTGTACATTATAACATCCATTGTAACATAGATTATAACATTCAAACATACATTATAAAATTCTAATATACATTCTAACATCCATTCTAACATTCTAACATACATTATAACATTCTGATATACATTCTAAAATGCATTATAACATACATTATAAAATTCTAATTTACATTATAACATCCATTCTAACATTCTAACATCCATTATAACATTCTAATATACATGAAAACATCCATTCTAACATTCTAACATCCATTGAAACATCCATTCTAACATTCTAATATCCATAATAACAATCTAACGTACATTATTACAAACTAATATACATTCTAACATCCATTCTTACATTCTAACATCCATTATAACATTGTAATATGCATTATAACATCCATAATAACATTCTAACATACATTACAACATTCTAATATACATTCTAACAACCATTATAACATTCTAACATACATTATGACATGGTAACATACATTATAACATTCTAATATACATTCTAACATCCATTATAACATTCTAACATACATTATAACAATCTAAAATACATTCTAACATCCATTCTAACATTCTAACATACATTATAACATTCTAATATACATTCTAACATCCATTATAACATATACCATACATTATAACAATCTAATATACATTCTAACATCCATTATAACATTCTAACATACATTATAAAATTCTAATATCCATTCTAATATCCATTATAATATTCTAACATACATTATAACATTCCAATATACATTTTAACATCCAAAATAACATATACCATACATTATAACAATCTAATATACATTCTAACATCCATTATAACATTCTAAAATACATTTTAACATTCTAATATACATTCTAACATCCATTATAACATTCTATCATACATTATAACATTCTAGTATACATTATAACATCTATTATAACATTATAACATACATTCTAACATTCTAATATACATTCTAACATCCATAATAACATTCTAACATACATTCTAACATTCTAACATACATTCTAACATACATTAAAACATTCTAATATACATTCTAATATCCGTTATAACATTCTAACATAAATTATAACAATATAATATACATTCTAACATCCATTATAACATTCTAACATACATCATAACATTCTAATATACATTCTAACATCCATTATAACATTCTAACAAACATTATAACATTCTAGTGTACATTATAACATCCATTGTAACATAGATTATAACATTCAAACATACATTATAACATTCTAATATACATTCTAACATCCATTATAACATTCTAACATACATTATAACATTCTGATATACATTCTAAAATGCATTATAACATACATTATAAAATTCTAATTTACATTATAACATCCATTCTAACATTCTAACATCCATTATAACATTCTAATATACATGAAAACATCCATTCTAACATTCTAACATCCATTGTAACATCCATTCTAACATTCTAATATCCATAATAACAATCTAACGTACATTATTACAAACTAATATACATTCTAACATCCATTCTAACATTCTAACATCCATTATAACATTGTAATATGCATTATAACATCCATAATAACATTCTAACATACATTACAACATTCTAATATACATTCTAACAACCATTATAACATTCTAACATACATTATGACATTGCAATATACATTCTAACATCCATTCTAACATTCTAAAATACATTTTAAGAATATAGTATACATTATAACATCCATTATAACATTCTAACATACATTCTAACATTCTTATATACATTCTAACTTCCATTATAACATTCTAACATACATTCTAACATTCTAATATACATTCTAACATACATTATAACATTCTATTGTACATTACAACATTCTAGTATACATTTAAACTTCCATTATAACATTCTAACATTTTTATAACATTCTAACATCCATTCTAACATCCATTCTAACATTCTAACTTCCATAATAACATGCAAACATACATTATACCATTCTAATATTTATTCTAACATCAATTATAACATTCTAACATACATTATAACATTCTAACGTACATTATAACATTCTAATATACATTCTAACATCCATTATAACATTCTGACATCCATAATAACATTCTAACATCCATTATAACATTCTATCATACATTATAACAATCTAATTTACATTCTAACATCCATTATAACATTCTAACATACATTATAACATTCTATTACACATTCTAACATCCATTAAAACATTATAACAAACATTATAACATTCTAACATCCATTATAACATTCTAATATACATTCTAACATCCATTATAACATTCTAACATACATTATAACATTCTAATATACATTCTAACATGCATTCTAACATACATTCTAACATTCCAATATACATTCTAACATCCATTATAACATTCTAACATACATTATAACATTCTAACATACATTATAACATTCTAATATACATTCTAACATCCATTATAACATTCTAACATACATTATAACAATCGAATATACATTCTAAAATCCATTATAACATTCTAACATACATTATAACATTCTAATATACATTCTAACATCCATTATAACATTCTAACATCCATAATAACATTCTAACATACATTCTAACATTCTAAAATACATTCTAACATCCATTATAACATTCTAACATACATTCTAACATTCTAATATACATTCTAAAATCAATTATAACATTCTAACATCCACTTTAACATTCTAATATACATTATAACATCCATTTTAACATTCTAAAATACATTCTAACATTCTAACATACATTATAACATTCTAATATATATTCTAACATCCATTATAACATTTTAACATACATTTTAACATTCTAATATACATTCTAACATCCATTATAACATTCTAACATACATTATAACTTTCTAATATACATTCTAACATACAATATAACATTCTAACATCCATAATAACATTCTAACATACATTCTAACATTCTAATACACATTCTAACATCCATTATAACATTCTAACATACATTATAACATTCTAATATACATTCGAACATCCATTATAACATTCTAACATACATTATAACATTCTAATATACATTCTAACATCCATTATAACATTCTAACATACATTCTAACATTCTAATATACATTCTAACATCCATTCTAACATTCTAACATACATTCTAACATTCTAATATACATTCTAAAATCAATTATAACATTCTAACATCCATTTTAACATTCTAATATACATTATAACATCCACTATAATATTCTAACATCCATTATAACATTCTAACATCCATTCTAACATTCTAATATACATTCTAACATCCATTATAACATTCTAACATACATTATAACATTCTAATATACATTCTAACATGCATTCTAACATACATTATAACATTCTAATATACATTATAACATCCATTATAACATTCTAACATCCATTCTAAAATTCTAATATACATTATAACATCCATTATAACATTTTAACATCCATTGTAATGTTCTTACATACATTATAACATTCTAATATACATTCTAACATTCTAATATACATTCTAACATACATTATAATATTCTAATATACATACTAATATCCATTATAACATAATAACATACATTATAACATTCTAATACACATTCTAACATCCATTATAACATTCTATCATACATTATAACAATCCAATATACATTCTGTCATCCATTATAACATTCTAACATACATTATGACATGGTAACATACATTATAACATTCTAATATACATTCTAACATCCATTATAACATTCTAACATAAATTATAACAATCTAAAATACATTCTAACATACATTCTAACATTCTAACATACATTATAACATTCTAATATACATTCTAACATCCATTATAACATATACCATACATTATAACAATCTAATATACATTCTAACATCCATTATAACATTCTAACATACATTATAAAATTCTAATATCCATTCTAATATCCATTATAATATTCTAACATACATTATAACATTCTAATATACATTTTAACATCCAAAATAACATATACCATACATTATAACAATCTAATATACATTCTAACATCCATTATAACATTCTAAAATACATTTTAACATTCTAATATACATTCTAACATCCATTATAACATTCTATCATACATTATAACATTCTAGTATACATTATAACATCTATTATAACATTATAACATACATTCTAACATTCTAATATACATTCTAACATCCATAATAACATTCTAACATACATTCTAACATTCTAACATACATTCTAACATACATTAAAACATTCTAATATACATTCTAATATCCGTTATAACATTCTAACATAAATTATAACAATATAATATACATTCTAACATCCATTATAACATTCTAACATACATCATAACATTCTAATATACATTCTAACATCCATTATAACATTCTAACAAACATTATAACATTCTAGTGTACATTATAACATCCATTGTAACATAGATTATAACATTCAAACATACATTATAACATTCTAATATACATTCTAACATCCATTATAACATTCTAACATACATTATAACATTCTGATATACATTCTAAAATGCATTATAACATACATTATAAAATTCTAATTTACATTATAACATCCATTCTAACATTCTAACATCCATTATAACATTCTAATATACATGAAAACATCCATTCTAACATTCTAACATCCATTGTAACATCCATTCTAACATTCTAATATCCATAATAACAATCTAAAGTACATTATTACAAACTAATATACATTCTAACATCCATTCTTACATTCTAACATCCATTATAACATTGTAATATGCATTATAACATCCATAATAACATTCTAACATACATTACAACATTCTAATATACATTCTAACAACCATTATAACATTCTAACATACATTATGACATGGTAACATACATTATAACATTCTAATATACATTCTAACATCCATTATAACATTTTAACATCCATTGTAATGTTCTTACATACATTATAACATTCTAATATACATTCTAACATTCTAATATACATTCTAACATACATTATAATATTCTAATATACATACTAATATCCATTATAACATAATAACATACATTATAACATTCTAATATACATTCTAACATCCATTATAACATTCTATCATACATTATAACAATCCAATATACATTCTGTCATCCATTATAACATTCTAACATACATTATGACATGGTAACATACATTATAACATTCTAATATACATTCTAACATCCATTATAACATTCTAACATAAATTATAACAATCTAAAATACATTCTAACATCCATTATAACATTCTAACATACCTCATAACATTCTAATATACATTCTAACATCCATTCTAACATTCTAACAAACATTATAACATTCTAGTGTACATTATAACATCCATTGTAACATAGATTATAACATTCAAACATACATTATAACATTCTAATATACATTCTAACATCCATTATAACATTCTAACATACATTATAACATTCTGATATACATTCTAAAATGCATTATAACATACATTATAAAATTCTAATTTACATTATAACATCCATTCTAACATTCTAACATCCATTATAACATTCTAATATACATGAAAACATCCATTCTAACATTCTAACATCCATTGTAACATCCATTCTAACATTCTAATATCCATAATAACAATCTAACATACATTATTACAAACTAATATACATTCTAACATCCATTCTAACATTCTAACATCCATTATAACATTGTAATATGCATTATAACATCCATAATAACATTCTAACATACATTACAACATTCTAATATACATTCTAACAACCATTATAACATTCTAACATACATTATGACATTGCAATATACATTCTAACATCCATTCTAACATTCTAAAATACATTTTAAGAATTTACTATACATTATAACATCCATTATAACATTCTAACATACATTCTAACATTCTTATATACATTCTAACTTCCATTATAACATTCTAACATACATTCTAACATTCTAATATGCATTCTAACATACATTATAACATTCTATTGTACATTACAACATTCTAGTATACATTTAAACTTCCATTATAACATTCTAACATTTTTATAACATTCTAACATCCATTCTAACATCCATTCTAACATTCTAACTTCCATAATAACATGCAAACATACATTATACCATTCTAATATTTATTCTAACATCAATTATAACATTCTAACATACATTATAACATTCTAACGTACATTATAACATTCTAATATACATTCTAACATCCATTATAACATTCTGACATCCATAATAACATTCTACCATCCATTATAACATTCTAATATACATAATAACATTCTAATATACATTCTAACATCCATTATAACATTCTATCATACTTTATAACATTCTAATATACATTCTAACATCCATTAGAACATTCTAACATACATTATAACAATCTAATTTACATCCTAACATCCATTATAACATTCTAACATACATTATAACATTCTATTACACATTCTAACATCCATTAAAACATTATAACAAACATTATAACATTCTAACATCCATTATAACATTCTAATATACATTCTAACATCCATTATAACATTCTAACATACATTATAACAATCGAATATACATTCTAAAATCCATTATAACATTCTAACATACATTATAACATTCTAATATACATTCTAACATCCATTATAACATTCTAACATCCATAATAACATTCTAACATACATTCTAACATTCTAATATACATTCTAACATCCATTATAACATTCTAACATACATTCTAACATTCTAATATACATTCTAAAATCAATTATAACATTCTAACATCCATTTTAACATTCTAATATACATTATAACATCCATTTTAACATTCTAAAATACATTCTAACATTCTAACATACATTATAACATTCTAATATATATTCTAACATCCATTATAACATTCTAACATACATTCTAACATTCTAATACACATTCTAACATCCATTATAACATTCTAACATACATTATAACATTCTAATATACATTCAAACATCCATTATAACATTCTAACATACATTATAACATTCTAATATACATTCTAACATCCATTATAACATTCTAACATACATTCTAACATTCTAATATACATTCTAACATCCATTATAACATTCTAACATACATTCTAACATTCTAATATACATTCTAAAATCAATTATAACATTCTAACATCCATTTTAACATTCTAATATACTTTATAACATCCACTATAATATTCTAACATCCATTATAACATTCTAACATCCATTCTAACATTCTAATATACATTCTAACATCCATTATAACATTCTAACATACATTATAACATTCTAATATACATTCTAACATGCATTCTAACATACATTATAACATTCTAATATACATTATAACATCCATTATAACATTCTAACATCCATTCTAAAATTCTAATATACATTATAACATCCAATATAACATTTTAACATCCATTGTAATGTTCTTACATACATTATAACATTCTAATATACATTCTAACATTCTAATATACATTCTAACATACATTATAATATTCTAATATACATACTAATATCCATTATAACATAATAACATACATTATAACATTCTAATATACATTCTAACATCCATTATAACATTCTATCATACATTATAACAATCCAATATACATTCTGTCATCCATTATAACATTCTAACATACATTATGACATGGTAACATACATTATAACATTCTAATATACATTCTAACATCCATTATAACATTCTAACATAAATTATAACAATCTAAAATACATTCTAACATCCACTCTAACATTCTAACATACATTATAACATTCTAATATACAATCTAACATCCATTATAACATATACCATACATTATAACAATCTAATATACATTCTAACATCCATTATAACATTCTAACATACATTATAAAATTCAAATATCCATTCTAATATCCATTATAATATTCTAACATACATTATAACATTCCAATATACATTTTAACATCCAAAATAACATATACCATACATTATAACAATCTAATATACATTCTAACATCCATTATAACATTCTAAAATACATTTTAACATTCTAATATACATTCTAACATCCATTATAACATTCTATCATACATTATAACATTCGAGTATACATTATAACATCTATTATAACATTATAACATACATTCTAACATTCTAATATACATTCTAACATCCATAATAACATTCTAACATACATTCTAACATTCTAACATACATTCTAACATACATTAAAACATTATAATATACATTCTAATATCCATTATAACATTCTAACATAAATTATAACAATATAATATACATTCTAACATCCATTATAACATTCTAACATACATCATAACATTCTAATATACATTCTAACATCCATTATAACATTCTAACAAACATTATAACATTCTAGTGTACATTATAACATCCATTGTAACATAGATTATAACATTCAAACATACATTATAACATTCTAATATACATTCTAACATCCATTATAACATTCTAACATACATTATAACATTCTGATATACATTCTAAAATGCATTATAACATACATTATAAAATTCTAATTTACATTATAACATCCATTCTAACATTCTAACATCCATTATAACATTCTAATATACATGAAAACATCCATTCTAACATTCTAACATCCATTGTAACATCCATTCTAACATTCTAATATCCATAATAACAATCTAACGTACATTATTACAAACTAATATACATTCTAACATCCATTCTAACATTCTAACATCCATTATAACATTGTAATATGCATTATAACATCCATAATAACATTCTAACATACATTACAACATTCTAATATACATTCTAACAACCATTATAACATTCTAACATACATTATGACATTGCAATATACATTCTAACATCCATTCTAACATTCTAAAATACATTTTAAGAATTTAGTATACATTATAACATCCATTATAACATTCTAACATACATTCTAACATTCTTATATACATTCTAACTTCCATTATAACATTCTAACATACATTCTAACATTCTAATATACATTCTAACATACATTATAACATTCTATTGTATATTACAACATTCTAGTATACATTTAAACTTCCATTATAACATTCTAACATTTTTATAACATTCTAACATCCATTCTAACATCCATTCTAACATTCTAACTTCCATAATAACATGCAAACATACATTATACCATTCTAATATTTATTCTAACATCAATTATAACATTCTAACATACATTATAACATTCTAACGTACATTATAACATTCTAATATACATTCTAACATCCATTATAACATTCTGACATCCATAATAACATTCTAACATCCATTATAACATTCTAATATACATAATAACATTCTAATATACATTCTAACATCCATTATAACATTATATCATACATTATAACATTCTAATATACATTCTAACATCCATTAGAACATTCTAACATACATTATAACAATCTAATTTACATCCTAACATCCATTATAACATTCTAACATACATTATAACATTCTATTACACATTCTAACATCCATTAAAACATTATAACAAACATTATAACATTCTAACATCCATTATAACATTCTAATATACATTCTAACATCCATTATAACATTCTAACATACATTATAACATTCTAATATACATTCTAACATGCATTCTAACATACATTCTAACATTCCAATATACATTCTAACATCCATTATAACATTCTAACATCCATTATAACATTCTAACATACATTATAACATTCTAATATACATTCTAACATCCATTATAACATTCTAACATACATTATAACAATCGAATATACATTCTAAAATCCATTATAACATTCTAACATACATTATAACATTCTAATATACATTCTAACATCCATTATAACATTCTAACATCCATAATAACATTCTGACATACATTCTAACATTCTAATATACATTCTAACATCCATTATAACATTCTAACATACATTCTAACATTCTAATATACATTCTAAAATCAATTATAACATTCTAACATCCATTTTAACATTCTAATATACATTATAACATCCATTTTAACATTCTAAAATACATTCTAACATTCTAACATACATTATAACATTCTAATATATATTCTAACATCCATTATAACATTTTAACATACATTTTAACATTCTAATATACATTCTAACATCCATTATAACATTCTAACATACATTATAACTTTCTAATATACATTCTAACATACAATATAACATTCTAACATCCATAATAACATTCTAACATACATTCTAACATTCTAATACACATTCTAACATCCATTATAACATTCTAACATACATTATAACATTCTAATATACATTCGAACATCCATTATAACATTCTAACATACATTATAACATTCTAATATACATTCTAACATCCATTATAACATTCTAACATACATTCTAACATTCTAATATACATTCTAACATCCATTATAACATTCTAACATACATTCTAACATTCTAATATACATTCTAAAATCAATTATAACATTCTAACATCCATTTTAACATTCTAATATACATTATAACATCCACTATAATATTCTAACATCCATTATAACATTCTAACATCCATTCTAACATTCTAATATACATTCTAACATCCATTATAACATTCTAACATACATTATAACATTCTAATATACATTATAACATCCATTATAACATTCTAACATCCATTCTAAAATTCTAATATACATTATAACATCCATTATAACATTTTAACATCCATTGTAATGTTCTTACATACATTATAACATTCTAATATACATTCTAACATTCTAATATACATTCTAACATACATTATAATATTCTAATATACATACTAATATCCATTATAACATAATAACATACATTATAACATTCTAATATACATTCTAACATCCATTATAACATTCTATCATACATTATAACAATCCAATATACATTCTGTCATCCATTATAACATTCTAACATACATTATGACATGGTAACATACATTATAACATTCTAATATACATTCTAACATCCATTATAACATTCTAACATAAATTATAACAATCTAAAATACATTCTAACATACATTATAACATTCTAATATACATTCTAACATCCATTATAACATATACCATACATTATAACAATCTAATATACATTCTAACATCCATTATAACATTCTAACATACATTATAAAATTCTAATATCCATTCTAATATCCATTATAATATTCTAACATACATTATAACATTCTAATATACATTTTAACATCCAAAATAACATATACCATACATTATAACAATCTAATATACATTCTAACATCCATTATAACATTCTAAAATACATTTTAACATTCTAATATGCATTCTAACATCCATTATAACATTCTATCATACATTATAACATTCTAGTATACATTATAACATCTATTATAACATTATAACATACATTCTAACATTCTAATATACATTCTAACATCCATAATAACATTCTAACATACATTCTAACATTCTAACATACATTCTAACATACATTAAAACATTCTAATATACATTCTAATATCCGTTATAACATTCTAACATAAATTATAACAATATAATATACATTCTAACATCCATTATAACATTCTAACATACATCATAACATTCTAAAATACATTCTAACATCCATTATAACATTCTAGCAAACATTATAACATTCTAGTGTACATTATAACATCCATTGTAACATAGATTATAACATTCAAACATACATTATAAAATTCTAATATACATTCTAACATCCATTCTAACATTCTAACATACATTATAACATTCTGATATACATTCTAAAATGCATTATAACATACATTATAAAATTCTAATTTACATTATAACATCCATTCTAACATTCTAACATCCATTATAACATTCTAATATACATGAAAACATCCATTCTAACATTCTAACATCCATTGAAACATCCATTCTAACATTCTAATATCCATAATAACAATCTAACGTACATTATTACAAACTAATATACATTCTAACATCCATTCTTACATTCTAACATCCATTATAACATTGTAATATGCATTATAACATCCATAATAACATTCTAACATACATTACAACATTCTAATATACATTCTAACAACCATTATAACATTCTAACATACATTATGACATGGTAACATACATTATAACATTCTAATATACATTCTAACATCCATTATAACATTCTAACATACATTATAACAATCTAAAATACATTCTAACATCCATTCTAACATTCTAACATACATTATAACATTCTAATATACATTCTAACATCCATTATAACATATACCATACATTATAACAATCTAATATACATTCTAACATCCATTATAACATTCTAACATACATTATAAAATTCTAATATCCATTCTAATATCCATTATAATATTCTAACATACATTATAACATTCCAATATACATTTTAACATCCAAAATAACATATACCATACATTATAACAATCTAATATACATTCTAACATCCATTATAACATTCTAAAATACATTTTAACATTCTAATATACATTCTAACATCCATTATAACATTCTATCATACATTATAACATTCTAGTATACATTATAACATCTATTATAACATTATAACATACATTCTAACATTCTAATATACATTCTAACATCCATAATAACATTCTAACATACATTCTAACATTCTAACATACATTCTAACATACATTAAAACATTTTAATATACATTCTAATATCCGTTATAACATTCTAACATAAATTATAACAATATAATATACATTCTAACATCCATTATAACATTCTAACATACATCATAACATTCTAATATACATTCTAACATCCATTATAACATTCTAACAAACATTATAACATTCTAGTGTACATTATAACATCCATTGTAACATAGATTATAACATTCAAACATACATTATAACATTCTAATATACATTCTAACATCCATTATAACATTCTAACATACATTATAACATTCTGATATACATTCTAAAATGCATTATAACATACATTATAAAATTCTAATTTACATTATAACATCCATTCTAACATTCTAACATCCATTATAACATTCTAATATACATGAAAACATCCATTCTAACATTCTAACATCCATTGTAACATCCATTCTAACATTCTAATATCCATAATAACAATCTAACGTACATTATTACAAACTAATATACATTCTAACATCCATTCTAACATTCTAACATCCATTATAACATTGTAATATGCATTATAACATCCATAATAACATTCTAACATACATTACAACATTCTAATATACATTCTAACAACCATTATAACATTCTAACATACATTATGACATTGCAATATACATTCTAACATCCATTCTAACATTCTAAAATACATTTTAAGAATATAGTATACATTATAACATCCATTATAACATTCTAACATACATTCTAACATTCTTATATACATTCTAACTTCCATTATAACATTCTAACATACATTCTAACATTCTAATATACATTCTAACATACATTATAACATTCTATTGTACATTACAACATTCTAGTATACATTTAAACTTCCATTATAACATTCTAACATTTTTATAACATTCTAACATCCATTCTAACATCCATTCTAACATTCTAACTTCCATAATAACATGCAAACATACATTATACCATTCTAATATTTATTCTAACATCAATTATAACATTCTAACATACATTATAACATTCTAACGTACATTATAACATTCTAATATACATTCTAACATCCATTATAACATTCTGACATCCATAATAACATTCTAACATCCATTATAACATTCTATCATACATTATAACAATCTAATTTACATTCTAACATCCATTATAACATTCTAACATACATTATAACATTCTATTACACATTCTAACATCCATTAAAACATTATAACAAACATTATAACATTCTAACATCCATTATAACATTCTAATATACATTCTAACATCCATTATAACATTCTAACATACATTATAACATTCTAATATACATTCTAACATGCATTCTAACATACATTCTAACATTCCAATATACATTCTAACATCCATTATAACATTCTAACATACATTATAACATTCTAACATACATTATAACATTCTAATATACATTCTAACATCCATTATAACATTCTAACATACATTATAACAATCGAATATACATTCTAAAATCCATTATAACATTCTAACATACATTATAACATTCTAATATACATTCTAACATCCATTATAACATTCTAACATCCATAATAACATTCTAACATACATTCTAACATTCTAAAATACATTCTAACATCCATTATAACATTCTAACATACATTCTAACATTCTAATATACATTCTAAAATCAATTATAACATTCTAACATCCATTTTAACATTCTAATATACATTATAACATCCATTTTAACATTCTAAAATACATTCTAACATTCTAACATACATTATAACATTCTAATATATATTCTAACATCCATTATAACATTTTAACATACATTTTAACATTCTAATATACATTCTAACATCCATTATAACATTCTAACATACATTATAACTTTCTAATATACATTCTAACATACAATATAACATTCTAACATCCATAATAACATTCTAACATACATTCTAACATTCTAATACACATTCTAACATCCATTATAACATTCTAACATACATTATAACATTCTAATATACATTCGAACATCCATTATAACATTCTAACATACATTATAACATTCTAATATACATTCTAACATCCATTATAACATTCTAACATACATTCTAACATTCTAATATACATTCTAACATCCATTCTAACATTCTAACATACATTCTAACATTCTAATATACATTCTAAAATCAATTATAACATTCTAACATCCATTTTAACATTCTAATATACATTATAACATCCACTATAATATTCTAACATCCATTATAACATTCTAACATCCATTCTAACATTCTAATATACATTCTAACATCCATTATAACATTCTAACATACATTATAACATTCTAATTTACATTCTAACATGCATTCTAACATACATTATAACATTCTAATATACATTATAACATCCATTATAACATTCTAACATCCATTCTAAAATTCTAATATACATTATAACATCCATTATAACATTTTAACATCCATTGTAATGTTCTTACATACATTATAACATTCTAATATACATTCTAACATTCTAATATACATTCTAACATACATTATAATATTCTAATATACATACTAATATCCATTATAACATAATAACATACATTATAACATTCTAATACACATTCTAACATCCATTATAACATTCTATCATACATTATAACAATCCAATATACATTCTGTCATCCATTATAACATTCTAACATACATTATGACATGGTAACATACATTATAACATTCTAATATACATTCTAACATCCATTATAACATTCTAACATAAATTATAACAATCTAAAATACATTCTAACATACATTCTAACATTCTAACATACATTATAACATTCTAATATACATTCTAACATCCATTATAACATATACCATACATTATAACAATCTAATATACATTCTAACATCCATTATAACATTCTAACATACATTATAAAATTCTAATATCCATTCTAATATCCATTATAATATTCTAACATACATTATAACATTCTAATATACATTTTAACATCCAAAATAACATATACCATACATTATAACAATCTAATATACATTCTAACATCCATTATAACATTCTAAAATACATTTTAACATTCTAATATACATTCTAACATCCATTATAACATTCTATCATACATTATAACATTCTAGTATACATTATAACATCTATTATAACATTATAACATACATTCTAACATTCTAATATACATTCTAACATCCATAATAACATTCTAACATACATTCTAACATTCTAACATACATTCTAACATACATTAAAACATTCTAATATACATTCTAATATCCGTTATAACATTCTAACATAAATTATAACAATATAATATACATTCTAACATCCATTATAACATTCTAACATACATCATAACATTCTAATATACATTCTAACATCCATTATAACATTCTAACAAACATTATAACATTCTAGTGTACATTATAACATCCATTGTAACATAGATTATAACATTCAAACATACATTATAACATTCTAATATACATTCTAACATCCATTATAACATTCTAACATACATTATAACATTCTGATATACATTCTAAAATGCATTATAACATACATTATAAAATTCTAATTTACATTATAACATCCATTCTAACATTCTAACATCCATTATAACATTCTAATATACATGAAAACATCCATTCTAACATTCTAACATCCATTGTAACATCCATTCTAACATTCTAATATCCATAATAACAATCTAAAGTACATTATTACAAACTAATATACATTCTAACATCCATTCTTACATTCTAACATCCATTATAACATTGTAATATGCATTATAACATCCATAATAACATTCTAACATACATTACAACATTCTAATATACATTCTAACAACCATTATAACATTCTAACATACATTATGACATGGTAACATACATTATAACATTCTAATATACATTCTAACATCCATTATAACATTCTAACATACATTATAACAATCTAAAATACATTCTAACATCCATTCTAACATTCTAACATACATTATAACATTCTAATATACATTCTAACATCCATTATAACATATACCATACATTATAACAATCTAATATACATTCTAACATCCATTATAACATTCTAACATACATTATAAAATTCTAATATCCATTCTAATATCCATTCTAATATTCTAACATACATTATAACATTCTAATATACATTTTAACATCCAAAATAACATATACCATACATTATAACAATCTAATATACATTCTATCATCCATTATAACATTCTATCATACATTATAACATTCTAGTATACAGTATAACATCTATTATAACATTATAACATACATTCTAACATTCTAATATACATTCTAACATCCATAATAACATTCTAACATACATTCTAACATTCTAACATACATTCTAACATACATTAAAACATTCTAATATACATTCTAATATCCGTTATAACATTCTAACATAAATTATAACAATATAATATACATTCTAACATCCATTATAACATTCTAACATACATCATAACATTCTAATATACATTCTAACATCCATTATAACATTCTAACAAACATTATAACATTCTAGTGTACATTATAACATCCATTGTAACATAGATTATAACATTCAAACATACATTATAACATTCTAATATACATTCTAACATCCATTATAACATTCTAACATACATTATAACATTCTAATATACATTCTAACATCCATTATAACATTCTAACATACATTCTAACATTCTAATATACATTCTAACATCCATTCTAACATTCTAACATACATTCTAACATTCTAATATACATTCTAAAATCAATTATAACATTCTAACATCCATTTTAACATTCTAATATACATTATAACATCCACTATAATATTCTAACATCCATTATAACATTCTAACATCCATTCTAACATTCTAATATACATTCTAACATCCATTATAACATTCTAACATACATTATAACATTCTAATATACATTCTAACATGCATTCTAACATACATTATAACATTCTAATATACATTATAACATCCATTATAACATTCTAACATCCATTCTAAAATTCTAATATACATTATAACATCCATTATAACATTTTAACATCCATTGTAATGTTCTTACATACATTATAACATTCTAATATACATTCTAACATTCTAATATACATTCTAACATACATTATAATATTCTAATATACATACTAATATCCATTATAACATAATAACATACATTATAACATTCTAATACACATTCTAACATCCATTATAACATTCTATCATACATTATAACAATCCAATATACATTCTGTCATCCATTATAACATTCTAACATACATTATGACATGGTAACATACATTATAACATTCTAATATACATTCTAACATCCATTATAACATTCTAACATAAATTATAACAATCTAAAATACATTCTAACATACATTCTAACATTCTAACATACATTATAACATTCTAATATACATTCTAACATCCATTATAACATATACCATACATTATAACAATCTAATATACATTCTAACATCCATTATAACATTCTAACATACATTATAAAATTCTAATATCCATTCTAATATCCATTATAATATTCTAACATACATTATAACATTCTAATATACATTTTAATATCCAAAATAACATATACCATACATTATAACAATCTAATATACATTCTAACATCCATTATAACATTCTAAAATACATTTTAACATTCTAATATACATTCTAACATCCATTATAACATTCTATCATACATTATAACATTCTAGTATACATTATAACATCTATTATAACATTATAACATACATTCTAACATTCTAATATACATTCTAACATCCATAATAACATTCTAACATACATTCTAACATTCTAACATACATTCTAACATACATTAAAACATTCTAATATACATTCTAATATCCATTATAAAATTCTAACATAAATTATAACAATATAATATACATTCTAACATCCATTATAACATTCTAACATACATCATAACATTCTAATATACATTCTAACATCCATTATAACATTCTAACAAACATTATAACATTCTAGTGTACATTATAACATCCATTGTAACATAGATTATAACATTCAAACATACATTATAACATTCTAATATACATTCTAACATCCATTATAACATTCTAACATACATTATAACATTCTGATATACATTCTAAAATGCATTATAACATACATTATAAAATTCTAATTTACATTATAACATCCATTCTAACATTCTAACATCCATTATAACATTCTAATATACATGAAAACATCCATTCTAACATTCTAACATCCATTGTAACATCCATTCTAACATTCTAATATCCATAATAACAATCTAACATACATTATTACAAACTAATATACATTCTAACATCCATTCTAACATTCTAACATCCATTATAACATTGTAATATGCATTATAACATCCATAATAACATTCTAACATACATTACAACATTCTAATATACATTCTAACAACCATTATAACATTCTAACATACATTATGACATTGCAATATACATTCTAACATCCATTCTAACATTCTAAAATACATTTTAAGAATTTACTATACATTATAACATCCATTATAACATTCTAACATACATTCTAACATTCTTATATACATTCTAACTTCCATTATAACATTCTAACATACATTCTAACATTCTAATATGCATTCTAACATACATTATAACATTCTATTGTACATTACAACATTCTAGTATACATTTAAACTTCCATTATAACATTCTAACATTTTTATAACATTCTAACATCCATTCTAACATCCATTCTAACATTCTAACTTCCATAATAACATGCAAACATACATTATACCATTCTAATATTTATTCTAACATCAATTATAACATTCTAACATACATTATAACATTCTAACGTACATTATAACATTCTAATATACATTCTAACATCCATTTTAACATTCTGACATCCATAATAACATTCTACCATCCATTATAACATTCTAATATACATAATAACATTCTAATATACATTCTAACATCCATTATAACATTCTATCATACTTTATAACATTCTAATATACATTCTAACATCCATTAGAACATTCTAACATACATTATAACAATCTAATTTACATCCTAACATCCATTATAACATTCTAACATACATTATAACATTCTATTACACATTCTAACATCCATTAAAACATTATAACAAACATTATAACATTCTAACATCCATTATAACATTCTAATATACATTCTAACATCCATTATAACATTCTAACATACATTATAACAATCGAATATACATTCTAAAATCCATTATAACATTCTAACATACATTATAACATTCTAATATACATTCTAACATCCATTATAACATTCTAACATCCATAATAACATTCTAACATACATTCTAACATTCTAATATACATTCTAACATCCATTATAACATTCTAACATACATTCTAACATTCTAATATACATTCTAAAATCAATTATAACATTCTAACATCCATTTTAACATTCTAATATACATTATAACATCCATTTTAACATTCTAAAATACATTCTAACATTCTAACATACATTATAACATTCTAATATATATTCTAACATCCATTATAACATTCTAACATACATTCTAACATTCTATTACACATTCTAACATCCATTATAACATTCTAACATACATTATAACATTCTAATATACATTCAAACATCCATTATAACATTCTAACATACATTATAACATTCTAATATACATTCTAACATCCATTATAACATTCTAACATACATTCTAACATTCTAATATACATTCTAACATCCATTATAACATTCTAACATACATTCTAACATTCTAATATACATTCTAAAATCAATTATAACATTCTAACATCCATTTTAACATTCTAATATACTTTATAACATCCACTATAATATTCTAACATCCATTATAACATTCTAACATCCATTCTAACATTCTAATATACATTCTAACATCCATTATAACATTCTAACATACATTATAACATTCTAATATACATTCTAACATGCATTCTAACATACATTATAACATTCTAATATACATTATAACATCCATTATAACATTCTAACATCCATTCTAAAATTCTAATATACATTATAACATCCAATATAACATTTTAACATCCATTGTAATGTTCTTACATACATTATAACATTCTAATATACATTCTAACATTCTAATATACATTCTAACATACATTATAATATTCTAATATACATACTAATATCCATTATAACATAATAACATACATTATAACATTCTAATATACATTCTAACATCCATTATAACATTCTATCATACATTATAACAATCCAATATACATTCTGTCATCCATTATAACATTCTAACATACATTATGACATGGTAACATACATTATAACATTCTAATATACATTCTAACATCCATTATAACATTCTAACATAAATTATAACAATCTAAAATACATTCTAACATACATTCTAACATTCTAACATACATTATAACATTCTAATATACATTCTAACATCCATTATAACATATACCATACATTATAACAATCTAATATACATTCTAACATCCATTATAACATTCTAACATACATTATAAAATTCTAATATCCATTCTAATATCCATTCTAATATTCTAACATACATTATAACATTCTAATATACATTTTAACATCCAAAATAACATATACCATACATTATAACAATCTAATATACATTCTAACATCCATTATAACATTCTATCATACATTATAACATTCTAGTATACAGTATAACATCTATTATAACATTATAACATACATTCTAACATTCTAATATACATTCTAACATCCATAATAACATTCTAACATACATTCTAACATTCTAACATACATTCTAACATACATTAAAACATTCTAATATACATTCTAATATCCGTTATAACATTCTAACATAAATTATAACAATATAATATACATTCTAACATCCATTATAACATTCTAACATACATCATAACATTCTAATATACATTCTAACATCCATTATAACATTCTAACAAACATTATAACATTCTAGTGTACATTATAACATCCATTGTAACATAGATTATAACATTCAAACATACATTATAACATTCTAATATACATTCTAACATCCATTATAACATTCTAACATACATTATAACATTCTGATATACATTCTAAAATGCATTATAACATACATTATAAAATTCTAATTTACATTATAACATCCATTCTAACATTCTAACATCCATTATAACATTCTAATATACATGAAAACATCCATTCTAACATTCTAACATCCATTGTAACATCCATTCTAACATTCTAATATCCATAATAACAATCTAACGTACATTATTACAAACTAATATACATTCTAACATCCATTCTTACATTCTAACATCCATTATAACATTGTAATATGCATTATAACATCCATAATAACATTCTAACATACATTACAACATTCTAATATACATTCTAACAACCATTATAACATTCTAACATACATTATGACATGGTAACATACATTATAACATTCTAATATACATTCTAACATCCATTATAACATTCTAACATACATTATAACAATCTAAAATACATTCTAACATCCATTCTAACATTCTAACATACATTTTAACATTCTAATATACATTCTAACATCCATTATAACATATACCATACATTATAACAATCTAATATACATTCTAACATCCATTATAACATTCTAACATACATTATAAAATTCTAATATCCATTCTAATATCCATTATAATATTCTAACATACATTATAACATTCCAATATACATTTTAACATCCAAAATAACATATACCATACATTATAACAATCTAATATACATTCTAACATCCATTATAACATTCTAAAATACATTTTAACATTCTAATATACATTCTAACATCCATTATAACATTCTATCATACATTATAACATTCTAGTATACATTATAACATCTATTATAACATTATAACATACATTCTAACATTCTAATATACATTCTAATATCCATAATAACATTCTAACATACATTCTAACATTCTAACATACATTCTAACATACATTAATACATTCTAATATACATTCTAATATCCATTATAACATTCTAACATAAATTATAACAATATAATATACATTCTAACATCCATTATAACATTCTAACATACATCATAACATTCTAATATACATTCTAACATCCATTATAACATTCTAACAAACATTATAACATTCTAGTGTACATTATAACATCCATTGTAACATAGATTATAACATTCAAACATACATTATAACATTCTAATATACATTCTAACATCCATTATAACATTCTAACATACATTATAACATTCTGATATACATTCTAAAATGCATTATAACATACATTATAAAATTCTAATTTACATTCTAACATCCATTCTAACATTCTAACATCCATTATAACATTCTAATATACATGAAAACATCCATTCTAACATTCTAACATCCATTGTAACATCCATTCTAACATTCTAATATCCATAATAACAATCTAACGTACATTATTACAAACTAATATACATTCTAACATCCATTCTAACATTCTAACATCCATTATAACATTCTAATATACATGAAAACATCCATTCTAACATTCTAACATCCATTGTAACATCCATTCTAACATTCTAATATCCATAATAACAATCTAACGTACATTATTACAAACTAATATACATTCTAACATCCATTCTAACATTCTAACATCCATTATAACATTGTAATATGCATTATAACATCCATAATAACATTCTAACATACATTACAACATTCTAATATACATTCTAACAACCATTATAACATTCTAACATACATTATGACATTGCAATATACATTCTAACATCCATTCTAACATTCTAAAATACATTTTAAGAATTTACTAAACATTATAACATCCATTATAACATTCTAACATACATTCTAACATTCTTATATACATTCTAACTTCCATTATAACATTCTAACATACATTCTAACATTCTAATATACATTCTAACATACATTATAACATTCTATTGTACATTACAACATTCTAGTATACATTTAAACTTCCATTATAACATTCTAACATTTTAAAAACATTCTAACATCCATTCTAACATCCATTCTAACATCCATTCTAACATTCTAACTTCCATAATAACATGCAAACATACATTATACCATTCTAATATTTATTCTAACATCAATTATAACATTCTAACATACATTATAACATTCTAACGTACATTATAACATTCTAATATACATTCTAACATCCATTATAACATTCTGACATCCATAATAACATTCTAACATCCATTATAACATTCTAATATACATTATAACATTCTAATATACATTCTAACATCCATTATAACATTCTAACATACATTCTAACATTCTAATATACATTCTAACATCCATTATAAAATTCTAATATACATTCTAACATCCATTATAACATTCTAGCATACATTATAACAATCTAATTTACATCCTAACATCCATTATAACATTCTAACATACATTATAACATTCTATTATACATTCTAACATCCATTAAAACATTATAACAAACATTATAACATTCTAACATCCATTATAACATTCTAATATACATTCTAACATCCATTATAACATTCTAACATACATTATAACATTCTAACATACAATATAACATTCTAATATACATTCTAACATTCATTCTAACATACATTCTAACATTCCAATATACATTCTAACATCCATTATAACATTCTAACATACATTATAACATTCTAACATACAATATAACATTCTAATATACATTCTAACATCCATTATAACATTCTAACATACATTATAACAATCGAATATACATTCTAATATCCATTATAACATTCTAACATACATTATGACATTGCAATATACATTCTAACATCCATTCTAACATTATAAAATACATTTTAAGAATTTAGTATACATTATAACATCCATTATAACATTCTAACATACATTCTAACATTCTTATATACATTCTAACTTCCATTATAACATTCTAACATACATTCTAACATTCTAATATACATTCTACAATACATTATAACATTCTATTGTACATTACAACATTCTAGTATACATTTAAACTTCCATTATAACATTCTAACATTTTTATAACATTCTAACATCCATTCTAACATCCATTCTAACATTCTAACTTCCATAATAACATGCTAACATACATTATACCATACTAATATTTATTCTAACATCAATTATAACATTCTAACATACATTATAACATTCTAACGTACATTATAACATTCTAATATACATTCTAACATCCATTATAACATTCTGACATCCATAATAACATTCTAACATCCATTATAACATTCTAATATACATTATAACATTCTAATATACATTCTAACATCCATTATAACATTCTAACATACATTCTAACATTCTAATATACATTCTAACATCCATTATAACATTCTAATATACATTCTAACATCCATTATAACATTCTAATATATATTCTAACATCCATTCTAACATTCTAACATCCATTTTAACATTCTAATATACATTATAACATCCATTATAACATTCTAACATACATTATAACATTCTAATATAGATTCTAACATCCATTATAACATTTTAACATATATTATAACAATCTAATATACATTCTAACATCCATTATAACATTCTAACATACATTATAACAATCTAAAATACATTCTAACATCCATTATAACATTCTAACATACATTATAACATTCTATTATACATTCTAACATCCATTATAACATTCTAACATACATTATAACATTCTAATATACATTCTAACATCCATTATAACATTCTAACATCCATAATAACATTCTAACATTCTAATATACATTCTAACATCCATAATAACATTCTAACATACATGCTAACATTCTAACATACATTCTAACATTCCAATATACATTTTAACATCCATTATAACATTCTAACATCCATTCTAACATTCTAACATCCATTTTAATATTTTAATATACATTCTAACATCCATTATAATATTCTAACATCCATTATAACATTCTAACATGCATTCTAACATACATTATAACATTCTAATATACATTATAGCATCCATTCTAACATTCTAACATCCATTCTAAAATTCTAACATACATTACAACATCCAATATAACATTCTAACATGCATTACAACATTCTAATATACATTCTAATATCCATTATAACATTCTAATATACATTACAACATCCATTATAACATATACCATTCATTATAACAATCTAATATACATTCTAACATCCATTATAACATTCTAACATACATTCTAACATTCTAATATACATTCTAACATCCATTATAACATTTTAACATACATTATAACTTTCTAATATACATTCTAACATCCAATATAACATTCTAACATCCATAATAACATTCTAACATACATTCTAACATTCCAATATACATTCTAACATCCATTATAACATTCTAACATACACTATAACATTCTAACATACATTATAACATTCTAATATACATTCTAACATCCATTATAACATTCTAACATACATTATTACAATCGAATATACATTCTAACATCCATTATAACAATCGAATATACATTCTAACATCCATTATAACATTCTAACATACATTATAACATTCTAATATACATTTTAACATCCATTATAACATTTTAACATACATTATAACATTCTAATATACACTCTAACATCCATTATAACATTTTAACATACATTATAACTTTCTAATATACATTCTAACATCCAATATAACATTCTAACTTCCATAATAACATTCAAACATACATTCTAACATTCCAATATACATTCTAACATCCATTATAACATTCTATCATACATTATAACATTCTAACATACATTATAACATTCTAATATACATTCTAACATCCATTCTAACATTCTAACATACATTATAACAATCGAATATACATTCTAACATCCATTATAACATTCTAACAAACATTATAACAATCCAATATTCATTCTAACATCCATTATAACATTCTAACATACATTATAACATGGTAACATACATTATAACATTCTAATATACATTCTAACATCCATTATAACATTCTAACATACATTATAACAATCAAAAATACATTCTAACATCCATTATAACATTCTAACATACATAATAACATTCTAACATACATGCTAACATTCTAACATACATTCTAACATTCCAATATACATTTTAACATCCATTATAACATTCTAACATCCATTCTAACATTCTAATATACATTCTAACATCAATTTTAACATTCTAACATCCATTTTAATATTTTAATATACATTCTAACATCCATTATAATATTCTAACATCCATTATAACATTCTAACATCCAATATAACATTCATATATATATTCTAACATGCATTCTAACATACATTCTAACATTCTAATATAAATTATAGCATCCATTCTAACATTCTAACATCCATTCTAACATTCTAACATACATTACAACATCCAATATAACATTCTAACATGCATTACAACATTCTAATATACATTCTAATATCCATTATAACATTCGAACATACATTATAACATTCTAATATACATTATAACATCCATTATAACATATACCATTCATTATAACAATCTAATATACATTCTAACATCCATTATAACATTCTAACATACATTCTAACATTCTAATATACATTCTAACATCCATTATAACATTTTAACATACATTATAACTTTCTAATATACATTTTAACATCCAATATAACATTCTAACATCCATAATAACATTCTAACATACATTCTAACATTCCAATATACATTCTGTCATCCATTATAACATTCTAACATACATTATGACATGGTAACATACATTATAACATTCTAATATACATTCTAACATCCATTATAACATTCTAACATAAATTATAACAATCTAAAATACATTCTAACATACATTCTAACATTCTAACATACATTATAACATTCTAATATACATTCTAACATCCATTATAACATATACCATACATTATAACAATCTAATATACATTCTAACATCCATTATAACATTCTAACATACATTATAAAATTCTAATATCCATTCTAATATCCATTATAATATTCTAACATACATTATAACATTCTAATATACATTTTAATATCCAAAATAACATATACCATACATTATAACAATCTAATATACATTCTAACATCCATTATAACATTCTAAAATACATTTTAACATTCTAATATACATTCTAACATCCATTATAACATTCTATCATACATTATAACATTCTAGTATACATTATAACATCTATTATAACATTATAACATACATTCTAACATTCTAATATACATTCTAACATCCATAATAACATTCTAACATACATTCTAACATTCTAACATACATTCTAACATACATTAAAACATTCTAATATACATTCTAATATCCATTATAAAATTCTAACATAAATTATAACAATATAATATACATTCTAACATCCATTATAACATTCTAACATACATCATAACATTCTAATATACATTCTAACATCCATTATAACATTCTAACAAACATTATAACATTCTAGTGTACATTATAACATCCATTGTAACATAGATTATAACATTCAAACATACATTATAACATTCTAATATACATTCTAACATCCATTATAACATTCTAACATACATTATAACATTCTGATATACATTCTAAAATGCATTATAACATACATTATAAAATTCTAATTTACATTATAACATCCATTCTAACATTCTAACATCCATTATAACATTCTAATATACATGAAAACATCCATTCTAACATTCTAACATCCATTGTAACATCCATTCTAACATTCTAATATCCATAATAACAATCTAACATACATTATTACAAACTAATATACATTCTAACATCCATTCTAACATTCTAACATCCATTATAACATTGTAATATGCATTATAACATCCATAATAACATTCTAACATACATTACAACATTCTAATATACATTCTAACAACCATTATAACATTCTAACATACATTATGACATTGCAATATACATTCTAACATCCATTCTAACATTCTAAAATACATTTTAAGAATTTACTATACATTATAACATCCATTATAACATTCTAACATACATTCTAACATTATTATATACATTCTAACTTCCATTATAACATTCTAACATACATTCTAACATTCTAATATGCATTCTAACATACATTATAACATTCTATTGTACATTACAACATTCTAGTATACATTTAAACTTCCATTATAACATTCTAACATTTTTATAACATTCTAACATCCATTCTAACATCCATTCTAACATTCTAACTTCCATAATAACATGCAAACATACATTATACCATTCTAATATTTATTCTAACATCAATTATAACATTCTAACATACATTATAACATTCTAACGTACATTATAACATTCTAATATACATTCTAACATCCATTTTAACATTCTGACATCCATAATAACATTCTACCATCCATTATAACATTCTAATATACATAATAACATTCTAATATACATTCTAACATCCATTATAACATTCTATCATACTTTATAACATTCTAATATACATTCTAACATCCATTAGAACATTCTAACATACATTATAACAATCTAATTTACATCCTAACATCCATTATAACATTCTAACATACATTATAACATTCTATTACACATTCTAACATCCATTAAAACATTATAACAAACATTATAACATTCTAACATCCATTATAACATTCTAATATACATTCTAACATCCATTATAACATTCTAACATACATTATAACAATCGAATATACATTCTAAAATCCATTATAACATTCTAACATACATTATAACATTCTAATATACATTCTAACATCCATTATAACATTCTAACATCCATAATAACATTCTAACATACATTCTAACATTCTAATATACATTCTAACATCCATTATAACATTCTAACATACATTCTAACATTCTAATATACATTCTAAAATCAATTATAACATTCTAACATCCATTTTAACATTCTAATATACATTATAACATCCATTTTAACATTCTAAAATACATTCTAACATTCTAACATACATTATAACATTCTAATATATATTCTAACATCCATTATAACATTCTAACATACATTCTAACATTCTATTACACATTCTAACATCCATTATAACATTCTAACATACATTATAACATTCTAATATACATTCAAACATCCATTATAACATTCTAACATACATTATAACATTCTAATATACATTCTAACATCCATTATAACATTCTAACATACATTCTAACATTCTAATATACATTCTAACATCCATTATAACATTCTAACATACATTCTAACATTCTAATATACATTCTAAAATCAATTATAACATTCTAACATCCATTTTAACATTCTAATATACTTTATAACATCCACTATAATATTCTAACATCCATTATAACATTCTAACATCCATTCTAACATTCTAATATACATTCTAACATCCATTATAACATTCTAACATACATTATAACATTCTAATATACATTCTAACATGCATTCTAACATACATTATAACATTCTAATATACATTATAACATCCATTATAACATTCTAACATCCATTCTAAAATTCTAATATACATTATAACATCCAATATAACATTTTAACATCCATTGTAATGTTCTTACATACATTATAACATTCTAATATACATTCTAACATTCTAATATACATTCTAACATACATTATAATATTCTAATATACATACTAATATCCATTATAACATAATAACATACATTATAACATTCTAATATACATTCTAACATCCATTATAACATTCTATCATACATTATAACAATCCAATATACATTCTGTCATCCATTATAACATTCTAACATACATTATGACATGGTAACATACATTATAACATTCTAATATACATTCTAACATCCATTATAACATTCTAACATAAATTATAACAATCTAAAATACATTCTAACATACATTCTAACATTCTAACATACATTATAACATTCTAATATACATTCTAACATCCATTATAACATATACCATACATTATAACAATCTAATATACATTCTAACATCCATTATAACATTCTAACATACATTATAAAATTCTAATATCCATTCTAATATCCATTCTAATATTCTAACATACATTATAACATTCTAATATACATTTTAACATCCAAAATAACATATACCATACATTATAACAATCTAATATACATTCTAACATCCATTATAACATTCTATCATACATTATAACATTCTAGTATACAGTATAACATCTATTATAACATTATAACATACATTCTAACATTCTAATATACATTCTAACATCCATAATAACATTCTAACATACATTCTAACATTCTAACATACATTCTAACATACATTAAAACATTCTAATATACATTCTAATATCCGTTATAACATTCTAACATAAATTATAACAATATAATATACATTCTAACATCCATTATAACATTCTAACATACATCATAACATTCTAATATACATTCTAACATCCATTATAACATTCTAACAAACATTATAACATTCTAGTGTACATTATAACATCCATTGTAACATAGATTATAACATTCAAACATACATTATAACATTCTAATATACATTCTAACATCCATTATAACATTCTAACATACATTATAACATTCTGATATACATTCTAAAATGCATTATAACATACATTATAAAATTCTAATTTACATTATAACATCCATTCTAACATTCTAACATCCATTATAACATTCTAATATACATGAAAACATCCATTCTAACATTCTAACATCCATTGTAACATCCATTCTAACATTCTAATATCCATAATAACAATCTAACGTACATTATTACAAACTAATATACATTCTAACATCCATTCTTACATTCTAACATCCATTATAACATTGTAATATGCATTATAACATCCATAATAACATTCTAACATACATTACAACATTCTAATATACATTCTAACAACCATTATAACATTCTAACATACATTATGACATGGTAACATACATTATAACATTCTAATATACATTCTAACATCCATTATAACATTCTAACATACATTATAACAATCTAAAATACATTCTAACATCCATTCTAACATTCTAACATACATTTTAACATTCTAATATACATTCTAACATCCATTATAACATATACCATACATTATAACAATCTAATATACATTCTAACATCCATTATAACATTCTAACATACATTATAAAATTCTAATATCCATTCTAATATCCATTATAATATTCTAACATACATTATAACATTCCAATATACATTTTAACATCCAAAATAACATATACCATACATTATAACAATCTAATATACATTCTAACATCCATTATAACATTCTAAAATACATTTTAACATTCTAATATACATTCTAACATCCATTATAACATTCTATCATACATTATAACATTCTAGTATACATTATAACATCTATTATAACATTATAACATACATTCTAACATTCTAATATACATTCTAATATCCATAATAACATTCTAACATACATTCTAACATTCTAACATACATTCTAACATACATTAATACATTCTAATATACATTCTAATATCCATTATAACATTCTAACATAAATTATAACAATATAATATACATTCTAACATCCATTATAACATTCTAACATACATCATAACATTCTAATATACATTCTAACATCCATTATAACATTCTAACAAACATTATAACATTCTAGTGTACATTATAACATCCATTGTAACATAGATTATAACATTCAAACATACATTATAACATTCTAATATACATTCTAACATCCATTATAACATTCTAACATACATTATAACATTCTGATATACATTCTAAAATGCATTATAACATACATTATAAAATTCTAATTTACATTCTAACATCCATTCTAACATTCTAACATCCATTATAACATTCTAATATACATGAAAACATCCATTCTAACATTCTAACATCCATTGTAACATCCATTCTAACATTCTAATATCCATAATAACAATCTAACGTACATTATTACAAACTAATATACATTCTAACATCCATTCTAACATTCTAACATCCATTATAACATTCTAATATACATGAAAACATCCATTCTAACATTCTAACATCCATTGTAACATCCATTCTAACATTCTAATATCCATAATAACAATCTAACGTACATTATTACAAACTAATATACATTCTAACATCCATTCTAACATTCTAACATCCATTATAACATTGTAATATGCATTATAACATCCATAATAACATTCTAACATACATTACAACATTCTAATATACATTCTAACAACCATTATAACATTCTAACATACATTATGACATTGCAATATACATTCTAACATCCATTCTAACATTCTAAAATACATTTTAAGAATTTACTAAACATTATAACATCCATTATAACATTCTAACATACATTCTAACATTCTTATATACATTCTAACTTCCATTATAACATTCTAACATACATTCTAACATTCTAATATACATTCTAACATACATTATAACATTCTATTGTACATTACAACATTCTAGTATACATTTAAACTTCCATTATAACATTCTAACATTTTAAAAACATTCTAACATCCATTCTAACATCCATTCTAACATCCATTCTAACATTCTAACTTCCATAATAACATGCAAACATACATTATACCATTCTAATATTTATTCTAACATCAATTATAACATTCTAACATACATTATAACATTCTAACGTACATTATAACATTCTAATATACATTCTAACATCCATTATAACATTCTGACATCCATAATAACATTCTAACATCCATTATAACATTCTAATATACATTATAACATTCTAATATACATTCTAACATCCATTATAACATTCTAACATACATTCTAACATTCTAATATACATTCTAACATCCATTATAAAATTCTAATATACATTCTAACATCCATTATAACATTCTAGCATACATTATAACAATCTAATTTACATCCTAACATCCATTATAACATTCTAACATACATTATAACATTCTATTATACATTCTAACATCCATTAAAACATTATAACAAACATTATAACATTCTAACATCCATTATAACATTCTAATATACATTCTAACATCCATTATAACATTCTAACATACATTATAACATTCTAACATACAATATAACATTCTAATATACATTCTAACATTCATTCTAACATACATTCTAACATTCCAATATACATTCTAACATCCATTATAACATTCTAACATACATTATAACATTCTAACATACAATATAACATTCTAATATACATTCTAACATCCATTATAACATTCTAACATACATTATAACAATCGAATATACATTCTAATATCCATTATAACATTCTAACATACATTATGACATTGCAATATACATTCTAACATCCATTCTAACATTATAAAATACATTTTAAGAATTTAGTATACATTATAACATCCATTATAACATTCTAACATACATTCTAACATTCTTATATACATTCTAACTTCCATTATAACATTCTAACATACATTCTAACATTCTAATATACATTCTACAATACATTATAACATTCTATTGTACATTACAACATTCTAGTATACATTTAAACTTCCATTATAACATTCTAACATTTTTATAACATTCTAACATCCATTCTAACATCCATTCTAACATTCTAACTTCCATAATAACATGCTAACATACATTATACCATACTAATATTTATTCTAACATCAATTATAACATTCTAACATACATTATAACATTCTAACGTACATTATAACATTCTAATATACATTCTAACATCCATTATAACATTCTGACATCCATAATAACATTCTAACATCCATTATAACATTCTAATATACATTATAACATTCTAATATACATTCTAACATCCATTATAACATTCTAACATACATTCTAACATTCTAATATACATTCTAACATCCATTATAACATTCTAATATACATTCTAACATCCATTATAACATTCTAATATATATTCTAACATCCATTCTAACATTCTAACATCCATTTTAACATTCTAATATACATTATAACATCCATTATAACATTCTAACATACATTATAACATTCTAATATAGATTCTAACATCCATTATAACATTTTAACATATATTATAACAATCTAATATACATTCTAACATCCATTATAACATTCTAACATACATTATAACAATCTAAAATACATTCTAACATCCATTATAACATTCTAACATACATTATAACATTCTATTATACATTCTAACATCCATTATAACATTCTAACATACATTATAACATTCTAATATACATTCTAACATCCATTATAACATTCTAACATCCATAATAACATTCTAACATTCTAATATACATTCTAACATCCATAATAACATTCTAACATACATGCTAACATTCTAACATACATTCTAACATTCCAATATACATTTTAACATCCATTATAACATTCTAACATCCATTCTAACATTCTAACATCCATTTTAATATTTTAATATACATTCTAACATCCATTATAATATTCTAACATCCATTATAACATTCTAACATGCATTCTAACATACATTATAACATTCTAATATACATTATAGCATCCATTCTAACATTCTAACATCCATTCTAAAATTCTAACATACATTACAACATCCAATATAACATTCTAACATGCATTACAACATTCTAATATACATTCTAATATCCATTATAACATTCTAATATACATTACAACATCCATTATAACATATACCATTCATTATAACAATCTAATATACATTCTAACATCCATTATAACATTCTAACATACATTCTAACATTCTAATATACATTCTAACATCCATTATAACATTTTAACATACATTATAACTTTCTAATATACATTCTAACATCCAATATAACATTCTAACATCCATAATAACATTCTAACATACATTCTAACATTCCAATATACATTCTAACATCCATTATAACATTCTAACATACACTATAACATTCTAACATACATTATAACATTCTAATATACATTCTAACATCCATTATAACATTCTAACATACATTATTACAATCGAATATACATTCTAACATCCATTATAACAATCGAATATACATTCTAACATCCATTATAACATTCTAACATACATTATAACATTCTAATATACATTTTAACATCCATTATAACATTTTAACATACATTATAACATTCTAATATACACTCTAACATCCATTATAACATTTTAACATACATTATAACTTTCTAATATACATTCTAACATCCAATATAACATTCTAACTTCCATAATAACATTCAAACATACATTCTAACATTCCAATATACATTCTAACATCCATTATAACATTCTATCATACATTATAACATTCTAACATACATTATAACATTCTAATATACATTCTAACATCCATTCTAACATTCTAACATACATTATAACAATCGAATATACATTCTAACATCCATTATAACATTCTAACAAACATTATAACAATCCAATATTCATTCTAACATCCATTATAACATTCTAACATACATTATAACATGGTAACATACATTATAACATTCTAATATACATTCTAACATCCATTATAACATTCTAACATACATTATAACAATCAAAAATACATTCTAACATCCATTATAACATTCTAACATACATAATAACATTCTAACATACATGCTAACATTCTAACATACATTCTAACATTCCAATATACATTTTAACATCCATTATAACATTCTAACATCCATTCTAACATTCTAATATACATTCTAACATCAATTTTAACATTCTAACATCCATTTTAATATTTTAATATACATTCTAACATCCATTATAATATTCTAACATCCATTATAACATTCTAACATCCAATATAACATTCATATATATATTCTAACATGCATTCTAACATACATTCTAACATTCTAATATAAATTATAGCATCCATTCTAACATTCTAACATCCATTCTAACATTCTAACATACATTACAACATCCAATATAACATTCTAACATGCATTACAACATTCTAATATACATTCTAATATCCATTATAACATTCGAACATACATTATAACATTCTAATATACATTATAACATCCATTATAACATATACCATTCATTATAACAATCTAATATACATTCTAACATCCATTATAACATTCTAACATACATTCTAACATTCTAATATACATTCTAACATCCATTATAACATTTTAACATACATTATAACTTTCTAATATACATTTTAACATCCAATATAACATTCTAACATCCATAATAACATTCTAACATACATTCTAACATTCCAATATACATTCTAACATCCATTATAACATTCTAACATACACTATAACATTCTAACATACATTATAACATTCTAATATACATTCTAACATCCATTATAACATTCTAACATACATTATTACAATCGAATATACATTCTAACATCCATTATAACAATCAAATATACATTCTAACATCCATTATAACATTCTAACATACATTATAACATTCTAATATACATTCTAACATCCATTATAACATTTTAACATACATTATAACATTCTAATATACACTCTAACATCCATTATAACATTTTAACATACATTATAACTTTCTAATATACATTCTAACATCCAATATAACATTCTAACTTCCATAATAACATTCAAACATACATTCTAACATTCCAATATACATTCTAACATCCATTATAACATTCTATCATACATTATAACATTCTAACATACATTATAACATTCTAATATACATTCTAACATCCATTCTAACATTCTAACATACATTATAACAATCGAATATACATTCTAACATCCATTATAACATTCTAACATACATTATAACAATCCAATATACATTCTAACATCCATTATAACATTCTAACATACATTATAACATGGTAACATACATTATAACATTCTAATATACATTCTAACATCCATTATAACATTCTAACATACATTATAACAATCAAAAATACATTCTAACATCCATTCTAACATTCTAACATACATAATTACATTCTAACATACATTCTAACATTCTAATATACATTCTAACATCCATAATAACATTCTAACATACATGCTAACATTCTAACATACATTCTAACATTCCAATATACATTTTAACATCCATTATAACATTCTAACATCCATTCTAACATTCTAATATACATTCTAACATCAATTTTAACATTCTAACATCCATTTTAATAATTTAATATACATTCTAACATCCATTATAATATTCTAACATCCATTATAACATTCTAACATCCAATATAACATTCTAATATACATTCTAACATGCATTCTAACATACATTATAACATTCTATTATACATTAATGCATCCATTCTAACATTCTAACATCCATTCTAACATTCTAACATACATTACAACATCCAATATAACATTCTAACATGCATTACAACATTCTAATATACATTCTAATATCCATTATAACATTCGAACATCCAATATAACATTCTAATATACATTCTAACATGCATTCTAACATACATTATAACATTCTAATATACATTAATGCATCCATTCTAACATTCTAACATCCATTCTAACATTCTAACATACATTACAACATCCAATATAACATTCTAACATGCATTACAACATTCTAATATACATTATAACATCCATTATAACATATACCATTCATTATAACAATCTAATATACATTCTAACATCCATTATAACATTTTAATATACATTTTAACATTCTAATATACATTCTAACATCCATTATAACATTCTATCATACATTATAACATTCCAGTATACATTGTAACATATATTATAACATTATAACATACATTCTAACATTCTAATATACATTCTAACATTCTAATATACATTCTAACATCCATTATAACATTCAAATATACATTCTAACATCCATTAAAACATTTTAATATACATTATAACATTCTAATATACATTCTAACATCCATTATAACATTCTAACATCCATTCTAACATTCTAATATACATTCTAACATCATTTATAACATCAAAACATCCATTTTAACATTCTAATATATATTATAACATCCATTATAATATTCTAACATCCATTAGAACATTCTAACATCCATTGTAATATTCTAATATACATTCTAACATCCATTATAACATTCTAACATACATTATAACATTTTAATATACATTTTAACATCCATTATAACATTCTAACATACATTATAACAATCTAATATACGTTATAACATCCATTATAACATTCTAACATACATTATAACAATCTATTATACATTCTAATATCCAGTATAACATTCTAAAATACATTATAACATTCGAATATACATTCTAACATACATTGTAACATTCTAGTATACATTTTAACATCCATTCTAACATTCTAACATACATTATAACAATCTAATATACATTATAACATCCATTATAACATTCTAACATACATTATAACAATCTATTATACATTCTAACATCCAATATAACATTCTAACATACATAATAACTTTATAATATACATTCTATCATCCATTATAACATTCTAACATCCATAATAACATTCTAACATACATTCTAACATTCTAATATACATTCTAACATCCATTATAACATTATAACATACATTCTAACATTCTATTATACATTCTAACATCCACTATAACATTCTAACATACATTCTAACATTCTAATATACATTCTAAAATCAATTATAACATTAAAACATCCATTTTAACATTCTAATATACATTATAACATATATTATTATATTCTAACATCCATTATAACATTCTAACATCAATTATAACACTCTAACATCCATCATAACATTCTAATATACTTTCTAACATCCATTATAACATTCTAACATACAGTATAACATTTTAATATAGATTCTAACATGCATTATAACATTCTATCATCCATTTTAACATTCTAATATACATTAAAACATTCATTATAACATTCTAACATCCATTATAACATTCTAATATACATTCTAACATCCATTATAACATTCTAACATACATTATAACTTTCTAATATACATTCTAATATCCATTATAACATTCTAACATACATTATAACAATATTGAATACATTCTAACATCCATTATAACATTCTAACATACATTATAACATTCTAATATATATTCTAACATCCATTATAACATTCTAACATACATTACAGCAATCTAATATACATTATAACATCCATTATAACATGCGAATACATACTAAAATAACATTCTAATATACATTCTAACATACATTCTAACATTCTAATAAACATTCTAACATCCATTATAACATTCTAACATCCATTCTAACATTCTAATATACATTCTAAAAACCATTATAACATTCTAACATCTATTATAACATTCTAATATACTTTCTAACATCCATTATAACATTCTAACATACATTATAACATTCTAATATACATTCCAACATGCATTATAACATTCTAACATCCCTTCTAACATTCTAATATACATTAAAACATTCATTTTAACATTCTAATATATATTATAACATCCATTATAATATTCTAACATCCATTAGAACATTCTAACATCCATTATAATATTCTAATATACATTCTAACATCCATTATAACATTCTAACATACATTATAACATTTTAATATACATTTTAACATCCATTATAACATTCTAACATACATTATAACAATCTAATATACGTTATAACATCCATTATAACATTCTAACATACATTATAACAATCTATTATACATTCTAATATCCAGTATAACATTCTAAAATACATTATAACATTCGAATATACATTCTAACATACATTATAACATTCTAATATACATTTTAACATCCATTCTAACATTCTAACATACATTATAACAATCTAATATACATTATAACATCCATTATAACATTCTAACATACATTATAACAATCTATTATACATTCTAACATCCAATATAACATTCTAACATACATAATAACTTTATAATATACATTCTATCATCCATTATAACATTCTAACATCCATAATAACATTCTAACATACATTCTAACATTCTAATATACATTCTAACATCCATTATAACATTCTAACATACATTCTAACATTCTATTATACAATCTAACATCCACTATAACATTCTAACATACATTCTAACATTCTAATATACATTCTAAAATCAATTATAACATTCAAACATCCATTTTAACATTCAAATATACATTATAACATATATTATTATATTCTAACATCCATTATAACATTCCAATATACTTTCTAACATCCATTATAACATTCTAACATACAGTATAACATTCTAATATACATTCTAACATGCATTATAACATTCTATCATCCATTTTAACATTCTAATATACATTAAAACATTCATTATAACATTCTAACATCCATTATAACATTCTAATATACATTCTAACATCCATTATAACATTCTAACATACATTATAACTTTCTAATATACATTATAATATCCATTATAACATTCTAACATACATTATAACAATATTGAATACATTCTAACATCCATTATAACATTCTAACATACATTATAACATTCTAATATATATTCTAACATCCATTATAACATTCTAACATACATTACAGCAATCTAATAAACATTATAACATCCATTATAACATGCTAACATACATTATAACATTCTAATATACATTCTAACATACATTCTAACATTCTAATAAACATTCTAACATCCATTATAACATTCTAACATCCATTCTAACATTCTAATATACATTCTAAAAACCATTATAACATTCTGACATCCATTATAACATTCTAATATACTTTCTAACATCCATTATAACATTCTAACATACATTATAACATTCTAATATACATTTCAACATGCATTATAACATTCTAACATCCCTTCTAACATTCTAATATACATTAAAACATTCATTATAACATTCTAACATCCATTATAACATTCTAATATACATTCTAACATCCATTATAACATTCTAATATACATTATAACATTCTAATATACATTCTAATATCCATTATAACATTCTAACATACATTATAACATTCTAAAATACATTCTAAAATCCATTATAACATTCTAACATACATTATAACATTCTAATATATATTCTAACATCCATTATAACATTCTAACATACATTACAACAATCTAATATACATTATAACATCCATTATAACATGCTAACATACATTATAACATTCTAATATACATTCTAACATCCATTATAACATTCTAACATCCATAATAACATTCTAACATCCATTATAACATTCTAATATACATTGTAACATTCTAATACACATTTTAACATTCTAATATACATTCTAACATACATTCTAACATTCTAATAAACATTCTAACATCCATTATAACATTCTAACATTCATTCTAACATTCTAATATACATTCTAACTTCCATTATAACATCAAAACATCCATTTTAACATTCTATTATATATTATAACATCCATTATAATATTCTAACATCCATTATAACATTCTAACATCCATTATAATATTCCAATATACATTCTAACATCCATTATAACATTCTAAAATACATTATAACATTCGAATATACATTCTAACATACATTATAACATTCTAGTATACATTATAACATCCATTATAACATTCTAACATACATTATAACATTCTAATATACATTTTAACATCCATTATAACATTCTAACATACATTATAACATTCTAATATACATTCTAACATCCATTATATAATTCTAACATCCATAAAAACATTCTAACATAGATTCTAACATTCTAATATACATTCTAACATCGATAATAACATTCTAACATACATTCTAACATTCTAACATACAATCTAACATTCTAATATACATTCAAACATCCATTATAACATTCAAATATACATTCTAACATCCATTCTATCATTCTAACATACATTATAACAATCTAATATACATTCTAACATCCATTATAACATTCTAACATACATTATAACAATCTATTATACATTCTAATATCCATTATAACATTCTAAAATACATTATAACATTCGAATATACATTCTAACATACATTATAACATTCTAGTATACATTATAACATCCATTATAACATTCTAACATACATTATAACATTCTAATATACATTTTAACATCCATGAAAACATTCTAACATACATTCTAACATTCTAATATACATTGTAATATCCATTATAACATTCTAACATACATACTAACATTCTAATATACATTCTAACATCCATTATAACATTCTAACATACATTATAACATTCTAATATACATTCTAACATCCATTATATCATTCTAACATCCATAATAACATTCTAACATAGATTCTAACAATCTAATATACATTCTAACATCCATAATAACATTCTAACATACATTCTAACATTCTAACATACATTCTAACATTCTAATATACATTCTAACATCCATTATAACATTCAAATATACATTCTAACATCCATTATAACATTTTAATATACATTATAACATTCTAATATACATTCTAACATCCATTATAACATTCTAACATACATTATAACATTCTAATATACATTCTAACATCCATTATAACATTCTAACATACATTATACCATTCTAATATACATTCTAACAACCATTATAACATTCTAACATACAATACAACAATTTAATATACATTATAACATCCATTATAACATGCTAACATACATTATAACATTCTAACATAAATTCTAACATTCTAATATACATTCTAACATCCATTATAACATTCTAACATACATTATAACATTCTAATATACATTCTATCAACCATTATAACATTCTAACATACAATACAACAATTTAATATACATTATAACATCCATTATAACATGCTAACATACATTATAATATTCTAACATAAATTCTAACATTCTAATATACATTCTAACATCCATTATAACATTCTAACATCCATTCTAACATTCTAATATACATTCTAACATCCATTATAACATCAAAACATCCATTTTAACATTCTAATATATATTATAACATCCATTATAATATTCTAACATCCATTAGAATATTCTAACATCCATTATAATATTCTAATATACATTCTAACATCCATTATAACATTCTAACATACATTATAACATTTTAATATACATTTTAACATCCATTATAACATTCTAACATACATTATAACAATCTAATATACGTTATAACATCCATTATAACATTCTAACATACATTATAACAATCTATTATACATTCTAATATCCAGTATAACATTCTAAAATACATTATAACATTCGAATATACATTCTAACATACATTATAACATTCTAGTATACATTTTAACATCCATTCTAACATTCTAACATACATTATAACAATCTAATATACATTATAACATCCATTATAACATTCTAACATACATTATAACAATATTGAATACATTCTAACATCCATTATAACATTCTAACATCCATTATAACATTCTAATATATATTCTAACATCCATTATAACATTCTAACATACATTACAGCAATCTAATATACATTATAACATCCATTATAACATGCTAACATACATTATAACATTCTAATATACATTCTAACATACATTCTAACATTCTAATAAACATTCTAACATCCATTAATTCATTCTAACATCCATTCTAACATTCTAATATACATTCTAAAAACCATTATAACATTCTAACATCCATTATAACATTCTAATATACTTTCTAACATCCATTATAACATTCTAACATACATTATAACATTCTAATATACATTCCTACATGCATTATAACATTCTAACATCCCTTCTAACATTCTAATATACATTAAAACATTCATTATAACATTCTAACATCCATTATAACATTCTAATATACATTCTAACATCCATTATAACATTCTAAAATACATTATAACATTCTAATATACATTCTAATATCCATTATAACATTCTAACATACATTCTAACATTCTAATAAACATTCTAACATCCATTATAACATTCTAACATTCATTCTAACATTCTAATATACATTCTAACTTCCATTATAACATCAAAACATCCATTTTAACATTCTATTATATATTCTAACATCCATTATAATATTCTAACATCCATTATAACATTCTAACATCCATTATAATATTCCAATATACATTCTAACATCCATTATAACATTCTAAAATACATTATAACATTCGAATATACATTCTAACATACATTATAACATTCTAGTATACATTATAACATCCATTATAACATTCTAGCATACATTATAACATTCTAATATACATTTTAACATCCATTATAACATTCTAACATACATTATAACATTCTAATATACATTCTAACATCCATTATATAATTCTAACATCCATAAAAACATTCTAACATAGATTCAAACATTCTAATATACATTCTAACATCCATAATAACATTCTAACATACATTCTAACATTCTAACATACAATCTAACATTCTAATATACATTCAAACATCCATTATAACATTCAAATATACATTCTAACATCCATTCTAACATTCTAACATACATTATAACAATCTAATATACATTCTAACATCCATTATAACATTATAACCTACATTATAACAATCTATTATACATTCTAATATCCATTATAACATTCTAAAATACATTATAACATTCGAATATACATTCTAACATACATTATAACATTCTAGTATACATTATAACATCCATTATAACATTCTAACATACATTATAACATTCTAATATAGATTTTAACATCCATTATAACATTCTAACATACATTATAACATTCTAATATACATTTTAACATCCATTATAACATTCTAACATACATTATAACATTCTAAGATACATTCTAACATACATTATAAAATTCAAACATCCATGAAAACATTCTAACATACATTCTAACATTCTAATATACATTGTAATATCCATTATAACATTCTAACATACATACTAACATTCTAATATACATTCTAACATCCATTATAACATTCTAACATACATTATAACATTCTAATATACATTCTAACATCCATTATATCATTCTAACATCCATAAAAACATTCTAACATAGATTCTAACAATCTAATATACATTCTAACATCCATAATAACATTCTAACATACATTCTAACATTCTAACATACATTCTAACATTCTAATATACATTCTAACATCCATTATAACATTCAAATATACATTCTAACATCCATTATAACATTTTAATATACATTATAACATTCTAATATACATTCTAACATCCATTATAACATTCTAACATACATTATACCATTCTAATATACATTCTAACAACCATTATAACATTCTAACATACAATACAACAATTTAATATACATTATAACATCCATTATAACATGCTAACATACATTATAACATTCTAACATAAATTCTAACATTCTAATATACATTCTAACATCCATTATAACATTCTAACATACATTATAACATTCTAGTATACATTCTAACAACCATTATAACATTCTAACATACAATACAACAATTTAATATACATTATAACATCCATTATAACATGCTAACATACATTATAACATTCTAACATAAATTCTAACATTCTAATATACATTCTAACATCCATTATAACATTCTAACATCCATTCTAACATTCTAATATACATTCTAACATCCATTATAACATCAAAACATCCATTTTAACATTCTAATATATATTATAACATCCATTATAATATTCTAACATCCATTAGAATATTCTAACATCCATTATAATATTCTAATATACATTCTAACATCCATTATAACATTCTAACATACATTATAACATTTTAATATACATTTTAACATCCATTATAACATTCTAACATACATTATAACAATCTAATATACGTTATAACATCCATTATAACATTCTAACATACATTATAACAATCTATTATACATTCTAATATCCAGTATAACATTCTAAAATACATTCTAACATTCGAATATACATTCTAACATACATTATAACATTCTAGTATACATTTTAACATCCATTCTAACATTCTAACATACATTATAACAATCTAATATACATTATAACATCCATTATAACATTCTAACATACATTATAACAATCTATTATACATTATAACATCCAATATAACATTCTAACATACATAATAACTTTATAATATACATTCTATCATCCATTATAACATTCTAACATCCATATTAACATTATAACATACATTCTAACATTCTAATATACATTCTAACATCCATTATAACATTCTAACATACATTCTAACATTCTATTATACATTCTAACATCCACTATAACATTCTAACATACATTCTAACATTCTAATATACATTCTAAAATCAATTATAACATTCAAACATCCATTTTAACATTCTAATATACATTATAACATATATTATTATATTCTAACATCCATTATAACATTCTAACATCCATTATAACACTCTAACATCCATCATAACATTCTAATATACTTTCTAACATCCATTATAACATTCTAACATACAGTATAACATTCTAATATACATTCTAACATGCATTATAACATTCTATCATCCATTTTAACATTCTAATATACATTAAAACATTCATTATAACATTCTAACATCCATTATAACATTCTAATATACAGTCTAACATCCATTATAACATTCTAACATACATTATAACTTTCTAATATACATTGTAATATCCATTATAACATTCTAACATACATTATAACAATATTGAATACATTCTAACATCCATTATAACATTCTAACATACATTATAACATTCTAATATATATTCTAACATCCATTATAACATTCTAACATACATTACAGCAATCTAATATACATTATAACATCCATTATAACATGCTAACATACATTATAACATTCTAATATACATTCTAACATACATTCTAACATTCTAATAAACATTCTAACATCCATTAAAACATTCTAACATCCATTCTAACATTCTAATATACATTCTAAAAACCATTATAACATTCTAACATCCATTATAACATTCTAATATACTTTCTAACATCCATTATAACATTCTAACATACATTATAACATTCTAATATACATTCCAACATGCATTATAACATTCTAACATCCCTTCTAACATTCTAATATACATTAAAACATTCATTATAACATTCTAACATCCATTATAACATTCTAATATACATTCTAACATCCATTATAACATTCTAATATACATTATAACATTCTAATATACATTCTAATATCCATTATAACATTCTAACATACATTATAACATTCTAAAATACATTCTAACATCCATTATAACATTCTAACATACATTATAACATTCTAATATATATTCTAACATCCATTATAACATTCTAACATACATTACAACAATCTAATATACATTATAACATCCATTATAACATGCTAACATACATTATAACATTCTAATATACATTCTAACATCCATTATAACATTCTAACATCCATAATAACATTCTAACATCCATTATAACATTCTAATATACATTGTAACATTCTAATACACATTTTAACATTCTAATATACATTCTAACATACATTCTAACATTCTAATAAACATTCTAACATCCATTATACCATTCTAACATTCATTCTAACATTCTAATATACATTCTAACTTCCATTATAACATCAAAACATCCATTTTAACATTCTATTATATATTATAAATTCCATTATAATATTCTAACATCCATTATAACATTCTAACATCCATTATAATATTCCAATATACATTCTAACATCCATTATAACATTCTAAAATACATTATAACATTCGAATATACATTCTAACATACATTATAACATTCTAGTATACATTATAACATCCATTATAACATTCTAACATACATTATAACATTCTAATATACATTTCAACATCCATTATAACATTCTAACATACATTCTAACATTCTAATATACATTCTAACATCCATTATATAATTCTAACATCCATAAAAACATTCTAACATAGATTCTAACATTCTAATATACATTCTAACATCCATAATAACATTCTAACATACATTCTAACATTCTAACATACAATCTAACATTCTAATATACATTCAAACATCCATTATAACATTCAAATATACATTCTAACATCCATTCTAACATTCTATCATACATTATAACATTCTAATATACATTCTAACATACATTATAACATTCTAGTATACATTATAACATCCATAATAACATTCTAACATACATTATAACATTCTAATATACATTCTAACATACATTATAAAATTCAAACATCCATGAAAACATTCTAACATACATTCTAACATTCTAATATACATTGTAATATCCTTTATAACATTCTAACATACATTCTAACATTCTAATATACATTCTAACATCCATTATAACATTCTAACATACATTATAACATTCTAATATACATTCTAACATCCATTATATCATTCTAACATCCATAATAACATTCTAACATAGATTCTAACAATCTAATATACATTCTAACATCCATAATAACATTCTAACATACATTCTAACATTCTAACATGCATTCTAACATTCTAATATACATTCTAACATCCATTATAACATTCAAATATACATTCTAACATCCATTATAACATTTTAATATACATTATAACATTCTAATATACATTCTAACATCCATTATAACATTCTAACATACATTATAACATTCTAATGTACATTCTAACATCCATTATAACATTCTAACATACATTATAACATTCTAATATACATTCTAACAACCATTATAACATTCTAACATACAATACAACAATTTAATATACATTATAACATCCATTATAACATGCTAACATACATTATAACATTCTAACATAAATTCTAACATTCTAATATACATTCTAACATCCATTATAACATTCTAACATACATTATAACATTCTAATATACATTCTAACAACCATTATAACATTCTAACATACAATACAACAATTTAATATACATTATAACATCCATTATAACATGCTAACATACATTATAACATTCTAACATAAATTCTAACATTCTAATATACATTCTAACATCCATTATAACATTCTAACATCCATTCTAACATTCTAATATACATTCTAACATCCATTATAACATCAAACCATCCATTTTAACATTCTAATATATATTATAACATCCATTATAATATTCTAACATCCATTAGAACATACTAACATCCATTATAATATTCTAATATACATTCTAACATCCATTATAACATTCTAACATACATTATAACATTCTAATATACATTTTAACATCCATTATAACATTCTAACATACATTATAACAATTTAATATACGTTATAACATCCATTATAACATTCTAACATACATTATAACAATCTATTATACATTCTAATATCCTGTATAACATTCTAAAATACATTATAACATTCGAATATACATTCTAACATACATTATAACATTCTAGTATACATTTTAACATCCATTCTAACATTCTAACATACATTATAACAATCTAATATACATTATAACATCCATTATAACATTCTAACATACATTATAACAATCTATTATACATTCTAACATCCAATATAACATTCTAACATACATAATAACTTTATAATATACATTCTATCATCCATTATAACATTCTAACATACATTCTAACATTCTATTATACATTCTAACATCCACTATAACATTCTAACATACATTCTAACATTCTAATATACATTCTAAAATCAATTATAACATTCAAACATCCATTTTAACATTCTAATATACATTATAACATATATTATTATATTCTAACATCCATTATAACATTCTAACATCCATTATAACACTCTAACATCCATCATAACATTCTAATATACTTTCTAACATCCATTATAACATTCTAACATACAGTATAACATTCTAATATACATTCTAACATGCATTATAACATTCTATCATCCATTCTAACATTCTAATATACATTAAAACATTCATTATAACATTCTAACATCCATTATAACATTCTAATATTCATTCTAACATCCATTATAACATTCTAACATACATTATAACTTTCTAATATACATTCTAATATCCATTATAACATTCTAACATACATTATAACAATATTGAATACATTCTAACATCCATTATAACATTCTAACATACATTATAACATTCTAATATATATTCTAACATCCATTATAACATTCTAACATACATTACAGCAATCTAATATACATTATAACATCCATTATAACATGCTAACATACATTTTAACATTCTAATATACATTCTAACATACATTCTAACATTCTAATAAACATTCTAACATCCATTATAACATTCTAACATCCATTCTAACATTCTAATATACATTCTAACATCCATTATAACATTCTAACATACATTATAACATTCTAATATACATTCTAACAACCATTCTAACATTCTAACATACAATACAACAATTTAATATACATTATAACATCCATTATAACATTCTAACATACATTATAACATTCTAACATAAATTCTAACATTCTAATATACATTCTAACATCCATTATAACATTCTAACATCCATTCTAACATTCGAATATACATTCTAACATCCATTATAACATCAAAACATCCATTTTAACATTCTAATATATATTATAACATCCAATATAATATTCTAACATCCATTAGAACATTCTAACATCCATTATAATATTCTAATATACATTCTAACATCCATTATAACATTCTAACATACATTATAACATTTTAATATACATTTTAACATCCATTATAACATTCTAACATACATTATAACAATCTAATATACTTTATAACATCCATTATAACATTCTAACATACTTTATAACAATCTATTATACATTCTAATATCCATTATAACATTCTAAAATACATTATAACATTCGAATATACATTCTAACATACATTATAACATTCTAGTATACATTATAACATCCATTATAACATTCTAACATACATTATAACATTCTAATATACATTTTAACATCCATTATAACATTCTAACATACATTATAACAATCTAATATACATTATAACATCCATTATAACATTCTAACATACATTATAACAATCTATTATACATTCTAACATCCATTATAACATTCTAACATACATAATAACTTTATAATATACATTATATCATCCATTATAACATTCTAACATCCATAATAACATTCTAACATACATTCTAACATTCTAATATACATTCTAACATCCACTATAACATTCTAACATACATTCTAACATTCTAATATACATTCTAAAATCAATTATAACATTCTAACATCCATTTTAACATTCTAATACACATTATAACATATATTATAATATTCTAACATCCATTATAACATTCTAACATCCATTATAACACTCTAACATCCATCATAACATTCTAATATACTTTCTAACATCCATTATAACATTCTAACATACAGTATAACATTCTAATATACATTCTAACATGCATTATAACATTCTATCATCCATTCTAACATTCTAATATACATTAAAACATTCATTATAACATTCTAACATCCATTATAACATTCTAATATACATTCTAACATCCTTTATAACATTCTAACATACATTATAACTTTCTAATATACATTCTAATATCCATTATAACATTCTAACATACATTATAACAATATTGAATACATTCTAACATCCATTATAACATTCTAACATACATTATAACATTCTAATATATATTCTAACATCCATTATAACATTCTAACATACATTACAGCAATCTAATATACATTATAACATCCATTATAACATGCTAACATACATTTTAACATTCTAATATACATTCTAACATACATTCTAACATTCTAATAAACATTCTAACATCCATTATAACATTCTAACATCCATTCTAACATTCTAATATACATTCTAACATCCATTATAACATTCTAACATACATTATAACATTCTAATATACATTCTAACAACCATTCTAACATTCTAACATACAATACAACAATTTAATATACATTATAACATCCATTATAACATTCTAACATACATTATAACATTCTAACATAAATTCTAACATTCTAATATACATTCTAACATCCATTATAACATTCTAACATCCATTCTAACATTCGAATATACATTCTAACATCCATTATAACATCAAAACATCCATTTTAACATTCTAATATATATTATAACATCCAATATAATATTCTAACATCCATTAGAACATTCTAACATCCATTATAATATTCTAATATACATTCTAACATCCATTATAACATTCTAACATACATTATAACATTTTAATATACATTTTAACATCCATTATAACATTCTAACATACATTATAACAATCTAATATACTTTATAACATCCATTATAACATTCTAACATACTTTATAACAATCTATTATACATTCTAATATCCATTATAACATTCTAAAATACATTATAACATTCGAATATACATTCTAACATACATTATAACATTCTAGTATACATTATAACATCCATTATAACATTCTAACATACATTATAACATTCTAATATACATTTTAACATCCATTATAACATTCTAACATACATTATAACAATCTAATATACATTATAACATCCATTATAACATTCTAACATACATTATAACAATCTATTATACATTCTAACATCCATTATAACATTCTAACATACATAATAACTTTATAATATACATTATATCATCCATTATAACATTCTAACATCCATAATAACATTCTAACATACATTCTAACATTCTAATATACATTCTAACATCCACTATAACATTCTAACATACATTCTAACATTCTAATATACATTCTAAAATCAATTATAACATTCTAACATCCATTTTAACATTCTAATACACATTATAACATATATTATAATATTCTAACATCCATTATAACATTCTAACATCCATTATAACACTCTAACATCCATCATAACATTCTAATATACTTTCTAACATCCATTATAACATTCTAACATACAGTATAACATTCTAATATACATTCTAACATGCATTATAACATTCTATCATCCATTCTAACATTCTAATATACATTAAAACATTCATTATAACATTCTAACATCCATTATAACATTCTAATATACATTCTAACATCCATTATAACATTCTAACATACATTATAACTTTCTAATATACATTCTAATATCCATTATAACATTCTAACATACATTATAACAATCTAGAATACATTCTAACATCCATTTTAACATTCTAACATACATTATAACATTCTAATATATATTCTAACATCCATTATAACATTCTAACATACATTACAGCAATCTAATATACATTATAACATCCATTATAACATGCTAACATACATTATAACATTCTAATATACATTCTAACATCCATTATAACATTCTAATATACATTATAACTTTCTAATATACATACTAACATCCATTCTAACATTCTAACTTACATTATAACATTCTAATATACATTCTAACATTCTAATATACATTCTAACATCCATTATAACATTGTAACATCCATTCTAACATTCTAATATACATTCTAACATCCATTATAACATCAAAACATCCATTCTAACATTCTAATATATATTCTAACATCCATTATAATATTCTAACATCCATTATAACATTCATTATAACATTCTAAAATACACTATAACATTCTAATATACATTCTAACATGCATTCTAACATACATTATAACATTCTAATATACATTCTAACATCCATTCTAACATTCTAACATACATTATAACATTCTAATATACATTCTAACATCCATTATATCATTCTAACATCCATAATAACATTCTAACATAGATTCTAACAATCTAATATTCATTCTAACATCCATAAAAACATTCTAACATACATTCTAACATTCTAAAATACATTCTAACATTCTAATATACATTCTAACATCCATTATAACATTCAAATATACATTCTAACATCCATTATAACATTTTAATATACATTATAACATTCTAATATACATTCTAACATCCATTATAACATTCTAACATACATTATAACATTCTAATATACATTCTAACATCCATTATAACATTCTAACATACATTATAACATTCTAATATACATTCTAACAACCATTATAACATTCTAACATACAATACAACAATTTAATATACATTATAACTTCCATTATAACATGCTAACATACATTATAACATTCTTACATAAATTTTAACATTCTAAAATACATTCTAACATCCATTATAACATTCTAACATCCATTCTAACATTCTAATATACATTCTAACATCCATTATAACATCAAAACATCCATTTTAACATTCTAATATATATTATAACATCAATTATAATATTCTAACATCCATTAGAACATTCTAACATCCATTATAATATTCTAATATACATTCTAACATCCATTATAACATTCTAACATACATTATAACATTCTAATATACATTTTAACATCCATTATAACATTCTAACATACATTATAACAATCTAATATACATTATAACATCCATTATAACATTCTAACATACATTATAACAATCTATTATACATTCTAATATCCATTATAACATTCTAAAATACATTATAACATTCGAATATACATTCTAACATACATTATAACATTCTAGTATACATTATAACACCCATTATAACATTCTAACATACATTATAACATTCTAATATACATTCTCACAACCATTATAACATTCTAACATACAATACAACAATTTAATATACATTATAACATCCATTATAACATGCTAACATACATTATAACATTCTAACATAAATTCTAACATTCTAATATACATTCTAACATCCATTATAACATTCTAACATCCATTCTAACATTCTAATATACATTCTAACATCCATTATAACATCAAAACATCCATTTTAACATTCTAATATATATTATAACATCCATTATAATATTCTCACATCCATTAGAACATTCTAACATCCATTATAATATTCTAATATACATTCTAACATCCATTATAACATTCTAACATACATTATAACATTCTAATATACATTTTAACATCCATTATAACATTCTAACATACATTATAACAATCTAATATACATTATAACATCCATTATAACATTCTAACATACATTATAACAATCTATTATACATTCTAACATCCAATATAACATTCTAACATACATAATAACTTTATAATATACATTCTATCATCCATTATAACATTCTAACATCCATAATAACATTCTAACATACATTCTAACATTCTAATATACATTCTAACATCCATTATATCATTCTAACATACATTCTAACATTCTATTATACATTCTAACATCCACTATAACATTCTAACATACATTCTAACATTCTAATATACATTCTAAAATCAATTATAACATTCAAACATCCATTTTAACATTCTAATATACATTATAACATATATTATAATATTCTAACATCCATTATAACATTCTAACATCCATTATAACACTCTAACATCCATCAAAACATTATAATATACTTTCTAACATCCATTATAACATTCTAACATACAGTATAACATTCTAATATACATTCTAACATCCATTATAACATTCTAATATACATTAAAACATTCATTATAACATTCTAACATCCATTATAACATTCTAATTTACATTCTAACATCCAATATAACATTCTAACATACATTATAACTTTCTAATATACATTCTAATATCCATTATAACATTCTAACATACATTATAACAATATTGAATACATTCTAACATCCATTATAACATTCTAACATACATTATAACATTCTAACATACATTATAACATTCTAATATATATTCTAACATCCATTATAACATTCTAACATACATTACAGCAATCTAATATACATTATAACATCCATTATAACATGCTAACATACATTATAACATTCTAATATACATTCTAACATACATTCTAACATTCTAATAAACATTCTAGCATCCATTATAACATTCTAACATCCATTCTAACATTCTAATATACATTCTAAAAACCATTATAACATTCTAACATCCATTATAACATTCTAATATACTTTCTAACATCCATTATAACATTCTAACATACATTATAACATTCTAATATACATTCCAACATGCATTATAACATTCTAACATCCCTTCTAACATTCTAATATACATTAAAACATTCATTATAACATTCTAACATCCATTATAACATTCTAATATACATTCTAACATCCATTATAACATTCTAACATACATTATAACATTCTAATATACATTCTAATATCCATTATAACATTCTAACATACATTCTAACATTCTAAAATACATTCTAACATCCATTATAACATTCTAACATACATTACAACAATCTAATATACATTATAACATCCATTATAACATGCTAACATACATTATAACATTCTAATATACATTCTAACATCCATTATAACATTCTAACATCCATAATAACATTCTAACATCCATTATAACATTCTAATATACATTGTAACATTCAAATACACATTTTAACATTCTAATATACATTCTAACATACATTCTAACATTCTAATATACATTCTAACATCCATTATAACATTCTAACATCAATTCTAACATTCTAATATACATTCTAACTTCCATTATAACATCAAAACATCCATTTTAACATTCTATTATATATTTTAACATCCATTATAATATTCTAACATCCATAATAACATTCTAACATACATTATAATATACATTGTAACATCCTTTATAAAATTCTAACATACATTCTAACATTCTAATATACATTCTAACATCCATTATAACTTTCTAACATACATTATAACATTCTAATATACATTCTAACATCCATTATATCATTCTAACATCCTTTATAACATTCTAACATAGATTCTAACATTCTAATATACATTCTAACATTCTAATATACATTCAATCATCCATTATAACATTCAAATATACATTCTAACATCCATTATAACATTCTATCATACATTATAACAATCTAATATACATTCTAACATCCATTATAACATTCTAACATACATTATAACATTCTAATATACATTCTAACATACATTATAACATTCTAGTATACATTATAACATCCATTATAACATTCTAACATATATTATAACATTGTAACATCCATAATAACATTCTAACATACATTATAACATTCTAATATACATTCTAACATACATTATAAAATTCTAACATCCATAATAACATTCTAACATACATTCTAACATTCTAATATACATTCTAACATCCATTATAACATTCTAACATCAATTCTAACATTCTAATATACATTCTAACTTCCATTATAACATCAAAACATCCATTTTAACATTCTATTATATATTTTAACATCCATTATAATATTCTAACATCCATTATAACATTCTAACATCCATTATAATATTCCAATATACATTCTAACATCCATTATAACATTCTAACATACATTATAACATTCTAATATACATTCTAACATCCATTATAACATTCTAACATACATTACAACAATCTAATATACATTAAAACATCCATTATAACATGCTAACATACATTATAACATTCTAACATACATTCTAACATTCTAATATACATTCTAACATCCATTATAACATTCTAACATCCATTATAATATTCTATAATACATTCTAACATCCATTATAACATTCTAAAATACACTATAACATTCTTATATACATTCTAACATCCATTATAACATTATAACATCCATTATAATATTCTAACATCCATTATAACATTCTAACATCCATTATAATATTCTAATATACATTCAAACATCCATTATATCATTCTAAAATACACTATAACATTCTAATATACATTCTAACATGCATTCTAACATACATTATAACATTCTAACATACATTATAACATTCTAATATACATTCTAACATCCATTATATCATTCTAACATCCATAATAACATTCTAACATAGATTCTAACAATCGAATATACATTCTAACATCCATAATAACATTCTAACATACATTCTAACATTCTAATATACATTCTAACATACATTATAATATTCAAATATACATTCTAACATCCATTATAACATTCTAACATACATTATAACATTCTAATAAACATTCTAACATCCATTATAACATTCTAACGTACATTATAACATTCTAATATACATTCTAACATCCATTATAACATTCTAACATACATTATAAACATTCTAATATACATTCTAACATCCATTATAACATTCTATCATACATTACAACAATCTAATATACATTATAACATCCATTATAACATGCTAACATACATTATAACATTCTAACATAAATTCTAACATTCTAATACACATTCTAACATCCATTCTAACATTCTAACATCCATTCTAACATTCTAATATACATTCTAACATCCATTCTAACATCAAAACATCCATTTTAACAATCTAATATATATTATAACATCCATTATAATATTCTAACATCCATTATAATATTTTAATATATATTCTAACATCCATTATAACATTCTAAAATACACTATAACATTCTAATATACATTCTAACATGCATTCTAACATACATTATAACATTCTAATATACATTATAACATTCTAATAGACATTATAACGTCCATTATAACATTATAACATGCATGATAACATTCTAATATACATTCTAATATCCATTTTAACATTCTAACATACATTATAACATTCTAATATACATTCTAACATCAATTATAACATTCTAACATACATTATAACAATCTAATATAAATTATAACATCCATTATGACATTCTGACATACATTATAACAATCTATTATACATTCTAACATCCATTATAACATTCTAAAATACATTATAACATTTTAATATACATTCTTTCATACATTATAACATTCTAGTATACATTCTAACATCCATTATAACATTCTAACATACATTATATCATTGTAACATACATTATAACATTCTAAAATACATTCTAACATCCATTATAACATTCTAACATACATTATAGCAATCTAAAATACATTCTAACATCCATTATAACATTCTAACATACATTATAACTTTCTAATATACATTCTATCATCCATTATAACATTCTAACATCCATAGTAACATTCTAACATACATTCTAACATTCTAATATACATTCTAACATCCATTATAACATTCTAACATACATTCTAACATTCTAATATACATTCTAAAATCAATTATAACATTCTAACATCCATTTTTACATTCTAATATACATTATAACATCCATTATAATATTCTAACATCCATTATAACATTCTAATATACATTCTTACATACATTCTAAAATACATTATAACATTCTAATATACATTCTATCATGCATTATAACATTCTACCATCCATTCTAACATTCTAATATACATTAAAACATTCATTATAACATTCTAACATCCATTATAACATTCTAATATACATTCTAACATCCATTATAACATTCTAACATACATTATAACATTCTATTATACATTCTAATATCCATTATAACATTCTAACATACATTATAACATTCTAAAATACATTCTAACATCCATTATAACATTCTAACATACATTATAACATTCTAATATATATTCTAACATCCATTATAACATTCTAACATACATTACAACATTCTAATATACATTATAGCATTCTAATATACATTATAACATTCTAATATACATTCTAACATACATTCTAACATTCTAATATACATTCTAACATCCACTCTAACATTCTAACATCCATTCTAACATTCTAATATACATTCTAACTTCCATTATAATATCAAAACATCCATTTTAACATTCTAATAAATATTATAACATCCATTATAAGATTCTAACATCCGTTATAACATTCTAACATCCATTATAATATTCTATTATACATTCTAACATCCATTATAAGATTCTAAAATACACTATAACATTCTAATATACATTCTAGCATGCATTCTAACATTCTAACATCCATTTTAACATTCTAATATATATTATAACATCCATTATAATATTCTAACATCCATTATAACATTCTAACATCTATTATAATATTCTAATATACATTCTAACATCCATTATATCATTCTAAAATACACTATAACATTCTAATATACATTCTAACATGCATTCTAACATACATTATAACATTCTAACATACATTATAACGTTCTAATATACATTCTAACATCCATTATATCATTCTAACATCCATAATAACATTCTAACATACATTCTAACATTCTATTATACATTCTAACATCCATTATAATATTCAAATATACATTCTAACATCCATTATAACATTCTAACATACATTATAACATTCTAATAAACATTTTAACATCCATTATAACATTCTAACGTACATTATAACATTATAATATACATTCTAACATCCATTATAACATTCTAACATACATTATAAACATTCTAATATACATTCTAACATCCATTATAACATTCTATCATACATTACAACAATCTAATATACATTATAACATCCATTATAACATGCTAACATACATTATAACATTCTAATATAAATTCTAACATTCTAATACACATTCTAACATCCATTCTAACATTCTAACATCCATTCTAACATTCTAATATACATTCTAACATCCATTCTAACATCAAAACATCCATTTTAACAATCTAATATATATTATAACATCCATTATAATATTCTAACATCCATTATAATATTCTAATATATATTCTAACATCCATTATAACATTCTAAAATACACTATAACATTCTAATATACATTCTAACATGCATTCTAACATACATTATAACATTCTAATATACATTATAACATTCTAATAGACATTATAACGTCCATTATAACATTATAACATGCATGATAACATTCTAATATACATTCTAATATCCATTTTAACATTCTAACATACATTATAACATTCTAATATACATTCTAACATCAATTCTAACATTCTAACATACATTATAACAATCTAATATAAATTATAACATCCATTATGACATTCTGACATACATTATAACAATCTATTATACATTCTAACATCCATTATAACATTCTAAAATACATTATAACATTTTAATATACATTCTTTCATACATTATAACATTCTAGTATACATTCTAACATCCATTATAACATTCTAACATACATTATATCATTGTAACATACATTATAACATTCTAATATACATTCTAACATCCATTATAACATTCTAACATACATTATAGCAATCTAAAATACATTCTAACATCCATTATAACATTCTAACATACATTATAACTTTCTAATATACATTCTATCATCCATTATAACATTCTAACATCCATAGTAACATTCTAACATACATTCTAACATTCTAATATACATTCTAACATCCATTATAACATTCTAACATACATTCTAACATTCTAATAAACATTCTAAAATCAATTATAACATTCTAACATCCATTTTTACATTCTAATATACATTATAACATCCATTATAATATTCTAACATCCATTATAACATTCAAATATACATTCTTACATCCATTATAACATTCTAACATACATTATAACATTCTAATATACATTCTATCATGCATTATAACATTCTACCATCCATTCTAACATTCTAATATACATTAAAACATTCATTATAACATTCTAACATCCATTAAAACATTCTAATATACATTCTAACATCCATTATAACATTCTAACATACATTATAACATTCTAACATACATTATAACATTCTAAAATACATTCTAACATCCATTATAACATTCTAACATACATTATAACATTCTAATATATATTCTAACATCCATTATAACATTCTAACATACATTACAACATTCTAATATACATTATAGCATTCTAATATACATTATAACATTCTAATATACATTCTAACATACATTCTAACATTCTAATATACATTCTAACATCCACTCTATCATTCTAACATCCATTCTAACATTCTAATATACATTCTAACTTCCATTATAACATCAAAACATGCATTTTAACATTCTAATAAATATTATAACATCCATTATAAGATTCTAACATCCGTTATAACATTCTAACATCCATTATAATATTCTATTATACATTCTAACATCCATTATAAGATTCTAAAATACACTATAACATTCTAATATACATTCTAGCATGCATTCTAACATTCTAACATCCATTTTAACATTCTAATATATATTATAACATCCATTATAATATTCTAACATCCATTATAACATTCTAACATCTATTATAATATTCTAATATACATTCTAACATTCATTATATCATTCTAAAATACACTATAACATTCTAATATACATTCTAACATGCATTCTAACATACATTATAACATTCTAACATACATTATAACGTTCTAATATACATTCTAATATCCATTATATCATTCTAACATCCATAATAACATTCTAACATAGATTCTAACAATCTAAAATACATTCTAACATCCATAATAACATTCTAACATACATTCTAACATTCTAATATACATTCTAACATCCATTATAATATTCAAATATACATTCTAACATCCATTCTAACATTCTAATATACATTATAACATTCTAATATACATTCTAACATCCATTATAACATTCTTACGTACATTATAACTCTCTAATATACATTCTAACATCCATTATAACATTCTAACATACATTATAAACATTCTAATATAAATTCTAACATCCATTATAACATTCTAACATACATTACAACAATCTAATATACATTATAACATCCATTATAACATGCTAACATACATTATCACATTTCTATCATAAATTCTAACATTCTAATATACTTTCTAACATCCATTCTAACATTCTAACATCCATTCTAACATTCTAATATACATTCTAACATCCATTGTAACATCAAAACATCCATTTTAACAATCTAATATATATTATAACATCCATTATAATATTCTAACATCCATTATAATATTCTAATATACATTCTAACATCCATTATAACATTCTAAAAAACACTATAACATTCTAATATACCTTCTAACATGCATTCTAACATACATTATAACATTCTAATATACATTATAACATCCATAATAACATTATAACATCCATTCTAACATTCTAATATACATTAAAACATCAATTCTAACATTCTAACATCAATTCTAACTTCCATTCTATCATTCTAAAATCCATAATAACATTCTATCATACATTATAACATTCTAATATACATTCTAACATCCATTCTAACATTCTAACATCCATTATAACATTCTAATATACATTCTAACATCCATTATAACATTCTAACATCCATTATAACAATCTAATATACATTATAACATCCATTATGACATTCTGACATATATTATAACAATCTATTATACATTCTAACATCCATTATAACATTCTAATATACATTATACCATTCTAATATACATTCTAACATCCATTCTAACATTCTAACATCCATTATAACATTCTAATATACATTCTAAAATCCATTATCACATTCTAACATACATTATAGCAATCTAAAATACATTCTAACATCCATTATAACATTCTAACATACATTATAACTTTCTAATATACATTCTATCATCCATTATAACATTCTAACATCCATAGTAACATTCTAACATACATTCTAACATTCTAATATACATTCTAACATCCATTATAACATTCTAACATACATTCTAACATTCTAATAAACATTCTAAAATCAATTATAACATTCTAACATCCATTTTTACATTCTAATATACATTATAACATCCATTATAATATTCTAACATCCATTATAACATTCTAATATACATTCTTACATCCATTATAACATTCTAACATACATTATAACATTCTAATATACATTCTATCATGCATTATAACATTCTACCATCCATTCTAACATTCTAATATACATTAAAACATTCATTATAACATTCTAACATCCATTAAAACATTCTAATATACATTCTAACATCCATTATAACATTCTAACATACATTATAACATTCTAACATACATTATAACATTCTAAAATACATTCTAACATCCATTATAACATTCTAACATACATTATAACATTCTAATATATATTCTAACATCCATTATAACATTCTAACATACATTACAACATTCTAATATACATTATAGCATTCTAATATACATTATAACATTCTAATATACATTCTAACATACATTCTAACATTCTAATATACATTCTAACATCCACTCTAACATTCTAACATCCATTCTAACATTCTAATATACATTCTAACTTCCATTATAACATCAAAACATCCATTTTAACATTCTAATAAATATTATAACATCCATTATAAGATTCTAACATCCGTTATAACATTCTAACATCCATTATAATATTCTATTATACATTCTAACATCCATTATAAGATTCTAAAATACACTATAACATTCTAATATACATTCTAGCATGCATTCTAACATTCTAACATCCATTTTAACATTCTAATATATATTATAACATCCATTATAATATTCTAACATCCATTATAACATTCTAACATCTATTATAATATTCTAATATACATTCTAACATCCATTATATCATTCTAAAATACACTATAACATTCTAGTATACATTCTAACATGCATTCTAACATACATTATAACATTCTAACATACATTATAACGTTCTAATATACATTCTAACATCCATTATATCATTCTAACATCCATAATAACATTCTAACATAGATTCTAACAATCTAAAATACATTCTAACATCCATAATAACATTCTAACATACATTCTAACATTCTAATATACATTCTAACATCCATTATAATATTCAAATATACATTCTAACATCCATTCTAACATTCTAATATACATTATAACATTCTAATATACATTCTAACATCCATTATAACATTCTTACGTACATTATAACTCTCTAATATACATTTTAACATCCATTATAACATTCTAACATACCTTATAAACATTCTAATATAAATTCTAACATCCATTATAACATGCTAACATACATTATCACATTTCTAACATAAATTCTAACATTCTAATATACTTTCTAACATCCATTCTAACATTCTAACATCCATTCTAACATTCTAATATACATTCTAACATCCATTGTAACATCAAAACATCCATTTTAACAATCTAATATATATTATAACATCCATTATAATATTCTAACATCCATTATAATATTCTAATATACATTCTAACATCCATTATAACATTCTAAAATACACTATAACATTCTAATATACCTTCTAACATGCATTCTAAAATACATTATAACATTCTAATATACATTATAACATCCATTATAACATTATAACATCCATTCTAACATTCTAATATACATTAAAACATCAATTCTAACATTCTAACATCAATTCTAACTTCCATTCTATCATTCTAAAATCCATAATAACATTCTATCATACATTATAACATTCTAATATACATTCTAACATCCATTATAACATTCTAACATCCATTATAACATTCTAATATACATTCTAACATCCATTATAACATTCTAACATCCATTATAACAATCTAATATACATTATAAAATCCATTATGACATTCTGACATACATTATAACAATCTATTATACATTCTAACATCCATTATAACATTCTAATATACATTATAACATTCTAATATACATTCTAACATCCATTCTAACATTCTAGCATCCATTATAACATTCTAATATACATTCTAACATCCATTATCACATTCTAACATACATTATAACAATCTAAAATACATTCTAACATCCATTATAACATTCTAACATACATTATAACTTTCTAATATACATTCTATCATCCAATATAACATTCTAACATCCATAATAACATTCTAACATACATTCTAACATTCTAATATACATTCTAACATCCATTAGAACATTCTAACATCAAAACATCCATTTTAACATTCTAATAAATATTATAACATCCATTATAAGATTCTAACATCCATTATAACATTCTAACATCCATTATAATATTCTAATATACATTCTAACATCCATTATAACGTTCTAAAATACACTATAACATTCTAATATACATTCTAGCATGCATTCTATCATACATTATAACATTCTAAAATACATTATAACATCCATTCTAACATTATAACATCCATTCTAACATTCTAATATACATTAAAACATCCATTCTAACATTCTAACATCAATTCTAACTTCCATTCTAACATTCTAAAATCCATAATAACATTCTAACATACAAAATAATTTTCTAATATACATTCTAACATCCATTCTAACATTATAACATCCATTATAACATTCTAATATACATTATAACATTCTAATAGACATTATAACATCCATTATAACATTATAACATACATGATAACATTCTACTATACATTCTAATATCCATTATAACATTCTAACATACATTATAACATTCTAATATACATTCTAACATCCATTATAACATTCTAACATACATTCTAACATTCTAATATACATTCTAACATCCATTATAACATTCTAACATACATTATAACAATCTAATATATATTCTAAAATCAATTATAACATTCTAATATCCATTTTAACATTATAATATACATTATAACATCCATTATAATATTCTAACATCCATTATAATATTTTAACATCCATTATAACATTCTAACATCCATTATAACATTCTAATATACATTCTAACATCCATTATAACATGCTAACATACATTATAACATTCTAAAAAACATTCTAACTTCCATTATAACATCAAAACATCCATTTTAACATTCTAATAAATATTATAACATCCATTATAAGATTCTAACATCCATTATAAGATTCTAACATCCATTATAATATTCTAATATACATTCTAACATCCATTATAACATTCTAAAATACACTATAACATTCTAATATACATTCTAGCATGTATTCTAACATACATTATAACTTTCTAATATACATTCTATCATACATTATAACATTCTAGTATACATTCTAACATCCATTATAACATTCTAACATCCATAATAACATTCTAACAAACATTCTAACATTCTAATATACATTCTAACATCCATTATAACATTCTAACATACATTCTAACATTCTAATATACATTCTAAAATCAATGATAACATTCTAACATCCATTTTTACATTCTAATATACATTATAACATCCATTATAATATTCTAACATCCATTATAACATTCTTACATCCATTATAACATTCTAATATACATTCTTACATCCATTATAACATTCTAACATACATTATAACATTCTAAAATACACTATAACATTCTAATAAACATTCTAGCATGCATTCTAACATACATTATAACATTCTAAAATACATTATAACATCCCTTATAACATTATAACATCCATTCTAACATTCTAATATACGTTAAAGCATCCATTCTAACATTCTAACATCAATTCTAACTTCCATTCTAACATTCTAAAATCCATAGTAACATTCTAACATACAAAATAACATTCTAATATACATTCTAACATCCATTCTAACATTATAACATCAATTATAACATTCTAATATACATTATAACATTCTAATAGACATTATAACATCCATTATAACATTCTAACATACATGATAACATTCTAATATACATTCTAATATCCATTATAACATTCTAACATACATTATTACATTCTAATATACATTCTAACATCCATTATAACATTCTAACATACATTATAACAATCTAATATACATTCTAACATCCATTATAACATTCTAACATACATTATAACAATCTATTATACATTCTAACATCCATTCAAACATTCTAAAATACATTATAACATTCTAATATACATTCTAACATACATTATAACATTCTAGTAAAAATCATTATAACATCCATTATAACATTCTAACATACATTATAACATTGTAACATACATTATAACATTCTAATATACATTCAAACATCCATTATAACATTCTAACATACATTACAACAATCTAATATACATTATATCATCCATTATAACTTGCTAACATACATTAAAACATTCTAACATAAATTCTAACATTCTAATATACATTCTAACATCCATTCTAACATTCTAACATCCATTCTAACATTCTAATATACATTCTAACATCCATTATAACATCAAAACATCCATTTTGACAATCTAATATATATTATAACATCCATTGTAATATTCTAACATCCACTATAATATTCTAATATACATTCTAACATCCATTATAACATTCTAAAATACACTATAACATTCTAATATACATTCTAACATGCATTCTAACATACATTATAACATTCTAATATACAATATAACATCCATTATAACATTATAACATCCATTCTAACATTCTAATATACATTAAAACATCAATTCTAACATTCTAACATCAATTCTAACTTCCATTCTATCATTCTAAAATCCATAATAACATTCTAACATACATTATAACATTCTAATATACATTCTAACATCCATTCTAACATTCTAACATCCATTATAACATTCTAATAGACAATTATAACATCCATTATAACAATATAACATGCATGATAACATTCTAATATACATTCTAATATCCATTTTAACATTCTAACATACATTATAACATTCTAATATACATTCTAACATCCATTATAACATTCTAACATACATTATAACAATCTAATATACATTCTAACATCCATTATAACATTCTAACATACATTATAACAATCTATTATACATTCTAACATCCATTCTAACATTCTAAAATACATTATAACATTCTAATATACATTCTAACATACATTATAACATTCTAGTAAAAATCATTATAGCATCCATTATAACATTGTAACATACATTATAACATTGTAACATACATTATAACATTCTAATATACATTCAAACCTCCATTATAACATTCTAACATACATTACAACAATCTAATATACATTATAACATCCATTATAACATGCTAACATACATTAAAACATTCTAACATAAATTCTAACATTCTAATATACATTCTAACATCCATTCTAACATTCTAACATCCATTCTAACATTCTAATATACATTCTAACATCCATTATAACATAAAAACATCCATTTTAACAATCTAATATATATTATAACATCCATTGTAATATTCAAACATCCTTTATAATATTCTAATAGACATTCTAACATCCATTATAACATTCTAAAATACACTATAACATTCTAATATACATTCTAACATGCATTCTAACATACATTATAACATTCTAATAGACAATATAACATCCATTATAACATTATAACATCCATTCTAGCATTCTAATATACATTAAAACATCAATTCTAACATTCTAACATCAATTCTAACTTCCATTCTATAATTCTAAAATCCATAATAACATTCTAACATACATTATAACATTCTAATATACATTCTAACATCCATTCTAACATTCTAACATCCATTATAACATTCTAATAGACATTATAACATCCATTATAACAATATAACATGCATGATAACATTCTAATATACATTCTAATATCCATTTTAACATTCTAACATACATTATAACATTCTAATATACATTCTAACATCCATTATAACATTCTAACATACATTATAACAATCTATTATACATTCTAACATCCATTCAAACATTCTAAAATACATTATAACATTCTAATATACATTCTAACATACATTATAACATTCTAGTAAAAATCATTATAACATCCATTATAACATTGTAACATACATTATAACATTGTAACATACATTATAACATTCTAATATACATTCAAACATCCATTATAACATTCTAACATACATTACAACAATCTAATATACATTATAACATCCTTTATAACTTGCTAACATACATTAAAACATTCTAACATAAATTCTAACATTCTAATATACATTCTAACATCCATTCTAACATTCTAACATCCATTCTAACATTCTAATATACATTCTAACATCCATTATAACATCAAAACATCCATTTTGACAATCTAATATATATTATAACATCCATTGTAATATTCTAACATCCATTATAATATTCTAATATACATTCTAACATCCATTATAACATTCTAAAATACACTATAACATTCTAATATACATTCTAACATGCATTCTAACATGCATTATAACATTCTAATATACAATATAACATCCATTATAACATTATAACATCCATTCTAACATTCTAATATACATTAAAACATCAATTCTAACATTCTAACATCAATTCTATCTTCCATTCTATCATTCTAAAATCCATAATAACATTCTAACATCCATTATAACATTCTAATATACATTCTAACATCCATTCTAACATTCTAACATCCATTATAACATTCTAATAGACAATTATAACATCCATTATAACAATATAACATGCATGATAACATTCTAATATACATTCTAATATCCATTTTAACATTCTAACATACATTATAACATTCTAATATACATTCTAACATCCATTATAACATTCTACATACATTATAACAATCTAATATACATTCTAACATCCATTATAACATTCTAACATACATTATAACAATCTATTATACATTCTAACATCCATTATAACATTCTAAAATACATTATAACATTCTAATATACATTCTAACATACATTATAACATTCTAGTAAAAATCATTATAACATCCATTATAACATTGTAACATACATTATAACATTGTAACATACATTATAACATTCTAATATACATTCAAACATCCATTATAACATTCTAACATACATTACAACAATCTAATATACATTATAACATCCATTATAACATGCTAACATACATTAAAACATTCTAACATAAATTCTAACATTCTAATATACATTCTAACATCCATTCTAACATTCTAACATCCATTCTAACATTCTAATATACATTCTAACATCCATTATAACATCAAAACATCCATTTTAACAATCTAATATATATTATAACATCCATTGTAATATTCTAACATCCTTTATAATATTCTAATAGACATTCTAACATCCATTATAACATTCTAAAATACACTATAACATTCTAATATACATTCTAACATGCATTCTAACATACATTATAACATTCTAATATACAATATAACATCCATTATAACATTATAACATCCATTCTAACATTCTAATATACATTAAAACATCAATTCTAACATTCTAACATCAATTCTAACTTCCATTCTATAATTCTAAAATCCATAATAACATTCTAACATACATTATAACATTCTAATATACATTCTAACATCCATTCTAACATTCTAACATCCATTATAACATTCTAATAGACATTATAACATCCATTATAACAATATAACATGCATGATAACATTCTAATATACATTCTAATATCCATTTTAACATTCTAACATACATTATAACATTCCAATATACATTCTAACATCCATTATAACATTCTAACATACATTATAACAATCTATTATACATTCTAACATCCATTATAACATTCTAAAATACATTATAACATTCTAATATACATTTTATCATACATTATAACATTCTAGTATACATTTTAACATCCATTATAACATTCTAACATACATTATATCATTGTAACATACATTATAACATTCTAATATACATTCTATCATCCATTATAACATTCTAACATCCATAATAACATTCTAACATACATTCTAACATTCTAATATACATTCTAACATCCATTGTAACATTCTAACATACATTCTAACATTCTAATATACATTCTAAAATCAATTATAACATTCTAACATCCATTTTTACATTCTAATATACATTATAACATCCATTATAATATTCTAACATCCATTATAACATTCTTACATCCATTATAACATTCTAATATACATTCTAACATGCATTCTAACATACATTATAACATTCTAATATACAATATAACATCCATTATAACATTATAACATCCATTCTAACATTCTAATATACATTAAAACATCAATTCTAACATTCTAACATCAATTCTAACTTCCATTCTATCATTCTAAAATCCATAATAACATTCTAACATACATTATAACATTCTAATATACATTCTAACATCCATAATAACATTCTAACATACATTCTTACATTCTAACATAAATTCTAACATTCTAATATACATTCAATCATCCATTATAACATTCAAATATACATTCTAACATCCATTATAACATTCTATCATACATTATAACAATCTAATATACATTCTAACATCCATTATAACATTCTAACATACATTATAACATTCTAATATACATTCTAACATACATTATAACATTCTAGTATACATTATAACATCCATTATAACATTCTAACATATATTATAACATTATAACATCCATAATAACATTCTAACATACATTATAACATTCTAATATACATTCTAACATACATTTTAAAATTCTAATATCCATAATAACATTCTAACATACATTCTAACATTCTAATATACATTGTAACATCATTTCTAACATTCTAACATACATTCTAACATTCTAATATACATGCTAACATCCATTATAACATTCTAACATACATTATAACATTCTAAAATACATTCTAACATCCATTATATCATTCTAACATCCATAATAACATTCTAACATACATTCTAACATTCTAATATACTTTCTAACATCCTTTAAAACATTCAAATATACATTCTAACATCCATTATAACATTCTAACATACATTAAAACATTCTAATATACATTCTAGCATACATTATATAATTCTATCTTCCATAATAACATTCTAACATACATTCTAACATTCTAATATACATTGTAACATCCTTTATAAAATTCTAACATACATTCTAACATTCTAATATACATTCTAACATCCATTATAACTTTCTAACATACATTATAACATTCTAATATACATTCTAACATCCATTATATCATTCTAACATCCTTTATAACATTCTAACATAGATTCTAACATTCTAATATACATTCTAACATCCATAATAACATTCTAACATACATTCTAACATTCTAACATACATTCTAACATTCTAATATACATTCAATCATCCATTATAACATTCAAAAATACATTCTAACATCCATTATAACATTCTATCATACATTATAACAATCTAATATAAATTCTAACATCCATTATAACATTCTAACATACATTATAACATTCTAATATACATTCTAACATCCATAATAACATTCTAACATACATTCTAACATTCTAATATACTTTCTAACATCCTTTAAAACATTCAAATATACATTCTAACATCCATTATAACATTCTAACATACATTAAAACATTCTAATATACATTCTAGCATACATTATATAATTCTATCTTCCATAATAACATTCTAACATACATTCTAACATTCTAATATACATTGTAACATCCTTTATAAAATTCTAACATACATTCTAACATTCTAATATACATTCTAACATCCATTATAACTTTCTAACATACATTATAACATTCTAATATACATTCTAACATCCATTATATCATTCTAACATCCTTTATAACATTCTAACATAGATTCTAACATTCTAATATACATTCTAACATCCATAATAACATTCTAACATACATTCTAACATTCTAACATACATTCTAACATTCTAATATACATTCAATCATCCATTATAACATTCAAAAATACATTCTAACATCCATTATAACATTCTATCATACATTATAACAATCTAATATAAATTCTAACATCCATTATAACATTCTAACATACATTATAACATTCTAATATACATTCTAACATACATTATAACATTCTAGTATACATTATAACATCCATTATAACATTCTAACATATATTATAACATTGTAACATCCATAATAACATTCTAACATACATTATAACATTCTAATATACATTCTAACATACATTATAACATTCTAACATACAGTCTAACATTCTAATATACATTCTAAAATCAATGATAACATTCTAACATCCAATTTTACATTCTAATATACATTATAACATCCATTAAAATATTCTAACATCCATTATAACATTCTTACATCCATTATAACATTCTAATATACATTCTTACATCCATTATAACATTCTAACATACATTATAACATTCTAAAATACACTATAACATTCTAATAAACATTCTACCATGCATTCTAACATACATTATAACATTCTAAAATACATTATAACATCCATTATAACATTATAACATCCATTCTAACATTCTAATATACATTAAAGCATCCATTCTAACATTCTAACATCAATTCTAACTTCCATTCTAACATTCTAAAATCCATAATAACATTCTAACATACAAAATAACATTCTAATATACATTCTAACATCCATTCTAACATTATAACATCAATTATAACATTCTAATATACATTATAACATTCTAATAGACATTATAACATCCATTATAACATTCTAACATACCTGATAACATTCTAATATACATTCTAATATCCATTTTAACATTCTAACATACATTATAACATTCTAATATACATTCTAACATCCATTATAACAATCTAATATACATTCTAACATCCATTATAACATTCTAACATACATTATAACAATCTATTATACATTCTAACATCCATTCTAACATTCTAAAATACATTATAACATTCTAATATACATTCTAACATACATCATAACATTCTAGTAAAAATCATTATAACATCCATTATAACATTCTAACATACATTGTAACATTGTAACATACATTATAACATTCTAATATACATTCAAACATCCATTATAACATTCTAACATACATTACAACAATCTAATATACATTATAACATCCATTATAACATGCTAACATACATTAAAACATTCTAACATAAATTCTAACATTCTAATATACATTCTAACATCCATTCTAACATTCTAACATCCATTCTAACATTCTAATATACATTCTAACATCCATAATAACATCAAAACATCCATTTTAACAATCTAATATATATTATAACATCCATTGTAATATTCTAACATCCATTATAATATTATAATATACATTCTAACATCCATTATAACATTCTAAAATACACTATAACATTCTAATATACATTCTAACATGCATTCTAACATACATTCTAACATTCTAATATACATTAAAACATCAATTCTAACATTCTAACATAAATTCTAACTTCCATTCTATCATTCTAAAATCCATAATAACATTCTAACATACATTATAACATTCTAATATACATTCTAACATCCATCCTAACATTCTAACATCCATTATAACATTCTAATAGACATTATAACATCCATTTTAACATTCTAACATACATTATAACATTCTAATATACATTCTAACATCCATTATAACATTCTAACATACATTATAACAATCTAATATACATTCTAACATCCATTATAACATTCTAACATACATTATAACAATCTATTATACATTCTAACATCCATTCTAACATTCTAAAATACATTATAACATTCTAATATACATTCTAACATACATCATAACATTCTAGTAAAAATCATTATAACATCCATTATAACATTCTAACATACATTATAACATTGTAACATACATTATAACATTCTAATATACATTCAAACATCCATTATAACATTTTAACATACATTACAACAATCTAATATACATTATAACATCCATTATAACATGCTAACATACATTAAAACATTCTAACATAAATTCTAACATTCTAATATACATTCTAACATCCATTCTAACATTCTAACATCCATTATAATATTCTATAATACATTCTAACATCCATTATAACATTCTAAAATACACTATAACATTCTTATATACATTCTAACATCCATTATAACATTATAACATCCATTCTAACATTCTAAATAACATTCTAACATCCATTTTAACATTCTAATATATATTATAACATCCATTATAATATTCTAACATCCATTATAACATTCTAACATCCATTATAATATTCTAATATACATTCAAACATCCATTATATCATTCTAAAATACACTATAACATTCTAATATACATTCTAACATGCATTCAAACATACATTATAACATTCTAATATACATTCTAACATCCATTATATCATTCTAACATCCATAATAACATTCTAACATAGATTCTAACAATCGAATATACATTCTAACATCCATAATAACATTCTAACATACATTCTAACATTCTAATATACATTCTAACATCCATTATAACATTCTATCATACATTATAACAATCTAATATAAATTCTAACATCCATTATAACATTCTAACATACATTATAACATTCTAATATACATTCTAACATACATTATAACATTCTAGTATACATTATAACATCCATTATAACATTCTAACATATATTATAACATTGTAACATCCATAATAACATTCTAACATACATTATAACATTCTAATATACATTCTAACATACATTATAACATTCTAACATACAGTCTAACATTCTAATATACATTCTAAAATCAATGATAACATTCTAACATCCAATTTTACATTCTAATATACATTATAACATCCATTATAATATTCTAACATCCATTATAACATTCTTACATCCATTATAACATTCTAATATACATTCTTACATCCATTATAACATTCTAACATACATTATAACATTCTAAAATACACTATAACATTCTAATAAACATTCTACCATGCATTCTAACATACATTATAACATTCTAAAATACATTATAACATCCATTATAACATTATAACATCCATTCTAACATTCTAATATACATTAAAGCATCCATTCTAACATTCTAACATCAATTCTAACTTCCATTCTAACATTCTAAAATCCATAATAACATTCTAACATACAAAATAACATTCTAATATACATTCTAACATCCATTCTAACATTATAACATCAATTATAACATTCTAATATACATTATAACATTCTAATAGACATTATAACATCCATTATAACATTCTAACATACCTGATAACATTCTAATATACATTCTAATATCCATTTTAACATTCTAACATACATTATAACATTCTAATATACATTCTAACATCCATTATAACAATCTAATATACATTCTAACATCCATTATAACATTCTAACATACATTATAACAATCTATTATACATTCTAACATCCATTCTAACATTCTAAAATACATTATAACATTCTAATATACATTCTAACATACATCATAACATTCTAGTAAAAATCATTATAACATCCATTATAACATTCTAACATACATTGTAACATTGTAACATACATTATAACATTCTAATATACATTCAAACATCCATTATAACATTCTAACATACATTACAACAATCTAATATACATTATAACATCCATTATAACATGCTAACATACATTAAAACATTCTAACATAAATTCTAACATTCTAATATACATTCTAACATCCATTCTAACATTCTAACATCCATTCTAACATTCTAATATACATTCTAACATCCATAATAACATCAAAACATCCATTTTAACAATCTAATATATATTATAACATCCATTGTAATATTCTAACATCCATTATAATATTATAATATACATTCTAACATCCATTATAACATTCTAAAATACACTATAACATTCTAATATACATTCTAACATGCATTCTAACATACATTCTAACATTCTAATATACATTAAAACATCAATTCTAACATTCTAACATAAATTCTAACTTCCATTCTATCATTCTAAAATCCATAATAACATTCTAACATACATTATAACATTCTAATATACATTCTAACATCCATCCTAACATTCTAACATCCATTATAACATTCTAATAGACATTATAACATCCATTTTAACATTCTAACATACATTATAACATTCTAATATACATTCTAACATCCATTATAACATTCTAACATACATTATAACAATCTAATATACATTCTAACATCCATTATAACATTCTAACATACATTATAACAATCTATTATACATTCTAACATCCATTCTAACATTCTAAAATACATTATAACATTCTAATATACATTCTAACATACATCATAACATTCTAGTAAAAATCATTATAACATCCATTATAACATTCTAACATACATTATAACATTGTAACATACATTATAACATTCTAATATACATTCAAACATCCATTATAACATTTTAACATACATTACAACAATCTAATATACATTATAACATCCATTATAACATGCTAACATACATTAAAACATTCTAACATAAATTCTAACATTCTAATATACATTCTAACATCCATTCTAACATTCTAACATCCATTATAATATTCTATAATACATTCTAACATCCATTATAACATTCTAAAATACACTATAACATTCTTATATACATTCTAACATCCATTATAACATTATAACATCCATTCTAACATTCTAAATAACATTCTAACATCCATTTTAACATTCTAATATATATTATAACATCCATTATAATATTCTAACATCCATTATAACATTCTAACATCCATTATAATATTCTAATATACATTCAAACATCCATTATATCATTCTAAAATACACTATAACATTCTAATATACATTCTAACATGCATTCAAACATACATTATAACATTCTAATATACATTCTAACATCCATTATATCATTCTAACATCCATAATAACATTCTAACATAGATTCTAACAATCGAATATACATTCTAACATCCATAATAACATTCTAACATACATTCTAACATTCTAATATACATTCTAACATCCATTATAATATTCAAATATACATTCTAACATCCATTATAACATTCTAACATACATTCTAACATTCTAATAAACATTCTAACATCCATTATAACATTCTAACGTACATTATAACATTCTAATATACATTCTAACATCCATTATAACATTCTAACATACATTATAAACATTCTAATATACATTCTAACATCCATTATAACATTCTATCATACATTTCAACAATCTAATATACATTATAACATCCATTATAACATGCTAACATACATTATAACATTCTAACATAAATTCTAACATTCTAATACACATTCTAACATCCATTCTAACATTCTAACATCCATTCTAACATTCTAATATACATTCTAACATCCATTCTAACATCAAAACATCCATTTTAACAAATTAATATATATTATAACATCCATTATAATATTCTAACATCCATTATAATATTCTAATATATATTCTAACATCCATTATAACATTCTAAAATACATTATAACATTCTAATATACATTCTAACATGCATTCTAACATACATTATAACATTCTAATATACATTATAACATTCTAATAGACATTATAACATCCATTATAACATTATAACATGCATGATAACATTCTAATATACATTCTAATATCCATTTTAACATTCTAACATACATTATAACATTCTAATATACATTCTAACATCAATTATAACATTCTAACATACATTATAACAATCTAATATACATTATAACATCCATTATGACATTCTGACATACATTATAACAATCTATTATACATTCTAACATCCATTATAACATTCTAAAATACATTATAACATTTTAATATACATTCTTTCATACATTATAACATTCTAGTATACATTCTAACATCCATTATAACATTCTAACATACATTATATCATTGTAACATACATTATAACATTCTAATATACATTCTAACATCCATTATAACATTCTAACAAACATTATAACAATCTAAAATACATTCTAACATCCATTATAACATTCTAACATACATTATAACTTTCTAAAATACATTCTATCATCCATTATAACATTCTAACATCCATAGTAACATTCTAACATACATTCTAACATTCTAATATACATTCTAACATCCATTATAACATTCTAACATACATTCTAACATTCTAATATACATTCTAAAATCAATTATAACATTCTAACATCCATTTTTACATTCTAATATACATTATAACATCCATTATAATATTCTAAAATCCATTATAACATTCTAATATACATTCTTACATCCATTATAACATTCTAACATACATTATAACATTCTAATATACATTCTATCATGCATTATAACATTCTACCATCCATTCTAACATTCTAATATACATTAAAACATTCATTATAACATTCTAACATCCATTATAACATTCTAATATACATTCTAACATCCATTATAACATTCTAACATACATTATAACATTCTAATATACATTCTAATATCCATTATAACATTCTAACATACATTATAACATTCTAAAATACATTCTAACATCCATTATAACATTCTAACTTACATTATAACATTCTAATATATATTATAACATCCATTATAACATTCTAACATACATTACAACATTCTAATATACATTATAGCATTCTAATATACATTATAACATTCTAATATACATTCTAACATACATTCTAACATTCTATTATACATTCTAACACCAATCTAACATTCTAACATCCATTCTAACATTCTAATATACATTCTAACTTCCATTATAACATCAAAACATCCATTTTAACATTCTAATAAATATTATAACATCCATTATAAGATTCTAACATCCGTTATAACATTCTAACATCCATTATAATATTCTAATATACATTCTAACATCCATTATAAGATTCTAAAATACACTATAACATTCTAATATACATTCTAGCATGCATTCTATCATACATTATAACATTCTAAAATACATTATAACATCCATTATAACATTATAACATCCATTCTAACATTCTAATATACATTAAAACATCCATTCTAACATTCTAACATCAATTCTAACTTCCATTCTAACATTCTAAATTCCATAATAACATTCTAACATACAAAATAACATTCTAATATACATTCTAACATCCATTCTAACATTCTAACATCCATTTTAACATTCTAATATATATATTAACATCCATTATAATATTCTAACATCCATTATAACATTCTAACATCTATTATAATATTCTAATATACATTCTAACATCCATTATATCATGCTAAAATACACTATAACATTCTAATATACATTCTAACATGCATTCTAACATACATTATAACATTCTAACATACATTATAACGTTCTAATATACATTCTAACATCCATTATATCATTCTAACATCCATAATAACATTCTAACATAGATTCTAACAATCTAAAATACATTCTAACATCCATAATAACATTCTAACATACATTCTAACATTCTAATATACATTATAACTTTCTAATATACATTCTATCATCCATTATAACATTCTAACATCCATAATAACATTCTAACATACATTCTAACATTCTAATATACATTCTAACATCCATTGTAACATTCTAACATACATTCTAACATTCTAATATACATTCTAAAATCAATTATAACATTCTAACATCCATTTTTACATTCTAATATACATTATAACATCCATAATAATATTCTAACATCCATTATAACATTCTTACATCCATTATAACATTCTAATATACATTCTAACATGCATTCTAACATACATTATAACATTCTAATATACAATATAACATCCATTATAACATTATAACATCCATTCTAACATTCTAATATACATTAAAACATCAATTCTAACATTCTAACATCAATTCTAACTTCCATTCTATCATTCTAAAATCCATAATAACATTCTAACATACATTATAACATTCTAATATACATTCTAACATCCATAATAACATTCTAACATACATTCTTACATTCTAACGTAAATTCTAACATTCTAATATACATTCAATCATCCATTATAACATTCAAATATACATTCTAACATCCATTATAACATTCTATCATACATTATAACAATCTAATATACATTCTAACATCCATTATAACATTCTAACATACATTATAACATTCTAATATACATTCTAACATACATTATAACATTCTAGTATACATTATAACATCCATTATAACATTCTAACATATATTATAACATTGTAACATCCATAATAACATTCTAACATACATTATAACATTCTAATATACATTCTAACATACATTTTAAAATTCTAACATCCATAATAACATTCTAACATACATTCTAACATTCTAATATACATTGTAACATCATTTCTAACATTCTAACATACATTCTAACATTCTAATATACATTCTAACATCCATTATAACATTCTAACATACATTATAACATTCTAAAATACATTCTAACATCGATTATATCATTCTAACATCCATAATAACATTCTAACATAGATTCTAACAATCTAATATACTTTCTAACATCCTTTAAAACATTCAAATATACATTCTAACATCCATTATAACATTCTAACATACATTAAAACATTCTAATATACATTATAACATACATTATATAATTCTATCTTCCATAATAACATTCTAACATACATTCTAACATTCTAATATACATTGTAACATCCTTTATAAAATTCTAACATACATTCTAACATTCTAATATACATTCAAACATCCATTATAACTTTCTAACATACATTATAACATTCTAATATACATTCTAACATCCATTATATCATTCTAACATCCTTTATAACATTCTAACATAGATTCTAACATTCTAATATACATTCTAACATCCATAATAACATTCTAACATACATTCTAACATTCTAATATACATTCAATCATCCATTATAACATTCAAATATACATTCTAACATCCATTATAACATTCTATCATACATTATAACAATCTAATATACATTCTAACATCCATTATAACATTCTAACATACATTATAACATTCTAATATACATTCTAACATACATTCTAACATTCTAGTATACATTATAACATCCATTATAACATTCTAACATATATTATAACATTGTAACATCCATAATAACATTCTAACATACATTATAACATTCTAATATACATTCTAACATACATTATAACATTCTAACATACATTCTAACATTCTAATATACATTCTAAAATCAATGATAACATTCTAACATCCATTTTTACATTCTAATATACATTATAACATCCATTATAATATTCTAACATCCATTATAACATTCTTACATCCATTATAACATTCTAATATACATTCTTACATCCATTATAACATTCTAACATACATTATAACATTCTAAAATACACTATAACATTCTAATATACATTCTAACATCCATTCTAACATTATAACATCAATTATAACATTCTAATATACATTATAACATTCTAATAGACATTATAACATCCATTATAACATTCTAACATACATGATAACATTCTAATATACATTCTAATATCCATTTTAACATTCTAACATGCATTATAACATTCTAATATACATTCTAACATCCATTATAACAATCTAATATACATTCTAACATCCATTATAACATTCTAACATACATTATAACAATCTATTATACATTCTAACATCCATTCTAACATTCTAAAATACATTATAACATTCTAATATACATTCTAACATACATCATAACATTCTAGTAAAAATCATTATAACATCCATTATAACATTCTAACATACATTATAACATTGTAACATACATTATAACATTCTAATATACATTCAAACATCCATTATAACATTCTAACATACATTACAACAATCTAATATACATTATAACATCCATTATAACATGCTAACATACATTAAAACATTCTAACATAAATTCTAACATTCTAATATACATTCTAACATCCATTCTAACATTCTAACATCCATTCTAACATTCTAATATACATTCTAACATCCATTATAACATCAAAACATCCATTTTAACAATCTAATATATATTATAACATCCATTGTAATATTCTAACATCCATTATAATATTCTAATATACATTATAACATCCATTATAACATTCTAAAATACACTATAACATTCTAATATACATTCTAACATGCATTCTAACATACATTATAACATTCTAATATACAATATAACATCCATTATAACATTATAACATCCATTCTAACATTCTAATATACATTAAAACATCAATTCTAACATTCTAACATCAATTCTAACTTCCATTCTATCATTCTAAAATCCATAATAACATTCCAACATACATTATAACATTCTAATATACATTCTAACATCCATTCTAACATTCTAACATCCATTATAACATTCTAATAGACATTATAACATCCATTATAACAATATAACATGCATGATAACATTCTAATATACATTCTAATATCCATTTTAACATTCTAACATACATTATAACATTCTAATATACATTCTAACATCCATTATAACATTCTAACATACATTATAACAATCTAATATACATTCTAACATCCATTATAACATTCTAACATACATTATAACAATCTATTATACATTCTAACATCCATTCTAACATTCTAAAATACATTATAACATTCTAATATACATTCTAACATACATTATAACATTCTAGTAAAAATCATTATAACATCCATTATAACATTCTAACATACATTATAACATTGTAACATACATTATAACATTCTAATATACATTCAAACATCCATTATAACATTTTAACATACATTACAACAATCTAATATACATTATAACATCCATTATAACATGCTAACATACATTAAAACATTCTAACATAAATTCTAACATTCTAATATACATTCTAACATCCATTATAACATTCTAACATCCATTCTAACATTCTAATATACATTCTAACATCCATTATAACATCAAAACATCCATTTTAACAATCTAATATATATTATAACATCCATTATATCATTCTAACATCCTTTATAACATTCTAACATAGATTCTAACATTCTAATATACATTCTAACATCCATAATAACATTCTAACATACATTCTAACATTCTAATATACATTCAATCATCCATTATAACATTCAAATATACATTCTAACATCCATTATAACATTCTATCATACATTATAACAATCTAATATACATTCTAACATCCATTATAACATTCTAACATACATTATAACATTCTAATATACATTCTAACATACATTCTAACATTCTAGTATACATTATAACATCCATTATAACATTCTAACATATATTATAACATTGTAACATCCATAATAACATTCTAACATACATTATAACATTCTAATATACATTCTAACATACATTATAACATTCTAACATACATTCTAACATTCTAATATACATTCTAAAATCAATGATAACATTCTAACATCCATTTTTACATTCTAATATACATTATAACATCCATTATAATATTCTAACATCCATTATAACATTCTTACATCCATTATAACATTCTAATATACATTCTTACATCCATTATAACATTCTAACATACATTATAACATTCTAAAATACACTATAACATTCTAATATACATTCTAACATCCATTCTAACATTATAACATCAATTATAACATTCTAATATACATTATAACATTCTAATAGACATTATAACATCCATTATAACATTCTAACATACATGATAACATTCTAATATACATTCTAATATCCATTTTAACATTCTAACATGCATTATAACATTCTAATATACATTCTAACATCCATTATAACAATCTAATATACATTCTAACATCCATTATAACATTCTAACATACATTATAACAATCTATTATACATTCTAACATCCATTCTAACATTCTAAAATACATTATAACATTCTAATATACATTCTAACATACATCATAACATTCTAGTAAAAATCATTATAACATCCATTATAACATTCTAACATACATTATAACATTGTAACATACATTATAACATTCTAATATACATTCAAACATCCATTATAACATTCTAACATACATTACAACAATCTAATATACATTATAACATCCATTATAACATGCTAACATACATTAAAACATTCTAACATAAATTCTAACATTCTAATATACATTCTAACATCCATTCTAACATTCTAACATCCATTCTAACATTCTAATATACATTCTAACATCCATTATAACATCAAAACATCCATTTTAACAATCTAATATATATTATAACATCCATTGTAATATTCTAACATCCATTATAATATTCTAATATACATTATAACATCCATTATAACATTCTAAAATACACTATAACATTCTAATATACATTCTAACATGCATTCTAACATACATTATAACATTCTAATATACAATATAACATCCATTATAACATTATAACATCCATTCTAACATTCTAATATACATTAAAACATCAATTCTAACATTCTAACATCAATTCTAACTTCCATTCTATCATTCTAAAATCCATAATAACATTCCAACATACATTATAACATTCTAATATACATTCTAACATCCATTCTAACATTCTAACATCCATTATAACATTCTAATAGACATTATAACATCCATTATAACAATATAACATGCATGATAACATTCTAATATACATTCTAATATCCATTTTAACATTCTAACATACATTATAACATTCTAATATACATTCTAACATCCATTATAACATTCTAACATACATTATAACAATCTAATATACATTCTAACATCCATTATAACATTCTAACATACATTATAACAATCTATTATACATTCTAACATCCATTCTAACATTCTAAAATACATTATAACATTCTAATATACATTCTAACATACATTATAACATTCTAGTAAAAATCATTATAACATCCATTATAACATTCTAACATACATTATAACATTGTAACATACATTATAACATTCTAATATACATTCAAACATCCATTATAACATTTTAACATACATTACAACAATCTAATATACATTATAACATCCATTATAACATGCTAACATACATTAAAACATTCTAACATAAATTCTAACATTCTAATATACATTCTAACATCCATTATAACATTCTAACATCCATTCTAACATTCTAATATACATTCTAACATCCATTATAACATCAAAACATCCATTTTAACAATCTAATATATATTATAACATCCATTGTAATATTCTAACATCCTTTATAATATTCTAATAGACATTCTAACATCCATTATAACATTCTAAAATACACTATAACATTCTAATATACATTCTAACATGCATTCTAACATACATTATAACATTCTAATATACAATATAACATCCATTATAACATTATAACATCCATTCTAACATTCTAATATACATTAAAACATCAATTCTAACATTCTAACATCAATTCTAACTTCCATTCTATAATTCTAAAATCCATAATAACTTTCTAACATACATTATAACATTCTAATATACATTCTAACATCCATTCTAACATTCTAACATCCATTATAACATTCTAATAGACATTATAACATCCATTATAACAATATTACATGCATGATAACATTCTAATATACATTCTAATATACATTCTAATATCCATTTTAACATTCTAACATACATTATAACATTCTAATATACATTCTAACATCCATTATAACATTCTAACATACATTATAACAATCTATTATACATTCTAACATCCATTATAACATTCTAAAATACATAATAACATTCTAATATACATTCTATCATACATTATAACATTCTAGTATACATTCTAACATCCATTATAACATTATAACATACATTATATCATTGTAACATACATTATAACATTCTAATATACATTCTAACATACATTATAACAATCTAAAATTCATTCTAACATCCTTTACAACATTCTAACATACATTATAACTTTCTAATATACATTCTATAATCCATTATAACATTCTAACATCCATAATAACATTCTAACATACATTCTAACATTCTAATATACATTCTAACATCCATTGTAACATTCTAACATACATTCTAACATTCTAATATACATTCTAAAATCAATTATAACATTCTAACATCCATTTTTACATTCTAATATACATTGTAACATCCATTATAATATTCTAACATCCATTATAACATTCTTACATCCATTATAACATTCTAATATACATTCTAACATGCATTCTAACATACATTATAACATTCTAATATACAATATAACATCCATTATAACATTATAACATCCATTCTAACATTCTAATATACATTAAAACATCAATTCTAACATTCTAACATCAATTCTAACTTCCATTCTATCATTCTAAAATCCATAATAACATTCTAACATACATTATAACATTCTAATATACATTCTAACATCCATAATAACATTCTAACATACATTCTTACATTCTAACATAAATTCTAACATTCTAATATACATTCAATCATCCATTATAACATTCAAATAAACATTCTAACATCCATTATAACATTCTATCATACATTATAACAATCTAATATACATTCTAACATCCATTATAACATTCTAACATACATTATAACATTCTAATATACATTCTAACATACATTATAACATTCTAGTATACATTATAACATCCATTCTAACATTCTAACATATATTATAACATTGTAACATCCATAATAACATTCTAACATACATTATAACATTCTAATATACATTCTAACATACATTTTAAAATTCTAACATCCATAATAACATTCTAACATACATTCTAACATTCTAATATACATTGTAACATCATATCTAACATTCTAACATACATTCTAACATTCTAATATACATTCTAACATCTATTATAACATTCTAACATACATTATAACATTCTAAAATACATTCTAACATCCATTATATCATTCTAACATCCATAATAACATTCTAACATAGATTCTAACAATCTAATATACATTCTAACATCCATAATAACATTCTAACATACATTCTAACATTCTAATATACTTTCTAACATCCTTTAAAACATTCAAATATACATTCTAACATCCATTATAACATTCTAATATACATTATAACATTCTAATATACATTCTAACATCCATTATAACATGCTAACATACATTATAACATTCTAGTATACATTCTAACATCCATTATAACATTCTAACATACATTATAACATTCTAATATACATTCTAACATCCATTATAACATTCTAACATACATTACAACAATCTAATATACATTATAACATCAATTATAACATGCTAACATACATTATAACATTCTAACATACATTCTAATATACATTCTAACATCCATTATAACATTCTAACATCCATTATAATATTCTAATATACATTCTAACATCCATTATAACATTCTAAAATACACTATAACATTCTTATATACATTCTAACATCCATTATAACATTATAACATCCATTCTAACATTCTAATATACATTCTAACATTCATTATAACATTATAACATCCATTCTAACATTCTAATATACATTCTAACATCCATTATAACATCAAAACATCCATTTTAACATTCTAATATACATTCTAACATCCATTATATCATTCTAACATCCATAATAACATTATAACATACATTACAACAATCTAATATCAATTATAACATCCATTATAACATGTTAACTTACATTATAACATTCTAACATACATTCTAACGTTCTAATATACATTCTAACATCCATTATAACATTCTAACATCCATTCTAACATTCTAATATACATTCTAACATCCATTATAACATCAAAACATCCATTTTAACATTCTAATATATATTATAACATCCATTATAATATTCTAACATCCATTATAACAGTCTAACATCCATTATAATATTCTAATTTACATTCTAACATCCATTATATCATTCTAAAATACACTAAAACATTCTAATATACATTCTAACATGCATTCTAACATATATTATAACATTCTAATATACATTATAACATCCATTATAACATTATAACATCCATTCTAACATTCTAATATACATTAAAACATACATTCTAACATTCTAATATACATTGTAACATCCATTATAACATTCTAACATACATTCTAACATTCTAATATACATTCTAACATCCATTATAACTTTCTAACATACTTTATATCATTCTAATATACATTCTAACATCCATTATATCATTCTAACATCCATAATAACATTATAACATACATTACAACAATCTAATATCAATTATAACATCCATTATAACATAGTAACTTACATTATAACATTCTAACATACATTCTAACGTTCTAATATACATTCTAACATCCATTATAACATTCTAACATCCATTCTAACATTCTAATATACATTCTAACATCCATTATAACATCAAAACATCCATTTTAACATTCTAATATATATTATAACATCCATTATAATATTCTAACATCCATTATAACAGTCTAACATCCATTATAATATTCTAATTTACATTCTAACATCCATTATATCATTCTAAAATACACTAAAACATTCTAATATACATTCTAACATGCATTCTAACATAAATTATAACATTCTCATATACATTATAACATCCATTATAACATTATAACATCCATTCTAACATTCTAATATACATTAAAACATACATTCTAACATTCTAATATACATTGTAACATCCATTATAACATTCTAACATACATTCTAACATTCTAATATACATTCTAACATCCATTATAACTTTCTAACATAATTTATATCATTCTAATATACATTCTAACATCCATTATATCATTCTAACATCCATAATAACATTATAACATACATTACAACAATCTAATATAAATTATAACATCCATTATAACATGCTAACTTACATTATAACATTCTAACATAAATTCTAACATTCTAATATACATTCTAACATCCATTATAACATTCTAACATCCATTCTAACATTCTAATATACATTCTAACATCCATTATAACATCAAAACATCCATTTTAACATTCTAATATATATTATAACATCCATTATAATATTCTAACATCCATTATAACAGTCTAACATCCATTATAATATTCTAATATACATTCTAACATCCATTATATCATTCTAAAATACACTAAAACATTCTAATATACATTCTAACATGCATTCTAACATACATTATAACATTCTAGTATACATTATAACATCCATTATAACATTCTAACATATATTATAACATTGTAACATCCATAATAACATTCTAACATACATTATAACATTCTAATATACATTCTAAAATACATTATAACATTCTAACATACATTCTAACATTCTAATATACATTCTAAAATCAATGATAACATTCTAACATCCATTTTTACATTCTAATATACATTATAACATCCATTATAATATTCTAACATCCATTATAACATTCTTACATCCATTATAACATTCTAATATACATTCTTACATCCATTATAACATTCTAACATACATTATAACATTCTAAAATACACTATAACATTCTAATAAACATTCTAGCATGCATTCTAACATACATTATAACATTCTAAAATACATTATAACATCCATTATAACATTATAACATCCATTCTAACATTCTAATATACATTAAAGCATCCATTCTAACATTCTAACATCAATTCTAACTTCCATTCTAACATTCTAAAATCCATAATAACATTCTAACATACAAAATAACATTCTAATATACATTCTAACATCCATTCTAACATTATAACATCAATTATAACATTCTAATATACATTATAACATTCTAATAGACATTATAACATCCATTATAACATTCTAACATACATGATAACATTCTAATATACATTCTAATATCCATTTTAACATTCTAACATACATTATAACATTCTAATATACATTCTAACATCCATTATAACAATCTAATATACATTCTAACATCCATTATAACATTCTAACATACATTCTAACAATCTATTATACATTCTAACATCCATTCTAACATTCTAAAATACATTATAACATTCTAATATACATTCTAACATACATTATAACATTCTAGTAAAAATCATTATAACATCCATTATAACATTCTAACATACATTATAACATTGTAACATACATTATAACATTCTAATATACATTCAAACATCCATTATAACATTCTAACATACATTACAACAATCTAATATACATTATAACATCCATTATAACATGCTAACATACATTAAAACATTCTAACATAAATTCTAACATTCTAATATACATTCTAACATCCATTCTAACATTCTAACATCCATTCTAACATTCTAATATACATTCTAACATCCATTATAACATCAAAACATCCATTTTAACAATCTAATATATATTATAACATCCATTGTAATATTCTAACATCCTTTATAATATTCTAATAGACATTCTAACATCCATTATAACATTCTAAAATACACTATAACATTCTAATATACATTCTAACATGCATTCTAACATACATTATAACATTCTAATATACAATATAACATCCATTATAACATTATAACATCCATTCTAACATTCTAATATACATTAAAACATCAATTCTAACATTCTAACATCAATTCTAACTTCCATTCTATCATTCTAAAATCCATAATAACTTTCTAACATACATTATAACATTCTAATATACATTCTAACATCCATTCTAACATTCTAACATCCATTATAACATTCTAATAGACATTATAACATCCATTATAACAATATTACATGCATGATAACATTCTAATATACATTCTAATATCCATTTTAACATTCTAACATACATTATAACATTCTAATATACATTCTAACATCCATTATAACATTCTAACATACATTATAACAATCTATTATACATTCTAACATCCATTATAACATTCTAAAATACATTATAACATTCTAATATACATTCTATCATACATTATAACATTCTAGTATACATTCTAACATCCATTATAACATTCTAACATACATTATATCATTGTAACATACATTATAACATTCTAATATACATTCTAACATCCATTATAACATTCTAACATACATTATAACAATCTAAAATTCATTCTAACATCCTTTACAACATTCTAACATACATTATAACTTTCTAATATACATTCTAAAATCCATTATAACATTCTAACATCCATAATAACATTCCAACATACATTCTAACATTCTAATATACATTCTAACATCCATTGTAACATTCTAACATACATTCTAACATTCTAATATACATTCTAAAATCAATTATAACATTCTAACATCCATTTTTACATTCTAATATACATTATAACATCCATTATAATATTCTAACATCCATTATAACATTCTTACATCCATTATAACATTCTAATATACATTCTAACATGCATTCTAACATACATTATAACATTCTAATATACAATATAACATCCATTATAACATTATAACATCCATTCTAACATTCTAATATACATTAAAACATCAATTCTAACATTGTAACATCAATTCTAACTTCCATTCTATCATTCTAAAATCCATAATAACATTCTAACATACATTATAACATTCTAATATACATTCTAACATCCATAATAACATTCTAACATACATTCTTACATTCTAACATAAATTCTAACATTCTAATATACATTCAATCATCCATTATAACATTCAAATATACATTCTAACATCCATTATAACATTCTATCATACATTATAACAATCTAATATACATTCTAACATCCATTATAACATTCTAACATACATTATAACATTCTAATATACATTCTAACATACATAATAAAATTCTAGTATACATTATAACATCCATTCTAACATTCTAACATATATTATAACATTGTAACATCCATAATAACATTCTAACATACATTATAACATTCTAATATACATTCTAACATACATTTTAAAATTCTAACATCCATAATAACATTCTAACATACATTCTAACATTCTAATATACATTGTAACATCATTTCTAACATTCTAACATACATTCTAACATTCTAATATACATTCTAACATCCATTATAACATTCTAACATACATTATAACATTCTAAAATACATTCTAACATCCATTATATCATTCTAACATCCATAATAACATTCTAACATAGATTCTAACAATCTAATATACATTCTAACATCCATAATAACATTCTAACATACATTCTAACATTCTAATATACTTTCTAACATCCTTTAAAACATTCAAATATACATTCTAACATCCATTATAACATTCTAACATACATTAAAACATTCTAATATACATTCTAACATACATTATATAATTCTATCTTCCATGATAACATTCTAACATACATTCTAACATTCTAATATACATTGTAACATCCTTTATAAAATTCTAACATACATTCTAACATTCTAATATACATTCTAACATCCATTATAACTTTCTTACATACATTATAACATTCTAATATACATTCTAACATCCATATATCATTCTAACATCCTTTATAACATTCTAACATAGATTCTAACATTCTAATATACATTCTAACATCCATAATAACATTCTAACATACATTCTAACATTCTAACATACATTCTAACATTCTAATATACATTCAATCATCCATTATAACATTCAAATATACATTCTAACATCCATTATAACATTCTAACATACATTATAACAATATATTATACATTCTAACATCCATTATAACATTCTAAAATACATTATAACATTCTAATATACATTCTATCATACATTATAACATTCTAGTATACATTCTAACATCCATTATAACATTCTAACATACATTATATCATTGTAACATACATTATAACATTCTAATATACATTCTAACATCCATTATAACATTCTAACATACATTATAACAATCTAAAATACATTCTAACATCCTTTATAACATTCTAACATACATTATAACTTTCTAATATACATTCTAAAATCCATTATAACATTCTAACATCCATAATAACATTCTAACATACATTCTAACATTCTAATATACATTCTAACATCCATTGTAACATTCTATCATACATTCTTACATTCTAATATACATTCTAAAATCAATTATAACATTCTAACATCCATTTTTACATTCTAATATACATTATAACATCCATTATAATATTCTAACATCCATTATAACATTCTTACATCCATTATAACATTCTAATATACATTCTAACATGCATTCTAACATACATTATAACATTCTAATATACAATATAACATCCATTATAACATTATAACATCCATTCTAACATTCTAATATACATTAAAACATCAATTCTAACATTCTAACATCAATTCTAACTTCCATTCTATCATTCTAAAATCCATAATAACATTCTAACATACATTATAACATTCTAATATACATTCTAACATCCATAATAACATTCTAACATACATTCTTACATTCTAACATAAATTCTAACATTCTAATATACATTCAATCATCCATTATAACATTCAAATATACATTCTAACATCCATTATAACATTCTATCATACATTATAACAATCTAATATACATTCTAACATCCATTATAACATTCTAACATACATTCTAACATTCTAATATACATTCTAACATACATTATAACATTCTAGTATACATTATAACATCCATTCTAACATTCTAACATACATTCTAACATTCTAATATACATTGTAACATCATTTCTAACATTCTAACATACATTCTAACATTCTAATATACATTCTAACATCCATTATAACATTCTAACATACATTATAACATTCTAAAATACATTCTAACATCCATTATATCATTCTAACATCCATAATAACATTCTAACATAGATTCTAACAATCTAATATACATTCTAACATCCATAATAACATTCTAACATACATTCTAACATTCTAATATACTTTCTAACATCCTTTAAAACATTCAAATATACATTCTAACATCCATTATAACATTCTAACATACATTAAAACATTCTATTATACATTCTAACATACATTATATAATTCTATCTTCCATGATAACATTCTAACATACATTCTAACATTCTAATATACATTGTAACATCCTTTATAAAATTCTAACATACATTCTAACATTCTAATATACATTCTAACATCCATTATAACTTTCTAACATACATTATAACATTCTAATATACATTCTAACATCCATATATCATTCTAACATCCTTTATAACATTCTAACATAGATTCTAACATTCTAATATACATTCTAACATCCATAATAGCATTCTAACATACATTCTAACATTCTAAAATACATTCTAACATTCTAATATACATTCAATCATCCATTATAACATTCAAATATACATTCTAACATCCATTATAACATTCTAACATACATTATAACAATCTATTATACATTCTAACATCCATTATAACATTCTAAAATACATTATAACATTCTAATATACATTCTATCATACATTATAACATTCTAGTATACATTCTAACATCCATTATAACATTCTAACATACATTATATCATTGTAACATACATTATAACATTCTAATATACATTCTAACATCCATTATAACATTCTAACATACATTATAACAATCTAAAATACATTCTAACATCCTTTATAACATTCTAACATACATTATAACTTTCTAATATACATTCTAAAATCCATTATAACATTCTAACATCCATAATAACATTCTAACATACATTCTAACATTCTAATATACATTCTAACATCCATTGTAACATTCTAACATACATTCTAACATTCTAATATACATTCTAAAATCAATTATAACATTCTAACATCCATTTTTACATTCTAATATACATTATAACATCCATTATAATATTCTAACATCCATTATAACATTCTTACATCCATTATAACATTCTAATATACATTCTAACATGCATTCTAACATACATTATAACATTCTAATATACAATATAACATCCATTCTATCATTCTAAAATCCATAATAACATTCTAACATACATTATAACATTCTAATATACATTCTAACATCCATAATAACATTCTAACATACATTCTTACATTCTAACATAAATTCTAACATTCTAATATACATTCAATCATCCATTATAACATTCAAATATACATTCTAACATCCATTATAACATTCTATCATACATTATAACAATCTAATATACAATCTAACATCCATTATAACATTCTAACATACATTATAACATTCTAATATACATTCTAACATACATTATAACATTCTAGTATACATTATAACATCCATTCTAACATTCTAACATATATTATAACATTGTAACATCCATAATAACATTCTAACATACATTATAACATTCTAATATACATTCTAACATACATTTTAAAATTCTAACATCCATAATAACATTCTAACATACATTCTAACATTCTAATATACATTGTAACATCATTTCTAACATTCTAACATACATTCTAACATTCTAATATACATTCTAACATCCATTATAACATTCTAACATACATTATAACATTCTAAAATACATTCTAACATCCAGTATATCATTCTAACATCCATAATAACATTCTAACATAGATTCTAACAATCTAATATACATTCTAACATCCATAATAACATTCTAACATACATTCTAACATTCTAATATACTTTCTAACATCCTTTAAAACATTCAAATATACATTCTAACATCCATTATAACATTCTAACATACATTAAAACATTCTAATATACATTCTAACATACATTATATAATTCTATCTTCCATGATAACATTCTAACATACATTCTAACATTCTAATATACATTGTAACATCCTTTATAAAATTCTAACATACATTCTAACATTCTAATATACATTCTAACATCCATTATAACTTTCTAACATACATTATAACATTCTAATATACATTCTAACATCCATATATCATTCTAACATCCTTTATAACATTCTAACATAGATTCTAACATTCTAATATACATTCTAACATCCATAATAACATTCTAACATACATTCTAACATTCTAACATACATTCTAACATTCTAATATACATTCAATCATCCATTATAACATTCAAATATACATTCTAACATCCATTATAACATTCTATCATACATTATAACAATCTAATATACATTCTAACATCCATTATAACATTCTAACATACATTATTACATTCTAATATACATTCTAACATACATTATAACATTCTAGTATACATTATAACATCCATTATAACATTCTAACATATATTATAACATTGTAACATCCATAATAACATTCTAACATACATTATAACATTCTAATATACATTCTAACATACATTATAAAATTCTAACATCCATAATAACATTCTAACATACATTCTAACATTCTAATATACATTGTAACATCCTTTCTAACATTCTAACATACATTCTAACATTCTAATATACATTCTAACATCCATTCTAACATTCTAACATACATAATAACATTCTAAAATACATTCTAACATCCATTATATCATTCTAACATACATTATAACATTCTAAAATACATTCTAACATCCATTATATCATTCTAACATCCATAATAACATTCTAACATAGATTCTAACAATCTAATATACATTCTAACATCCATAATAACATTCTAACATACATTCTAACATTCTAATATACTTTCTAACATCCTTTAAAACATTCAAATATACATTCTAACATCCATTATAACATTCTAACATACATTAAAACATTCTATTATACATTCTAACATACATTATATAATTCTATCTTCCATGATAACATTCTAACATACATTCTAACATTCTAATATACATTGTAACATCCTTTATAAAATTCTAACATACATTCTAACATTCTAATATACATTCTAACATCCATTATAACTTTCTAACATACATTATAACATTCTAATATACATTCTAACATCCATATATCATTCTAACATCCTTTATAACATTCTAACATAGATTCTAACATTCTAATATACATTTTAACATCCATAATAACATTCTAACATACATTCTAACATTCTAACATACATTCTAACATTCTAATATACATTCAATCATCCATTATAACATTCAAATATACATTCTAACATCCATTATAACATTCTAACATACATTATAACAATCTATTATACATTCTAATATCCATTATAACATTCTAAAATACATTATAACATTCTAATATACATTCTATCATACATTATAACATTCTAGTATACATTCTAACATCCATTATAACATTCTAACATACATTATATCATTGTAACATACATTATAACATTCTAATATACATTCTAACATCCATTATAACATTCTAACATACATTATAACAATCTAAAATACATTCTAACATCCTTTATAACATTCTAACATACATTATAACTTTCTAATATACATTCTAAAATCCATTATAACATTCTAACATCCATAATAACATTCTAACATACATTCTAACATTCTAATATACATTCTAACATCCATTGTAACATTCTAACATACATTCTAACATTCTAATATACATTCTAAAATCAATTATAACATTCTAACATCCATTTTTACATTCTAATATACATTATAACATCCATTATAATATTCTAACATCCATTATAACATTCTTACATCCATTATAACATTCTAATATACATTCTAACATGCATTCGAACATACATTATAACATTCTAATATACAATATAACATCCATTCTATCATTCTAAAATCCATAATAACATTCTAACATACATTATAACATTCTAATATACATTCTAACATCCATAATAACATTCTAACATACATTCTTACATTCTAACATAAATTCTAACATTCTAATATACATTCAATCATCCATTATAACATTCAAATATACATTCTAACATCCATTATAACATTCTATCATACATTATAACAATCTAATATACAATCTAACATCCATTATAACATTCTAACATACATTATAACATTCTAATATACATTCTAACATACATTATAACATTCTAGTATACATTATAACATCCATTCTAACATTCTAACATATATTATAACATTGTAACATCCATAATAACATTCTAACATACATTATAACATTCTAATATACATTCTAACATACATTTTAAAATTCTAACATCCATAATAACATTCTAACATACATTCTAACATTCTAATATACATTGTAACATCATTTCTAACATTCTAACATACATTCTAACATTCTAATATACATTCTAACATCCATTATAACATTCTAACATACATTATAACATTCTAAAATACATTCTAACATCCATTATATCATTCTAACATCCATAATAACATTCTAACATAGATTCTAACAATCTAATATACATTCTAACATCCATAATAACATTCTAACATACATTCTAACATTCTAATATACTTTCTAACATCCTTTAAAACATTCAAATATACATTCTAACATCCATTATAACATTCTAACATACATTAAAACATTCTAATATACATTCTAACATACATTATATAATTCTATCTTCCATGATAACATTCTAACATACATTCTAACATTCTAATATACATTGTAACATCCTTTATAAAATTCTAACATACATTCTAACATTCTAATATACATTCTAACATCCATTATAACTTTCTAACATACATTATAACATTCTAATATACATTCTAACATCCATATATCATTCTAACATCCTTTATAACATTCTAACATAGATTCTAACATTCTAATATACATTCTAACATCCATAATAACATTCTAACATACATTCTAACATTCTAACATACATTCTAACATTCTAATATACATTCAATCATCCATTATAACATTCAAATATACATTCTAACATCCATTATAACATTCTATCATACATTATAACAATCTAATATACATTCTAACATCCATTATAACATTCTAACATACATTATTACATTCTAATATACATTCTAACATACATTATAACATTCTAGTATACATTATAACATCCATTATAACATTCTAACATATATTATAACATTGTAACATCCATAATAACATTCTAACATACATTATAACATTCTAATATACATTCTAACATACATTATAAAATTCTAACATCCATAATAACATTCTAACATACATTCTAACATTCTAATATACATTGTAACATCCTTTCTAACATTCTAACATACATTCTAACATTCTAATATACATTCTAACATCCATTCTAACATTCTAACATACATTATAACATTCTAAAATACATTCTAACATCCATTATATCATTCTAACATACATTATAACATTCTAAAATACATTCTAACATCCATTATATCATTCTAACATCCATAATAACATTCTAACATAGATTCTAACAATCTAATATACATTCTAACATCCATAATAACATTCTAACATACATTCTAACATTCTAATATACTTTCTAACATCCTTTAAAACATTCAAATATACATTCTAACATCCATTATAACATTCTAACATACATTAAAACATTCTATTATACATTCTAACATACATTATATAATTCTATCTTCCATGATAACATTCTAACATACATTCTAACATTCTAATATACATTGTAACATCCTTTATAACATTCTAACATACATTCTAACATTCTAATATACATTCTAACATCCATTCTAACATTCTAACATACATTATAACATTCTAAAATACATTCTAACATCCATTATATCATTCTAACATACATTATAACATTCTAAAATACATTCTAACATCCATTATATCATTCTAACATCCATAATAACATTCTAACATAGATTCTAACAATCTAATATACATTCTAACATCCATAATAACATTCTAACATACATTCTAACATTCTAATATACTTTCTAACATCCTTTAAAACATTCAAATATACATTCTAACATCCATTATAACATTCTAACATACATTAAAACATTCTATTATACATTCTAACATACATTATATAATTCTATCTTCCATGATAACATTCTAACATACATTCTAACATTCTAATATACATTGTAACATCCTTTATAAAATTCTAACATACATTCTAACATTCTAATATACATTCTAACATCCATTATAACTTTCTAACATACATTATAACATTCTAATATACATTCTAACATCCATATATCATTCTAACATCCTTTATAACATTCTAACATAGATTCTAACATTCTAATATACATTCTAACATCCATAATAACATTCTAACATACATTCTAACATTCTAACATACATTCTAACATTCTAATATACATTCAATCATCCATTATAACATTCAAATATACATTCTAACATCCATTATAACATTCTAACATACATTATAACAATCTATTATACATTCTAACATCCATTATAACATTCTAAAATACATTATAACATTCTAATATACATTCTATCATACATTATAACATTCTAGTATACATTCTAACATCCATTATAACATTCTAACATACATTATATCATTGTAACATACATTATAACATTCTAATATACATTCTAACATCCATTATAACATTCTAACATACATTATAACAATCTAAAATACATTCTAACATCCTTTATAACATTCTAACATACATTATAACTTTCTAATATACATTCTAAAATCCATTATAACATTCTAACATCCATAATAACATTCTAACATACATTCTAACATTCTAATATACATTCTAACATCCATTGTAACATTCTAACATACATTCTAACATTCTAATATACATTCTAAAATCAATTATAACATTCTAACATCCATTTTTACATTCTAATATACATTATAACATCCATTATAATATTCTAACATCCATTATAACATTCTTACATCCATTATAACATTCTAATATACATTCTAACATGCATTCTAACATACATTATAACATTCTAATATACAATATAACATCCATTCTATCATTCTAAAATCCATAATAACATTCTAACATACATTATAACATTCTAATATACATTCTAACATCCATAATAACATTCTAACATACATTCTTACATTCTAACATAAATTCTAACATTCGTAATATACATTCAATCATCCATTATAACATTCAAATATACATTCTAACATCCATTATAACATTCTATCATACATTATAACAATCTAATATACAATCTAACATCCATTATAACATTCTAACATACATTATAACATTCTAATATACATTCTAACATACATTATAACATTCTAGTATACATTATAACATCCATTCTAACATTCTAACATATATTATAACATTGTAACATCCATAATAACATTCTAACATACATTATAACATTCTAATATACATTCTAACATCCATTATAACTTTCTAACATACATTATAACATTCTAATATACATTCTAACATCCATATATCATTCTAACATCCTTTATAACATTCTAACATAGATTCTAACATTCTAATATACATTCTAACATCCATAATAACATTCTAACATACATTCTAACATTCTAACATACATTCTAACATTCTAATATACATTCAATCATCCATTATAACATTCAAATATACATTCTAACATCCATTATAACATTCTATCATACATTATAACAATCTAATATACATTCTAACATCCATTATAACATTCTAACATACATTATTACATTCTAATATACATTCTAACATACATTATAACATTCTAGTATACATTATAACATCCATTATAACATTCTAACATATATTATAACATTGTAACATCCATAATAACATTCTAACATACATTATAACATTCTAATATACATTCTAACATACATTATAAAATTCTAACATCCATAATAACATTCTAACATACATTCTAACATTCTAATATACATTGTAACATCCTTTCTAACATTCTAACATACATTCTAACATTCTAATATACATTCTAACATCCATTCTAACATTCTAACATACATTATAACATTCTAAAATACATTCTAACATCCATTATATCATTCTAACATACATTATAACATTCTAAAATACATTCTAACATCCATTATATCATTCTAACATCCATAATAACATTCTAACATAGATTCTAACAATCTAATATACATTCTAACATCCATAATAACATTCTAACATACATTCAAACATTCTAATATACTTTCTAACATCCTTTAAAACATTCAAATATACATTCTAACATCCATTATAACATTCTAAAATACATTAAAACATTCTATTATACATTCTAACATACATTATATAATTCTATCTTCCATGATAACATTCTAACATACATTCTAACATTCTAATATACATTGTAACATCCTTTATAAAATTCTAACATACATTCTAACATTCTAATATACATTCTAACATCCATTATAACTTTCTAACATACATTATAACATTCTAATATACATTCTAACATCCATATATCATTCTAACATCCTTTATAACATTCTAACATAGATTCTAACATTCTAATATACATTCTAACATCCATAATAACATTCTAACATACATTCTAACATTCTAACATACATTCTAACATTCTAATATACATTCAATCATCCATTATAACATTCAAATATACATTCTAACATCCATTTTTACATTCTAATATACATTATAACATCCATTATAATATTCTAACATCCATTATAACATTCTTACATCCATTATAACATTCTAATATACATTCTAACATGCATTCTAACATACATTATAACATTCTAATATACAATATAACATCCATTCTATCATTCTAAAATCCATAATAACATTCTAACATACATTATAACATTCTAATATACATTCTAACATCCATAATAACATTCTAACATACATTCTTACATTCTAACATAAATTCTAACATTCTAATATACATTCAATCATCCATTATAACATTCAAATATACATTCTAACATCCATTATAACATTCTATCATACATTATAACAATCTAATATACAATCTAACATCCATTATAACATTCTAACATACATTATAACATTCTAATATACATTCTAACATACATTATAACATTCTAGTATACATTATATCATCCATTCTAACATTCTAACATATATTATAACATTGTAACATCCATAATAACATTCTAACATACATTATAACATTCTAATATACATTCTAACATACATTTTAAAATTCTAACATCCATAATAACATTCTAACATACATTCTAACATTCTAATATACATTGTAACATCATTTCTAACATTCTAACATACATTCTAACATTCTAATATACATTCTAACATCCATTATAACATTCTAACATACATTATAACATTCTAAAATACATTCTAACATCCATTATATCATTCTAACATCCATAATAACATTCTAACATAGATTCTAACTATCTAATATACATTCTAACATCCATAATAACATTCTAACATACATTCTAACATTCTAATATACTTTCTAACATCCTTTAAAACATTCAAATATACATTCTAACATCCATTATAACATTCTAACATACATTAAAACATTCTAATATACATTCTAACATACATTATATAATTCTATCTTCCATGATAACATTCTAACATACATTCTAACATTCTAATATACATTGTAACATCCTTTATAAAATTCTAACATACATTCTAACATTCTAATATACATTCTAACATCCATTATAACTTTCTAACATACATTATAACATTCTAATATACATTCTAACATCCATATATCATTCTAACATCCTTTATAACATTCTAACATAGATTCTAACATTCTAATATACATTCTAACATCCATAATAACATTCTAACATACATTCTAACATTCTAACATACATTCTAACATTCTAATATACATTCAACCATCCATTATAACATTCAAATATACATTCTAACATCCATTATAACATTCTATCATACATTATAACAATCTAATATACATTCTAACATCCATTATAACATTCTAACATACATTATTACATTCTAATATACATTCTAACATACATTATAACATTCTAGTATACATTATAACATCCATTATAACATTCTAACATATATTATAACATTGTAACATCCATAATAACATTCTAACATACATTATAACATTTTAATATACATTCTAACATACATTATAAAATTCTAACATCCATAATAACATTCTAACATACATTCTAACATTCTAATATACATTGTAACATCCTTTCTAACATTCTAACATACATTCTAACATTCTAATATACATTCTAACATCCATTCTAACATTCTAACATACATTATAACATTCTAAAATACATTCTAACATCCATTATATCATTCTAACATCCATAATAACATTCTAACATAGATTCTAACAATCTAATATACATTCTAACATCCATAATAACATTCTAACATACATTCTAACATTCTAATATACTTTCTAACATCCTTTAAAACATTCAAATATACATTCTAACATCCATTATAACATTCTAATATACATTATAACATTCTAATATACATTCTAACATCCATTATAACATGCTAACATACATTATAACATTCTAGTATACATTCTAACATCCATTATAACATTCTAACATACATTATAACATTCTAATATACATTCTAACATCCATTATAACATTCTAACATACATTACAACAATCTAATATACATTATAACATCAATTATAACATGCTAACATACATTATAACATTCTAACATACATTCTAATATACATTCTAACATCCATTATAACATTCTAACATCCATTATAATATTCTAATATACATTCTAACATCCATTATAACATTCTAAAATACACTATAACATTCTTATATACATTCTAACATCCATTATAACATTATAACATCCATTCTAACATTCTAATATACATTCTAACATTCATTATAACATTCTAACATCCATTCTAACATTCTAATATACATTCTAACATCCATTATAACATCAAAACATCCATTTTAACATTCTAATATACATTCTAACATCCATTATATCATTCTAACATCCATAATAACATTATAACATACATTACAACAATCTAATATCAATTATAACATCCATTATAACATGTTAACTTACATTATAACATTCTAACATACATTCTAAAGTTCTAATATACATTCTAACATCCATTATAACATTCTAACATCCATTCTAACATTCTAATATACATTCTAACATCCATTATAACATCAAAACATCCATTTTAACATTCTAATATATATTATAACATCCATTATAATATTCTAACATCCATTATAACAGTCTAACATCCATTATAATATTCTAATTTACAATCTAACATCCATTATATCATTCTAAAATACACTAAAACATTCTAATATACATTCTAACATGCATTCTAACATAAATTATAACATTCTAATATACATTATAACATCCATTATAACATTATAACATCCATTCTAACATTCTAATATACATTAAAACATACATTCTAACATTCTAATATCCATTGTAACATCCATTATAACATTCTAACATACATTCTAACATTCTAATATACATTCTAACATCCATTATAACTTTCTAACATACTTTATATCATTCTAATATACATTCTAACATCCATTATATCATTCTAACATCCATAATAACATTATAACATACATTACAACAATCTAATATCAATTATAACATCCATTATAACATATTAACTTACATTATAACATTCTAACATACATTCTAACGTTCTAATATACATTCTAACATCCATTATAACATTCTAACATCCATTCTAACATTCTAATATACATTCTAACATCCATTATAACATCAAAACATCCATTTTAACATTCTAATATATATTATAACATCCATTATAATATTCTAACATCCATTATAACAGTCTAACATCCATTATAATATTCTAATTTACATTCTAACATCCATTATATCATTCTAAAATACACTAAAACATTCTAATATACATTCTAACATGCATTCTAACATAAATTATAACATTCTCATATACATTATAACATCCATTATAACATTATAACATCCATTCTAACATTCTAATATACATTAAAACATACATTCTAACATTCTAATATACATTGTAACATCCATTATAACATTCTAACATACATTCTAACATTCTAATATACATTCTAACATCCATTATAACTTTCTAACATAATTTATATCATTCTAATATACATTCTAACATCCATTATATCATTCTAACATCCATAATAACATTATAACATACATTACAACAAACTAATATAAATTATAACATCCATTATAACATGCTAACTTACATTATAACATTCTAACATAAATTCTAACATTCTAATATACATTCTAACATCCATTATAACATTCTAACATCCATTCTAACATTCTAATATACATTCTAACATCCATTATAACATCAAAACATCCATTTTAACATTCTAATATATATTATAACATCCATTATAATATTCTAACATCCATTATAACAGTCTAACATCCATTATAATATTCTAATATACATTCTAACATCCATTATATCATTCTAAAATACACTAAAACATTCTAATATACATTCTAACATGCATTCTAACATACATTATAACATTCTAATATACATTATAACATCCATTCTAACATTATAACATCCATTCTAACATTCTAATATACATTAAAACATACATTCTAACATTGTAACATCAATTCTAATTTCCATTCTAACATTCTAAAATCCATAATAACACTATAACATACATTGTAATTTTCTAATATACATACTAACATCCATTCTAACATTCTAACATCCATTATAACATTCTAATATACATTATAAGATTCTAATAGACATTATAACATCCATTATAACATTATAACATACATGATAACATTCTAACATACATTATAACATTCTAATATGCATTCTAACATACATTATAACATTCTAGTATATATTATAACATCCATTTTAACATTCTAACATACATTATAACATTGTAACATCCATAATAACATTCTAACATACATTAAAACATTCTAATAAACATTCTAACATATATTATAAAATTCTAACTTCCATAATAACATTCTAACATACATTCAAACATTCTAATATACATTGTAACATCCTTTATGAAATTCTAACATACATTCTAACATTCTAATATACATTCTAACATCCATTATATCATTCTAACATCCATAATAACATTCTAACATAGATTCTAACATTCTAATATACATTGTAACATCCTTTATAAAATTCTAACATACATTCTAACATTCTAATATACATTCTAACATCCATTATAACTTTCTAACATACATTATAACATTCTAATATACATTCTAACATCCATTATATCATTCTAACATCCTTTATAACATTCTAACATAGATTCTAACATTCTAATATACATTCTAACATCCATAATAACATTCTAACATACATTCTAACATTCTAACATACATTCTAACATTCTAATATACATTCAATCATCCATTATAACATTCATATATACATTCTAACATCCATTATAACATTCTATCATACATTATAACAATCTAATATACATTCTAACATCCATTATAACATTCTAACATACATTATAACATTCTAATATACATTCTAACATACATTATAACATTCTAGTATACATTATAACATCCATTATAACATTCTAACATATATTATAACATTGTAACATCCATAATAACATTCTAACATACATTATAACATTCTAATATACATTCTAACATACATTTTAAAATTCTAACATCCATAATAACATTCTAACATACATTCTAACATTCTAATATACATTGTAACATCATTTCTAACATTCTAACATACATTCTAACATTCTAATATACATGCTAACATCCATTATAACATTCTAAAATACATTATAACATTCTAAAATACATTCTAACATCCATTATATCATTCTAACATCCATTATAACATTCTAACATATATTATAACATTGTAACATCCATAATAACATTCTAACATACATTATAACATTCTAATATACATTCTAACATACATTATAAAATTCAAACATCCATAATAACATTCTAACATACATTCTAACATTCTAATATACATTGTAACATCCTTTCTAACATTCTAACATACATTCTAACATTCTAATATACATTCTAACATCCATTCTAACATTCTAACATACATTATAACATTCTAAAATACATTCTAACATCCATTATATCATTCTAACATCCATAATAACATTCTAACATAGATTCTAACAATCTAATATACATTCTAACATCCATAATAACATTCTAACATACATTCTAACATTCTAATATACTTTCTAACATCCTTTAAAACATTCAAATATACATTCTAACATCCATTATAACATTCTAATATACATTCTAACATTCTAATATACATTCTAACATCCATTATAACATTCTAACATACATTATAACATTCTAGTATACATTCTAACATCCATTATAACATTCTAACATACATTATAACATTCTAATATACATTCTAACATCCATTATAACATTCTAACATGCATTACAACAATCTAATATACATTATAACATTAATTATCACATGCTAACATACATTATAACATTCTAACATACATTCTAACATTCTAATATACATTCTAACATCCATTATAACATTCTAACATCCATTATAATATTCTAATATACATTCTAACATCCATTATAACATTCTAAAATACACTATAACATTCTTATATACATTCTAACATCCATTATAACATTATAACATCCATTCTAACATTCTAATATACATTCTAACATTCATTATAACATTCTAACATCCATTCTAACATTCTAATATACATTCTAACATCCATTATAACATCAAAACATCCATTTTAACATTCTAATATACATTCTAACATCCATTATATCATTCTAACATCCATAATAACATTATAACATACATTACAACAATCTAATATCAATTATAACATCCATTATAACATGTTAACTTACATTATAACATTCTAACATACATTCTAACATTCTAATATACATTCTAACATCCATTATAACATTCTAACATCCATTCTAACATTCTAATATACATTCTAACATCCATTATAACATCAAAACATCCATTTTAACATTCTAATATATATTATAACATCCATTATAATATTCTAACATCCATTATAACAGTCTAACATCCATTATAATATTCTAATTTACATTCTAACATCCATTATATCCTTCTAAAATAAATTAAAACATTCTAATATACATTCTAACATGCATTCTAACATAAATTATAACATTCTAATATACATTATAACATCCATTATAACATTATAACATCCATTCTAACATTCTAATATACATTAAAACATACATTCTAACATTCTAATATACATTGTAACATCCATTATAACATTCTAACATACATTCTAACATTCTAATATACATTCTAACATCCATTATAACTTTCTAACATACTTTATATCATTCTAATATACATTCTAACATCCATTATATCATTCTAACATCCATAATAACATTATAACATACATTACAACAATCTAATATAAATTATAACATCCATTATAACATGCTAACTTACATTATAACATTCTAACATAAATTCTAACATTCTAATATACATTCTAACATCCATTATAACATTCTAACATCCATTCTAACATTCTAATATACATTCTAACATCCATTATAACATCAAAACATCCATTTTAACATTCTAATATATATTATAACATCCATTATAATATTCTAACATCCATTATAACAGTCTAACATCCATTATAATATTCTAATATACATTCTAACATCCATTATATCATTCTAAAATACACTAAAACATTCTAATATACATTCTAACATGCATTCTAACATACATTATAACATTCTAATATACATTATAACATCCATTCTAACATTATAACATCCATTCTAACATTCTAATATACATTAAAACATACATTCTAACATTGTAACATCAATTCTAATTTCCATTCTAACATTCTAAAATCCATAATAACACTATAACATACATTGTAATTTTCTAATATACATACTAACATCCATTCTAACATTCTAACATCCATTATAACATTCTAATATACATTATAAGATTCTAATAGACATTATAACATCCATTATAACATTATAACATACATGATAACATTCTAACATACATTATAACATTCTAATATGCATTCTAACATACATTATAACATTCTAGTATATATTATAACATCCATTATAACATTCTAACATACATTATAACATTGTAACATCCATAATAACATTCTAACATACATTAAAACATTCTAATATACATTCTAACATATATTATAAAATTCTAACTTCCATAATAACATTCTAACATACATTCAAACATTCTAATATACATTGTAACATCCTTTATAAAATTCTAACATACATTCTAACATTCTAATATACATTCTAACATCCATTATATCATTCTAACATCCATAATAACATTCTAACATAGATTCTAACATTCTAATATACATTGTAACATCCTTTATAAAATTCTAACATACATTCTAACATTCTAATATACATTCTAACATCCATTATAACTTTCTAACATACATTATAACATTCTAATATACATTCTAACATCCATTATATCATTCTAACATCCTTTATAACATTCTAACATATATTCTAACATTCTAATATACATTCTAACATCCATAATAACATTCTAACATACATTCTAACATTCTAACATACATTCTAACATTCTAATATACATTCAATCATCCATTATAACATTCAAATATACATTCTAACATCCATTATAACATTCTATCATACATTATAACAATCTAATATACATTCTAACATCCATTATAACATTCTAATATACATTATAACATTCTAATATACATTCTAACATACATTATAACATTCTAGTATACATTATAACATCCATTATAACATTCTAACATATATTATATCATTGTAACATCCATAGTAACATTCTAACATACATTATAACATTCTAATATACATTCTAACATACATTTTAAAATTCTAACATCCATTATAACATTCTAACATACATTCTAACATTCTAATATACATTGTAACATCATTTCTAACATTCTAACATACATTCTAACATTCTAATATACATGCTAACATCCATTATAACATTCTAACATACATTATAACATTCTAAAATACATTCTAACATCCATTATATCATTCTAACATCCATTCTAACATTCTAACATATATTATAACATTGTAACATCCATAATAACATTCTAACATACATTATAACATTCTAATATACATTCTAACATACAATATAAAATTCTAACATCCATAATAACATTCTAACATACATTCTAACATTCTAATATACATTGTAACATCCTTTCTAACATTCTAACATACATTCTAACATTCTAATATACATTCTAACATCCATTCTAACATTCTAACATACATTATAACATTCTAAAATACATTCTAACATCCATTATATCATTCTAACATCCATAATAACATTCTAACATAGATTCTAACAATCTAATATACATTCTAACATCCATAATAACATTCTAACATACATTTTAACATTCTAATATACTTTCTAACATCCTTTAAAACATTCAAATATACATTCTAACATCCATTATAACATTCTAATATACATTATAACATTCTAATATACATTCTAACATCCATTATAACATTCTAACATACATTATAACATTCTAGTATACATTCTAACATCCATTATAACATTCTAACATACATTATAACATTCTAATATACATTCTAACATCCATTATAACATTCTAACATACATTACAACAATCTAATATACATTATAACATAAATTATAACATGCTAACATACATTATAACATTCTAACATACATTCTAACATTCTAATATACATTCTAACATCCATTATAACATTCTAACATCCATTATAATATTCTAATATACATTCTAACATCCATTATAACATTCTAAAATACACTATAACATTCTTATATACATTCTAACATCCATTATAACATTATAACATCCATTCTAACATTCTAATATACATTCTAACATTCATTATAACATTCTAACATCCATTCTAACATTCTAATATACATTCTAACATCCATTATAACATCAAAACATCCATTTTAACATTCTAATATACATTAAAACATACATACTAACATTCTAATATACATTCTAACATCCATTATAACTTTCTAACATACTTTATATCATTCTAATATACATTCTAACATCCATTATATCATTCTAACATCCATAATAACATTATAACATACATTTCAACAATCTAATATAAATTATAACATCCATTATAACATGCTAACTTACATTATAACATTCTAACATAAATTCAAACATTCTAATGTACATTCTAACATCCATTATAACATTCTAACATCCATTCTAACATTCTAATATACATTCTAACATCCATTATAACATCAAAACATCCATTTTAACATTCTAATATATATTATAACATCCATTATAATATTCTAACATCCATTATAACAGTCTAACATCCATTATAATATTCTAATATACATTCTAACATCCATTATATCATTCTAAAATACACTAAAACATTCTAATATACATTCTAACATGCATTCTAACATACATTATAACATTCTAATATACATTATAACATCCATTCTAACATTATAACATCCATTCTAACATTCTAATATACATTAAAACATACATTCTAACATTGTAACATCAATTCTAATTTCCATTCTAACATTCTAAAATCCATAATAACACTATAACATACATTGTAATTTTCTAATATACATACTAACATCCATTCTAACATTCTAACATCCATTATAACATTCTAATATACATTATAAGATTCTAATAGACATTATAACATCCATTATAACATTATAACATACATGATAACATTCTAACATACATTATAACATTCTAATATGCATTCTAACATACATTATAACATTCTAGTATATATTATAACATCCATTATAACATTCTAACATACATTATAACATTGTAACATCCATAATAACATTCTAACATACATTAAATCATTCTAATATACATTCTAACATATATTATAAAATTCTAACTTCCATAATAACATTCTAACATACATTCAAACATTCTAATATACATTGTAACATCCTTTATAAAATTCTAACATACATTCTAACATTCTAATATACATTCTAACATCCATTATATCATTCTAACATCCATAATTAAAATTCTAACATAGATTCTAACATTCTAATATACATTGTAACATCCTTTATAAAATTCTAACATACATTCTAACATTCTAATATACATTCTAACATCCATTATAACTTTCTAACATACATTATAACATTCTAATATACATTCTAACATCCATTATATCATTCTAACATCCTTTATAACATTCTAACATAGATTCTAACATTCTAATATACATTCTAACATCCATAATAACATTCTAACATACATTCTAACATTCTAACATACATTCTAACATTCTAATATACATTCAATCATCCATTATAACATTCATATATACATTCTAACATCCATTATAACATTCTATCATACATTATAACAATCTAATATACATTCTAACATCCATTATAACATTCTAACATACATTATAACATTCTAATATACATTCTAACATACATTATAACATTCTAGTATACATTATAACATCCATTATAACATTCTAACATATATTATAACATTGTAACATCCATAATAACATTCTAACATACATTATAACATTCTAATATACATTCTAACATACATTTTAAAATTCTAACATCCATAATAACATTCTAACATACATTCTAACATTCTAATATACATTGTAACATCATTTCTAACATTCTAACATACATTCTAACATTCTAATATACATGCTAACATCCATTATAACATTCTAACATACATTATAACATTCTAAAATACATTCTAACATCCATTATATCATTCTAACATCCATTATAACATTCTAACATATATTATAACATTGTAACATCCATAATAACATTCTAACATACATTATAACATTCTAATATACATTCTAACATACATTATAAAATTCTAACATCCATAATAACATTCTAACATACATTCTAACATTCTAATATACATTGTAACATCCTTTCTAACATTCTAACATACATTCTAACATTCTAATATACATTCTAACATCCATTCTAATATTCTAACATACATTATAACATTCTAAAATACATTCTAACATCCATTATATCATTCTAACATCCATAATAACATTCTAACATAGATTCTAACAATCTAATATACATTCTAACATCCATAATAACATTCTAACATACATTCTAACATTCTAATATACTTTCTAACATCCTTTAAAACATTCAAATATACATTCTAACATCCATTATAACATTCTAATATACATTATAACATTCTAATATACATTCTAACATCCATTATAACATTCTAACATACATTATAACATTCTAGTATACATTCTAACATCCATTATAACATTCTAACATACATTATAACATTCTAATATACATTCTAACATCCATTATAACATTCTAACATACATTACAACAATCTAATATACATTATAACATTAATTATAACATGCTAACATACATTATAACATTCTAACATACATTCTAACATTCTAATATACATTCTAACATCCATTATAACATTCTAACATCCATTATAATATTCTAATATACATTCTAACATCCATTATAACATTCTAAAATACACTATAACATTCTTATATACATTCTAACATCCATTATAACATTATAACATCCATTCTAACATTCTAATATACATTCTAACATTCATTATAACATTCTAACATCCATTCTAACATTCTAATATACATTCTAACATCCATTATAACATCAAAACATCCATTTTAACATTCTAATATACATTCTAACATCCATTATATCATTCTAACATCCATAATAACATTATAACATACATTACAACAATCTAATATCAATTATAACATCCATTATAACATGTTAACTTACATTATAACATTCTAACATACATTCTAACATTCTAATATACATTCTAACATCCATTATAACATTCTAACATCCATTCTAACATTCTAATATACATTCTAACATCCATTATAACATCAAAACATCCATTTTAACATTCTAATATATATTATAACATCCATTATAATATTCTAACATCCATTATAACAGTCTAACATCCATTATAATATTCTAATTTACATTCTAACATCCATTATATCCTTCTAAAATAAATTAAAACATTCTAATATACATTCTAACATGCATTCTAACATAAATTATAACATTCTAATATACATTATAACATCCATTATAACATTATAACATCCATTCTAACATTCTAATATACATTAAAACATACATTCTAACATTCTAATATACATTGTAACATCCATTATAACATTCTAACATACATTCTAACATTCTAATATACATTCTAACATCCATTATAACTTTCTAACATACTTTATATCATTCTAATATACATTCTAACATCCATTATATCATTCTAACATCCATAATAACATTATAACATACATTACAACAATCTAATATAAATTATAACATCCATTATAACATGCTAACTTACATTATAACATTCTAACATAAATTCTAACAATCTAATATACATTCTAACATCCATTATAACATTCTAACATCCATTCTAACATTCTAATATACATTCTAACATCCATTATAACATCAAAACATCCATTTTAACATTCTAATATATATTATAACATCCATTATAATATTCTAACATCCATTATAACAGTCTAACATCCATTATAATATTCTAATATACATTCTAACATCCATTATATCATTCTAAAATACACTAAAAAATTCTAATATACATTCTAACATGCATTCTAACATACATTATAACATTCTAATATACATTATAACATCCATTCTAACATTATAACATCCATTCTAACATTCTAATATACATTAAAACATACATTCTAACATTGTAACATCAATTCTAATTTCCATTCTAACATTCTAAAATCCATAATAACACTATAACATACATTGTAATTTTCTAATATACATACTAACATCCATTCTAACATTCTAACATCCATTATAACATTCTAATATACATTATAAGATTCTAATAGACATTATAACATCCATTATAACATTATAACATACATGATAACATTCTAACATACATTATAACATTCTAATATGCATTCTAACATACATTATAACATTCTAGTATATATTATAACATCCATTATAACATTCTAACATACATTATAACATTGTAACATCCATAATAACATTCTAACATACATTAAATCATTCTAATATACATTCTAACATATATTATAAAATTCTAACTTCCATAATAACATTCTAACATACATTCAAACATTCTAATATACATTGTAACATCCTTTATAAAATTCTAACATACATTCTAACATTCTAATATACATTCTAACATCCATTATATCATTCTAACATCCATAATAACATTCTAACATAGATTCTAACATTCTAATATACATTGTAACATCCTTTATAAAATTCTAACATACATTCTAACATTCTAATATACATTCTAACATCCATTATAACTTTCTAACATACATTATAACATTCTAATATACATTCTAACATCCATTATATCATTCTAACATCCTTTATAACATTCTAACATAGATTCTAACATTCTAATATACATTCTAACATCCATAATAACATTCTAACATACATTCTAACATTCTAACATACATTCTAACATTCTAATATACATTCAATCATCCATTATAACATTCAAATATACATTCTAACATCCATTATAACATTCTATCATACATTATAACAATCTAATATACATTCTAACATCCATTATAACATTCTAATATACATTATAACATTCTAATATACATTCTAACATACATTATAACATTCTAGTATACATTATAACATCCATTATAACATTCTAACATATATTATAACATTGTAACATCCATAATAACATTCTAATATACATTCTAACATACATTTTAAAATTCTAACATCCATAATAACATTCTAACATACATTCTAACATTCTAATATACATTGTAACATCATTTCTAACATTCTAACATACATTCTAACATTCTAATATACATGCTAACATCCATTATAACATTCTAACATACATTATAACATTCTAAAATACATTCTAACATCCATTATATCATTCTAACATCCATTATAACATTCTAACATATATTATAACATTGTAACATCCATAATAACATTCTAACATACATTATAACATTCTAATATACATTCTAACATACATTATAAAATTCTAACATCCATAATAACATTCTAACATACATTCTAACATTCTAATATACATTGTAACATCCTTTCTAACATTCTAACATACATTCTAACATTCTAATATACATTCTAACATCCATTCTAACATTCTAACATACATTATAACATTCTAAAATACATTCTAACATCCATTATATCATTCTAACATCCATAATAACATTCTAATATACATTCTAACATCCATTATAATATTCTAATATACATTCTAACATCCATTATAACATTCTAAAATACACTATAACATTCTTATATACATTCTAACATCCATTATAACATTATAACATCCATTCTAACTTTCTAATATACATTCTAACATTCATTATAACATTCTAACATCCATTCTAACATTCTAATATACATTCTAACATCCATTATTACATCAAATTATTAACATTCTAATATATATTATAACATCCATTATAATATTCTAAAATCTATTAAAACATTCTAAAATCCATTATAATATTCTAATATACATTCTAACATCCATTAAAACATTCTAAAATACACTTAAACATTCTAATATACATTCTAACATGCATTCTAACATACATTATAACATTCTAATATACATTCTAATATACATTATAATATTCTAGTATACATCATAACATCCATTATAACATTCTAGTATACATCATAACATCCATTATAACATTCTAACAAACATTATAACATTCTAATATTCATTCTAACATACATTATAACATTCTAATATACATTCTAACATACATTATAATATTCTAGTATACATCATAACATCCATTATAACATTCTAGTATAAATGATAACATCCTTTATAACATTCTAACATACATTATAACATTCTAACATCCATAATAACATTCTAACATACATTATAACATTCTAATATACATTCTAACATACATTATAAAATTCTAACATCGATAGTAACATTCTAACATACATTCTAACATTCTAATATACATTGTAACATCCTTTATAACATTCTAACATACATTCTAACATTCTAATATACATTATAACATCCATTATAACATTCTAACAACATTATAACATTCTAATATACATTCTAACATCCATTATATCATTCTAACATCCATAATAACATTCTAACATAGATTCTAACATTCTAATATACATTCTAACATCCATAATAACATTCTAACATCCATTATAACATTCTACTATACATTATATCATTCTAATATACATTATAACATTCTAATATACATTCTAACATACATTCTACCATTCTAATATACAATCTAAAATCCATTATAACATTCTAACATACATTCTAACATTCTAAAATACATTCTAACATCCATTCTAACATTCTAACATCCATTCTAACATTCTAATATACATTCTAACATCCATTATATCATTCTAACATCCATAATTACATTCTAACATACATTCTAACATTCTAATATAGATTCTAACATCCATAATAACATTCTAACATACATTCTAACATTCTAACATACTTTCTAACATTCTAATATACATTCTAACATCCATTATCACATTCAAATAAACATTCTAACATCCATTATAACATTCTAATGTACATTATAATATTCTAATATACATTCTAACATCCATTATAACATTCTAACATCCATTTTAACATTCTAATATACATTCTAATATCCATTATAACATTCTAACATGCATTCTAACATTCTAATATACATTCTAACATCCATTATAACATTCTAACATACATTATAACATTCTAATATACATTCTAACATCCATTATATCATTCTAACATCCATAATAACATTCTCATAGATTCTAACATTCTAATATACATATTAACATCCATAATAACATTCTACCAAACATTGTAACATTCTAATATACATTCTAACATCCATTATAACATTCAAATATACATTCTACATCCATTATAGCATTCTAATATACATTATAACATTCTAATATACATTCTAACATCCATTAAAACATTCTAACATACATTATAACATTCTAATATACATTCTAACATCCATTATAACATTCTAACATACATTATAACATTCTAATATAAATTCTAACATCCATTATAACATTATAATATACATTACAACAATCTAATATAAATTATAACATCCATTATAACATGCTAACATACATTATAACATTCTAACATACATTCTAACATCCATTATAACATTCTAATATACATTCTAACATCCATTATAACATCAAAACATCCATTTTAACATTCTAATATATATTATAACATCCATTATAATATTCTAACATCTATTATAACAGTCTAACATCCATTATAATATTCTAAAATACATTTCAACATCCATTATATCATTCTAAAATACACTAAAACATTCTAATATACATTCTAACATGCATTCTAACATACATTATAACATTCTAATATACATTATAACATCTATTATAACATTATAACATCCATTCTAACATTCTAATATACATTAAAACATCCATTCTAACATCAATTCTAACTTCCATTCTAACATTCTAAAATCCATAATAACATTCTAACATACATTATAACTTTCTAATATACATTCTAACATCCATTATAACATTCTAACATTCATTATATCATTCTAATATACATTATAACATTCAAATATACATTATAACTTCCATTATAACATTATAACATACATGATAACATTCTAACATACATTATAGCATTCTAATATACATTCTAACATACATTATAACATTCTAGTATACATTATAACATCCATAATAACATTCTAACATACATTATAACATTGTAACATCCATAATAACATTCTAACATACATTATAACATTCTAATATACATTCTAACATACATTATAAAATTCTAACTTCCATAATGACATTCTAACATACATTCTAACATTCTAATATACATTGTAACATCCTTTATAACATTCTAACATACATTCTAACATTCTAATATACATTCTAACATCCATTATAACTTTCTAACATACATTATAACATTCTAATATACATTCTAACAGCCATTATATCATTCTAACATCCATAATAACATTCTAACATAGATTCTAACATTCTAATATACATTCTAACATCCATAATAACATTCTAACATACATTCTAACATTCTAACATAAATTCTAACATTCTAATATACATTCAATCATCCATTATAACATTCAAATATACATTCTAACATCCATTATAACATTCTATCATACATTATAACAATCTAGTAAACATTCTAACATCCATTATAACATTCTAACATACATTATAACATTCTAATATACATTCTAACATACATTATAACATTCTAGTATACATTATAACATCCATTATAACATTCTAACATATATTATAACATTGTAACATCAATAATAACATTCTAACATACATTATAAAATTCTAATATACATTCTAACATACATTATAAAATTCTAACATCCATAATAACATTCTAACATACATTCTAACATTTTAATATACATTGTAACATCATTTCTAACATTCTAACATACATTCTAACATTCTAATATACATTCTAACATCCATTATAACATTCTAACATACATTATAACATTCTAAAATACATTCTAACATCCATTATATCATTCTAACATCCATAATAACATTCTAACATACATTCTAACATTCTAATATACTTTCTAACATCCTTTAAAACATTAAAATATACATTCTAACATCCATTATAACATTCTAACATACATTAAAACATTCTAATATACATTCTAACATACATTATAAAATTTTATCTTCCATAATAACATTCTAACATACATTTTAACATTCTAATATACATTGTAACATCCTTTATAAAATTCTAACATACATTCTAACATTCTAATATACATTCTAACATCCATTATAACTTTCTAACATACATTATAACATTCTAATATACATTCTAACATCCATTATATCATTCTAACATCCTTAATAACATTCTAACATAGATTCTAACATTCTAATGTACATTCTAACATCCATAATAACATTCTAACATACATTCTAACATTCTAACATACATTCTAACATTCTAATATACATTCAATCATCCATTATAACATTCAAATATACATTCTAACATCCATTATAACATTCTATCATACATTATAACAATCTAATATACATTCTAACATCCATTATAACATTCTAACATACATTATAACATTCTAATATACATTCTAACATACGTTATAACATTCTAGTATACATTATAACATCCATTATAACATTCTAACATATATTATAACATTGTAACATCCATAATAACATTCTAACATACATTATAACATTCTAATATACATTCTAACATACATTATAAAATTCTAACATCCATAATAACATTCTAACATACATTCTAACATTCTAATATACATTGTAACATCCTTTCTAACATTCTAACATACATTCTAACATCCATTCTAACATTCTAACATACATTATAACATTCTAAAATACATTCTAACATCCATTATATCATTCTAACATCCATAATAACATTCTAACATTGATTCTAACAATCTAATATAAATTCTAACATCCATAATAACATTCTAACATACATTCTAACATTCTAATATACTTTCTAAAATCCTTAAAACATTCAAATATACATTCTAACATCCATTATAACATTCTATCATACATTATAACAATCTAATATACATTCTAACATCCATTATAACATTCTTACATACATTATAACATTCTAATATACATTCTAACATACATTATAACATTCTAGTATACATTATAACATCCATTATAACATTCTAACATATATTATAACATTGTAACATCCATAGTAACATTCTAACATACATTATAACATTCTAATATACATTCTAACATACATTATAAAATTCTAACATCCATAATAACATTCTAACATACATTCTAACATTCTAATATACATTGTAACATCCTTTCTAACATTCTAACATACATTCTAACATTCTAATATACATTCTAACATCCATTCTAACATTCTAACATACATTATAACATTCTAAAATACATTCTAACATCCATTATATCATTCTAACATCCATAATAACATTCTAACATAGATTCTAACAATCTAATATACATTCTAACATCCATAATAACATTCTAACATACATTCTAACATTCTAATATACTTTCTAACATCCTTTAAAACATTCAAATATACATTCTAACATCCATTATAACATTCTAATAAACATTATAACATTCTAATATACATTCTAACATCCATTATAACATTCTAACATCCATTCTAACATTCTAATATACATTCTAACATCCATTATAACATCAAAACATCCATTTTAACATTCTAATATATATTATAACATCCATTATAATATTCTAACATCCATTATAACAGTCTAACATCCATTATAATATTCTAATTTTCATTCTAACATCCATTATATCATTGTAAAATACACTAAAACATTCTAATATACAGTCTAACATGCATTCTAACATAAATTATAACATTCTAATATACATTATAACATCCATTCTAACATTATAACATCCATTCTAACATTCTAATATACATTAAAACATACATTCTAACATTCTAACATCAATTCTAACTTCCATTCTAACATTCTAAAATCCATAATAACACTCTAACATACATTGTAACTTTCTAATATACATTCTAACATACATTCTAACATTCTAACATCCATTATAACATTCAAATATACATTCTACATCCATTATAGCATTCTAATATACATTATAACATTCTAATATACATTCTAACATCCATTAAAACATTCTAACATACATTATAACATTCTAATATACATTCTAACATCCATTATAACATTCTAACATACATTATAACATTCTAATATAAATTCTAACATCCATTATAACATTATAACATACATTACAACAATCTAAAATAAATTATAACATCCATTATAACATGCTAACATACATTATAACATTCTAACATACATTCTAACATTCTAATATACATTCTATTATCCATTATAACATTCTAACATCCATTCTAAAATTCTAATATACATTCTAACATCCATTATAACATCAAAACATCCATTTTAACATTCTAATATATATTATAACATCCATTATAATATTCTAACATCTATTATAACAGTCTAACATCCATTATAATATTCTAATATACATTCTAACATCCATTATATCATTCGAAAATACACTAAAACATTCTAATATACATTCTAACATGCATTCTAACATACATTATAACATTCTAATATACATTATAACATCCATTATAACATTATAACATCCATTCTAACATTCTTCCATCCATTATAACATTCTAATATACATTATAACATTCTAATAGACATTATAACATCCATTATAACATTATAACATACATGATAACATTCTAACATACATTATAACATTTTAATATACATTATAACATAGATTACAACAATCTAATATAAATTATAACATCCATTATAACATGCTAACATACATTATAACATTCTAACATACATTCTAACATTCTAATATACATTCTATTATCCATTATAACATTCTAACATCCATTCTTACATTCTAATATACAATCTAACATCCATTATAACATCAAAACATCCATTTTAACATTCTAATATATATTATAACATCCATTATAATATTCTAACATCTATTATAACAGTCTAACATCCATTATAATATTCTAATAAACATTCTAACATCCATTATATCATTCTAAAATACACTAAAACATTCTAATATACATTCTAACATGCATTATAACATTCTAACATTCATTATAACATTCTAATATACATTATAACATTCAAATATACATTATAACTTCCATTATAACATTATAACATACATGATAACATTCTAACATACATTATAGCATTCTAATATACATTCTAACATACATTATAACATTCTAGTATACATTATAACATCCATAATAACATTCTAACATACATTATAACATTGTAACATCCATAATAACATTCTAACATACATTATAACATTCTAATATACATTCTAACATACATTATAAAATTCTAACTTCCATAATGACATTCTAACATACATTCTAACATTCTAATATACATTGTAACATCCTTTATAACATTCTAACATACATTCTAACATTCTAATATACATTCTAACATCCATTATAACTTTCTAACATACATTATAACATTCTAATATACATTCTAACAGCCATTATATCATTCTAACATCCATAATAACATTCTAACATAGATTCTAACATTCTAATATACATTCTAACATCCATAATAACATTCTAACATACATTCTAACATTCTAACATAAATTCTAACATTCTAATATACATTCAATCATCCATTATAACATTCAAATATACATTCTAACATCCATTATAACATTCTATCATACATTATAACAATCTAATAAACATTCTAACATCCATTATAACATTCTAACATACATTATAACATTCTAATATACATTCTAACATACATTATAACATTCTAGTATACATTATAACATCCATTATAACATTCTAACATATATTATAACATTGTAACATCAATAATAACATTCTAACATACATTATAAAATTCTAATATACATTCTAACATACATTATAAAATTCTAACATCCATAATAACATTCTAACATACATTCTAACATTTTAATATACATTGTAACATCATTTCTAACATTCTAACATACATTCTAACATTCTAATATACATTCTAACATCCATTATAACATTCTAACATACATTATAACATTCTAAAATACATTCTAACATCCATTATATCATTCTAACATCCATAATAACATTCTAACATACATTCTAACATTCTAATATACTTTCTAACATCCTTTAAAACATTAAAATATACATTCTAACATCCATTATAACATTCTAACATACATTAAAACATTCTAATATACATTCTAACATACATTATAAAATTTTATCTTCCATAATAACATTCTAACATACATTTTAACATTCTAATATACATTGTAACATCCTTTATAAAATTCTAACATACATTCTAACATTCTAATATACATTCTAACATCCATTATAACTTTCTAACATACATTATAACATTCTAATATACATTCTAACATCCATTATATCATTCTAACATCCTTAATAACATTCTAACATAGATTCTAACATTCTAATGTACATTCTAACATCCATAATAACATTCTAACATACATTCTAACATTCTAACATACATTCTAACATTCTAATATACATTCAATCATCCATTATAACATTCAAATATACATTCTAACATCCATTATAACATTCTATCATACATTATAACAATCTAATATACATTCTAACATCCATTATAACATTCTAACATACATTATAACATTCTAATATACATTCTAACATACGTTATAACATTCTAGTATACATTATAACATCCATTATAACATTCTAACATATATTATAACATTGTAACATCCATAATAACATTCTAACATACATTATAACATTCTAATATACATTCTAACATACATTATAAAATTCTAACATCCATAATAACATTCTAACATACATTCTAACATTCTAATATACATTGTAACATCCTTTCTAACATTCTAACATACATTCTAACATCCATTCTAACATTCTAACATACATTATAACATTCTAAAATACATTCTAACATCCATTATATCATTCTAACATCCATAATAACATTCTAACATTGATTCTAACAATCTAATATAAATTCTAACATCCATAATAACATTCTAACATACATTCTAACATTCTAATATACTTTCTAAAATCCTTAAAACATTCAAATATACATTCTAACATCCATTATAACATTCTATCATACATTATAACAATCTAATATACATTCTAACATCCATTATAACATTCTTACATACATTATAACATTCTAATATACATTCTAACATACATTATAACATTCTAGTATACATTATAACATCCATTATAACATTCTAACATATATTCTAACATTGTAACATCCATAGTAACATTCTAACATACATTATAACATTCTAATATACATTCTAACATACATTATAAAATTCTAACATCCATAATAACATTCTAACATACATTCTAACATTCTAATATACATTGTAACATCCTTTCTAACATTCTAACATACATTCTAACATTCTAATATACATTCTAACATCCATTCTAACATTCTAACATACATTATAACATTCTAAAATACATTCTAACATCCATTATATCATTCTAACATCCATAATAACATTCTAACATAGATTCTAACAATCTAATATACATTCTAACATCCATAATAACATTCTAACATACATTCTAACATTCTAATATACTTTCTAACATCCTTTAAAACATTCAAATATACATTCTAACATCCATTATAACATTCTAATAAACATTATAACATTCTAATATACATTCTAACATCCATTATAACATTCTAACATCCATTCTAACATTCTAATATACATTCTAACATCCATTATAACATCAAAACATCCATTTTAACATTCTAATATATATTATAACATCCATTATAATATTCTAACATCCATTATAACAGTCTAACATCCATTATAATATTCTAATTTTCATTCTAACATCCATTATATCATTGTAAAATACACTAAAACATTCTAATATACAGTCTAACATGCATTCTAACATAAATTATAACATTCTAATATACATTATAACATCCATTCTAACATTATAACATCCATTCTAACATTCTAATATACATTAAAACATACATTCTAACATTCTAACATCAATTCTAACTTCCATTCTAACATTCTAAAATCCATAATAACACTCTAACATACATTGTAACTTTCTAATATACATTCTAACATACATTCTAACATTCTAACATCCATTATAACATTCAAATATACATTCTACATCCATTATAGCATTCTAATATACATTATAACATTCTAATATACATTCTAACATCCATTAAAACATTCTAACATACATTATAACATTCTAATATACATTCTAACATCCATTATAACATTCTAACATACATTATAACATTCTAATATAAATTCTAACATCCATTATAACATTATAACATACATTACAACAATCTAAAATAAATTATAACATCCATTATAACATGCTAACATACATTATAACATTCTAACATACATTCTAACATTCTAATATACATTCTATTATCCATTATAACATTCTAACATCCATTCTAAAATTCTAATATACATTCTAACATCCATTATAACATCAAAACATCCATTTTAACATTCTAATATATATTATAACATCCATTATAATATTCTAACATCTATTATAACAGTCTAACATCCATTATAATATTCTAATATACATTCTAACATCCATTATATCATTCGAAAATACACTAAAACATTCTAATATACATTCTAACATGCATTCTAACATACATTATAACATTCTAATATACATTATAACATCCATTATAACATTATAACATCCATTCTAACATTCTTCCATCCATTATAACATTCTAATATACATTATAACATTCTAATAGACATTATAACATCCATTATAACATTATAACATACATGATAACATTCTAACATACATTATAACATTTTAATATACATTATAACATAGATTACAACAATCTAATATAAATTATAACATCCATTATAACATGCTAACATACATTATAACATTCTAACATACATTCTAACATTCTAATATACATTCTATTATCCATTATAACATTCTAACATCCATTCTTACATTCTAATATACAATCTAACATCCATTATAACATCAAAACATCCATTTTAACATTCTAATATATATTATAACATCCATTATAATATTCTAACATCTATTATAACAGTCTAACATCCATTATAATATTCTAATAAACATTCTAACATCCATTATATCATTCTAAAATACACTAAAACATTCTAATATACATTCTAACATGCATTATAACATTCTAACATTCATTATAACATTCTAATATACATTATAACATTCAAATATACATTATAACTTCCATTATAACATTATAACATACATGATAACATTCTAACATACATTATAGCATTCTAATATACATTCTAACATACATTATAACATTCTAGTATACATTATAACATCCATAATAACATTCTAACATACATTATAACATTGTAACATCCATAATAACATTCTAACATACATTATAACATTCTAATATACATTCTAACATACATTATAAAATTCTAACTTCCATAATGACATTCTAACATACATTCTAACATTCTAATATACATTGTAACATCCTTTATAACATTCTAACATACATTCTAACATTCTAATATACATTCTAACATCCATTATAACTTTCTAACATACATTATAACATTCTAATATACATTCTAACAGCCATTATATCATTCTAACATCCATAATAACATTCTAACATAGATTCTAACATTCTAATATACATTCTAACATCCATAATAACATTCTAACATACATTCTAACATTCTAACATAAATTCTAACATTCTAATATACATTCAATCATCCATTATAACATTCAAATATACATTCTAACATCCATTATAACATTCTATCATACATTATAACAATCTAATAAACATTCTAACATCCATTATAACATTCTAACATACATTATAACATTCTAATATACATTCTAACATACATTATAACATTCTAGTATACATTATAACATCCATTATAACATTCTAACATATATTATAACATTGTAACATCAATAATAACATTCTAACATACATTATAAAATTCTAATATACATTCTAACATACATTATAAAATTCTAACATCCATAATAACATTCTAACATACATTCTAACATTTTAATATACATTGTAACATCATTTCTAACATTCTAACATACATTCTAACATTCTAATATACATTCTAACATCCATTATAACATTCTAACATACATTATAACATTCTAAAATACATTCTAACATCCATTATATCATTCTAACATCCATAATAACATTCTAACATACATTCTAACATTCTAATATACTTTCTAACATCCTTTAAAACATTAAAATATACATTCTAACATCCATTATAACATTCTAACATACATTAAAACATTCTAATATACATTCTAACATACATTATAAAATTTTATCTTCCATAATAACATTCTAACATACATTTTAACATTCTAATATACATTGTAACATCCTTTATAAAATTCTAACATACATTCTAACATTCTAATATACATTCTAACATCCATTATAACTTTCTAACATACATTATAACATTCTAATATACATTCTAACATCCATTATATCATTCTAACATCCTTAATAACATTCTAACATAGATTCTAACATTCTAATGTACATTCTAACATCCATAATAACATTCTAACATACATTCTAACATTCTAACATACATTCTAACATTCTAATATACATTCAATCATCCATTATAACATTCAAATATACATTCTAACATCCATTATAACATTCTATCATACATTATAACAATCTAATATACATTCTAACATCCATTATAACATTCTAACATACATTATAACATTCTAATATACATTCTAACATACGTTATAACATTCTAGTATACATTATAACATCCATTATAACATTCTAACATATATTATAACATTGTAACATCCATAATAACATTCTAACATACATTATAACATTCTAATATACATTCTAACATACATTATAAAATTCTAACATCCATAATAACATTCTAACATACATTCTAACATTCTAATATACATTGTAACATCCTTTCTAACATTCTAACATACATTCTAACATCCATTCTAACATTCTAACATACATTATAACATTCTAAAATACATTCTAACATCCATTATATCATTCTAACATCCATAATAACATTCTAACATTGATTCTAACAATCTAATATAAATTCTAACATCCATAATAACATTCTAACATACATTCTAACATTCTAATATACTTTCTAAAATCCTTAAAACATTCAAATATACATTCTAACATCCATTATAACATTCTATCATACATTATAACAATCTAATATACATTCTAACATCCATTATAACATTCTTACATACATTATAACATTCTAATATACATTCTAACATACATTATAACATTCTAGTATACATTATAACATCCATTATAACATTCTAACATATATTCTAACATTGTAACATCCATAGTAACATTCTAACATACATTATAACATTCTAATATACATTCTAACATACATTATAAAATTCTAACATCCATAATAACATTCTAACATACATTCTAACATTCTAATATACATTGTAACATCCTTTCTAACATTCTAACATACATTCTAACATTCTAATATACATTCTAACATCCATTCTAACATTCTAACATACATTATAACATTCTAAAATACATTCTAACATCCATTATATCATTCTAACATCCATAATAACATTCTAACATAGATTCTAACAATCTAATATACATTCTAACATCCATAATAACATTCTAACATACATTCTAACATTCTAATATACTTTCTAACATCCTTTAAAACATTCAAATATACATTCTAACATCCATTATAACATTCTAATAAACATTATAACATTCTAATATACATTCTAACATCCATTATAACATTCTAACATCCATTCTAACATTCTAATATACATTCTAACATCCATTATAACATCAAAACATCCATTTTAACATTCTAATATATATTATAACATCCATTATAATATTCTAACATCCATTATAACAGTCTAACATCCATTATAATATTCTAATTTTCATTCTAACATCCATTATATCATTGTAAAATACACTAAAACATTCTAATATACAGTCTAACATGCATTCTAACATAAATTATAACATTCTAATATACATTATAACATCCATTCTAACATTATAACATCCATTCTAACATTCTAATATACATTAAAACATACATTCTAACATTCTAACATCAATTCTAACTTCCATTCTAACATTCTAAAATCCATAATAACACTCTAACATACATTGTAACTTTCTAATATACATTCTAACATACATTCTAACATTCTAACATCCATTATAACATTCAAATATACATTCTACATCCATTATAGCATTCTAATATACATTATAACATTCTAATATACATTCTAACATCCATTAAAACATTCTAACATACATTATAACATTCTAATATACATTCTAACATCCATTATAACATTCTAACATACATTATAACATTCTAATATAAATTCTAACATCCATTATAACATTATAACATACATTACAACAATCTAAAATAAATTATAACATCCATTATAACATGCTAACATACATTATAACATTCTAACATACATTCTAACATTCTAATATACATTCTATTATCCATTATAACATTCTAACATCCATTCTAAAATTCTAATATACATTCTAACATCCATTATAACATCAAAACATCCATTTTAACATTCTAATATATATTATAACATCCATTATAATATTCTAACATCTATTATAACAGTCTAACATCCATTATAATATTCTAATATACATTCTAACATCCATTATATCATTCGAAAATACACTAAAACATTCTAATATACATTCTAACATGCATTCTAACATACATTATAACATTCTAATATACATTATAACATCCATTATAACATTATAACATCCATTCTAACATTCTTCCATCCATTATAACATTCTAATATACATTATAACATTCTAATAGACATTATAACATCCATTATAACATTATAACATACATGATAACATTCTAACATACATTATAACATTTTAATATACATTATAACATAGATTACAACAATCTAATATAAATTATAACATCCATTATAACATGCTAACATACATTATAACATTCTAACATACATTCTAACATTCTAATATACATTCTATTATCCATTATAACATTCTAACATCCATTCTTACATTCTAATATACAATCTAACATCCATTATAACATCAAAACATCCATTTTAACATTCTAATATATATTATAACATCCATTATAATATTCTAACATCTATTATAACAGTCTAACATCCATTATAATATTCTAATAAACATTCTAACATCCATTATATCATTCTAAAATACACTAAAACATTCTAATATACATTCTAACATGCATTCTAACATACATTATAACATTCTAATATACATTATAACATCCTTTATAACATTATAACATCCATTCTAACATTCTAATATACATTAAAACATCCATTCTAACATCAATTCTAACTTCCATTCTAACATTCTAAAATCCATAATAACATTCTAACATACATTATAACTTTCTAATATACATTCTAACATCCATTCTAACATTCTAACATTCATTATAACATTCTAATATACATTATAACATTCTAATATACATTATAACATCCATTATAACATTATAACATACATGATAACATTCTAACATACATTATAACATTCTAATATACATTCTAACATACATTATAACATTCTAGTATACATTATAACATCCATAATAACATTCTAACATACATTATAACATTGTAACATCAATATTAACATTCTAACAGACATTATAACATTCTAATATACATTCTAACATACATTATAAAATTCTAACTTCCATAATGACATTCTAACATACATTCTAACATTCTAATATACATTGTATCATCCTTTATAACATTCTAACATACATTCTAACATTCTAATATACATTCTAACATCCATTAAAACTTTCTAACATACATTATAACATTCTAATATACATTCTAACATCCATTATATCATTCTAACATCCATAATAACATTATAACATACATTACAACAATCTAATATAAATTATAACATCCATTATAACATGCTAACTTACATTATAACATTCTAACATACATTCTAACATTCTAATATACATTCTAACATCCATTATAACATTCTAACATCCATTCTAACATTCTAATATACATTCTAACATCCATTATAACATCAAAACATCAATTTTAAAATTCTAATTTATATTATAACATCCATTATAATATTCTAACATCCATTATAACAGTCTAACATCCATTATAATATTCTAATATACATTCTAACATCCATTATATCATTCTAAAATACACTAAAACATTCTAATATACATTCTAACATGCATTCTAACATACATTATAACATTCTAATATACATTATAACATCCATTATAACATTATAACATCCATTCTAACATTCTTCCATCCATTATAACATTCTAATATACATTATAACATTCTAAAAGACATTATAACATCCATTATAACATTATAACATACATGATAACATTCTAACATACATTATAATATTTTAATATACATTCTAACATACATTATAACATTTTAGTATACATTATAACATCCATTATAACATTCAAACATACATTATAACATTGTAACTTCCACAATAACATTCTAACATACATTATAACATTCTAATATACATTCTAACATCCATTACAACTTTCTAACATACATTATAACATTCTAGTATACATTCTAACATCCATTATATCATTCTAACATCCATAATAACATTCTAACATAGATTCTAACATTCTAATATACATTCTAACATCCATAATAACATTCTAACATACATTCTAACATTCTAACATACATTCTAACATTTTAATATACATTCAAACATCCATTATAACATTCAAATATACATTCTAAAATCCATTATAACATTTTATCATACATTATAACAATCTAATATACATTCTAACATCCATTATAACATTCTAACATACATTATAACATTCTAATATACATTCTAACATACATTATAACATTCTAGTATACATTATAACATCCATTATAACATTCTAACATATATTATAACATTGTAACATCCATAATAACACTCTAACATACATTATAACATTCTAATATACATTCTAACATACATTATAAAATTCTAACATCCATAATAACATTCTAACATACATTCAAACATTCTAATATACATTGTAACATCCTTTATAACATTCTAATAGACATTCTAACATTCTAATATACATTCTAACATCCATTATAACATTCTAACATACATTATAACATTCTAAAATACATTCTTACATCCATTATATCATTCTAACATCCATAATAACATTCTAACACACATTCTAACATTCTAATATACTTTCTAACATCCATTATAACATTTAAATATACATTATAACATCCATTATAACATTCTAATATACATTATAACATTCTAATATACATTCTAACATCCATTATAACATTCTAACATACATTGTAACATTCTAATATACATTGTAACATCCATTATAACATTCTAACATAGATTATAACATTCTAATATACATTCTAACATCCATTATAACATTTTTACATACATTACAACAATCTAATATACATTATAACATCCATTATAACATGCTAACATACATTATAACATTCTAACATACATTCTAACATTCTAATATACATTCTAACATCCATTATAACATTCTAACATCCATTATAATATTCTATAATACATTCTAACATCCATTATAACATTCTAAAATACACTATAACATTCTTATATACATTCTAACATCCATTATAACATTATAACATCCATTCTAACATTCTAATATACATTGTAACATCCTTTATAACATTCTAACATACATTCTAACATTCTAATATACATTCTAACATCCATTATAACTTTCTAACATACATTATAACATTCTAATAAACATTCTAACATCCATTATATCATTCTAACATCCATAATAACATTATAACATACATTACAACAATCTAATATAAATTATAACATCCATTATAACATGCTAACTTACATTATAACATTCTAACATACATTCTAACATTCTAATATACATTCTAACATCCATTATAACATTCTAACATCCATTCTAACATTCTAATATACATTCTAACATCCATTATAACATCAAAACATCCATTTTAAAATTCTAATATATATTATAACATCCATTATAATATTCTAACATCCATTATAACAGTCTAACATCCATTATAATATTCTAATATACATTCTAACATCCATTATATCATTCTAAAATACACTAAAACATTCTAATATACATTCTAACATGCATTCTAACATACATTATAACATTCTAATATACATTATAACATCCATTATAACATTATAACATCCATTCTAACATTCTTCCATCCATTATAACATTCTAATATACATTATAACATTCTAATAGACATTATAACATCCATTATAACATTATAACATACATGATAACATTCTAACATACATTATAACATTTTAATATACATTATAACATAGATTACAACAATCTAATATAAATTATAACATCCATTATAACATGCTAACATACATTATAAAATTCTAACATACATTCTAACATTCTAATATACATTCTATTATCCATTATAACATTCTAACATCCATTCTTACATTCTAATATACAATCTAACATCCATTATAACATCAAAACATCCATTTTAACATTCTAATATATATTATAACATCCATTATAATATTCTAACATCTATTATAACAGTCTAACATCCATTATAATATTCTAATAAACATTCTAACATCCATTATATCATTCTAAAATACACTAAAACATTCTAATATACATTCTAACATGCATTCTAACATACATTATAACATTCTAATATACATTATAACATCCTTTATAACATTATAACATCCATTCTAACATTCTAATATACATTAAAACATCCATTCTAACATCAATTCTAACTTCCATTCTAACATTCTAAAATCCATAATAACATTCTAACATACATTATAACTTTTTAATATACATTCTAACATCCATTCTAACATTCTAACATTCATTATAACATTCTAATATACATTATAACATTCTAATATACATTATAACATCCATTATCACATTATAACATACATGATAACATTCTAACATACATTATAACATTCTAATATACATTCTAACATACATTATAACATTCTAGTATACATTATAACATCCATAATAACATTCTAACATACATTATAACATTGTAACATCAATATTAACATTCTAACAGACATTATAACATTCTAATATACATTCTAACATACATTATATAATTCTAACTTCCATAATGACATTCTAACATACATTCTAACATTCTAATATACATTGTATCATCCTTTATAACATTCTAACATACATTCTAACATTCTAATATACATTCTAACATCCATTATAACTTTCTAACATACATTATAACATTCTAATATACATTCTAACATCCATTATATCATTCTAACATCCATAATAACATTATAACATACATTACAACAATCTAATATAAATTATAACATCCATTATAACATGCTAACTTACATTATAACATTCTAACATACATTCTAACATTCTAATATACATTCTAACATCCATTATAACATTCTAACATCCATTCTAACATTCTAATATACATTCTAACATCCATTATAACATCAAAACATCAATTTTAAAATTCTAATTTATATTATAACATCCATTATAATATTCTAACATCCATTATAACAGTCTAACATCCATTATAATATTCTAATATACATTCTAACATCCATTATATCATTCTAAAATACACTAAAACATTCTAATATACATTCTAACATGCATTCTAACATACATTATAACATTCTAATATACATTATAACATCCATTATAACATTATAACATCCATTCTAACATTCTTCCATCCATTATAACATTCTAATATACATTATAACATTCTAAAAGACATTATAACATCCATTATAACATTATAACATACATGATAACAATCTAACATACATTATAACATTTTAATATACATTCTAACATACATTATAACATTTTAGTATACATTATAACATCCATTATAACATTCAAACATACATTATAACATTGTAACTTCCACAATAACATTCTAACATACATTATAACATTCTAATATACATTCTAACATCCATTACAACTTTCTAACATACATTATAACATTCTAGTATACATTCTAACATCCATTATATCATTCTAACATCCATAATAACATTCTAACATAGATTCTAACATTCTAATATACATTCTAACATCCATAATAACATTCTAACATTACTTCTAACATTCTAACATACATTCTAACATTCTAATATACATTCAAACATCCATTATAACATTCAAATATACATTCTAAAATCCATTATAACATTTTATCATACATTATAACAATCTAATATATATTCTAACATCCATTATAACATTCTAACATACATTATAACATTCTAATATACATTCTAACATACATTATAACATTCTAGTATACATTATAACATCCATTATAACATTCTAACATATATTATAACATTGTAACATCCATAATAACACTCTAACATACATTATAACATTCTAATATACATTCTAACATACATTATAAAATTATAACATCCATAATAACATTCTAACATACATTCAAACATTCTAATATACATTGTAACATCCTTTATAACATTCTAATAGACATTCAAAAAATTCTAATATACATTCTAACATCCATTATAACATTCTAACATACATTATAACATTCTAAAATACATTCTTACATCCATTATATCATTCTAACATCCATAATAACATTCTAACACACATTCTAACATTCTAATATACTTTCTAACATCCATTATAACATTTAAATATACATTATAACATCCATTATAACATTCTAATATACATTATAACATTCTAATATACATTCTAACATCCATTATAACATTCTAACATACATTGTAACATTCTAATATACATTGTAACATCCATTATAACATTCTAACATAGATTATAACATTCTAATATACATTCTAACATCCATTATAACATTTTTACATACATTACAACAATCTAATATACATTATAACATCCATTATAACATGCTAACATACATTATAACATTCTAACATACATTCTAACATTCTAATATACATTCTAACATCCATTATAACATTCTAACATCCATTATAATATTCTATAATACATTCTAACATCCATTATAACATTCTAAAATACACTATAACATTCTTATATACATTCTAACATCCATTATAACATTATAACATCCATTCTAACATTCTAATATACATTCTAACATTCATTATAACATTCTAACATCCATTTTAACATTCTAATATATATTATAACATCCATTATAATATTCTAACATCCATTACAACATTCTAACATCCATTATAATATTCTAATATACATTCTAACATCCATTATATCATTCTAAAATACACTATAACATTCTAATATACATTCTAACATGCATTCTAACATACATTATAACATTCTAACATACATTTTAACATTCTAATATACATTTTAACATCCTTTAAATCATTCTAACATCCATAATAACATTCCAACATAGATACTAACAATCTAATATACATTCTAACATCCATAATAACATTCTAACATACATTCTAACATTCTAATATACATTCTAACATCCAATATAATATTCAAATATACATTCTAACATCCATTATAACATTCTAATATACATTATAACATTCTAATATACATTATAACATCCATTATAACATTCTAACATACATTATCACATTCTAATATACATTCTAACATCCATTATAACATTCTAACATACATTATAAACATTCTAATATACATTCTAACATCCATTATAACATTCTAACATACATTACAACAATCTAATATACATTATAACATCCATTATAACATGCTAACATACATTAAAACATTCTAACATAAATTCTAACATTCTAATATACATTCTAACATCCATTCTAACATTCTAACATCCATTCTAACATTCTAATATACATTCTAACATCCATTAAAACATCAAAACATCCATTTTAACAATCTAATATATATTATAACATCCATTATAATATTCTAACATCCATTATAATATTCTAATATACATTCTAACATCCATTATAACATTCTAAAATACACTATAACATTCTAATATACATTCTAACATGCATTCTAGCATACATTATAACATTCTAATATACATTATAACATCCATTATAACATTATAACATCCATTCTAACATTATAATATACATTAAAACATTCTAATATACATTATAACATCCATTCTAACTTTCTAACATACATTATAACATTCTAATATACATTCTAACATCCATTATATCATTCTAACATCCATAATAACATTCTAACATAGATTCTAACATTATAATATACATTCTAACATCCATAATAACATTCGAACATACATTCTAACATTCTAACATACATTCTAACATTCTAATATACATTCAAACATCCATTATAACATTCAAATATACATTCTGACATCCATTATAACATTCTATCATACATTATAACAATCTAATATACATTCTAACATCCATTATAACATTCTAACATACATTATAACATTCTAATATACATTCTAACATACATTATAACATTCTAGTATACATTATAACATCCTTGATAACATTCTAACATATATTATAACATTGTAACATCCATAATAACATTCTAACATACATTATAACATTCTAATATACATTCTAACATCCATTATAAAATTCTAACATTCATAATAACATTCTAACATACATTCTAACATTCTAATATACATTGTAACATCCTTTATAACATTCTAATAGACATTCTAACATTCTAATATACATTCTAACATCCATTATAACATTCTAACATACATTATAACATTCTAAAATACATTCTAACTTCCATTATATCATTCTAACATCCATAATAACATTCTAACATAGATTCTAACAATCTAATATACATTCTAACATCCATAATAACATTCTAACACACATTCTAACATTCTTATATACTTTCTAACATCCATTATAACATTTAAATATACATTATAACATCCATTATAACATTCTAATATACATTATAACATTATAATATACATTCTAACATCCATTATAACATTCTAACATACATTGTAACATTCTAATATACATTGTAACATCCATTATAACATTCTAACATACATTATAACATTCTAATATACATTCTAACATCCATTATAACATTCTAACACACATTACAACAATCTAATATACATTATAACATCCATTATAACATGCTAACATACATTATAACATTCTAACATACATTCTAACATTCTAATATACATTCTAAAATCCATTATAACATTCTAAAATACATTCTAACATCCATTATATCATTCTAACATCCATAATAACATTCTAACATAGATTCTAACAATCTAATATACATTCTAACATCCATAATAACATTCTAACACACATTCTAACATTCTAATATACTTTCTAACATCCATTATAACATTTAAATATACATTATAACATCCATTATAACATTCTAATATACATTATAACATTCTAATATACATTCTAACATCCATTATAACATTCTAACATACATTGTAACATTCTAATATACATTGTAACATCCATTATAACATTCTAACATACATTATAACATTCTAATATACATTCTAACATCCATTATAACATTCTAACATACATTACAACAATCTAATATACATTATAACATCCATTATAACATGCTAACATACATTATAACATTCTAACATACATTCTAACATTCTAATATACATTCTAACATCCATTATAACATTCTAACATCCATTATAATATTCTATAATATATTCTAACATCCATTATAACATTCTAAAATACACTATAACATTCTTATATACATTCTAACATCCATTATAACATTATAACATCCATTCTAACATTCTAATATACATTCTAACATTCATTATAACATTCTAACATCCATTTTAACATTCTAATATATATTATAACATCCATTATAATATTCTAACATCCATTACAACATTCTAACATCCATTATAATATTCTAATATACATTCTAACATCCATTATATCATTCTAAAATACACTATAACATTCTAATATACATTCTAACATGCATTCTAACATACATTATAACATTCTAACATACATTATAACATTCTAATATACATTCTAACATCCATTATATCATTCTAACATCCATAATTACATTCCAACATAGATACTAACAATCTAATATACATTCTAACATCCATAATAACATTCTAACATACATTCTAACATTCTAATATACATTCTAACATCCAATATAATATTCAAATATACATTCTAACATCCATTATAACATTATAATATACATTATAACATTCTAATATACATTCTAACATCCATTATAACATTCTAACATACATTATCACATTCTAATATACATTCTAACATCCATTATAACATTCTAACATACATTATAAACATTCTAATATACATTCTAACATCCATTATAATATTCTAACATACATTACAACAATCTAATATACATTATAACATCCATTATAACATGCTAACATACATTAAAACATTCTAACATAAATTCTAACATTCTAATATACATTCTAACATCCATTCTAACATTCTAACATCCTTTCTAACATTCTAATAGACATTCTAACATTCTAATATACATTCTAACATCCATTATAACATTCTATCATACATTATAACATTCTAAAATACATTCTAACATCCATTATATCATTCTAACATCCATAATAACATTCTAACATAGATTCTAACAATCTAATATACATTCTAACATCCATAATAACATTCTAACACACATTCTAACATTCTAATATACTTTCTAACATCCATTATAACATTTAAATATACATTATAACATCCATTATAACATTCTAATATACATTATAACATTCTAATATACATTCTAACATCCATTATAACATTCTAACATACATTGTAACATTCTAATATACATTGTAACATCCATTATAACATTCTAACATACATTATAACATTCTAATATACATTCTAACATCCATTATAACATTCTAACATACATTACAACAATCTATTATACATTATAACATCCATTATAACATGCTAACATACATTATAACATTCTAACATACATTCTAACATTCTAATATACATTCTAACATCCATTATAACATTCTAACATCCATTATAATATTCTATAATACATTCTAACATCCATTATAATATTCTAAAATACACTATAACATTCTTATATACATTCTAACATCCATTATAACATTCTAATATACATTCTAACATTCATTATAACATTCTAACATCCATTTTAACATTCTAATATATATTATAACATCCATTATAATATTCTAACATCCATTACAACATTCTAACATCCATTATAATATTCTAATATACATTCTAACATCCATTATATCATTCTAAAATACACTATAACATTCTAATATACATTCTAACATGCATTCTAACATTCTAACATCCATTCTAACATTCTAATATACATTCTAACATCCATTATAACATCAAAACATCCATTTTAACAATCTAATATATATTATAACATCCATTATAATATTCTAACATCCATTATAATATTCTAATATACATTCTAACATCCATTATAACATTCTAAAATACACTATAACATTCTAATATACATTCTAACATGCATTCTAACATACATTATAACATTCATATATATATATTATAACATCCATTATAACATTATAACATCCATTCTAACATTGTAATATACATTAAAACATTATAATATACATTATAACATCCATTATACCTTTCTAACATACATTATAACATTCTAATATACATTCTAACATCCATTATATCATTCTAACATCCATAATAACATTCTAACATACATTCTAACATTCTAATATACATTGTAACATCCTTTATAACATTCTAATAGACATTCTAACATTCTAATATACATTCTAACATCCATTATAACATTCTATCATACATTATAACATTCTAAAATACATTCTAACATCCATTATATCATTCTAACATCCATAATAACATTCTAACATAGATTCTAACAATCTAATATACATTCTAACATCCATAATAACATTCTAACACACATTCTAACATTCTAATATACTTTCTAACATCCATTATAACATTTAAATATACATTATAACATCCATTATAACATTCTAATATACATTATAACATTCTAATATACATTCTAACATCCATTATAACATTCTAACATACATTGTAACATTCTAATATACATTGTAACATCCATTATAACATTCTAACATACATTATAACATTCTAATATACATTCTAACATCCATTATAACATTCTAACATACATTACAACAATCTAATATACATTATAACATCCATTATAACATGCTAACATACATTATAACATTCTAACATACATTCTAACATTCTAATATACATTCTAACATCCATTATAACATTCTAACATCCATTATAGTATTCTAAAATACACTATAACATTCTTATATACATTCTAACATCCATTATAACATTCTAATATACATTCTAACATTCATTATAACATTCTAACATCCATTTTAACATTCTAATATATATTATAACATCCATTATAATATTCTAACATCCATTACAACATTCTAACATCCATTATAATATTCTAATATACATTCTAACATCCATTATATCATTCTAAAATACACTATAACATTCTAATATACATTCTAACATGCATTCTAACATACATTATAACATTCTAACATACATTATAACATTCTAATATACATTCTAACATCCATTATATCATTCTAACATCCATAATAACATTCCAACATAGATACTAACAATCTAATATACATTCTAACATCCATAATAACATTCTAACATACATTCTAACATTCTAATATACATTCTAACATCCAATATAATATTCAAATATACATTCTAACATCCATTATAACATTCTAATATACATTATAACATTCTAATATACATTCTAACATCCATTATAACATTCTAACATACATTATCACATTCTAATATACATTCTAACATCCATTATAACATTCTAACATACATTATAAACATTCTAATATACATTCTAACATCCATTATAATATTCTAACATACATTACAACAATCTAATATACATTATAACATCCATTATAACATGCTAACATACATTAAAACATTCTAACATAAATTCTAACATTCTAATATACATTCTAACATCCATTCTAACATTCTAACATCCATTCTAACATTCTAATATACATTTTAACATCCATTATAACATCAAAACATCCATTTTAACAATCTAATATATATTATAACATCCATTATAATATTCTAACATCCATTATAATATTCTTATATACATTCTAACATCCATTATAACATTCTAAAATACACTATAACATTCTAATATACATTCTAACATGCATTCTAACATACATTATAACATTCTAATATACATTATAACATCCATTATAACATTATAACATCCATTCTAACATTATAATATACATTAAAACATTCTAATATACATTCTAACATCCATTCTAACTTTCTAACATACATTATAACATTCTAATATACATTCTAACATCCATTATATCATTCTAACATCCATAATAACATTCTAACATAGATTCTAACATTCTAATATACATTCTAACATCCATAATAACATTCTAACATGCATTCTAACATTCTAACATACTTTCTAACATTCTAATATACATTCAAACATCCATTATAACATTCAAATATACATTCTGACATCCATTATAACATTCTATCATACATTATAACAATCTAATATACATTCTAACATCCATTATAACATTCTAACATACATTATAACATTCTAATATACATTCTAACATACATTATAACATTCTAGTATACATTATAACATCCATGATAACATTCTAACATATATTATAACATTGTAACATCCATAATAACATTCTAACATACATTATAACATTCTAATATACATTCTAACATCCATTATAAAATTCTAACATCCATAATAACATTCTAACATACATTCTAACATTCTAATATACATTGTAACATCCTTTATAACATTCTAATAGACATTCTAACATTCTAATATACATTCTAACATCCATTATAACATTCTAACATACATTATAACATTCTAAAATACATTCTAACATCCATTATATCATTCTAACATCCATAATAACATTCTAACATAGATTCTAACAATCTAATATACATTCTAACATCCATAATAACATTCTAACACACATTCTAACATTCTTATATACTTTCTAACATCCATTATAACATTTAAATATACATTATAACATCCATTATAACATTCTAATATACATTATAACATTCTAATATACATTCTAACATCCATTATAACATTCTAACATACATTGTAACATTCTAATATACATTGTAACATCCATTATAACATTCTAACATACATTCTAATATTCTAATATACATTCTAACATCCATTATAACATTCTAACACACATTACAACAATCTAATATACATTATAACATCCATTATAACATGCTAACATACATTATAACATTCTAACATACATTCTAACATTCTAATATACATTCTAACATCCATTATAACATTCTAAAATACATTCTAACATCCATTATATCATTCTAACATCCATAATAACATTCTAAAATACACTATAACATTCTTATATACATTCTAACATCCATTATAACATTATAACATCCATTCTAACATTCTAATATACATTCTAACATTCATTATAACATTCTAACATCCATTTTAACATTCTAATATATATTATAACATCCAATATAATATTCTAACATCCATTACAACATTCTAACATCCATTATAATATTCTAATATACATTCTAACATCCATTATATCATTCTAAAATACACTATAACATTCTAATATACATTCTAACATGCATTCTAACATACATTATAACATTCTAACATACATTATAACATTCTAATATACATTCTAACATCCATTATATCATTCTAACATCCATAATAACATTCCAACATAGATACTAACAATCTAATATACATTCTAACATCCATAATAACATTCTAACATACATTCTAACATTCTAATATACATTCTAACATCCATTATAATATTCAAATATATATTCTAACATCCATTATAACATTCTAATATACATTATAACATTCTAATATACATTCTAACATCCATTATAACATTCTAACATACATTATCAATTTCTAATATACATTCTAACATCCATTATAACATTCTAACATACATTATAAACATTCTAATATACATTCTAACATCCATTATAATATTCTAACATACATTACAACAATCTAATATACATTATAACATCCATTATAACATGCTAACATACATTAAAACATTCTAACATAAATTCTAACATTCTAATATACATTCTAACATCCATTCTAACATTCTAACATACATTCTAACATTCTAATATACATTCTAACATCCATTATAACATCAAAACATCCATTTTAACAATCTAATATATATTATAACATCCATTATAATATTCTAACATCCATTATAATATTCTAATATACATTCTAACATCCATTATAACATTCTAAAATACACTATAACATTCTAATATACATTCTAACATGCATTCTATCATACATTATAACATTCTAATATACATTATAACATCCATTATAACATTATAACATCCATTCTAACATTATAATATACATTAAAACATTATAATATACATTATAACATCCATTATAACTTTCTAACATACATTATAACATTCTAATATACATTCTAACATCCATTATATCATTCTAACATCCATAATAACATTCTAACATACATTCTAACATTCTAATATACATTGTAACATCCTTTATAACATTCTAATAGACATTCTAACATATTAATATACATTCTAACATCCATTATAACATTCTAACATACATTATAACATCCATTATATCATTCTAACATCCATAATAACATTCTAACATAGATTCTAACAATCTAATATACATTCTAACATCCATAATAACATTCTAACACACATTCTAACATTCTAATATACTTTCTAACATCCATTATAACATTTAAATATACATTATAACATCCATTATAACATTCTAATATACATTATAACATTCTAATATACATTCTAACATCCATTATAACATTCTAACATACATTGTAACATTCTAATATACATTGTAACATCCATTATAACATTCTAACATACATTATAACATTCTAATATACATTCTAACATCCATTATAACATTCTAACATACATTACAACAATCTAATATACATTATAACATCCATTATAACATGCTAACATACATTATAACATTCTAACATACATTCTAACATTCTAATATACATTCTAACATCCATTATAACATTCTAACATCCATTATAATATTCTATAATACATTCTAACATCCATTATAATATTCTAAAATACACTATAACATTCTTATATACATTCTAACATCCATTATAACATTATAACATCCATTCTAACATTCTAATATACATTCTAACATTCATTATAACATTCTAACATCCATTTTAACATTCTAATATATATTATAACATCCATTATAATATTCTAACATCCATTACAACATTCTAACATCCATTATAATATTCTAATATACATTCTAACATCCATTATATCATTCTAAAATACACTATAACATTCTAATATACATTCTAACATGCATTCTAACATACATTAAAACATTCTAACATACAATATAACATTCTAATATACATTCTAACATCCATTATATCATTCTAACATCCATAATAACATTCCAACATAGATACTAACAATCTAATATACATTCTAACATCCATAATAACATTCTAACATACATTCTAACATTCTAATATACATTCTAACATCCAATATAATATTCAAATATACATTCTAACATCCATTATAACATTCTAATATACATTATAACATTCTAATATACATTCTAACATCCATTATAACATTCTAACATACATTATCACATTCTAATATACATTCTAACATCCATTATAACATTCTAACATACATTATAAACATTCTAATATACATTCTAACATCCATTATAATATTCTAACATACATTACAACAATCTAATATACATTATAACATCCATTATAACATGCTAACATACATTAAAACATTCTAACATAAATTCTAACATTCTAATATACATTCTAACATTCTAATATACATTCTAACATCCATTATAACATCAAAACATCCATTTTAACAATCTAATATATATTATAACATCCATTATAATATTCTAACATCCATTATAATATCCTAATATACATTCTAACATCCATTATAACATTCTAAAATACACTATAACATTCTAATATACATTCTAACATGCATTCTAACATACATTATAACATTCTAATATACATTGTAACATCCTTTATAACATTCTAATAGACATTCTAACATTCTAATATACATTCTAACATCCATTATAACATTCTAACATACATTATAACATTCTAAAATACATTCTAACATCCATTATATCATTCTAACATCCATAATAACATTCTAACATAGATTCTAACAATCTAATATACATTCTAACATCCATAATAACATTCTAACACACATTCTAACATTCTAATATACTTTCTAACATCCATTATAACATTTAAATATACATTATAACATCCATTATAACATTCTAATATACATTATAACATTCTAATATACATTATAACATCCATTATAACATTCTAACATACATTGTAACATTCTAATATACATTGTAACATCCATTATAACATTCTAACATACATTATAACATTCTAATATACATTCTAACATCCATTATAACATTCTAACATACATTACAACAATCTAAAATACATTATAACATCCATTATAACATGCTAACATACATTATAACATTCTAACATACATTCTAACATTCTAATATACATTCTAACATCCATTATAACATTCTAACATCCATTATAATATTCTATAATACATTCTAACATCCATTATAACATTCTAAAATACACTATAACATTCTTATATACATTCTAACATCCATTATAACATTATAACATCCATTCTAACATTCTAATATACATTCTAACATTCATTATAACATTCTAACATCCATTTTAACATTCTAATATATATTATAACATCCATTATAATATTCTAACATCCATTACAACATTCTAACATCCATTATAATATTCTAATATACATTCTAACATCCATTATATCATTCTAAAATACACTATAACATTCTAAATATACATTCTAACATGCATTCTAACATACATTATAACATTCTAACATACATTATAACATTCTAATATACATTCTAACATCCATTATATCATTCTAACATCCATAATAACATTCCAACATAGATACTAACAATCTAATATACATTCTAACATCCATAATAACATTCTAACATACATTCTAACATTCTAATATACATTCTAACATCCAATATAATATTCAAATATACATTCTAACATCCATTATAACATTCTAATATACATTATAACATTCTAATATACATTCTAACATCCATTATAACATTCTAACATACATTATCACATTCTAATATACATTCTAACATCCATTATAACATTCTAACATACATTATAAACATTCTAATATACATTCTAACATCCATTATAATATTCTAACATACATTACAACAATCTAATATACATTATAACATCCATTATAACATGCTAACATACATTAAAACATTCTAACATAAATTCTAACATTCTAATATACATTCTAACATCCATTCTAACATTCTAACATCCATTCTAACATTCTAATATACATTCTAACATCCATTATAACATCAAAACATCCATTTTAACAATCTAATATATATTATAACATCCATTATAATATTCTAACATCCATTATAATATTCTAATATACATTCTAACATCCATTATAACATTCTAAAATACACTATAACATTCTAATATACATTCTACCATGCATTCTAACATACATTATAACATTCTAATATACATTATAACATCCATTCTAACATTATAACATCCATTCTAACATTATAATATACATTAAAACATTCTAAAATACATTATAACATCCATTATAACTTTCTAACATACATTATAACATTCTAATATACATTCTAACATCCATTATATCATTCTAACATCCATAATAACATTCTAATATAGATTCTAACATTCTAATATACATTCTAACATCCATAATAACATTCTAACATACATTCTAACATTCTAACATACATTCTAACATTCTAATATACATTCAAACATCCATTATAACATTCAAATATACATTCTAACATCCAATATAACATTCTATCATACATTATAACAATCTAATATACATTCTAACATCCATTATAACATTCTAACATACATTATAACATTCTAATATACATTCTAACATACATTATAACATTCTAGTATACATTATAACATCCATGATAACATTCTAACATATATTATAACATTGTAACATCCATAATAACATTCTAACATACATTATAACATTCTAATATACATTCTAACATACATTATAAAATTCTAACATCCATAATAACATTCTAACATACATTCTAACATTCTAATATACATTGTAACATCCTTTATAACATTCTAATAGACATTCTAACATTCTAATATACATTCTAACATCCATTATAACATTCTAACATACATTATAACATTCTAAAATACATTCTAACATCCATTATATAATTCTAACATCCATAATAACATTCTAACATAGATTCTAACAATCTAATATACATTCTAACATCCATAATAACATTCTAACACACATTCTAACATTCTAATATACTTTCTAACATCCATTATAACATTCAAATATACATTATAACATCCATTATAACATTCTAATATACATTATAACATTCTAATATACATTCTAACATCCATTATAACATTCTAACATACATTGTAACATTCTAATATACATTGTAACATCCATTATAACATTCTAACATACATTATAACATTCTAATATACATTCTAACATCCATTATAACATTCTAACATACATTACAACAATCTAATATACATTATAACATCCATTATAACATGCTAACATACATTATAACATTCTAACATACATTCTAACATTCTAATATACAATCTAACATCCATAATAACATTCTAACATCCATTATAATATTCTATAATACATTCTAACATCCATTATAACATTCTAAAATACACTATAACATTCATATATACATTCTAACATCCTTTATAACATTATAACATCCATTCTAACATTCTAATATACATTCTAACATTCATTATAACATTCTAACATCCATTTTAACATTCTAATATATATTATAACATCCATTATAATATTCTAACATCCATTATAACATTCTAACATCCATTATAATATTCTAATATACATTCTAACATCCATTATATCATTCTAAAATACACTATAACATTCTAATATACATTCTAACATGCATTCTAACATACATTATAGCATTCTAACATACATTATAACATTCTAATATACATTCTAACATCCATTATATCATTCTAACATCCATAATAACATTCTAACATAGATACTAAGAATCTAATATACATTCTAACATCCATAATAACATTCTAACATACATTCTAACATTCTAATATACATTCTAACATCCAATATAATATTCAAATATACATTCTACCATCCATTATAACATTCTAATATACATTATAACATTCTAATATACATTCTAACATCCATTATAACATTCTAACATACATTATAACATTCTAATATACATTATCACATTCTAATATACATTCTAACATCCATTATAACATTCTAACATACATTACAACAATCTAATATACATTATAACATCCATTATAACATGTTAACATACATTATAACATTCTAACATACATTCTAACATTCTAATATACATTCTAACATTCAGTATAACATTCTAACATCCATTATAATATTCTATAATACATTCTAACATCCATTATAACATTCTAAAATACACTATAACATTCTTATATACATTCTAACATCCATTATAACATTATAACATCCATTCTAACATTCTAATATACATTCTAACATTCATTATAACATTCTAACATCCATTTTAACATTCTAATATATATTATAACATCCATTATAATATTCTAACATCCATTACAACATTCTAACATCCATTATAATATTCTAATATACATTCTAACATCCATTATATCATTCTTAAATACACTATAACATTCTAATATACATTCTAACATGCATTCTAACATACATTATAACATTCTAACATACATTATAACATTCTAATATACATTCTAACATCCATTTTATCATTCTAACATCCATAATAACATTCCAACATAGATACTAACAATCTAATATACATTCTAACATCCATAATAACATTCTAACATACATTCTAACATTCTCATATACATTCTAACATCCAATATAATATTAAAATATACATTCTAACATCCATTATAACATTCTAATATACATTATAACATTCTAATATACATTCTAACATCCATTATAACATTCTAACATACATTATCACATTCTAATATACATTCTAACATCCATTATAACATTCTAACATACATTATAAACATTCTAATATACATTCTAACATCCATTATAATATTCTAACATACATTGCAACAATCTAATATACATTATAACATCCATTATAACATGCTAACATACATTAAAACATTCTAACATAAATTCTAACATTCTAATATACATTCTAACATCCATTCTAACATTCTAACATCCATTCTAACATTCTAATATACATTCTAACATCCATTATAACATCAAAACATCCATTTTAACAATCTAATATATATTATAACATCCATTATAATATTCTAACATCCATTATAATATTCTAATATACATTCTAACATCCATTATAACATTCTATAATACACTATAACATTCTAATATACATTCTAACATGCATTCTAACATACATTATAACATTCTAATATACATTATAACATCCATTATAACATTATAACATCCATTATAACATTATAATATACATTAAAACATTCTAATATACATTATAACATCCATTATAACTTTCTAACATACATTATAACATTCTAATATACATTCTAACATCCATTATATCATTCTAACATCCATAATAACATTCTAACATACATTCTAACATTCTAATATACATTGTAACATCCTTTATAACATTCTAATAGGCATTCTAACATTCTAATATACATTCTAACATCCATTATAACATTCTAACATACATTATAACATTCTAAAATACATTCTAACATCCATTATATCATTCTAACATCCATAATAACATTCAAACATAGATTCTAACAATCTAATATACATTCTAACATCCATAATAACATTTTAACACACATTCTAACATTCTAATATACTTTCTAACATCCATTATAACATTTAAATATACATTATAACATCCATTATAACATTCTAATATACATTATAACATTCTAATATACATTCTAACATCCATTATAACATTCTAACATACATTGTAACATTCTAATATACATTGTAACATCCATTATAACATTCTAACATACATTATATCATTCTAATATACATTCTAACATCCATTATAACATTCTAACATACATTACAACAATCTAATATACATTATAACATCCATTATAACATGCTAACATACATTATAACATTCTAACATACATTCTAACATTCTAATATACATTCTAACATCCATTATAACATTCTAACATCCATTATAATATTCTATAATACATTCTAACATCCATTATAATATTCTAAAATAGACTATAACATTCTTATATACATTCTAACATCCATTATAACATTATAACATCCATTCTAACATTCTAATATACATTCTAACATTCATTATAACATTCTAACATCCATTTTAACATTCTAATATATATTATAACATCCATTATAATATTCTAACATCCATTACAACATTCTAACATCCATTATAATATTCTAATATACATTCTAACATCCATTATATCATTCTAAAATACACTATAACATTCTAATATACATTCTAACATGCATTCTAACATACATTATAACATTCTAACATACAATATAACATTCTAATATACATTCTAACATCCATTATATCATTCTAACATCCATAATAACATTCCAACATAGATACTAACAATCTAATATACATTCTAACATCCATAATAACATTCTAACATACATTCTAACATTCTAATATACATTCTAACATCCAATATAATATTCAAATATACATTCTAACATCCATTATAACATTCTAATATACATTATAACATTCTAATATACATTCTAACATCCATTATAACATTCTAACATACATTATCACATTCTAATATACATTCTAACATCCATTATAACATTCTAACATACATTATAAACATTCTAATATACATTCTAACATCCATTATAATATTCTAACATACATTACAACAATCTAATATACATTATAACATCCATTATAACATGCTAACATACATTAAAACATTCTAACATAAATTCTAACATTCTAATATACATTCTAACATTCTAATATACATTCTAACATCCATTATAACATCAAAACATCCATTTTAACAATCTAATATATATTATAACATCCATTATAATATTCTAACATCCATTATAATATCCTAATATACATTCTAACATCCATTATAACATTCTAAAATACACTATAACATTCTAATATACATTCTAACATGCATTCTAACATACATTATAACATTCTAATATACATTGTAACATCCTTTATAACATTCTAATAGACATTCTAACATTCTAATATACATTCTAACATCCATTATAACATTCTAACATACATTATAACATTCTAAAATACATTCTAACATCCATTATATCATTCTAACATCCATAATAACATTCTAACATAGATTCTAACAATCTAATATACATTCTAACATCCATAATAACATTCTAACACACATTCTAACATTCTAATATACTTTCTAACATCCATTATAACATTTAAATATACATTATAACATCCATTATAACATTCTAATATACATTATAACATTCTAATATACATTCTAACATCCATTATAACATTCTAACATACATTGTAACATTCTAATATACATTGTAACATCCATTATAACATTCTAACATACATTATAACATTCTAATATACATTCTAACATCCATTATAACATTCTAACATACATTACAACAATCTAAAATACATTATAACATCCATTATAACATGCTAACATACATTATAACATTCTAACATACATTCTAACATTCTAATATACATTCTAACATCCATTATAACATTCTAACATCCATTATAATATTCTATAATACATTCTAACATCCATTATAACATTCTAAAATACACTATAACATTCTTATATACATTCTAACATCCATTATAACATTATAACATCCATTCTAACATTCTAATATACATTCTAACATTCATTATAACATTCTAACATCCATTTTAACATTCTAATATATATTATAACATCCATTATAATATTCTAACATCCATTACAACATTCTAACATCCATTATAATATTCTAATATACATTCTAACATCCATTATATCATTCTAAAATACACTATAACATTCTAAATATACATTCTAACATGCATTCTAACATACATTATAACATTCTAACATACATTATAACATTCTAATATACATTCTAACATCCATTATATCATTCTAACATCCATAATAACATTCCAACATAGATACTAACAATCTAATATACATTCTAACATCCATAATAACATTCTAACATACATTCTAACATTCTAATATACATTCTAACATCCAATATAATATTCAAATATACATTCTAACATCCATTATAACATTCTAATATACATTATAACATTCTAATATACATTCTAACATCCATTATAACATTCTAACATACATTATCACATTCTAATATACATTCTAACATCCATTATAACATTCTAACATACATTATAAACATTCTAATATACATTCTAACATCCATTATAATATTCTAACATACATTACAACAATCTAATATACATTATAACATCCATTATAACATGCTAACATACATTAAAACATTCTAACATAAATTCTAACATTCTAATATACATTCTAACATCCATTCTAACATTCTAACATCCATTCTAACATTCTAATATACATTCTAACATCCATTATAACATCAAAACATCCATTTTAACAATCTAATATATATTATAACATCCATTATAATATTCTAACATCCATTATAATATTCTAATATACATTCTAACATCCATTATAACATTCTAAAATACACTATAACATTCTAATATACATTCTAACATGCATTCTAACATACATTATAACATTCTAATATACATTATAACATCCATTCTAACATTATAACATCCATTCTAACATTATAATATACATTAAAACATTCTAATATACATTATAACATCCATTATAACTATCTAACATACATTATAACATTCTAATATACATTCTAACATCCATTATATCATTCTAACATCCATAAGAACATTCTAACATAGATTCTAACATTCTAATATACATTCTAACATCCATAATAACATTCTAACATACATTCTAACATTCTAACATACATTCTAACATTCTAATATACATTCAAACATCCATTATAACATTCAAATATACATTCTAACATCCAATATAACATTCTATCATACATTATAACAATCTAATATACATTCTAACATCCATTATAACATTCTAGTATACATTATAACATCCATGATAACATTCTAACATATATTATAACATTGTAACATCCATAATAACATTCTAACATACATTCTAACATTCTAATATACATTGTAACATACTTTATAACATTCTAATAGACATTCTAACATTCTAATATACATTCTAACATCCATTATAACATTCTAACATACATTATAACATTCTAAAATACATTCTAACATCCATTATATAATTCTAACATCCATAATAACATTCTAACATAGATTCTAACAATCTAATATACATTCTAACATCCATAATAACATTCTAACACACATTCTAACATTCTAATATACTTTCTAACATCCATTATAACATTCAAATATACATTATAACATCCATTATAACATTCTAATATACATTATAACATTCTAATATACATTCTAACATCCATTATAACATTCTAACATACATTGTAACATTCTAATATACATTGTAACATCCATTATAACATTCTAACATACATTATAACATTCTAATATACATTCTAACATCCATTATAACATTCTAACATACATTACAACAATCTAATATACATTATAACATCCATTATAACATGCTAACATACATTATAACATTGTAACATACATTCTAACATTCTAATATACAATCTAACATCCATTATAACATTCTAACATCCATTATAATATTCTATAATACATTCTAACATCCATTATAACATTCTAAAATACACTATAACATTCTTATATACATTCTAACATCCTTTATAACATTATAACATCCATTCTAACATTCTAATATACATTCTAACATTCATTATAACATTCTAACATCCATTTTAACATTCTAATATATATTATAACATCCATTATAATATTCTAACATCCATTATAACATTCTAACATCCATTATAATATTCTAATATACATTCTAACATCCATTATATCATTCTAAAATACACTATAACATTCTAATATACATTCTAACATGCATTCTAACATACATTATAGCATTCTAACATACATTATAACATTCTAATATACATTCTAACATCCATTATATCATTCTAACATCCATAATAACATTCTAACATAGATACTAAGAATCTAATATACATTCTAACATCCATAATAACATTCTAACATACATTATAACATTCTAATATACATTTTAACATCCAATATAATATTCAAATATACATTCTACCATCCATTATAACATTCTAATATACATTATAACATTCTAATATACATTCTAACATCCACTATAACATTCTAACATACATTATAACATTCTAATATACATTATCACATTCTAATATACATTCTAACATCCATTATAACATTCTAACATACATTACAACAATCTAATATACATTATAACATCCATTATAACATGTTAACATACATTATAACATTCTAACATACATTCTAACATTCTAATATACATTCTAACATCCATTATAACATTCTAACATCCATTATAATATTCTATAATACATTCTAACATCCATTATAACATTCTAAAATACACTATAACATTCTTATATACATTCTAACATCCATTATAACATTATAACATCCATTCTAACATTCTAATATACATTCTAACATTCATTATAACATTCTAACATCCATTTTAACATTCTAATATATATTCTAACATCCATTATAATATTCTAACATCCATTCTAACATTCTAACATCCATTCTAACATTCTAATATACATTCTAACATCCATTATAACATCAAAACATCCATTTTAACAATCTAATATATATTATAACATCCATTATAATATTCTAACATCCATTATAATATTCTAATATACATTCTAACATCCATTATAACATTCTAAAATACACTATAACATTCTAATATACATTCTAACATGCATTCTAACATACATTATAACATTCTAATATACATTATAACATCCATTATAACATTATAACATCCATTCTAACATTATAATATACATTAAAACATTCTAATATACATTATAACATCCATTATAACTTTCTAACATACATTATAACATTCTAATATACATTCTAACATCCATTATATCATTCTAACATCCATAATAACATTCTAACATACATTCTAACATTCTAATATACATTGTAACATCCTTTATAACATTCTAATAGGCATTCTAACATTCTAATATACATTCTAACATCCATTATAACATTCTAACATACATTATAACATTCTAAAATACATTCTAACATCCATTATATCATTCTAACATCCATAATAACATTCTAACATAGATTCTAACAATCTAATATACATTCTAACATCCATAATAACATTTTAACACACATTCTAACATTCTAATATACTTTCTAACATCCATTATAACATTTAAATATACATTATAACATCCATTATAACATTCTAATATACATTATAACATTCTAATATACATTCTAACATCCATTATAACATTCTAACATACATTGTAACATTCTAATATACATTGTAACATCCATTATAACATTCTAACATACATTATATCATTCTAATATACATTCTAACATCCATTATAACATTCTAACATACAATACAACAATCTAATATACATTATAACATCCATTATAACATGCTAACATACATTATAACATTCTAACATACATTCTAACATTCTAATATACATTCTAACATCCATTATAACATTCTAACATCCATTATAATATTCTATAATACATTCTAACATCCATTATAACATTCTAAAATACACTATAACATTCTTATATACATTCTAACATCCATTATAACATTATAACATCCATTCTAACATTCTAATATACATTCTAACATTCATTATAACATTCTAACATCCATTTTAACATTCTAATATATATTATAACATCCATTATAATATTCTAACATCCATTACAACATTCTAACATCCATTATAATATTCTAATATACATTCTAACATCCATTATATCATTCTAAAATACACTATAACATTCTAATATACATTCTAACCTGCATTCTAACATACATTATAACATTCTAACATACATTATAACAATTTAATATACATTCTAACATCCATTATATCATTCTAACATCCATAATAACATTCCAACATAGATACTAACAATCTAATATACATTCTAACATCCATAATAACATTTTTACATACATTCTAACATTCTAATATACATTCTAACATCCAATATAATATTCAAATATACATTCTAACATCCATTATAACATTCTAATATACATTATAACATTGTAATATACATTCTAACATCCATTATAACATTCTAACATACATTATCACATTCTAATATACATTCTAACATCCATTATAACATTCTAACATACATTATAAACATTCTAATATACATTCTAACATCCATTATAACATCAAAACATCCATTTTAACAATCTAATATATATTATAACATCCATTATAATGTTCTAACATCCATTATAATATTCTAATATACATTCTAACATCCATTATAACATTCTAAAATACACTATAACATTCTAATATACATTCTAACATGCATTCTAACATACATTATAACATTCTAATATACATTATAACATCCATTATAACATTATAACATCCATTCTAACATTATAATATACATTAAAACATTCTAATATACATTATAACATCCATTATAACTTTCTAACATACATTATAACATTCTAATATACATTATAACATCCATTATATCATTCTAACATCCATAATAACATTCTAACATAGATTCTAACATTCTAATATACATTCTAACATCCATAATAACATTCTAACATACATTCTAACATTCTAACATACATTCTAACATTCTAATATACATTCAAACATCCATTATAACATTCAAATATACATTCTAACATCCATTATAACATTCTATCATACATTATAACAATCTAATATACATTCTAACATCCATTATAACATTCTAACATACATTATAACATTCTAATATACATTCTAACATACATTATAACATTCTAGTATACATTATAACATCCATGATAACATTCTAACATATATTATAACATTGTAACATCCATAATAACATTCTAACATACATTATAACATTCTAATATACATTCTAACATACATTATAAAATTCTAACATCCATAATAACATTCTAACATACATTCTAACATTCTAATATACATTGTAACATCCTTTATAACATTCTAATAGACATTCTAACATTCTAATATACATTCTAACATCCATTATAATACTCTAACATACATTATAACATTCTAAAATACATTCTAACATCCATTATATCATTCTAACATCCATAATAACATTCTAACATAGATTCTAACAATCTAATATACATTCTAACATCCATAATAACATTCTAACACACATTCTAACATTCTAATATACTTTCTAACATCCATTATAACATTTAAATATACATTATAACATCCATTATAACATTCTAATATACATTATAACATTCTAATATACATTCTAACATCCATTATAACATGCTAACATACATTAAAACATTCTAACATAAATTCTAACATTCTAATATACATTCTAACATCCATTCTAACATTCTAACATCCATTCTAACATTCTAATATACATTCTAACATCCATTATAACATCAAAACATCCATTTTAACAATCTAATATATATTATAACATCCATTATAATATTCTAACATCCATTATAATATTCTAATATACATTCTAACATCCATTATAACATTCTAAAATACACTATAACATTCTAATATACATTCTAACATGCATTCTAACATACATTATAACATTCTAATATACATTATAACATCCATTATAACATTATAACATCCATTCTAACATTATAATATACATTAAAACATTCTAATATACATTATAACATCCATTATAACTTTCTAACATACATTATAACATTCTAATATACATTCTAACATCCATTATATCATTCTAACATCCATAATAACATTCTAACATAGATTCTAACATTCTAATATACATTCTAACATCCATTATAACATTCTAACATACATTATAACATTCTAATATACATTCTCACATACATTATAACATTCTAGTATACATTATAACATCCATTATAACATTCTAACATATATTATAACATTGTAACATCCATAATAACATTCTAACATACATTATAACATTCTAATATACATTCTAAAATACATTATAAAATTCTAACATCCATAATAACATTCTAACATATATTCTAACATTCTAATATACATTGTAAAATCCTTTATAACATTCTAATAGACATTCTAACATTCTAATATACATTCTAACATCCATTATAACATTCTAACATACATTATAACATTCTAAAATACATTCTAACATCCATTATATCATTCTAACATCCATAATAACATTCTAACATAGATTCTAACAATCTAATATACATTCTAACATCCATAATAACATTCTAACACACATTCTAACATTCTAATATACTTTCTAACATCCATTAAAACATTTAAATATACATTATAACATCCATTATAACATTCTAATATACATTATAACATTCTAATATACATTCTAACATCCATTATAACATTCTAACATACATTGTAACATTCTAATATACATTGTAACATCCAATATAACATTCTAACATACATTATAACATTCAAATATACATTCTAACATCCATTATAACATTCTAACATACATTACAACAATCTAATATACATTTTAACATCCATTATAACATGCTAACATACATTCTAACATTCTAACATACATTCTAACATTCTAGCATACATTACAACATCCATTATAATATTCTATAATACATTCTAACATCCATTATAACATTCTAAAATACACTATAACATTCTTATATACATTCTAACATCCATTATAACATTATAACATCCATTCTAACATTCTAATATACATTCTAACATTCATTATAACATTCTAACATCCATTTTAACATTCTAATATATATTATAACATCCATTATAATATTCTAACATCCATTATAACATTCTAACATCCATTATAATATTCTAATATACATTCTAACATCCATTATATCATTCTAAAATACACTATAACATTCTAATATACTTTCTAACATGCATTCTAACATACATTATAACATTCTAACATACATTCTAACATTCTAATATACATTCTAACATCCATTATATCATTCTAACATCCATAATAACATTCTAACATAGATACTAACAATCTAATATACATTCTAACATCCATAATAACATTCTAACTTACATTCTAACATTCTAATATACATTCTAACATCCAATATAATATTCAAATATACATTCTAACATCCATTCTAACATTCTAATATACATTATAACATTCTAATATACATTCTAACATCCATTATAACATTCTAACATACATTATAACATTCTAATATACATTCTAACATCCATTATAACATTCTAACATACATTATAAACATTCTAATATACATTCTAACATCCATTATAACATTCTAACATACAATACAACAATCTAATATACATTCTAACATTCATTATAACATTTTAACATCCATTTTAACATTCCAATATATATTATAACATCCATTATAATATTCTAACATCCATTATAACATTCTAACATCCATTATAATATTCTAATATACATTCTAACATCCATTATATCATTCTAAAATACACTATAACATTCTAATATACATTCAAACATGCATTCTAACATACATTATAACATTCTAACATACATTATAACATTCTAATATACATTCTAACATCCATTATATAATTCTAACATCCATAATAACATTCTAACATAGATACTAACAATCTAATATACATTCTAACATCCATAATAACATTCTAACATAAATTCTAACATTCTAATATACATTCTAACATCCAATATAATATTCAAATATACATTCTAATATCCATTATAACATTCTAATATACATTATAACATTCTAATATACATTCTAACATCCATTATAACATTCTAACATACATTATAACATTCTAATATACATTCTAACATCCATTATAACATTCTAACATACATTATAAACATTCTAATATACATTCTAACATCCATTATAACATTCTAACATACATTACAACAATCTAATATACATTATAACATCCATTATAACATGCTAACATACATTAAAACATTCTAACATAAATTCTAACATTCTAATATACATTCTAACATCCATTCTAACATTCTAACATCCATTCTAACATTCTAATATACATTCTAACATCCATTATAACATCAAAACATCCATTTTAACAATCTAATATATATTATAACATCCATTATAATATTCTAACATCCATTATAATATTCTAATATACATTCTAACATCCATTATAACATTCTAAAATACACTATAACATTCTAATATACATTCTAACATGCATTCTAACATACATTATAACATTCTAATATACATTATAACATCCATTATAACATTATAACATCCATTCTAACATTATAATATACATTAAAACATTCTAATATACATTATAACATCCATTATAACTTTCTAACATACATTATAACATTCTAATATACATTCTAACATCCATTATATCATTCTAACATCCATAATAACATTCTAGCATACATTCTAACATTCTAATATACATTGTAACATCCTTTATAACATTCTAATAGGCATTCTAACATTCTAATATACATTCTAACATCCATTATAACATTCTAACATACATTATAACATTCTAAAATACATTCTAACATCCATTATATCATTCTAACATCCATAATAACATTCTAACATAGATTCTAACAATCTAATATACATTCTAACATCCATAATAACATTTTAACACACATTCTAACATTCTAATATACTTTCTAACATCCATTATAACATTTAAATATACATTATAACATCCATTATAACATTCTAATATACATTATAACATTCTAATATACATTCTAACATCCATTATAACATTCTAACATACATTGTAACATTCTAATATACATTGTAACATCCATTATAACATTCTAACATACATTATATCATTCTAATATACATTCTAACATCCATTATAACATTCTAACATACATTACAACAATCTAATATACATTATAACATCCATTATAACATGCTAACATACATTATAACATTATAACATACATTCTAACATTCTAATATACATTCTAACATCCATTATAACATTCTAACATCCATTATAATATTCTATAATACATTCTAACATCCATTATAACATTCTAAAATACACTATAATATTCTTATATACATTCTAACATCCATTATAACATTATAACATCCATTCTAACATTCTAATATACATTCTAACATTCATTATAACATTCTAACATCCATTTTAACATTCTAATATATATTATAACATCCATTATAATATTCTAACATCCATTACAACATTCTAACATCCATTATAATATTCTAATATACATTCTAACATCCATTATATCATTCTAAAATACACTATAACATTCTAATATACATTCTAACCTGCATTCTAACATACATTATAACATTCTAACATACATTATAACAATTTAATATACATTCTAACATCCATTATATCATTCTAACATCCATAATAACATTCCAACATAGATACTAACAATCTAATATACATTCTAACATCCATAATAACATTTTTACATACATTCTAACATTCTAATATACATTCTAACATCCAATATAATATTCAAATATACATTCTAACATCCATTATAACATTCTAATATACATTATAACATTGTAATATACATTCTAACATCCATTATAACATTCTAACATACATTATCACATTCTAATATACATTCTAACATCCATTATAACATTCTAACATACATTATAAACATTCTAATATACATTCTAACATCCATTATAACATCAAAACATCCATTTTAACAATCTAATATATATTATAACATCCATTATAATGTTCTAACATCCATTATAATATTCTAATATACATTCTAACATCCATTATAACATTCTAAAATACACTATAACATTCTAATATACATTCTATCATGCATTCTAACATACATTATAACATTCTAATATACATTATAACATCCATTATAACATTATAACATCCATTCTAACATTATAATATACATTAAAACATTCTAATATACATTATAACATCCATTATAACTTTCTAACATACATTATAACATTCTAATATACATTATAACATCCATTATATCATTCTAACATCCATAATAACATTCTAACATAGATTCTAACATTCTAATATACATTCTAACATCCATAATAACATTCTAACATACATTCTAACATTCTAACATACATTCTAACATTCTAATATACATTCAAACATCCATTATAACATTCAAATATACATTCTAACATCCATTATAACATTCTATCATACATTATAACAATCTAATATACATTCTAACATCCATTATAACATTCTAACATACATTATAACATTCTAATATACATTCTAACATACATTATAACATTCTAGTATACATTATAACATCCATGATAACATTCTAACATATATTATAACATTGTAACATCCATAATAACATTCTAACATACATTATAACATTCTAATATACATTCTAACATACATTATAAAATTCTAACATCCATAATAACATTCTAACATACATTCTAACATTCTAATATACATTGTAACATCCTTTATAACATTCTAATAGACATTCTAACATTATAATATACATTCTAACATCCATTATAATATTCTAACATACATTATAACATTCTAAAATACATTCTAACATCCATTATATCATTCTAACATCCATAATAACATTCTAACATAGATTCTAACAATCTAATATACATTCTAACATCCATAATAACATTCTAACACACATTCTAACATTCTAATATACTTTCTAACATCCATTATAACATTTAAATATACATTATAACATCCATTATAACATTCTAATATACATTATAACATTCTAATATACATTCTAACATCCATTATAACATTCTAACATACATTGTAACATTCTAATATACATTATAACATCCATTATAACATGCTAACATACATTAAAACATTCTAACATAAATTATAACATTGTAATATACATTCTAACATCCATTCTAACATTCTAACATCCATTCTAACATTCTAATATACATTCTAACATCCATTATAACATCAAAACATCCATTTTAACAATCTAATAAATATTATAACATCCATTATAATATTCTAACATCCATTATAATATTCTAATATACATTCTAACATCCATTATAACATTCTAAAATACACTATAACATTCTAATATACATTCTAACATGCATTCTAACATACATTATAACATTCTAATATACATTATAACATCCATTATAACATTATAACATCCATTCTAACATTATAATATACATTAAAACATTCTAATATACATTATAACATCCATTATAACTTTCTAACATACATTATAACATTCTAATATACATTCTAACATCCATTATATCATTCTAACATCCATAATAACATTCTAACATAGATTCTAACATTCTAATATACATTCTAACATCCATTATAACATTCTAACATACATTATAACATTCTAATATACATTCTAACATACATTATAACATTCTAGTATACATTATAACATCCATTATAACATTCTAACATATATTATAACATTGTAACATCCATAATAACATTCTAACATACATTATAACATTCTAATATACATTCTAAAATACATTATAAAATTCTAACATCCATAATAACATTCTAACATATATTCTAACATTCTAATATACATTGTAACATCCTTTATAACATTCTAATAGACATTCTAACATTCTAATATACATTCTAACATCCATTATAACATTCTAACATACATTATAACATTCTAAAATACATTCTAACATCCATTATCTCATTCTAACATCCATAATAACATTCTAACATAGATTCTAACAATCTAATATACATTCTAACATCCATAATAACATTCTAACACACATTCTAACATTCTAATATACTTTCTAACATCCATTAAAACATTTAAATATACATTATAACATCCATTATAACATTCTAATATACATTATAACATTCTAATATACATTCTAACATCCATTATAACATTCTATAATACATTGTAACATTCTAATATACATTGTAACATCCAATATAACATTCTAACATACATTATAACATTCAAATATACATTCTAACATCCATTATAACATTCTAACATACATTACAACAATCTAATATACATTTTAACATCCATTATAACATGCTAACATACATTCTAACATTCTAACATACATTCTAACATTCTAGCATACATTCTAACATCCATTATAATATTCTATAATACATTCTAACATCCATTATAACATTCTAAAATACACTATAACATTCTTATATACATTCTAACATCCATTATAACATTATAACATCCATTCTAACATTCTAATATACATTCTAACATTCATTATAACATTCTAACATCCATTTTAACATTCTAATATATATTATAACATCCATTATAATATTTTAACATCCATTATAACATTCTAACATCCATTATAATATTCTAATATACATTCTAACATCCATTATATCATTCTAAAATACACTATAACATTCTAATATACTTTCTAACATGCATTCTAACATACATTATAACATTCTAACATACATTCTAACATTCTAATATACATTCTAACATCCATTATATCATTCTAACATCCATAATAACATTCTAACATAGATACTAACAATCTAATATACATTCTAACATCCATAATAACATTCTAACTTACATTCTAACATTCTAATATACATTCTAACATCCAATATAATATTCAAATATACATTCTAACATCCATTCTAACATTCTAATATACATTATAACATTCTAATATACATTCTAACATCCATTATAACATTCTAACATACATTATAACATTCTAATATACATTCTAACATCCATTATAACATTCTAACATACATTATAAACATTCTAATATACATTCTAACATCCATTATAACATTCTAACATACAATACAACAATCTAATATACATTCTAACATTCATTATAACATTTTAACATCCATTTTAACATTCCAATATATATTATAACATCCATTATAATATTCTAACATCCATTATAACATTCTAACATCCATTATAATATTCTAATATACATTCTAACATCCATTATATCATTCTAAAATACACTATAACATTCTAATATACATTCAAACATGCATTCTAACATACATTATAACATTCTAACATACATTATAACATTCTAATATACATTCTAACATCCATTATATAATTCTAACATCCATAATAACATTCTAACATAGATACTAACAATCTAATATACATTCTAACATCCATAATAACATTCTAACATAAATTCTAACATTCTAATATACATTCTAACATCCAATATAATATTCAAATATACATTCTAATATCCATTATAACATTCTAATATACATTATAACATTCTAATATACATTCTAACATCCATTATAACATTCTAATATACATTCTAACATCCATTATAACATTCTAACATACATTATAAACATTCTAATATACATTCTAACATCCATTATAACATTCTAACATACATTACAACAATCTAATATACATTATAACATCCATTATAACATGCTAACATACATTAAAACATTCTAACATAAATTCTAACATTCTAATATACATTCTAACATCCATTCTAACATTCTAACATCCATTCTAACATTCTAATATACATTCTAACATCCATTATAACATCAAAACATCCATTTTAACAATCTAATATATATTATAACATCCATTATAATATTCTAACATCCATTATAATATTCTAATATACATTCTAACATCCATTATAACATCCTTTCTAACATTCTAATATACATTAAAACATTCTAATATACATTCTAACATCCATTATAACTTTCTAACATACATTATAACATTCTAATATACATTCTAACATGCATTCTAACATACATTATAACATTCTAATATACATTATAACATCGATTCTAACATTATAACATCCATTCTAACATTCTAATATACATTAAAACATTCTAATATACATTCTAACATCCATTATAACTTTCTAACATACATTATAACATTCTAATATACATTCTAACATCCATTATATCATTCTAACATCCATAATAACATTCTAACATAGATTCTAACATTCTAATATACATTCTAACATCCATTATAACATTCTAACATACATTATAACATTCTAATATACATTCTAACATACATTATAACATTCTATTATACATTATAACATCCATTATAACATTCTAACATATATTATAACATTGTAACATCCATAATAACATTCTAACATACATTATAACATTCTAATATACATTCTAACATACATTATAAAATTCTAACATCCATAATAACATTCTAACAAACATTCTAACATTCTAATATACATTGTAACATCCTTTATAACATTCTAATAGACATTTTAACATTCTAATATACATTCTAACATCCATTATAACATTCTAACATACATTATAACTTTCTAAAATACATTCTAACATCCATTATATCATTCTAACATCCATAATAACATTCTAACATAGATTCTAACAATCTAATATACATTCTAACATCCATAATAACATTCTAACACACATTCTAACATTCTAATATACTTTCTAACATCCATTATAACATTTAAATATACATTATAATATCCATTATAACATTCTAATATACATTATAACATTCTAATATACATTCTAACATCCATTATAACATTCTAACATACATTGTAACATTCTAATATACATTGTAACATCCATTATAACATTCTAACATACATTATAACATTCTAATATACATTCTAACATCCATTATAACATTCTAACATACATTATAACAATCTAATATACATTATAACATCCATTATAACATGCAAACATACATTATAACATTCTAACATACATTATAACATTCTAATATACATTCTAACATCCATTAAAACATTCTAACATCCATTATAATATTCTATAATACATTCTAACATCCATTATAACATTCTAAAATACACTATAACATTCTTATATACATTCTAACATCCATTACAACATTATAACATCCATTCTAACATTCTAATATACATTCTAACATTCATTATAACATTCTAACATCCATTTTAACATTCTAATATATATTATAACATCCATTATAATATTCTAACATCCATTATAACATTCTAACATCCATTATAATATTCTAATATACATTCTAACATCCATTATATCATTCTAAAATACACTATAACATTCTAATATACTTTCTAACATGCATTCTAACATACATTATAACATTCTAACATACATTCTAACATTCTAATATACATTCTAACATCCATTATATCATTCTAACATCCAGAATAACATTCTAACATAGATACTAACAATCTAATATACATTCTAACATCCATAATAACATTCTAACTTACATTCTAACATTCTAATATACATTCTAACATCCAATATAATATTCAAATATACATTCTAACATCCATTCTAACATTCTAATATACATTATAACATTCTAATATACATTCTAACATCCATTATAACATTCTAACATACATTATAACATTCTAATATACATTCTAACATCCATTATAACATTCTAACATACATTATAAACATTCTAATATACATTCTAACATCCATTATAACATTCTAACATACAATACAACAATCTAATATACATTCTAACATTCATTATAACATTCTAACATCCATTTTAACATTCTAATATATATTATAACATCCATTATAATATTCTAACATCCATTATAACGTTCTAACATCCTTTATAATATTCTAATATACATTCTAACATCCATTATATCATTCTAAAATACACTATAACATTCTAATATACATTCAAACATGCATTCTAACATACATTATAACATTCTAACATACATTATAACATTCTAATATACATTCTAACATTCATTATATAATTCTAACATCCATAATAACATTCTAACATAGATACTAACAATCTAATATACATTCTAACATCCATAATAACATTCTAACATACATTCTAACATTCTAATATACATTCTAACATCCAATATAATATTCAAATATACATTCTAACATCCATTATAACATTCTAATATACATTATAACATTCTAATATACATTCTAACATCCATTATAACATTCTAACATACATTATAACATTCTAATATACATTCTAACATCCATTATAACATTCTAACATACATTATAAACATTCTAATATACATTCTAACATCCATTATAACATTCTAACATACATTACAACAATCTAATATACATTATAACATCCATTATAACATGCTAACATACATTAAAACATTCTAACATAAATTCTAACATTCTTATATACATTCTAACATCCATTCTAACATTCTAACATCCATTCTAATATACATTCTAACATCCATTATAACATCAAAACATCCATTTTAACAATCTAATATATATTATAACATCCATTATAATATTCTAACATCCATTATAATATTCTAATATACATTCTAACATCCATTATAACATTATAACATCCATTCTAACATTCTAATATACATTAAAACATTCTAATATACATTCTAACATCCATTATAACTTTCTAACATACATTATAACATTCTAATATACATTCTAACATGCATTCTAACATACATTATAACATTCTAATATACATTATAACATCCATTCTAACATTATAACATCCATTCTAACATTCTAATATACATTAAAACATTCTAATATACATTCTAACATCCATTATAACTTTCTAACATACATTATAACATTCTAATATACATTCTAACATCCATTATATCATTCTAACATCCATAATAACATTCTAACATAGATTCTATCATTCTAATATACATTCTAACATCCATTATAACATTCTAACATACATTATAACATTCTAATATACATTCTAACATACATTATAACATTCTAGTATACATTATAACATCCATTATAACATTCTAACATATATTATAACATTGTAACATCCATAATAACATTCTAACATACATTATAACATTCTAATATACATTCTAACATACATTATAAAATTCTAACATCCATAATAACATTCTAACAAACATTCTAACATTCTAATATACATTGTAACATCCTTTATAACATTCTAATAGACATTTTAACATTCTAATATACATTCTAACATCCTTTATAACATTCTAACATACATTATAACTTTCTAAAATACATTCTAACATCCATTATATCATTCTAACATCCATAATAACATTCTAACATAGATTCTAACAATCTAATATACATTCTAACATCCATAATAACATTCTAACACACATTCTAACATTCTAATATACTTTCTAACATCCATTATAACATTTAAATATACATTATAACATCCATTATAACATTCTAATATACATTATAACATTCTAATATACATTCTAACATCCATTCTAACATACATTGTAACATTCTAATATACATTGTAACATCCATTATAACATTCTATCATACATTATTACATTCTAATATACATTCTAACATCCATTATAACATTCTAACATACATTACAACAATCTAATATACATTATAACATCCATTATAACATGCTAACATACATTATAACATTCTAACATACAATCTAACATTCTAATATACATTCTAACATCCATTAAAACATTCTAACATCCATTATAATATTCTATAATACATTCTAACATCCATTATAACATTCTAAAATACACTATAACATACTTATATACATTCTAACATCCATTATAACATTATAACATCCATTCTAACATTCTAATATACATTCTAACATTCATTATAACATTCTAACATCCATTTTAACATTCTAATATATATTATAACATCCATTATAATATTCTAACATCCATTATAACATTCTAACATCCATTATAATATTCTAATCTACATTCTAACATCCATTATATCATTCTAAAATACACTATAACATTCTAATATACATTCTAACATGCATTCTAACATACATTATAACATTCTAACATACATTATAACATTCTAATATACATTCTAACATCCATTATATCATTCTAACGACCAAAATAACATTATAACATAGATACTAACAATCTAATATACATTCTAACATCCATAATAACATTCTAACATACATTCTAACATTCTAATATACATTCTAACATCCAATATAATATTCAAATATACATTCTAACATCCATTATAACATTCTAATATACATTATAACATTCTAATATACATTCTAACATCCATTATAACATGCTAGCATACATTATAACATTCTAACATACATTCTAACATCGATTATAACATTCTAACATACATTATAACATTCTAATATACATTCAAACATCCATTATAACATTCTAACATACATTACAACAATCTAATATACATTATAACATCCATTATAACATGCTTACATACATTAAAACATTCTAACATAAATTCTAACATTCTAATATACATTCTAACATCCATTCTAACATTCTAACATCCATTCTAACATTCTAGTATACATTCTAACATCCATTATAACATCAAAACATCCATTTTAACAATCTAATATATATTATAACATCCATTATAATATTCTAACATCCATTATAATATTCTAATATACATTCTAACATCCATTATAACATTCTAAAATACACTATAACATTCTAATTTACATTCTAACATGCATTCTAACATACATTATAACATTCTAATATACATTATAACATCCAATATAACATTATAACATCCATTCTAACATTCTAATATACATTAAAACATTCTAATATACATTCTAACATCCATTATAACTTTCTAACATACATTATAATATTCTAATATACATTCTAAAATCCATTATATCATTCTAACATCCATATTAACATTCTAACATAGATTCTAACATTCTAATATACATTCTAACATCCATTATAACATTCAAATATACATTCTAACATCCATTATAACATTCTATCATACATTATAACATTCTAATATACATTCTAACATCCATTATAACATTCTAACAAACATTATAACATTCTAATATACATTCTAACATACATTATAACATTCTAGTATACATTATAACATCCATTATAACATTCTAACATATATTATAACATTGTAACATCCATAATAACATTCTAACATACATTAAAACATTCTAATATACATTCTAACATACATTATAAAATTCTAACATCCATAATACCATTCTAACATACATTCTAACATTCTAATATACATTCTAACATCCTTTATAACATTCTAACATACATTCTAACATTCTAATATACATTCTAACATCCATTATAACATTCTAACATACATTATAACATTCTAAAATACATTCTAACATCCATTATATCATTCTAACATCCATAATAACATTCTAACATAGATTCTAACAATCTAATATACATTCTAACTTCCATAATAACATTCTAACATACATTCTAACATTCTAATATACATTCTAACATCCATTATAACATTCTAACATACATTACAACAATCTAATATACATTATAACATCCATTATAACATGCTAACATACATTAAAACATTCTAACATAAATTCTAACATTCTAAAATACATTCTAACATCCATTATATCATTCTAACATCCATAATAACATTCTAACATAGATTCTAACAATCTAATATACATTCTAACATCCATAATAACATTCTAACACACATTCTAACATTCTAATATACTTTCTAACATCCATTAAAACATTTAAATATACATTATAACATTCTAATATACATTCTAACATCCATTATAACATTCTAACATACATTGTAACATTCTAATATACATTGAAACATCCATTATAACATTCTAACATACATTATAACATTCTAATATACATTCTAACATCCATTATAACATTCTAACATACATTACAACAATCTAATATACATTATAACATCCATTATAACATGCTAACATACATTATAACATTCTAACATACATTCTAACATTCTAATATACATTCTAACATTCATTATAACATTCTAACATCCATTATAATATTCTATAATACATTCTAACATCCATTATAACATTCTAAAATACACTATAACATTCTTATATACATTCTAACATCCATTATAACATTATAACATCCATTCTAACATTCTAATATACATTCTAACATTCATTATAACATTCTAACATCCATTATAATATTCTAATATACATTCTAACATACATTATATCATTCTAAAATACACTATAACATTCTAATATACATTCTAACATGCATTCTAACATACATTATAGCATTCTAACATACATTATAACATTCTAATATACATTCTAACATCCATTATATCATTCTAACATCCATAATAACATTCTAACATAGATACTAAGAATCTAATATACATTCTAACATCCATAATAACATTCTAACATACATTCTAACATTCTAATATACATTCTAACATCCAATATAATATTCAAATATACATTCTACCATCCATTATAACATTCTAATATACATTATAACATTCTAATATACATTCTAACATCCATTATAACATTCTAACATACATTATAACATTCTAATATACATTATCACATTCTAATATACATTCTAACATCCATTATAACATTCTAACATACATTACAACAATCTAAAATACATTATAACATCCATTATAACATGTTAACATACATTATAACATTCTAACATACATTCTAACATTCTAATATACATTCTAACATTCAGTATAACATTCTAACATCCATTATAATATTCTATAATACATTCTAACATCCATTATAACATTCTAAAATACACTATAACATTCTTATATACATTCTAACATCCATTATAACATTATAACATCCATTCTAACATTCTAATATACATTCTAACATTCATTATAACATTCTAACATCCATTTTAACATTCTAATATATATTATAACATCCATTATAATATTCTAACATCCATTACAACATTCTAACATCCATTATAATATTCTAATATACATTCTAACATCCATTATATCATTCTTAAATACACTATAACATTCTAATATACATTCTAACATGCATTCTAACATACATTATAACATTCTAACATACATTATAACATTCTAATATACATTCTAACATCCATTATATCATTCTAACATCCATAATAACATTCCAACATAGATACTAACAATCTAATATACATTCTAACATCCATAATAACATTCTAACATACATTCTAACATTCTAATATACATTCTAACATCCAATATAATATTAAAATATACATTCTAACATCCATTATAACATTCTAATATACATTATAACATTCTAATATACATTCTAACATCCATTATAACATTCTAACATACATTATCACATTCTAATATACATTCTAACATCCATTATAACATTCTAACATACATTATAAACATTCTAATATACATTCTAACATCCATTATAATATTCTAACATACATTGCAACAATCTAATATACATTATAACATCCATTATAACATGCTAACATACATTAAAACATTCTAACATAAATCTAACATTCTAATATACATTCTAACATCCATTATAACATTCTAACATACATTATAACATTCTAATATACATTATCACATTCTAATATACATTCTAACATCCATTATAACATTCTAACATACATTACAACAATCTAAAATACATTATAACATCCATTATAACATGTTAACATACATTATAACATTCTAACATACATTCTAACATTCTAATATACATTCTAACATTCAGTATAACATTCTAACATCCATTATAATATTCTATAATACATTCTAACATCCATTATAACATTCTAAAATACACTATAACATTCTTATATACATTCTAACATCCATTATAACATTATAACATCCATTCTAACATTCTAATATACATTCTAACATTCATTATAACATTCTAACATCCATTTTAACATTCTAATATATATTATAACATCCATTATAATATTCTAACATCCATTACAACATTCTAACATCCATTATAATATTCTAATATACATTCTAACATCCATTATATCATTCTTAAATACACTATAACATTCTAATATACATTCTAACATGCATTCTAACATACATTATAACATTCTAACATACATTATAACATTCTAATATACATTCTAACATCCATTATATCATTCTAACATCCATAATAACATTCCAACATAGATACTAACAATCTAATATACATTCTAACATCCATAATAACATTCTAACATACATTCTAACATTCTAATATACATTCTAACATCCAATATAATATTAAAATATACATTCTAACATCCATTATAACATTCTAATATACATTATAACATTCTAATATACATTCTAACATCCATTATAACATTCTAACATACATTATCACATTCTAATATACATTCTAACATCCATTATAACATTCTAACATACATTATAAACATTCTAATATACATTCTAACATCCATTATAATATTCTAACATACATTGCAACAATCTAATATACATTATAACATCCATTATAACATGCTAACATACATTAAAACATTCTAACATAAATCTAACATTCTAATATACATTCTAACATCCATTCTAACATTCTAACATCCATTCTAACATTCTAATATACATTCTAACATCCATTATAACATCAAAACATCCATTTTAACAATCTAATATATATTATAACATCCATTATAATATTCTAACATCCATTATAATATTCTAATATACATTCTAACATCCATTATAACATTCTAAAATACACTATAACATTCTAATATACATTCTAACATGCATTCTAACATACATTATAACATTCTAATATACATTATAACATCCATTATAACATTATAACATCCATTATAACATTATAATATACATTAAAACATTCTAATATACATTATAACATCCATTATAACTTTCTAACATACATTATAACATTCTAATATACATTCTAACATCCATTATATCATTCTAACATCCATAATAACATTCTAACATACATTCTAACATTCTAATATACATTGTAACATCCTTTATAACATTCTAATAGGCATTCTAACATTCTAATATACATTCTAACATCCATTATAACATTCTAACATACATTATAACATTCTAAAATACATTCTAACATCCATTATATCATTCTAACATCCATAATAACATTCAAACATAGATTCTAACAATCTAATATACATTCTAACATCCATAATAACATTTTAACACACATTCTAACATTCTAATATACTTTGTAACATCCATTATAACATTTAAATATACATTATAACATCCATTATAACATTCTAATATACATTATAACATTCTAATATACATTCTAACATCCATTATAACATTCTAACATACATTGTAACATACTAATATACATTGTAACATCCATTATAACATTCTAACATACATTATATCATTCTAATATACATTCTAACATCCATTATAACATTCTAACATACATTACAACAATCTAATATACATTATAACATCCATTATAACATGCTAACATACATTATAACATTCTAACATACATTCTAACATTCTAATATACATTCTAACATCCATTATAACATTCTAACATCCATTATAATATTCTATAATACATTCTAACATCCATTATAATATTCTAAAATACACTATAACATTCTTATATACATTCTAACATCCATTATAACATTATAACATCCATTCTAACATTCTAATATACATTCTAACATTCATTATAACATTCTAACATCCATTTTAACATTCTAATATATATTATAACATCCATTATAATATTCTAACATCCATTACAACATTCTAACATCCATTATAATATTCTAATATACATTCTAACATCCATTATATCATTCTAAAATACACTATAACATTCTAATATACATTCTAACATGCATTCTAACATACATTATAACATTCTAACATACAATATAACATTCTAATATACATTCTAACATCCATTATATCATTCTAACATCCATAATAACATTCCAACATAGATACTAACAATCTAATATACATTCTAACATCCATAATAACATTCTAACATACATTCTAACATTCTAATATACATTCTAACATCCAATATAATATTCAAATATACATTCTAACATCCATTATAACATTCTAATATACATTATAACATTCTAATATACATTCTAACATCCATTATAACATTCTAACATACATTATCACATTCTAATATACATTCTAACATCCATTATAACATTCTAACATACATTATAAACATTCTAATATACATTCTAACATCCATTATAATATTCTAACATACATTACAACAATCTAATATACATTATAACATCCATTATAACATGCTAACATACATTAAAACATTCTAACATAAATTCTAACATTCTAATATACATTCTAACATTCTAATATACATTCTAACATCCATTATAACATCAAAACATCCATTTTAACAATCTAATATATATTATAACATCCATTATAATATTCTAACATCCATTATAATATCCTAATATACATTCTAACATCCATTATAACATTCTAAAATACACTATAACATTCTAATATACATTCTAACATGCATTCTAACATACATTATAACATTCTAATATACATTGTAACATCCTTTATAACATTCTAATAGACATTCTAACATTCTAATATACATTCTAACATCCATTATAACATTCTAACATACATTATAACATTCTAAAATACATTCTAACATCCATTATATCATTCTAACATCCATAATAACATTCTAACATAGATTCTAACAATCTAATATACATTCTAACATCCATAATAACATTCTAACACACATTCTAACATTCTAATATACTTTCTAACATCCATTATAACATTTAAATATACATTATAACATCCATTATAACATTCTAATATACATTATAACATTCTAATATACATTCTAACATCCATTATAACATTCTAACATACATTGTAACATTCTAATATACATTGTAACATCCATTATAACATTCTAACATACATTATAACATTCTAATATACATTCTAACATCCATTATAACATTCTAACATACATTACAACAATCTAAAATACATTATAACATCCATTATAACATGCTAACATACATTATAACATTCTAACATACATTCTAACATTCTAATATACATTCTAACATCCATTATAACATTCTAACATCCATTATAATATTCTATAATACATTCTAACATCCATTATAACATTCTAAAATACACTATAACATTCTTATATACATTCTAACATCCATTATAACATTATAACATCCATTCTAACATTCTAATATACATTCTAACATTCATTATAACATTCTAACATCCATTTTAACATTCTAATATATATTATAACATCCATTATAATATTCTAACATCCATTACAACATTCTAACATCCATTATAATATTCTAATATACATTCTAACATCCATTATATCATTCTAAAATACACTATAACATTCTAAATATACATTCTAACATGCATTCTAACATACATTATAACATTCTAACATACATTATAACATTCTAATATACATTCTAACATCCATTATATCATTCTAACATCCATAATAACATTCCAACATAGATACTAACAATCTAATATACATTCTAACATCCATAATAACATTCTAACATACATTCTAACATTCTAATATACATTCTAACATCCAATATAATATTCAAATATACATTCTAACATCCATTATAACATTCTAATATACATTATAACATTCTAATATACATTCTAACATCCATTATAACATTCTAACATACATTATCACATTCTAATATACATTCTAACATCCATTATAACATTCTAACATACATTATAAACATTCTAATATACATTCTAACATCCATTATAATATTCTAACATACATTACAACAATCTAATATACATTATAACATCCATTATAACATGCTAACATACATTAAAACATTCTAACATAAATTCTAACATTCTAATATACATTCTAACATCCATTCTAACATTCTAACATCCATTCTAACATTCTAATATACATTCTAACATCCATTATAACATCAAAACATCCATTTTAACAATCTAATATATATTATAACATCCATTATAATATTCTAACATCCATTATAATATTCTAATATACATTCTAACATCCATTATAACATCCTTTCTAACATTCTAATATACATTAAAACATTCTAATATACATTCTAACATCCATTATAACTTTCTAACATACATTATAACATTCTAATATACATTCTAACATGCATTCTAACATACATTATAACATTCTAATATACATTATAACATCGATTCTAACATTATAACATCCATTCTAACATTCTAATATACATTAAAACATTCTAATATACATTCTAACATCCATTATAACTTTCTAACATACATTATAACATTCTAATATACATTCTAACATCCATTATATCATTCTAACATCCATAATAACATTCTAACATAGATACTAACAATCTAATATACATTCTAACATCCATAATAACATTCTAACATACATTCTAACATTCTAATATACATTCTAACATCCAATATAATATTCAAATATACATTCTAACATCCATTATAACATTCTAATATACATTATAACATTCTAATATACATTCTAACATCCATTATAACATTCTAACATACATTATAACATTCTAATATACATTCTAACATCCATTATAACATTCTAACATACATTATAAACATTCTAATATACATTCTAACATCCATTATAACATTCTAACATACATTACAACAATCTAATATACATTATAACATCCATTATAACATGCTAACATACATTAAAACATTCTAACATAAATTCTAACATTCTTATATACATTCTAACATCCATTCTAACATTCTAACATCCATTCTAATATACATTCTAACATCCATTATAACATCAAAACATCCATTTTAACAATCTAATATATATTATAACATCCATTATAATATTCTAACATCCATTATAATATTCTAATATACATTCTAACATCCATTATAACATTATAACATCCATTCTAACATTCTAATATACATTAAAACATTCTAATATACATTCTAACATCCATTATAACTTTCTAACATACATTATAACATTCTAATATACATTCTAACATGCATTCTAACATACATTATAACATTCTAATATACATTATAACATCCATTCTAACATTATAACATCCATTCTAACATTCTAATATACATTAAAACATTCTAATATACATTCTAACATCCATTATAACTTTCTAACATACATTATAACATTCTAATATACATTCTAACATCCATTATATCATTCTAACATCCATAATAACATTCTAACATAGATTCTATCATTCTAATATACATTCTAACATCCATTATAACATTCTAACATACATTATAACATTCTAATATACATTCTAACATACATTATAACATTCTAGTATACATTATAACATCCATTATAACATTCTAACATATATTATAACATTGTAACATCCATAATAACATTCTAACATACATTATAACATTCTAATATACATTCTAACATACATTATAAAATTCTAACATCCATAATAACATTCTAACAAACATTCTAACATTCTAATATACATTGTAACATCCTTTATAACATTCTAATAGACATTTTAACATTCTAATATACATTCTAACATCCTTTATAACATTCTAACATACATTATAACTTTCTAAAATACATTCTAACATCCATTATATCATTCTAACATCCATAATAACATTCTAACATAGATTCTAACAATCTAATATACATTCTAACATCCATAATAACATTCTAACACACATTCTAACATTCTAATATACTTTCTAACATCCATTATAACATTTAAATATACATTATAACATCCATTATAACATTCTAATATACATTATAACATTCTAATATACATTCTAACATCCATTCTAACATACATTGTAACATTCTAATATACATTGTAACATCCATTATAACATTCTATCATACATTATTACATTCTAATATACATTCTAACATCCATTATAACATTCTAACATACATTACAACAATCTAATATACATTATAACATCCATTATAACATGCTAACATACATTATAACATTCTAACATACAATCTAACATTCTAATATACATTCTAACATCCATTAAAACATTCTAACATCCATTATAATATTCTATAATACATTCTAACATCCATTATAACATTCTAAAATACACTATAACATACTTATATACATTCTAACATCCATTATAACATTATAACATCCATTCTAACATTCTAATATACATTCTAACATTCATTATAACATTCTAACATCCATTTTAACATTCTAATATATATTATAACATCCATTATAATATTCTAACATCCATTATAACATTCTAACATCCATTATAATATTCTAATCTACATTCTAACATCCATTATATCATTCTAAAATACACTATAACATTCTAATATACATTCTAACATGCATTCTAACATACATTATAACATTCTAACATACATTATAACATTCTAATATACATTCTAACATCCATTATATCATTCTAACGACCAAAATAACATTATAACATAGATACTAACAATCTAATATACATTCTAACATCCATAATAACATTCTAACATACATTCTAACATTCTAATATACATTCTAACATCCAATATAATATTCAAATATACATTCTAACATCCATTATAACATTCTAATATACATTATAACATTCTAATATACATTCTAACATCCATTATAACATGCTAGCATACATTATAACATTCTAACATACATTCTAACATCGATTATAACATTCTAACATACATTATAACATTCTAATATACATTCAAACATCCATTATAACATTCTAACATACATTACAACAATCTAATATACATTATAACATCCATTATAACATGCTTACATACATTAAAACATTCTAACATAAATTCTAACATTCTAATATACATTCTAACATCCATTCTAACATTCTAACATCCATTCTAACATTCTAGTATACATTCTAACATCCATTATAACATCAAAACATCCATTTTAACAATCTAATATATATTATAACATCCATTATAATATTCTAACATCCATTATAATATTCTAATATACATTCTAACATCCATTATAACATTCTAAAATACACTATAACATTCTAATTTACATTCTAACATGCATTCTAACATACATTATAACATTATAATATACATTATAACATCCAATATAACATTATAACATCCATTCTAACATTCTAATATACATTAAAACATTCTAATATACATTCTAACATCCATTATAACTTTCTAACATACATTATAATATTCTAATATACATTCTAACATCCATTATATCATTCTAACATCCATATTAACATTCTAACATAGATTCTAACATTCTAATATACATTCTAACATCCATTATAACATTCAAATATACATTCTAACATCCATTATAACATTCTATCATACATTATAACATTCTAATATACATTCTAACATCCATTATAACATTCTAACAAACATTATAACATTCTAATATACATTCTAACATACATTATAACATTCTAGTATACATTATAACATCCATTATAACATTCTAACATATATTATAACATTGTAACATCCATAATAACATTCTAACATACATTAAAACATTCTAATATACATTCTAACATACATTATAAAATTCTAACATCCATAATACCATTCTAACATACATTCTAACATTCTAATATACATTCTAACATCCTTTATAACATTCTAACATACATTCTAACATTCTAATATACATTCTAACATCCATTATAACATTCTAACATACATTATAACATTCTAAAATACATTCTAACATCCATTATATCATTCTAACATCCATAATAACATTCTAACATAGATTCTAACAATCTAATATACATTCTAACTTCCATAATAACATTCTAACATACATTCTAACATTCTAATATACATTCTAACATCCATTATAACATTCTAACATACATTACAACAATCTAATATACATTATAACATCCATTATAACATGCTAACATACATTAAAACATTCTAACATAAATTCTAACATTCTAAAATACATTCTAACATCCATTATATCATTCTAACATCCATAATAACATTCTAACATAGATTCTAACAATCTAATATACATTCTAACATCCATAATAACATTCTAACACACATTCTAACATTCTAATATACTTTCTAACATCCATTAAAACATTTAAATAATACATTATAACATCCATTATAACATTCTAATATACATTATAACATTCTAATATACATTCTAACATCCATTATAACATTCTAACATACATTGTAACATTCTAATATACATTGAAACATCCATTATAACATTCTAACATACATTATAACATTCTAATATACATTCTAACATCCATTATAACATTCTAACATACATTACAACAATCTAATATACATTATAACATCCATTATAACATGCTAACATACATTATAACATTCTAACATACATTCTAACATTCTAATATACATTCTAACATTCATTATAACATTCTAACATCCATTATAATATTCTATAATACATTCTAACATCCATTATAACATTCTAAAATACACTATAACATTCTATATACATTCTAACATCCATTATAACATTAAAACATCCATTCTAACATTCTAATATACATTCTAACATTCATTATAACATTCTAACATCCATTTTAACATTCTAATATATATTATAACATCCATTATAATATTCTAACATCCATTATAACATTCTAACATCCATTATAATATTCTAATATACATTCTAACATACATTATATCATTCTAAAATACACTATAACATTCTAATATACATTCTAACATGCATTCTAACATACATTATAGCATTCTAACATACATTATAACATTCTAATATACATTCTAACATCCATTATATCATTCTAACATCCATAATAACATTCTAACATAGATACTAAGAATCTAATATACATTCTAACATCCATAATAACATTCTAACATACATTCTAACATTCTAATATACATTCTAACATCCAATATAATATTCAAATATACATTCTACCATCCATTATAACATTCTAATATACATTATAACATTCTAATATACATTCTAACATCCATTATAACATTCTAACATACATTATAACATTCTAATATACATTATCACATTCTAATATACATTCTAACATCCATTATAACATTCTAACATACATTACAACAATCTAAAATACATTATAACATCCATTATAACATGTTAACATACATTATAACATTCTAACATACATTCTAACATTCTAATATACATTCTAACATTCAGTATAACATTCTAACATCCATTATAATATTCTATAATACATTCTAACATCCATTATAACATTCTAAAATACACTATAACATTCTTATATACATTCTAACATCCATTATAACATTATAACATCCATTCTAACATTCTAATATACATTCTAACATTCATTATAACATTCTAACATCCATTTTAACATTCTAATATATATTATAACATCCATTATAATATTCTAACATCCATTACAACATTCTAACATCCATTATAATATTCTAATATACATTCTAACATCCATTATATCATTCTTAAATACACTATAACATTCTAATATACATTCTAACATGCATTCTAACATACATTATAACATTCTAACATACATTATAACATTCTAATATACATTCTAACATCCATTATATCATTCTAACATCCATAATAACATTCCAACATAGATACTAACAATCTAATATACATTCTAACATCCATAATAACATTCTAACATACATTCTAACATTCTAATATACATTCTAACATCCAATATAATATTAAAATATACATTCTAACATCCATTATAACATTCTAATATACATTATAACATTCTAATATACATTCTAACATCCATTATAACATTCTAACATACATTATCACATTCTAATATACATTCTAACATCCATTATAACATTCTAACATACATTATAAACATTCTAATATACATTCTAACATCCATTATAATATTCTAACATACATTGCAACAATCTAATATACATTATAACATCCATTATAACATGCTAACATACATTAAAACATTCTAACATAAATCTAACATTCTAATATACATTCTAACATCCATTCTAACATTCTAACATCCATTCTAACATTCTAATATACATTCTAACATCCATTATAACATCAAAACATCCATTTTAACAATCTAATATATATTATAACATCCATTATAATATTCTAACATCCATTATAATATTCTAATATACATTCTAACATCCATTATAACATTCTAAAATACACTATAACATTCTAATATACATTCTAACATGCATTCTAACATACATTATAACATTCTAATATACATTATAACATCCATTATAACATTATAACATCCATTATAACATTATAATATACATTAAAACATTCTAATATACATTATAACATCCATTATAACTTTCTAACATACATTATAACATTCTAATATACATTCTAACATCCATTATATCATTCTAACATCCATAATAACATTCTAACATACATTCTAACATTCTAATATACATTGTAACATCCTTTATAACATTCTAATAGGCATTCTAACATTCTAATATACATTCTAACATCCATTATAACATTCTAACATACATTATAACATTCTAAAATACATTCTAACATCCATTATATCATTCTAACATCCATAATAACATTCAAACATAGATTCTAACAATCTAATATACATTCTAACATCCATAATAACATTTTAACACACATTCTAACATTCTAATATACTTTGTAACATCCATTATAACATTTAAATATACATTATAACATCCATTATAACATTCTAATATACATTATAACATTCTAATATACATTCTAACATCCATTATAACATTCTAACATACATTGTAACATTCTAATATACATTGTAACATCCATTATAACATTCTAACATACATTATATCATTCTAATATACATTCTAACATCCATTATAACATTCTAACATACATTACAACAATCTAATATACATTATAACATCCATTATAACATGCTAACATACATTATAACATTCTAACATACATTCTAACATTCTAATATACATTCTAACATCCATTATAACATTCTAACATCCATTATAATATTCTATAATACATTCTAACATCCATTATAATATTCTAAAATACACTATAACATTCTTATATACATTCTAACATCCATTATAACATTATAACATCCATTCTAACATTCTAATATACATTCTAACATTCATTATAACATTCTAACATCCATTTTAACATTCTAATATATATTATAACATCCATTATAATATTCTAACATCCATTACAACATTCTAACATCCATTATAATATTCTAATATACATTCTAACATCCATTATATCATTCTAAAATACACTATAACATTCTAATATACATTCTAACATGCATTCTAACATACATTATAACATTCTAACATACAATATAACATTCTAATATACATTCTAACATCCATTATATCATTCTAACATCCATAATAACATTCCAACATAGATACTAACAATCTAATATACATTCTAACATCCATAATAACATTCTAACATACATTCTAACATTCTAATATACATTCTAACATCCAATATAATATTCAAATATACATTCTAACATCCATTATAACATTCTAATATACATTATAACATTCTAATATACATTCTAACATCCATTATAACATTCTAACATACATTATCACATTCTAATATACATTCTAACATCCATTATAACATTCTAACATACATTATAAACATTCTAATATACATTCTAACATCCATTATAATATTCTAACATACATTACAACAATCTAATATACATTATAACATCCATTATAACATGCTAACATACATTAAAACATTCTAACATAAATTCTAACATTCTAATATACATTCTAACATTCTAATATACATTCTAACATCCATTATAACATCAAAACATCCATTTTAACAATCTAATATATATTATAACATCCATTATAATATTCTAACATCCATTATAATATCCTAATATACATTCTAACATCCATTATAACATTCTAAAATACACTATAACATTCTAATATACATTCTAACATGCATTCTAACATACATTATAACATTCTAATATACATTGTAACATCCTTTATAACATTCTAATAGACATTCTAACATTCTAATATACATTCTAACATCCATTATAACATTCTAACATACATTATAACATTCTAAAATACATTCTAACATCCATTATATCATTCTAACATCCATAATAACATTCTAACATAGATTCTAACAATCTAATATACATTCTAACATCCATAATAACATTCTAACACACATTCTAACATTCTAATATACTTTCTAACATCCATTATAACATTTAAATATACATTATAACATCCATTATAACATTCTAATATACATTATAACATTCTAATATACATTCTAACATCCATTATAACATTCTAACATACATTGTAACATTCTAATATACATTGTAACATCCATTATAACATTCTAACATACATTATAACATTCTAATATACATTCTAACATCCATTATAACATTCTAACATCCATTATAATATTCTATAATACATTCTAACATCCATTATAACATTCTAAAATACACTATAACATTCTTATATACATTCTAACATCCATTATAACATTATAACATCCATTCTAACATTCTAATATACATTCTAACATTCATTATAACATTCTAACATCCATTTTAACATTCTAATATATATTATAACATCCATTATAATATTCTAACATCCATTACAACATTCTAACATCCATTATAATATTCTAATATACATTCTAACATCCATTATATCATTCTAAAATACACTATAACATTCTAAATATACATTCTAACATGCATTCTAACATACATTATAACATTCTAACATACATTATAACATTCTAATATACATTCTAACATCCATTATATCATTCTAACATCCATAATAACATTCCAACATAGATACTAACAATCTAATATACATTCTAACATCCATAATAACATTCTAACATACATTCTAACATTCTAATATACATTCTAACATCCAATATAATATTCAAATATACATTCTAACATCCATTATAACATTCTAATATACATTATAACATTCTAATATACATTCTAACATCCATTATAACATTCTAACATACATTATCACATTCTAATATACATTCTAACATCCATTATAACATTCTAACATACATTATAAACATTCTAATATACATTCTAACATCCATTATAATATTCTAACATACATTACAACAATCTAATATACATTATAACATCCATTATAACATGCTAACATACATTAAAACATTCTAACATAAATTCTAACATTCTAATATACATTCTAACATCCATTCTAACATTCTAACATCCATTCTAACATTCTAATATACATTCTAACATCCATTATAACATCAAAACATCCATTTTAACAATCTAATATATATTATAACATCCATTATAATATTCTAACATCCATTATAATATTCTAATATACATTCTAACATCCATTATAACATCCTTTCTAACATTCTAATATACATTAAAACATTCTAATATACATTCTAACATCCATTATAACTTTCTAACATACATTATAACATTCTAATATACATTCTAACATGCATTCTAACATACATTATAACATTCTAATATACATTATAACATCGATTCTAACATTATAACATCCATTCTAACATTCTAATATACATTAAAACATTCTAATATACATTCTAACATCCATTATAACTTTCTAACATACATTATAACATTCTAATATACATTCTAACATCCATTATATCATTCTAACATCCATAATAACATTCTAACATAGATTCTAACATTCTAATATACATTCTAACATCCATTATAACATTCTAACATACATTATAACATTCTAATATACATTCTAACATACATTATAACATTCTATTATACATTATAACATCCATTATAACATTCTAACATATATTATAACATTGTAACATCCATAATAACATTCTAACATACATTATAACATTCTAATATACATTCTAACATACATTATAAAATTCTAACATCCATAATAACATTCTAACAAACATTCTAACATTCTAATATACATTGTAACATCCTTTATAACATTCTAATAGACATTTTAACATTCTAATATACATTCTAACATCCATTATAACATTCTAACATACATTATAACTTTCTAAAATACATTCTAACATCCATTATATCATTCTAACATCCATAATAACATTCTAACATAGATTCTAACAATCTAATATACATTCTAACATCCATAATAACATTCTAACACACATTCTAACATTCTAATATACTTTCTAACATCCATTATAACATTTAAATATACATTATAATATCCATTATAACATTCTAATATACATTATAACATTCTAATATACATTCTAACATCCATTATAACATTCTAACATACATTGTAACATTCTAATATACATTGTAACATCCATTATAACATTCTAACATACATTATAACATTCTAATATACATTCTAACATCCATTATAACATTCTAACATACATTATAACAATCTAATATACATTATAACATCCATTATAACATGCAAACATACATTATAACATTCTAACATACATTATAACATTCTAATATACATTCTAACATCCATTAAAACATTCTAACATCCATTATAATATTCTATAATACATTCTAACATCCATTATAACATTCTAAAATACACTATAACATTCTTATATACATTCTAACATCCATTACAACATTATAACATCCATTCTAACATTCTAATATACATTCTAACATTCATTATAACATTCTAACATCCATTTTAACATTCTAATATATATTATAACATCCATTATAATATTCTAACATCCATTATAACATTCTAACATCCATTATAATATTCTAATATACATTCTAACATCCATTATATCATTCTAAAATACACTATAACATTCTAATATACTTTCTAACATGCATTCTAACATACATTATCACATTCTAACATACATTCTAACATTCTAATATACATTCTAACATCCATTATATCATTCTAACATCCAGAATAACATTCTAACATAGATACTAACAATCTAATATACATTCTAACATCCATAATAACATTCTAACTTACATTCTAACATTCTAATATACATTCTAACATCCAATATAATATTCAAATATACATTCTAACATCCATTCTAACATTCTAATATACATTATAACATTCTAATATACATTCTAACATCCATTATAACATTCTAACATACATTATAACATTCTAATATACATTCTAACATCCATTATAACATTCTAACATACATTATAAACATTCTAATATACATTCTAACATCCATTATAACATTCTAACATACAATACAACAATCTAATATACATTCTAACATTCATTATAACATTCTAACATCCATTTTAACATTCTAATATATATTATAACATCCATTATAATATTCTAACATCCATTATAACATTCTAACATCCTTTATAATATTCTAATATACATTCTAACATCCATTATATCATTCTAAAATACACTATAACATTCTAATATACATTCAAACATGCATTCTAACATACATTATAACATTCTAACATACATTATAACATTCTAATATACATTCTAACATCCATTATATAATTCTAACATCCATAATAACATTCTAACATAGATACTAACAATCTAATATACATTCTAACATCCATAATAACATTCTAACATACATTCTAACATTCTAATATACATTCTAACATCCAATATAATATTCAAATATACATTCTAACATCCATTATAACATTCTAATATACATTATAACATTCTAATATACATTCTAACATCCATTATAACATTCTAACATACATTATAACATTCTAATATACATTCTAACATCCATTATAACATTCTAACATACATTATAAACATTCTAATATACATTCTAACATCCATTATAACATTCTAACATACATTACAACAATCTAATATACATTATAACATCCATTATAACATGCTAACATACATTAAAACATTCTAACATAAATTCTAACATTCTTATATACATTCTAACATCCATTCTAACATTCTAACATCCATTCTAATATACATTCTAACATCCATTATAACATCAAAACATCCATTTTAACAATCTAATATATATTATAACATCCATTATAATATTCTAACATCCATTATAATATTCTAATATACATTCTAACATCCATTATAACATTATAACATCCATTCTAACATTCTAATATACATTAAAACATTCTAATATACATTCTAACATCCATTATAACTTTCTAACATACATTATAACATTCTAATATACATTCTAACATGCATTCTAACATACATTATAACATTCTAATATACATTATAACATCCATTCTAACATTATAACATCCATTCTAACATTCTAATATACATTAAAACATTCTAATATACATTCTAACATCCATTATAACTTTCTAACATACATTATAACATTCTAATATACATTCTAACATCCATTATATCATTCTAACATCCATAATAACATTCTAACATAGATTCTATCATTCTAATATACATTCTAACATCCATTATAACATTCTAACATACATTATAACATTCTAATATACATTCTAACATACATTATAACATTCTAGTATACATTATAACATCCATTATAACATTCTAACATATATTATAACATTGTAACATCCATAATAACATTCTAACATACATTATAACATTCTAATATACATTCTAACATACATTATAAAATTCTAACATCCATAATAACATTCTAACAAACATTCTAACATTCTAATATACATTGTAACATCCTTTATAACATTCTAATAGACATTTTAACATTCTAATATACATTCTAACATCCTTTATAACATTCTAACATACATTATAACTTTCTAAAATACATTCTAACATCCATTATATCATTCTAACATCCATAATAACATTCTAACATAGATTCTAACAATCTAATATACATTCTAACATCCATAATAACATTCTAACACACATTCTAACATTCTAATATACTTTCTAACATCCATTATAACATTTAAATATACATTATAACATCCATTATAACATTCTAATATACATTATAACATTCTAATATACATTCTAACATCCATTCTAACATACATTGTAACATTCTAATATACATTGTAACATCCATTATAACATTCTATCATACATTATTACATTCTAATATACATTCTAACATCCATTATAACATTCTAACATACATTACAACAATCTAATATACATTATAACATCCATTATAACATGCTAACATACATTATAACATTCTAACATACAATCTAACATTCTAATATACATTCTAACATCCATTAAAACATTCTAACATCCATTATAATATTCTATAATACATTCTAACATCCATTATAACATTCTAAAATACACTATAACATACTTATATACATTCTAACATCCATTATAACATTATAACATCCATTCTAACATTCCAATATACATTCTAACATTCATTATAACATTCTAACATCCATTTTAACATTCTAATATATATTATAACATCCATTATAATATTCTAACATCCATTATAACATTCTAACATCCATTATAATATTCTAATCTACATTCTAACATCCATTATATCATTCTAAAATACACTATAACATTCTAATATACATTCTAACATGCATTCTAACATACATTATAACATTCTAACATACATTATAACATTCTAATATACATTCTAACATCCATTATATCATTCTAACGACCAAAATAACATTATAACATAGATACTAACAATCTAATATACATTCTAACATCCATAATAACATTCTAACATACATTCTAACATTCTAATATACATTCTAACATCCAATATAATATTCAAATATACATTCTAACATCCATTATAACATTCTAATATACATTATAACATTCTAATATACATTCTAACATCCATTATAACATGCTAGCATACATTATAACATTCTAACATACATTCTAACATCGATTATAACATTCTAACATACATTATAACATTCTAATATACATTCAAACATCCATTATAACATTCTAACATACATTACAACAATCTAATATACATTATAACATCCATTATAACATGCTTACATACATTAAAACATTCTAACATAAATTCTAACATTCTAATATACATTCTAACATCCATTCTAACATTCTAACATCCATTCTAACATTCTAGTATACATTCTAACATCCATTATAACATCAAAACATCCATTTTAACAATCTAATATATATTATAACATCCATTATAATATTCTAACATCCATTATAATATTCTAATATACATTCTAACATCCATTATAACATTCTAAAATACACTATAACATTCTAATTTACATTCTAACATGCATTCTAACATACATTATAACATTCTAATATACATTATAACATCCAATATAACATTATAACATCCATTCTAACATTCTAATATACATTAAAACATTCTAATATACATTCTAACATCCATTATAACTTTCTAACATACATTATAATATTCTAATATACATTCTAACATCCATTATATCATTCTAACATCCATATTAACATTCTAACATAGATTCTAACATTCTAATATACATTCTAACATCCATTATAACATTCAAATATACATTCTAACATCCATTATAACATTCTATCATACATTATAACATTCTAATATACATTCTAACATCCATTATAACATTCTAACAAACATTATAACATTCTAATATACATTCTAACATACATTATAACATTCTAGTATACATTATAACATCCATTATAACATTCTAACATATATTATAACATTGTAACATCCATAATAACATTCTAACATACATTAAAACATTCTAATATACATTCTAACATACATTATAAAATTCTAACATCCATAATATCATTCTAACATACATTCTAACATTCTAATATACATTCTAACATCCTTTATAACATTCTAACATACATTCTAACATTCTAATATACATTCTAACATCCATTATAACATTCTAACATACATTATAACATTCTAAAATACATTCTAACATCCATTATATCATTCTAACATCCATAATAACATTCTAACATAGATTCTAACAATCTAATATACATTCTAACTTCCATAATAACATTCTAACATACATTCTAACATTCTAATATACATTCTAACATCCATTATAACATTCTAACATACATTACAACAATCTAATATACATTATAACATCCATTATAACATGCTAACATACATTAAAACATTCTAACATAAATTCTAACATTCTAAAATACATTCTAACATCCATTATATCATTCTAACATCCATAATAACATTCTAACATAGATTCTAACAATCTAATATACATTCTAACATCCATAATAACATTCTAACACACATTCTAACATTCTAATATACTTTCTAACATCCATTAAAACATTTAAATATACATTATAACATCCATTATAACATTCTAATATACATTATAACATTCTAATATACATTCTAACATCCATTATAACATTCTAACATACATTGTAACATTCTAATATACATTGAAACATCCATTATAACATTCTAACATACATTATAACATTCTAATATACATTCTAACATCCATTATAACATTCTAACATACATTACAACAATCTAATATACATTATAACATCCATTATAACATGCTAACATACATTATAACATTCTAACATACATTCTAACATTCTAATATACATTCTAACATTCATTATAACATTCTAACATCCATTATAATATTCTATAATACATTCTAACATCCATTATAACATTCTAAAATACACTATAACATTCTTATATACATTCTAACATCCATTATAACATTATAACATCCATTCTAACATTCTAATATACATTCTAACATTCATTATAACATTCTAACATCCATTTTAACATTCTAATATATATTATAACATCCATTATAATATTCTAACATCCATTATAACATTCTAACATCCATTATAATATTCTAATATACATTCTAACATCCATTATATCATTCTAAAATACACTATAACATTCTAATATACATTCTAACATGCATTCTAACATACATTATAGCATTCTAACATACATTATAACATTCTAATATACATTCTAACATCCATTATATCATTCTAACATCCATAATAACATTCTAACATAGATACTAAGAATCTAATATACATTCTAACATCCATAATAACATTCTAACATACATTCTAACATTCTAATATACATTCTAACATCCAATATAATATTCAAATATACATTCTACCATCCATTATAACATTCTAATATACATTATAACATTCTAATATACATTCTAACATCCATTATAACATTCTAACATACATTATAACATTCTAATATACATTATCACATTCTAATATACATTCTAACATCCATTATAACATTCTAACATACATTACAACAATCTAAAATACATTATAACATCCATTATAACATGTTAACATACATTATAACATTCTAACATACATTCTAACATTCTAATATACATTCTAACATTCAGTATAACATTCTAACATCCATTATAATATTCTATAATACATTCTAACATCCATTATAACATTCTAAAATACACTATAACATTCTTATATACATTCTAACATCCATTATAACATTATAACATCCATTCTAACATTCAAATATACATTCTAACATTCATTATAACATTCTAACATCCATTTTAACATTCTAATATATATTATAACATCCATTATAATATTCTAACATCCATTACAACATTCTAACATCCATTATAATATTCTAATATACATTCTAACATCCATTATATCATTCTTAAATACACTATAACATTCTAATATACATTCTAACATGCATTCTAACATACATTATAACATTCTAACATACATTATAACATTCTAATATACATTCTAACATCCATTATATCATTCTAACATCCATAATAACATTCCAACATAGATACTAACAATCTAATATACATTCTAACATCCATAATAACATTCTAACATACATTCTAACATTCTAATATACATTCTAACATCCAATATAATATTAAAATATACATTCTAACATCCATTATAACATTCTAATATACATTATAACATTCTAATATACATTCTAACATCCATTATAACATTCTAACATACATTATCACATTCTAATATACATTCTAACATCCATTATAACATTCTAACATACATTATAAACATTCTAATATACATTCTAACATCCATTATAATATTCTAACATACATTGCAACAATCTAATATACATTATAACATCCATTATAACATGCTAACATACATTAAAACATTCTAACATAAATCTAACATTCTAATATACATTCTAACATCCATTCTAACATTCTAACATCCATTCTAACATTCTAATATACATTCTAACATCCATTATAACATCAAAACATCCATTTTAACAATCTAATATATATTATAACATCCATTATAATATTCTAACATCCATTATAATATTCTAATATACATTCTAACATCCATTATAACATTCTAAAATACACTATAACATTCTAATATACATTCTAACATGCATTCTAACATACATTATAACATTCTAATATACATTATAACATCCATTATAACATTATAACATCCATTATAACATTATAATATACATTAAAACATTCTAATATACATTATAACATCCATTATAACTTTCTAACATACATTATAACATTCTAATATACATTCTAACATCCATTATATCATTCTAACATTCATAATAACATTCTAACATACATTCTAACATTCTAATATACATTGTAACATCCTTTATAACATTCTAATAGGCATTCTAACATTCTAATATACATTCTAACATCCATTATAACATTCTAACATACATTATAACATTCTAAAATACATTCTAACATCCATTATATCATTCTAACATCCATAATAACATTCAAACATAGATTCTAACAATCTAATATACATTCTAACATCCATAATAACATTTTAACACACATTCTAACATTCTAATATACTTTCTAACATCCATTATAACATTTAAATATACATTATAACATCCATTATAACATTCTAATATACATTATAACATTCTAATATACATTCTAACATCCATTATAACATTCTAACATACATTGTAACATTCTAATATACATTGTAACATCCATTATAACATTCTAACATACATTATATCATTCTAATATACATTCTAACATCCATTATAACATTCTAACATACATTACAACAATCTAATATACATTATAACATCCATTATAACATGCTAACATACATTATAACATTCTAACATACATTCTAACATTCTAATATATATTCTAACATCCATTATAACATTCTAACATCCATTATAATATTCTATAATACATTCTAACATCCATTATAATATTCTAAAATACACTATAACATTCTTATATACATTCTAACATCCATTATAACATTATAACATCCATTCTAACATTCTAATATACATTCTAACATTCATTATAACATTCTAACATCCATTTTAACATTCTAATATATATTATAACATCCATTATAATATTCTAACATCCATTACAACATTCTAACATCCATTATAATATTCTAATATACATTCTAACATCCATTATATCATTCTAAAATACACTATAACATTCTAATATACATTCTAACATGCATTCTAACATACATTATAACATTCTAACATACAATATAACATTCTAATATACATTCTAACATCCATTATATCATTCTAACATCCATAATAACATTCCAACATAGATACTAACAATCTAATATACATTCTAACATCCATAATAACATTCTAACATACATTCTAACATTCTAATATACATTCTAACATCCAATATAATATTCAAATATACATTCTAACATCCATTATAACATTCTAATATACATTATAACATTCTAATATACATTCTAACATCCATTATAACATTCTAACATACATTATCACATTCTAATATACATTCTAACATCCATTATAACATTCTAACATACATTATAAACATTCTAATATACATTCTAACATCCATTATAATATTTTAACATACATTACAACAATCTAATATACATTATAACATCCATTATAACATGCTAACATACATTAAAACATTCTAACATAAATTCTAACATTCTAATATACATTCTAACATTCTAATATACATTCTAACATCCATTATAACATCAAAACATCCATTTTAACAATCTAATATATATTATAACATCCATTATAATATTCTAACATCCATTATAATATCCTAATATACATTCTAACATCCATTATAACATTCTAAAATACACTATAACATTCTAATATACATTCTAACATGCATTCTAACATACATTATAACATTCTAATATACATTGTAACATCCTTTATAACATTCTAATAGACATTCTAACATTCTAATATACATTCTAACATCCATTATAACATTCTAACATACATTATAACATTCTAAAATACATTCTAACATCCATTATATCATTCTAACATCCATAATAACATTCTAACATAGATTCTAACAATCTAATATACATTCTAACATCCATAATAACATTCTAACACACATTCTAACATTCTAATATACTTTCTAACATCCATTATAACATTTAAATATACATTATAACATCCATTATAACATTCTAATATACATTATAACATTCTAATATACATTCTAACATCCATTATAACATTCTAACATACATTGTAACATTCTAATATACATTGTAACATCCATTATAACATTCTAACATACATTATAACATTCTAATATACATTCTAACATCCATTATAACATTCTAACATACATTACAACAATCTAAAATACATTATAACATCCATTATAACATGCTAACATACATTATAACATTCTAACATACATTCTAACATTCTAATATACATTCTAACATCCATTATAACATTCTAACATCCATTATAATATTCTATAATACATTCTAACATCCATTATAACATTCTAAAATACACTATAACATTCTTATATACATTCTAACATCCATTATAACATTATAACATCCATTCTAACATTCTAATATACATTCTAACATTCATTATAACATTCTAACATCCATTTTAACATTCTAATATATATTATAACATCCATTATAATATTCTAACATCCATTACAACATTCTAACATCCATTATAATATTCTAATATACATTCTAACATCCATTATATCATTCTAAAATACACTATAACATTCTAAATATACATTCTAACATGCATTCTAACATACATTATAACATTCTAACATACATTATAACATTCTAATATACATTCTAACATCCATTATATCATTCTAACATCCATAATAACATTCCAACATAGATACTAACAATCTAATATACATTCTAACATCCATAATAACATTCTAACATACATTCTAACATTCTAATATACATTCTAACATCCAATATAATATTCAAATATACATTCTAACATCCATTATAACATTCTAATATACATTATAACATTCTAATATACATTCTAACATCCATTATAACATTCTAACATACATTATCACATTCTAATATACATTCTAACATCCATTATAACATTCTAACATACATTATAAACATTCTAATATACATTCTAACATCCATTATAATATTCTAACATACATTACAACAATCTAATATACATTATAACATCCATTATAACATGCTAACATACATTAAAACATTCTAACATAAATTCTAACATTCTAATATACATTCTAACATCCATTCTAACATTCTAACATCCATTCTAACATTCTAATATACATTCTAACATCCATTATAACATCAAAACATCCATTTTAACAATCTAATATATATTATAACATCCATTATAATATTCTAACATCCATTATAATATTCTAATATACATTCTAACATCCATTATAACATTCTAAAATACACTATAACATTCTAATATACATTCTAACATGCATTCTAACATACATTATAACATTCTAATATACATTATAACATCCATTCTAACATTATAACATCCATTCTAACATTATAATATACATTAAAACATTCTAATATACATTATAACATCCATTATAACTTTCTAACATACATTATAACATTCTAATATACATTCTAACATCCATTATATCATTCTAACATCCATAAGAACATTCTAACATAGATTCTAACATTCTAATATACATTCTAACATCCATAATAACATTCTAACATACATTCTAACATTCTAACATACATTCTAACATTCTAATATACATTCAAACATCCATTATAACATTCAAATATACATTCTAACATCCAATATAACATTCTATCATACATTATAACAATCTAATATACATTCTAACATCCATTATAACATTCTAGTATACATTATAACATCCATGATAACATTCTAACATATATTATAACATTGTAACATCCATAATAACATTCTAACATACATTATAACATTCTAATATACATTCTAACATACATTATAAAATTCTAACATCCATAATAACATTCTAACATACATTCTAACATTCTAATATACATTGTAACATACTTTATAACATTCTAATAGACATTCTAACATTCTAATATACATTCTAACATCCATTATAACATTCTAACATACATTATAACATTCTAAAATACATTCTAACATCCATTATATAATTCTAACATCCATAATAACATTCTAACATAGATTCTAACAATCTAATATACATTCTAACATCCATAATAACATTCTAACACACATTCTAACATTCTAATATACTTTCTAACATCCATTATAACATTCAAATATACATTATAACATCCATTATAACATTCTAATATACATTATAACATTCTAATATACATTCTAACATCCATTATAACATTCTAACATACATTGTAACATTCTAATATACATTGTAACATCCATTATAACATTCTAACATACATTATAACATTCTAATATACATTCTAACATCCATTATAACATTCTAACATACATTACAACAATCTAATATACATTATAACATCCATTATAACATGCTAACATACATTATAACATTGTAACATACATTCTAACATTCTAATATACAATCTAACATCCATTATAACATTCTAAAATCCATTATAATATTCTATAATACATTCTAACATCCATTATAACATTCTAAAATACACTATAACATTCTTATATACATTCTAACATCCTTTATAACATTATAACATCCATTCTAACATTCTAATATACATTCTAACATTCATTATAACATTCTAACATCCATTTTAACATTCTAATATATATTATAACATCCATTATAATATTCTAACATCCATTATAACATTCTAACATCCATTATATTATTCTAATATACATTCTAACATCCATTATATAATTCTAAAATACACTATAACATTCTAATATACATTCTAACATGCATTCTAACATACATTATAGCATTCTAACATACATTATAACATTCTAATATACATTCTAACATCCATTATATCATTCTAACATCCATAATAACATTCTAACATAGATACTAAGAATCTAATATACATTCTAACATCCATAATAACATTCTAACATACATTCTAACATTCTAATATACATTTTAACATCCAATATAATATTCAAATATACATTCTACCATCCATTATAACATTCTAATATACATTATAACATTCTAATATACATTCTAACATCCATTATAACATTCTAACATACATTATAACATTCTAATATACATTATCACATTCTAATATACATTCTAACATCCATTCTAACATTCTAACATACATTACAACAATCTAATATACATTATAACATCCATTATAACATGTTAACATACATTATAACATTCTAACATACATTCTAACATTCTAATATACATTCTAACATCCATTATAACATTCTAACATCCATTATAATATTCTATAATACATTCTAACATCCATTATAACATTCTAAAATACACTATAACATTCTTATATACATTCTAACATCCATTATAACATTATAACATCCATTCTAACATTCTAATATACAATCTAACATTCATTATAACATTCTAACATCCATTTTAACATTCTAATATATATTCTAACATCCATTATAATATTCTAACATCCATTACAACATTCTAACATCCATTATAATATTCTAATATACATTCTAACATCCATTATATCATTCTTAAATACACTATAACATTCTAATATACATTCTAACATGCATTCTAACATACATTATAACATTCTAACATACATTATAACATTCTAATATACATTCTAACATCCATTATATCATTCTAACATCCATAATAGCATTCCAACATAGATACTAACAATCTAATATACATTCTAACATCCATAATAACATTCTAACATACATTCTAACATTCTAATATACATTCTAACAATCAAATATAATATTAAAATATACATTCTAACATCCATTATAACATTCTAATATACATTATAACATTCTAATATACATTCTAACATCCATTATAACATTCTAACATACATTATCACATTCTAATATACATTCTAACATCCATTATAACATTCTAACATACATTATAAACATTCTAATATACATTCTAACATCCATTATAATATTGAAACATACATTGCAACAATCTAATATACATTATAACATCCATTATAACATGCTAACATACATTAAAACATTCTAACATAAATTCTAACATTCTAATATACATTCTAAGATCCATTCTAACATTCTAACATCCATTCTAACATTCTAATATACATTCTAACATCCATTATAACATCAAAACATCCATTTTAACAATCTAATATATATTATAACATCCATTATAATATTCTAACATCCATTATAATATTCTAATATACATTCTAACATCCATTATAACATTCTAAAATACACTATAACATTCTAATATACATTCTAACATGCATTCTAACATACATTATAACATTCTAATATACATTATAACATCCATTATAACATTATAACATCCATTCTAACATTATAATATACATTAAAACATTCTAATATACATTATAACATCCATTATAACTTTCTAACATACATTATAACATTCTAATATACATTCTAACATCCATTATATCATTCTAACATCCATAATAACATTCTAACATACATTCTAACATTCTAATATACATTGTAACATCCTTTATAACATTCTAATAGGCATTCTAACATTCTAATATACATTCTAACATCCATTATAACATTCTAACATACATTATAACATTCTAAAATACATTCTAACATCCATTATATCATTCTAACATCCATAATAACATTCTAACATAGATTCTAACAATCTAATATACATTCTAACATCCATAATAACATTTTAACACACATTCTAACATTCTAATATACTTTCTAACATCCATTATAACATTTAAATATACATTATAACATCCATTATAACATTCTAATATACATTATAACATTCTAATATACATTCTAACATCCATTATAACATTCTAACATACATTGTAACATTCTAATATACATTGTAACATCCATTATAACATTCTAACATACATTATATCATTCTAATATACATTCTAACATCCATTATAACATTCTAACATACATTACAACAATCTAATATACATTATAACATCCATTATAACATGCTAACATACATTATAACATTCTAACATACATTCTAACATTCTAATATACATTCTAACATCCATTATAACATTCTAACATCCATTATAATATTCTATAATACATTCTAACATCCATTATAACATTCTAAAATACACTATAACATTCTTATATACATTCTAACATCCATTATAACATTATAACATCCATTCTAACATTCTAATATACATTCTAACATTCATTATAACATTCTAACATCCATTTTAACATTCTAATATATATTATAACATCCATTATAATATTCTAACATCCATTACAACATTCTAACATCCATTATAATATTCTAATATACATTCTAACATCCATTATATCATTCTAAAATACACTATAACATTCTAATATACATTCTAACCTGCATTCTAACATACATTATAACATTCTAACAAACATTAAAACAATTTAATATACATTCTAACATCCATTATATCATTCTAACATCCATAATAACATTCCAACATAGATACTAACAATCTAATATACATTCTAACATCCATAATAACATTTTTACATACATTCTAACATTCTAATATACATTCTAACATCCAATATAATATTCAAATATACATTCTAACATCCATTATAACATTCTAATAAACATTATAACATTGTAATATACATTCTAACATCCATTATAACATTCTAACATACATTATCACATTCTAATATACATTCTAACATCCATTATAACATTCTAACATACATTATAAACATTCTAATATACATTCTAACATCCATTATAACATCAAAACATCCATTTTAACAATCTAATATATATTATAACATCCATTATAATGTTCTAACATCCATTATAATATTCTAATATACATTCTAACATCCATTATAACATTCTAAAAAACACTATAACATTCTAATATACATTCTAACATGCATTCTAACATACATTATAACATTCTAATATACATTATAACATCCATTATAACATTATAACATCCATTCTAACATTATAATATACATTAAAACATTCTAATATACATTATAACATCCATTATAACTTTCTAACATACATTATAACATTCTAATATACATTCTAACATCCATTATATCATTCTAACATCCATAATAACATTCTAACATAGATTCTAACATTCTAATATACATTCTAACATCCATTATAACATTCTAACATACATTATAACATTCTAATATACATTCTAACATACATTATAACATTCTAGTATACATTATAACATCCATTATAACATTCTAACATATATTATAACATTGTAACATCCATAATAACATTCTAACATACATTATAACATTCTAATATACATTCTAAAATACATTATAAAATTCTAACATCCATAATAACATTCTAACATATATTCTAACATTCTAATATACATTGTAACATCCTTTATAACATTCTAATAGACATTCTAACATTCTAATATACATTCTAACATCCATTATAACATTCTAACATACATTATAACATTCTAAAATACATTCTAACATCCATTATATCATTCTAACATCCATAATAACATTCTAACATAGATTCTAACAATCTAATATACATTCTAACATCCATAATAACATTCTAACACACATTCTAACATTCTAATATACTTTCTAACATCCATTAAAACATTTAAATATACATTATAACATCCATTATAACATTCTAATATACATTATAACATTCTAATATACATTCTAACATCCATTATAACATTCTAACATACATTGTAACATTCTAATATACATTGTAACATCCAATATAACATTCTAACATACATTATAACATTCAAATATACATTCTAACATCCATTATAACATTCTAACATACATTACAACAATCTAATATACATTTTAACATCCATTATAACATGCTAACATACATTCTAACATTCTAACATACATTCTAACATTCTAGCATACATTCTAACATCCATTATAATATTCTATAATACATTCTAACATCCATTATAACATTCTAAAATACACTATAACATTCTTATATACATTCTAACATCCATTATAACATTATAACATCCATTCTAACATTCTAATATACATTCTAACATTCATTATAACATTCTAACATCCATTTTAACATTCTAATATATATTATAACATCCATTATAATATTCAAACATCCATTATAACATTCTAACATCCATTATAATATTCTAATATACATTCTAACATCCATTATATCATTCTAAAATACACTATAACATTCTAATATACTTTCTAACATGCATTCTAACATACATTATAACATTCTAACATACATTCTAACATTCTAATATATATTCTAACATCCATTATATCATTCTAACATCCATAATAACATTCTAACATAGATACTAACAATCTAATATACATTCTAACATCCATAATAACATTCTAACTTACATTCTAACATTCTAATATACATTCTAACATCCAATATAATATTCAAATATACATTCTAACATCCATTCTAACATTCTAATATACATTATAACATTCTAATATACATTCTAACATCCATTATAACATTCTAACATACATTATAACATTCTAATATACATTCTAACATCCATTATAACATTCTAACATACATTATAAACATTCTAATATACATTCTAACATCCATTATAACATTCTAACATACAATACAACAATCTAATATACATTCTAACATTCATTATAACATTTTAACATCCATTTTAACATTCCAATATATATTATAACATCCATTATAATATTCTAACATCCATTATAACATTCTAACATCCATTATAATATTCTAATATACATTCTAACATCCATTATATCATTCTAAAATACACTATAACATTCTAATATACTTTCAAACATGCATTCTAACACACATTATAACATTCTAACATACATTATAACATTCTAATATACATTCTAACATCCATTATATAATTCTAACATCCATAATAACATTCTAACATAGATACTAACAATCTAATATACATTCTAACATCCATAATAACATTCTAACATAAATTCTAACATTCTAATATACATTCTAACATCCAATATAATATTCAAATATACATTCTAATATCCATTATAACATTCTAATATACATTATAACATTCTAATATACATTCTAACATCCATTATAACATTCTAACATACATTATAACATTCTAATATACATTCTAACATCCATTATAACATTCTAACATACATTATAAACATTCTAATATACATTCTAACATCCATTATAACATTCTAACATACATTACAACAATCTAATATACATTATAACATCCATTATAACATGCTAACATACATTAAAACATTCTAACATAAATTCTAACATTCTAATATACATTCTAACATCCATTCTAACATTTTAACATCCATTCTAACATTCTAATATACATTCTAACATCCATTATAACATCAAAACATCCATTTTAACAATCTAATATATATTATAACATCCATTATAATATTCTAACATCCATTATAATATTCTAATATACATTCTAACATCCATTATAACATCCTTTCTAACATTCTAATATACATTAAAACATTCTAATATACATTCTAACATCCATTATAACTTTCTAACATACATTATAACATTCAAATATACATTCTAACATGCATTCTAACATACATTATAACATTCTAATATACATTATAACATCGATTCTAACATTATAACATCCATTCTAACATTCTAATATACATTAAAACATTCTAATATACATTCTAACATCCATTATAACTTTCTAACATACATTATAACATTCTAATATACATTCTAACATCCATTATATCATTCTAACATCCATAATAACATTCTAACATAGATTCTAACATTCTAATATACATTCTAACATCCATTATAACATTCTAACATACATTATAACATTCTAATATACATTCTAACATACATTATAACATTCTATTATACATTATAACATCCATTATAACATTCTAACATATATTATAACATTGTAACATCCATAATAACATTCTAACATACATTATAACATTCTAATATACATTCTAACATACATTATAAAATTCTAACATCCATAATAACATTCTAACAAACATTCTAACATTCTAATATACATTGTAACATCCTTTATAACATTCTAATAGACATTTTAACATTCTAATATACATTCTAACATCCATTATAACATTCTAACATACATTATAACTTTCTAAAATACATTCTAACATCCACTATATCATTCTAACATCCATAATAACATTCTAACATAGATTCTAACAATCTAATATACATTCTAACATCCATAATAACATTCTAACACACATTCTAACATTCTAATATACTTTCTAACATCCATTATAACATTTAAAAATACATTATAACATCCATTATAACATTCTAATATACATTATAACATTCTAATATACATTCTAACATCCATTATAACATTCTAACATACATTGTAACATTCTAATATACATTGTAACATCCATTATAACATTCTAACATACATTATAACATTCTAATATACATTCTAACATCCATTATAACATTCTAACATACATTATAACAATCTAATATACATTATAACATCCATTATAACATGCAAACATACATTATAACATTCTAACATACATTCTAACATTCTAATATACATTCTAACATCCATTAAAACATTCTAATATCCATTATAATATTCTATAATACATTCTAACATCCATTATAACATTCTAAAATACACTATAACATTCTTATATACATTCTAACATCCATTACAACATTATAACATCCATTCTGACATTCTAATATACATTCTAACATTCATTATAACATTCTAACATCCATTTTAACATTCTAATATATATTATAACATCCATTATAATATTCTAACATCCATTATAACATTCTAACATCCATTATAATATTCTAATATACATTCTAACATCCATTATATCATTCTAAAATACACTATAACATTCTAATATACTTTCTAACATGCATTCTAACATACATTATAACATTCTAACATACATTCTAACATTCTAATATACATTCTAACATCCATTATATCATTCTAACATCCATAATAACATTCTAACATAGATACTAACAATCTAATATACATTCTAACATCCATAATAACATTCTAACTTACATTCTAACATTCTAATATACATTCTAACATCCAATATAATATTCAAATATACATTCTAACATCCATTCTAACATTCTAATATACATTATAACATTCTAATATACATTCTAACATCCATTATAACATTCTATCATACATTATAACATTCTAATATACATTCTAACATCAATTATAACATTCTAACATACATTATAAACATTCTAATATACATTCTAACATCCATTATAACATTCTAACATACAATACAACAATCTAATATACATTCTAACATTCATTATAACATTCTAACATCCATTTTAACATTCTAATATATATTATAACATCCATTATAATATTCTAACATCCATTATAACATTCTAACATCCTTTATAATATTCTAATATACATTCTAACATCCATTATATCATTCTAAAATACACTATAACATTCTAATATACATTCAAACATGCATTCTAACATACATTATAACATTCTAACATACATTATAACATTCTAATATACATTCTAACATCCATTATATAATTCTAACATCCATAATAACATTCTAACATAGATACTAACAATCTAATATACATTCTAACATCCATAATAACATTCTAACATACATTCTAACATTCTAATATACATTCTAACATCCAATATAATATTCAAATATACATTCTAACATCCATTATAACATTCTAATATACATTATAACATTCTAATATACATTCTAACATCCATTATAACATTCTAACATACATTATAACATTCTAATATACATTCTAACATCCATTATAACATTCTAACATACATTATAAACATTCTAATATACATACTAACATCCATTATAACATTCTAACATACATTACAACAATCTAATATACATTATAACATCCATTATAACATGCTAACATACATTAAAACATTCTAACATAAATTCTAACATTCTAATATACATTCTAACATCCATTCTAACATTCTAACATCCATTCTAACATTCTAATATACATTCTAACATCCATTATAACATCAAAACATCCATTTTAACAATCTAATATATATTATAACATCCATTATAATATTCTAACATCCATTATAATATTCTAATATACATTCTAACATCCATTATAACATTATAACATCCATTCTAACATTCTAATATACATTAAAACATTCTAATATACATTCTAACATCCATTATAACTTTCTAACATACATTATAACATTCTAATATACATTCTAACATGCATTCTAACATACATTATAACATTCTAATATACATTATAACATCCATTCTAACATTATAACATCCATTCTAACATTCTAATATACATTAAAACATTCTAATATACATTCTAACATCCATTATAACTTTCTAACATACATTATAACATTCTAATATACATTCTAACATCCATTATATCATTCTAACATCCATAATAACATTCTAACATAGATTCTATCATTCTAATATACATTCTAACATCCATTATAACATTCTAACATACATTATAACATTCTAATATACATTCTAACATACATTATAACATTCTAGTATACATTATAACATCCATTATAACATTCTAACATATATTATAACATTGTAACATCCATAATAACATTCTAACATACATTATAACATTCTAATATACATTCTAACATACATTATAAAATTCTAACATCCATAATAACATTCTAACAAACATTCTAACATTCTAATATATATTGTAACATCCTTTATAACATTCTAATAGACATTTTAACATTCTAATATACATTCTAACATCCTTTATAACATTCTAACATACATTATAACTTTCTAAAATACATTCTAACATCCATTATATCATTCTAACATCCATAATAACATTCTAACATAGATTCTAACAATCTAATATACATTCTAACATCCATAATAACATTCTAACACACATTCTAACATTCTAATATACTTTCTAACATCCATTATAACATTTAAATATACATTATAACATCCATTATAACATTCTAATATACATTATAACATTCTAATATACATTCTAACATCCATTATAACATTCTAACATACATTGTAAAATTCTAATATACATTGTAACATCCATTATAACATTCTAACATACATTATTACATTCTAATATACATTCTAACATCCATTATAACATTCTAACATACATTACAACAATCTAATATACATTATAACATCCATTATAACATGCTAACATACATTATAACATTCTAACATACAATCTAACATTCTAATATACATTCTAACATCCATTAAAACATTCTAACATCCATTATAATATTCTATAATACATTCTAACATCCATTATAACATTCTAAAATACACTATAACATACTTATATACATTCTAACATCCATTATAACATTATAACATCAATTCTAACATTCTAATATACATTCTAACATTCATTATAACATTCTAACATCCATTTTAACATTCTAATATATATTATAACATCCATTATAATATTCTAACATCCATTATAACATTCTAACATCCATTATAATATTCTAATATACATTCTAACATCCATTATATCATTCTAAAATACACTATAACATTCTAATATACATTCTAACATGCATTCTAACATACATTATAACATTCTAACATACATTATAACATTCTAATATACATTCTAACATCCATTATATCATTCTAACATCCAAAATAACATTATAACATAGATACTAACAATCTAATATACATTCTAACATCCATAATAACATTCTAACATACATTCTAACATTCTATTATACATTCTAACATCCAATATAATATTCAAATATACATTCTAACATCCATTATAACATTCTAATATACATTATAACATTCTAATATACATTCTAACATCCATTATAACATGCTAACATACATTATAACATTCTAACATACATTCTAACATCCATTATAACATTCTAACATACATTATAACATTCTAATATACATTCAAACATCCATTATAACATTCTAACATACATTACAACAATCTAATATACATTATAACATCCATTATAACATGCTTACATACATTAAAACATTCTAACATAAATTCTAACATTCTAATATACATTCTAACATCCATTCTAACATTCTAACATCCATTCTAACATTCTAGTATACATTCTAACATCCATTATAACATCAAAACATCCATTTTAACAATCTAATATATATTATAACATCCATTATAATATTCTAACATCCATTATAATATTCTAATATACATTCTAACATCCATTATAACATTGTAAAATACACTATAACATTCTAATTTACATTCTAACATGCATTCTAACATACATTATAACATTCTAATATACATTATAACATCCAATATAACATTATAACATCCATTCTAATATTCTAATATACATTAAAACATTCTAATATACATTATAACATCCATTATAACTTTCTGACATACATTATAATATTCTAATATACATTCTAACATCCATTATATCATTCTAACATCCATATTAACATTCTAACATAGATTCTAACATTCTAATATACATTCTAACATCCATAATAACATTCTAACATACATTCTAGCATTCTAACATACATTCTAACATTCTAATATACATTCAAACATCCATTATAACATTCAAATATACATTCTAACATCCATTATAACATTCTATCATACATTATAACATTCTAATATACATTCTAACATCCATTATAACATTCTAACAAACATTATAACATTCTAATATACATTCTAACATACATTATAACATTCTAGTATACATTATAACATCCATTATAACATTCTAACATATATTATAACATTGTAACATCCATAATAACATTCTAACATACATTAAAACATTCTAATATACATTCTAACATACATTATAAAATTCTAACATCCATAATACCATTCTAACATACATTCTAACATTCTAATATACATTCTAACATCCTTTATAACATTCTAACATACATTCTAACATTCTAATATACATTCTAACATCCATTATAACATTCTAACATACATTATAACATTCTAAAATACATTCTAACATCCATTATATCATTCTAACATCCATAATAACATTCTAACATAGATTCTAACAATCTAATATACATTCTAACTTCCATAATAACATTCTAACATACATTCTAACATTCTAATATACATTCTAACATCCATTATAACATTCTAACATACATTACAACAATCTAATATACATTATAACATCCATTATAACATGCTAACATACATTAAAACATTCTAACATAAATTCTAACATTCTAAAATACATTCTAACATCCATTATATCATTCTAACATCCATAATAACATTCTAACATAGATTCTAACAATCTAATATACATTCTAACATCCATAATAACATTCTAACACACATTCTAACATTCTAATATACTTTCTAACATCCATTAAAACATTTAAATATACATTATAACATTCCAATATACATTATAACATTCTAATATACATTCTAACATCCATTATAACATTCTAACATACATTGTAACATTCTAATATACATTGTAACATCCATTATAACATTCTAACATACATTATAACATTCTAATATACATTCTAACATCCATTATAACATTCTAACATACATTACAACAATCTAATATACATTATAACATCCATTATAACATGCTAACATACATTATAACATTCTAACATACATTCTAACATTCTAATATACATTCTAACATCCATTATAACATTCTAACATCCATTATAATATTCTATAATACATTCTAACATCCATTATAACATTCTAAAATACACTATAACATTCTTATATACATTCTAACATCCATTATAACATTATAACATCCATTCTAACATTCTAATATACATTCTAACATTCATTCTAACATTCTAACATCCATTTTAAGATTCTAATATATATTATAACATCCATTATAATATTCTAACATCCATTATAACATTCTAACATCCATTATAATATTCTAATATACATTCTAATATCCATTATATCATTCTAAAATACACTATAACATTCTAATATACATTCAAACATGCATTCTAACATACATTATAACATTCTAACATACATTATAACATTCTAATATACATTCTAACATCCATTATATAATTCTAACATCCATAATAACATTCTAACATAGATACTAACAATCTAATATACATTCTAACATCCATAATAACATTCTAACTTACATTCTAACATTCTAATATACATTCTAACATCCAATATAATATTCAAATATACATTCTAACATCCATTCTAACATTCTAATATACATTATAACATTCTAATATACATTCTAACATCCATTCTAACATTCTAACATACATTATAACATTCTAATATACATTCTAACATCCATTATAACATTCTAACATACATTATAAACATTCTAATATACATTCTAACATCCATTATAACATTCTAACATACAATACAACAATCTAACATACATTTTAACATTCATTATAACATTCTAACATCCATTTTAACATTCTAATATATATTATAACATCCATTATAATATTCTAACATCCATTATAACATTCTAACATCCATTATAATATTCTAATATACATTCTAACATCCATTATATCATTCTAAAATACACTATAACATTCTAATATACATTCAAACATGCATTCTAACATACATTATAACATTCTAACATACATTATAACATTCTAATATACATTATAACATCCATTATATAATTCTAACATCCATAATAACATTCTAACATAGATACTAACAATCTAATATACATTCTAACATCCATAATAACATTCTAACATACATTCTAACATTCTAATATACATTCTAACATCCAATATAATATTCAAATATACATTCTAACATCCATTATAACATTCTAATATACATTCTAACATTCTAATATACATTCTAACATCCATTATAACATTCTAACATACATTATAACATTCTAATATACATTCTAACATCCATTATAACATTCTAACATACATTATAAACATTCTAATATACATTCTAACATCCATTATAACATTCTAACATACATTACAACAATCTAATATACATTATAACATCCATTATAACATGCTAACATACATTAAAACATTCTAACATAAATTCTAACATTCTAATATACATTCTAACATTCATTCTAACATTCTAACATCCATTCTAACATTCTAATATACATTCTAACATCCATTATAACATCAAAACATCCATTTTAACAATCTAATATATATTATAACATCCATTATAATATTCTAACATCCATTATAATATTCTAATATACATTCTAACATCCATTATAACATGATAACATCCATTTTAACATTCTAATATACATTAAAACATTCTAATATACATTATAACATCCATTATAACTTTCTGACATACATTATAATATTCTAATATACATTCTAACATCCATTATATCATTCTAACATCCATATTAACATTCTAACATAGATTCTAACATTCTAATATACATTCTAACATCCATAATAACATTCTAACATACATTCTAGCATTCTAACATACATTCTAACATTCTAATATACATTCAAACATCCATTATAACATTCAAATATACATTCTAACATCCATTATAACATTCTATCATACATTATAACATTCTAATATACATTCTAACATCCATTATAACATTCTAACAAACATTATAACATTCTAATATACATTCTAACATACATTATAACATTCTAGTATACATTATAACATCCATTATAACATTCTAACATATATTATAACATTGTAACATCCATAATAACATTCTAACATACATTAAAACATTCTAATATACATTCTAACATACATTATAAAATTCTAACATCCATAATACCATTCTAACATACATTCTAACATTCTAATATACATTCTAACATCCTTTATAACATTCTAACATACATTCTAACATTCTAATATACATTCTAACATCCATTATAACATTCTAACATACATTATAACATTCTAAAATACATTCTAACATCCATTATATCATTCTAACATCCATAATAACATTCTAACATAGATTCTAACAATCTAATATACATTCTAACTTCCATAATAACATTCTAACATACATTCTAACATTCTAATATACATTCTAACATCCATTATAACATTCTAACATACATTACAACAATCTAATATACATTATAACATCCATTATAACATGCTAACATACATTAAAACATTCTAACATAAATTCTAACATTCTAAAATACATTCTAACATCCATTATATCATTCTAACATCCATAATAACATTCTAACATAGATTCTAACAATCTAATATACATTCTAACATCCATAATAACATTCTAACACACATTCTAACATTCTAATATACTTTCTAACATCCATTAAAACATTTAAATATACATTATAACATTCCAATATACATTATAACATTCTAATATACATTCTAACATCCATTATAACATTCTAACATACATTGTAACATTCTAATATACATTGTAACATCCATTATAACATTCTAACATACATTATAACATTCTAATATACATTCTAACATCCATTATAACATTCTAACATACATTACAACAATCTAATATACATTATAACATCCATTATAACATGCTAACATACATTATAACATTCTAACATACATTCTAACATTCTAATATACATTCTAACATCCATTATAACATTCTAACATCCATTATAATATTCTATAATACATTCTAACATCCATTATAACATTCTAAAATACACTATAACATTCTTATATACATTCTAACATCCATTATAACATTATAACATCCATTCTAACATTCTAATATACATTCTAACATTCATTCTAACATTCTAACATCCATTTTAAGATTCTAATATATATTATAACATCCATTATAATATTCTAACATCCATTATAACATTCTAACATCCATTATAATATTCTAATATACATTCTAATATCCATTATATCATTCTAAAATACACTATAACATTCTAATATACATTCAAACATGCATTCTAACATACATTATAACATTCTAACATACATTATAACATTCTAATATACATTCTAACATCCATTATATAATTCTAACATCCATAATAACATTCTAACATAGATACTAACAATCTAATATACATTCTAACATCCATAATAACATTCTAACTTACATTCTAACATTCTAATATACATTCTAACATCCAATATAATATTCAAATATACATTCTAACATCCATTCTAACATTCTAATATACATTATAACATTCTAATATACATTCTAACATCCATTCTAACATTCTAACATACATTATAACATTCTAATATACATTCTAACATCCATTATAACATTCTAACATACATTATAAACATTCTAATATACATTCTAACATCCATTATAACATTCTAACATACAATACAACAATCTAACATACATTTTAACATTCATTATAACATTCTAACATCCATTTTAACATTCTAATATATATTATAACATCCATTATAATATTCTAACATCCATTATAACATTCTAACATCCATTATAATATTCTAATATACATTCTAACATCCATTATATCATTCTAAAATACACTATAACATTCTAATATACATTCAAACATGCATTCTAACATACATTATAACATTCTAACATACATTATAACATTCTAATATACATTATAACATCCATTATATAATTCTAACATCCATAATAACATTCTAACATAGATACTAACAATCTAATATACATTCTAACATCCATAATAACATTCTAACATACATTCTAACATTCTAATATACATTCTAACATCCAATATAATATTCAAATATACATTCTAACATCCATTATAACATTCTAATATACATTCTAACATTCTAATATACATTCTAACATCCATTATAACATTCTAACATACATTATAACATTCTAATATACATTCTAACATCCATTATAACATTCTAACATACATTATAAACATTCTAATATACATTCTAACATCCATTATAACATTCTAACATACATTACAACAATCTAATATACATTATAACATCCATTATAACATGCTAACATACATTAAAACATTCTAACATAAATTCTAACATTCTAATATACATTCTAACATTCATTCTAACATTCTAACATCCATTCTAACATTCTAATATACATTCTAACATCCATTATAACATCAAAACATCCATTTTAACAATCTAATATATATTATAACATCCATTATAATATTCTAACATCCATTATAATATTCTAATATACATTCTAACATCCATTATAACATGATAACATCCATTTTAACATTCTAATATACATTAAAACATTCTAATATACATTCTAACATCCATTATAACTTTCTAACATACATTATAACATTCTAATATACATTCTAACATGCATTCTAACATACATTATAACATTCTAATATACATTATAACATCCATTCTAACATTATAACATCCATTCTAACATTCTAATATACATTAAAACTTTCTAATATACATTCTAACATCCATTATAACTTTCTAACATACATTATAACATTCTAATATACATTCTAACATCCATTATATCATTCTAACATCCATAATAACATTCTAACATAGATTCTAACATTCTAATATACATTCTAACATCCATTATAACATTCTAACATACATTATAACATTCTAATATACATTCTAACATACATTATAACATTCTAGTATACATTATAACATCCATTATAACATTCTAACATATATTATAACATTGTAACATCCATAATAACATTCTAACATACATTAAAACATTCTAATATACATTCTAACATACATTATAAAATTCTAAAATCCATAATACCATTCTAACATACATTCTAACATTCTAATATACATTCTAACATCCTTTATAACATTCTAACATACATTCTAACATTCTAATATACATTCTAACATCCATTATAACATTCTAACATACATTATAACATTCTAAAATACATTCTAACATCCATTATATCATTCTAACATCCATAAAAACATTCTAACATAGATTCTAACAATCTAATATACATTCTAACTTCCATAATAACATTCTAACATACATTCTAACATTCTAATATACATTCTAACATCCATTATAACATTCTAACATACATTACAACAATCTAATATACATTATAACATCCATTATAACATGCTAACATACATTAAAACATTCTAACATAAATTCCAACATTCTAATATACATTCTAACATTCTAATATACATTCTAACATCCATTATAACATCAAAACATCCATTTTAACAATCTAATATATATTATAACATCCATTATAATATTCTAACATCCATTATAATATTCTAATATACATTCTAACATCCATTAAAACATTCTAAAATACACTATAACATTCTAATATACATTCTAACATGCATTCTAACATACATTATAACATTCTAATATACATTATAACATCCATTATAACATTATAACATCCATTCTAACATTCTAATATACATTAAAACATTCTAATATACATTCTAACATCCATTATAACTTTCTAACATACATTATAACATTCTAATATACATTCAAACATCCATTATATAATTCTAACATCCATAATAACATTCTAACATAGATTCTAACATTCTAATATACATTCTAACATCCATTATAACATTCTAACATACATTATAACATTCTAATATACATTCACACATACATTATAACATTCTAGTATACATTATAACATCCATTATAACATTCTAACATATATTATAACATTGTAACATCCATAATAACATTCTAACATACATTATAACATTCTAATATACATTCTAACATACATTATAAAATTCTAACATCCATAATAACATTCTAACATACATTCTAACATTCTAATATACATTGTAACATCCTTTATAACATTCTAATAGACATTTTAACATTCTAATATACATTCTAACATCCATTATAACATTCTAACATACATTATAACTTTCTAAAATACATTCTAACATCCATTATATCATTCTAACATCCATAATAACATTCTAACATAGATTCTAACAATCTAATATACATTCTAACATCCATAATAACATTCTAACACACATTCTAACATTCTAATATACTTTCTAACATCCATTATAACATTTAAATATACATTATAACATCCATTATAACATTCTAATATACATTATAACATTCTAATATACATTCTAACATCCATTATAACATTCTAACATACATTGTAACATTCTAATATACATTGTAACATCCATTATAACATTCTAACATACATTATAACATTCTAATATACATTCTAACATCCATTATAACATTCTAACATACATTACAACAATCTAATATACATTATAACATCCATTATAACATGCTAACATACATTATAACATTCTAACATACATTCTAACATTCTAATATACATTCTAACATCCATTAAAACATTCTAACATCCATTATAATATTCTATAATACATTCTAACATCCATTATAACATTCTAAAATACACTATAACATTCTTATATACATTCTAACATCCATTATAACATTATAACATCCATTCTAACATTCTAATATATATTCTAACATTCATTATAACATTCTAACATCCATTTTAACATTCTAATATATATTATAACATCCATTATAATATTCGAACATCCATTATAACATTCTAACATCCATTATAATATTCTAATATACATTCTAACATCCATTATATCATTCTAAAATACACTATAACATTCTAATATACATTCTAACATGCATTCTAACATACATTATAACATTCTAACATACATTATAACATTCTAATATACATTCTAACATCGATAATATCATTCTAACATCCATAATAACATTCTAACATAGATACTAACAATCTAATATACATTCTAACATCCATAATAACATTCTAACATACATTCTAACATTCTAATATACATTCTAAAATCCAATATAATATTCAAATATACATTCTAACATCCATTATAACATTCTAATATACATTATAACATTCTAATATACATTCTAACATCCATTATAACATGCTAACATACATTATAACATTCTAACATACATTCTAACATCCATTATAACATTCTAACATACAGTATAACATTCTAATATACATTCTAACATCCATTATAACATTCTAACATACATTACAACAATCTAATATACATTATAACATCCATTATAACATGCGTACATACATTAAAACATTCTAACATAAATTCTAACATTCTAATATACATTCTAACATCCATTCTAACATTCTAACATCCATTCTAACATTCTAATATACATTCTAACATCCATTATAACATCAAAACATCCATTTTAACAATCTAATATATATTATAACATCCATTATAATATTCTAACATCCATTATAATATTCTAATATACATTCTAACATCCATTATAACATTCTAAAATACACTATAACATTCTAATATACATTCTAACATGCATTCTAATATACATTATAACATCCAATATAACATTATAACATCCATTCTAACATTCTAATATACATTAAAACATTCTAATATACATTCTAACATCCATTATAACTTTCTAACATACATTATAACATTCTTATATACATTCTAACATCCATTATATCATTCTAACATCCATAATAACATTCTAACATAGATTCTAACATTCTAATATACATTCTAACATCCATAATAACATTCTAACATACATTCTAACATTCTAACATACATTCTAACATTCTAATATACATTCAAACATCCATTATAACATTCAAATATACATTCTAACATTCATTATAACATTCTATCATACATTATAACATTCTAATATACATTCTAACATCCATTATAACATTCTAACATACATTATAAAATTCTAATATACATTCTAACATACATTATAATATTCTAGTATACATTATAACATCCATTATAACATTCTAACATATATTATAACATTGTAACATCCATAATAACATTCTAACATACATTATAACATTCTAATATACATTCTAACATACATTATAAAATTCTAACATCCATAATACCATTCTAACATACATTCTAACATTCTAATATACATTCTAACATCCTTTATAACATTCTAACATACATTCTAACATTCTAATATACATTCTAACATCCATTATAACATTCTAACATACATTATAACATTCTAAAATACATTCTAATATCCATTATATCATTCTAACATCCATAATAACATTCTAACATGGATTCTAACAATCTAATATACATTCTAACTTCCATAATAACATTCTAACATACATTCTAACATTCTAATATACTTTCTAACATCCATTATAACATTTAAATATACATTCTAACATCCATTATAACATTCTAATATACATTATAACATTCTAATATACATTCTAACATCCATTATAACATTCTAACATATATTGTAACATTCTAATATACATTCTAACATCCATTATAACATTCTAACATACATTATAACATTCTAATATACAATCTAACATCCATTATAACATTCTAACATACATTACAACAATCTAATATACATTATAACATCCATTATAGCATGCTAACATACATTATAACATTCTAACATACATTCTAACATTCTAATATACATTCTAACATCCATTATAACATTCTAACATCCATTATAATATTCTATAATACATTCTAACATCCATTATAACATTCTAAAATACACTATAACATTCTTATATACATTCTAACATCCATTATAACATTAAAACATCCATTCTAACATTCTAAATAACATTCTAACATATATTTTAACATTCTAATATATATTATAACATCCATTATAATATTCAAAAATCCATTATAACATTCTAACATACATTATAACATTCTAATATACATTCTAACATCCATTATATCATTCTAACATCCATAATAACATTCTAACATAGATTCTAACAATCGAATATACATTCTAACATCCATAATAACATTCAAATATACATTCTAACATCCATCATAACATTCTAACATACATTATAACATTCTAATAAACATTCTAACATCCATTATAACATTCTAACGTACATTATAACATTCTAATATACATTCTAACATCCATTATAACATTCTAACATACATTATAAACATTCTAATATACATTCTAACATCCATTATAACATTCTATCATACATTACAACAATCTAATATACATTATAACATCCATTATAACATGCTAACATACATTATAACATTCTAACATAAATTCTAACATTCTAATATACATTCTAACATCCATTCTAACATTCTAACATCCATTCTAACATTCTAATATACATTCTAACATCCATTCTAACATCAAAACATCCATTTTAACAATCTAATATATATTCTAACATCCATTATAATATTCTAACATCCATTATAATATTCTAATATACATTCTAACATCCATTATAACATTCTAAAATACACTATAACATTCTAATATACATTCTAACATGCATTCTAACATACATTATAACATTCTAATATACATTATAACATTCTAATAGACATTATAACATCCATTATAACATTATAACATGCATGATAACATTCTAATATACATTCTAATATCCATTTTAACATTCTAACATACATTATAACATTCTAATATACATTCTAACATCAATTATAACATTCTAACATACATTATAACAATCTAATATACATTATAACATCCATTATGACATTCTGACATACATTATAACAATCTATTATACATTCTAACATCCATTATAACATTCTAAAATACATTATAACATTTTAATATACATTCTATCATACATTATAACATTCTAGTATACATTCTAACATCCATTATAACATTCTAACATACATTATATCATTGTAACATACATTATGACATTCTAATATACATTCTAACATCCATTATAACATTCTAACATACATTATAACAATCTAAAATACATTATAACATCCATTATAACATTCTAACATACTTTATAACTTTCTAATATACATTCTATCATCCATTATAACATTCTAACATCCATAGTAACATTCTAACATACATTCTAACATTCTAATATACATTCTAACATCCATTATAACATTCTAACATACATTCTAACATTCTAATATACATTCTAAAATCAATTATAACATTCTAACATCCATTTTTACATTCTAATATACATTATAACATCCATTATAATATTCTAACATCCATTATAACATTCTAATATACATTCTTACATCCATTATAACATTCTAACATACATTATAACATTCTAATATACATTCTATCATGCATTATAACATTCTACCATCCATTCTAACATTCTAATATACATTAAAACATTCATTATAACATTCTAACATCCATTATAACATTCTAATATACATTCTAACATCCATAATAACATTCTAATATACATTCTAACATACATTATAACATTCTAAAATACATTCTAACATCCATTATAACATTCTAACATACATTATAACATTCTAATATATATTTTAACATCCATTATAACATTCTAACATACATTACAACATTCTAATATACATTATAGCATTCTAATATACATTATAACATTCTAATATACATTCTAACATACATTCTAACATTCTAATATACATTCTAACATCCACTCTAACATTCTAACATCCATTCTAACATTCTAATATACATTCTAACTTCCATTATAACATCAAAACATCCATTTTAACATTCTAATAAATATTATAACATCCATTATAAGATTCTAACATCCGTTATAACATTCTAACATCCATTATAATATTCTAATATACATTCTAACATCCATTATAAGATTCTAAAATACACTATAACATTCTAATATATATTCTAGCATGCATTCTATCATACATTATAACATTCTAAAATACATTATAACATCCATTATAACATTATAACATCCATTCTAACATTCTAATATACATTAAAACATCCATTATAACATTCTAACATCAATTCTAACTTCCATTCTAACATTCTAAAATCCATAATAACATTCTAACATACAAAATAACATTCTAAAATACATTCTAACATCCATTCTAACATTCTAACATCCATTTTAACATTCTAATATATATTATAACATCCATTATAATATTCTAACATCCATTATAACATTCTAACATCTATTATAATATTCTAATATACATTCTAACATCCATTATATCATTCTAAAATACACTATAACATTCTAATATACATTCTAACAAGCATTCTAACATACATTATAACATTCTAACATACATTATAACGTTCTAATATACATTCTAACATCCATTATATCATTCTAACATCCATAATAACATTCTAACATAGATTCTAACAATCTAAAATACATTCTAACATCCATAATAACATTCTAACATACATTCTAACATTCTAATATACATTCTAACATCCATTATAATATTCAAATATACATTCTAACATCCATTCTAACATTCTAATATACATTATATCATTCTAATATACATTCTAACATCCATTATAACATTCTTACGTACATTATAACATTCTAATATACATTCTAACATCCATTATAACATTCTAACATACATTATAAACATTCTAATATACATTCTAACATCCATTATAACATTCTAATATACATTATAACATCCATTATAACATGCTAACATACATTATCACATTTCTAACATAAATTCTAACATTCTAATATACTTTCTAACATCCATTCTAACATTCTAACATCCATTCTAACATTCTAATATACATTCTAACATCCATTATAACATCAAAACATCAATTTTAACAATCTAATATATATTATAACATCCATTATAATATTCTAACATCCATTATAATATTCTAATATACATTCTAACATCCATTATAACATTCTAAAATATACTATAACATTCTAATATACCTTCTAACATGCATTCTAACATACATTATAACATTCTAATATACATTATAACATCCATTATAACATTATAACATCCATTCTAACATTCTAATATACATTAAAACATCAATTCTAACATTCTAACATCAATTCTAACTTCCATTCTATCATTCTAAAATCCATAATAACATTCTATCATACATTATAACATTCTAATATACATTCTAACATCCATTCTAACATTCTAACATCCATTCTAACATTCTAATATACATTCTAACATCCATTATAACATTCTAACATACATTATAACTTTCTAATATACATTCTATCATCCATTATAACATTCTAACATACATTATAACTTTCTAATATACATTCTATCATCCATTATAACATTCTAACATCCATAGTAACATTCTAACATACATTCTAACATTCTAATATACATTCTAACATCCATTATAACATTCTAACATACATTCTAACATTCTAATATACATTCTAAAATCAATTATAACATTCTAACATCCATTTTTACATTCTAATATACATTATAACATCCATTATAATATTCTAACATCCATTATAACATTCTAATATACATTCTTACATCCATTATAACATTCTAACATACATTATAACATTCTAATATACATTCTATCATGCATTATAACATTCTACCATCCATTCTAACATTCTAATATACATTAAAACATTCATTATAACATTCTAACATCCATTATAACATTCTAATATACATTCTAACATCCATTATAACATTCTAATATACATTCTAACATACATTATAACATTCTAAAATACATTCTAACATCCATTATAACATTCTAACATACATTATAACATTCTAATATATATTCTAACATCCATTATAACATTCTAACATACATTACAACATTCTAATATACATTATAGCATTCTAATATACATTATAACATTCTAATATACATTCTAACATACATTCTAACATTCTAATATACATTCTAACATCCACTCTAACATTCTAACATTGATTCTAACATTCTAACATACATTCTAACTTCCATTATAACATCAAAACATCCATTTTAACATTCTAATAAATATTATAACATCCATTATAAGATTCTAACATCCGTTATAACATTCTAACATCCATTATAATATTCTAATATACATTCTAACATCCATTATAAGATTCTAAAATACACTATAACATTCTAATATATATTCTAGCATGCATTCTATCATACATTATAACATTCTAAAATACATTATAACATCCATTATAACATTATAACATCCATTCTAACATTCTAATATACATTAAAACATCCATTCTAACATTCTAACATCAATTCTAACTTCCATTCTAACATTCTAAAATCCATAATAACATTCTAACATACAAAATAACATTCTAATATACATTCTAACATCCATTCTAACATTCTAACATCCATTTTAACATTCTAATATATATTATAACATCCATTATAATATTCTAACATCCATTATAACATTCTAACATCTATTATAATATTCTAATATACATTCTAACATCCATTATATCATTCTAAAATACACTATAACATTCTAATATACATTCTAACAAGCATTCTAACATACATTATAACATTCTAACATACATTATAACGTTCTAATATACATTCTAACATCCATTATATCATTCTAACATCCATAATAACATTCTAACATAGATTCTAACAATCTAAAATACATTCTAACATCCATAATAACATTCTAACATACATTCTAACATTCTAATATACATTCTAACATCCATTATAATATTCAAATATACATTCTAACATCCATTCTAACATTCTAATATACATTATATCATTCTAATATACATTCTAACATCCATTATAACATTCTTACGTACATTATAACATTCTAATATACATTCTAACATCCATTATAACATTCTAACATACATTATAAACATTCTAATATACATTCTAACATCCATTATAACATTCTAATATACATTATAACATCCATTATAACATGCTAACATACATTATCACATTTCTAACATAAATTCTAACATTCTAATATACTTTCTAACATCCATTCTAACATTCTAATATACATTCTAAAATCAATTATAACATTCTAACATCCATTTTTACATTCTAATATACATTATAACATCCATTATAATATTCTAACATCCATTATAACATTCTAATATACATTCTTACATCCATTATAACATTCTAACATACATTGTAACATTCTAATATACATTCTATCATGCATTATAACATTCTACCATCCATTATAACATTCTAATATACATTAAAACATTCATTATAACATTCTAACATCCATTATAACATTCTAATATACATTCTAACATCCATTATAACATTCTAATATACATTCTAACATACATTATAACATTCTAAAATACATTCTAACATCCATTATAACATGCTAACATACATTATAACATTCTAACATACATTCTAACATTCTAATATACATTCTAACATCCATTATAACATTCTAACATCCATTATAATATTCTATAATACATTCTAACATCCATTATAACATTCTAAAATACACTATAACATTCTTATATACATTCTAACATCCATTATAACATTATAACATCCATTCTAACATTCTAAATAACATTCTAACATATATTTTAACATTCTAATATATATTATAACATCCATTATAATATTCAAAAATCCATTATAACATTCTAACATACATTATAACATTCTAATATACATTCTAACATCCATTATATCATTCTAACATCCATAATAACATTCTAACATAGATTCTAACAATCGAATATACATTCTAACATCCATAATAACATTCAAATATACATTCTAACATCCATCATAACATTCTAACATACATTATAACATTCTAATAAACATTCTAACATCCATTATAACATTCTAACGTACATTATAACATTCTAATATACATTCTAACATCCATTATAACATTCTAACATACATTATAAACATTCTAATATACATTCTAACATCCATTATAACATTCTTTCATACATTACAACAATCTAATATACATTATAACATCCATTATAACATGCTAACATACATTATAACATTCTAACATAAATTCTAACATTCTAATATACATTCTAACATCCATTCTAACATTCTAACATCCATTCTAACATTCTAATATACATTCTAACATCCATTCTAACATCAAAACATCCATTTTAACAATCTAATATATATTCTAACATCCATTATAATATTCTAACATCCATTATAATATTCTAATATACATTCTAACATCCATTATAACATTCTAAAATACACTATAACATTCTAATATACATTCTAACATGCATTCTAACATACATTATAACATTCTAATATACATTATAACATTCTAATAGACATTATAACATCCATTATAACATTATAACATGCATGATAACATTCTAATATACATTCTAATATCCATTTTAACATTCTAACATACATTATAACATTCTAATATACATTCTAACATCAATTATAACATTCTAACATACATTATAACAATCTAATATACATTATAACATCCATTATGACATTCTGACATACATTATAACAATCTATTATACATTCTAACATCCATTATAACATTCTAAAATACATTATAACATTTTAATATACATTCTATCATACATTATAACATTCTAGTATACATTCTAACATCCATTATAACATTCTAACATACATTATATCATTGTAACATACATTATGACATTCTAATATACATTCTAACATCCATTATAACATTCTAACATACATTATAACAATCTAAAATACATTATAACATCCATTATAACATTCTAACATACTTTATAACTTTCTAATATACATTCTATCATCCATTATAACATTCTAACATCCATAGTAACATTCTAACATACATTCTAACATTCTAATATACATTCTAACATCCATTATAACATTCTAACATACATTCTAACATTCTAATATACATTCTAAAATTAATTATAACATTCTAACATCCATTTTTACATTCTAATATACATTATAACATCCATTATAATATTCTAACATCCATTATAACATTCTAATATACATTCTTACATCCATTATAACATTCTAACATACATTATAACATTCTAATATACATTCTATCATGCATTATAACATTCTATCATCCATTCTAACATTCTAATATACATTAAAACATTCATTATAACATTCTAACATCCATTATAACATTCTAATATACATTCTAACATCCATTATAACATTCTAATATACATTCTAACATACATTATAACATTCTAAAATACATTCTAACATCCATTATAACATTCTAACATACATTATAACATTCTAATATATATTCTAACATCCATTATAACATTCTAACATACATTACAACATTCTAATATACATTATAGCATTCTAATATACATTATAACATACTAATATACATTCTAACATACATTCTAACATTCTAATATACATTCTAACATCCACTCTAACATTCTAACATCCATTCTAACATTCTAATATACATTCTAACTTCCATTATAACATCAAAACATCCATTTTAACATTCTAATAAATATTATAACATCCATTATAAGATTCTAACATCCGTTATAACATTCTAACATCCATTATAATATTCTAATATACATTCTAACATCCATTATAAGATTCTAAAATACACTATAACATTCTAATATATATTCTAGCATGCATTCTATCATACATTATAACATTCTAAAATACATTATAACATCCATTATAACATTATAACATCCATTCTAACATTCTAATATACATTAAAACATCCATTATAACATTCTAACATCAATTCTAACTTCCATTCTAACATTCTAAAATCCATAATAACATTCTAACATACAAAATAACATTCTAAAATACATTCTAACATCCATTCTAACATTCTAACATCCATTTTAACATTCTAATATATATTATAACATCCATTATAATATTCTAACATCCATTATAACATTCTAACATCTATTATAATATTCTAATATACATTCTAACATCCATTATATCATTCTAAAATACACTATAACATTCTAATATACATTCTAACAAGCATTCTAACATACATTATAACATTCTAACATACATTATAACGTTCTAATATACATTCTAACATCCATTATATCATTCTAACATCCATAATAACATTCTAACATAGATTCTAACAATCTAAAATACATTCTAACATCCATAATAACATTCTAACATACATTCTAACATTCTAATATACATTCTAACATCCATTATAATATTCAAATATACATTCTAACATCCATTCTAACATTCTAATATACATTATATCATTCTAATATACATTCTAACATCCATTATAACATTCTTACGTACATTATAACATTCTAATATACATTCTAACATCCATTATAACATTCTAACATACATTCTAACATTCTAATATACATTCTAAAATCAATTATAACATTCTAACATCCATTTTTACATTCTAATATACATTATAACATCCATTATAATATTCTAACATCCATTATAACATTCTAATATACATTCTTACATCCATTATAACATTCTAACATACATTATAACATTCTAATATACATTCTATCATGCATTATAACATTCTACCATCCATTCTAACATTCTAATATACATTAAAACATTCATTATAACATTCTAACATCCATTATAACATTCTAATATACATTCTAACATCCATTATAACATTCTAATATACATTCTAACATACATTATAACATTCTAAAATACATTCTAACATCCATTATAACATTCTAACATACATTATAACATTCTAATATATATTCTAACATCCATTATAACATTCTAACATACATTACAACATTCTAATATACATTATAGCATTCTAATATACATTATAACATTCTAATATACATTCTAACATACATTCTAACATTCTAATATACATTCTAACATCCACTCTAACATTCTAACATCCATTCTAACTTTCTAACATACATTCTAACTTCCATTATAACATCAAAACATCCATATTAACATTCTAATAAATATTATAACATCCATTATAAGATTCTAACATTCGTTATAACATTCTAACATCCATTATAATATTCTAATATACATTCTAACATCCATTATAAGATTCTAAAATACACTATAACATTCTAATATATATTCTAGCATGCATTCTATCATACATTATAACATTCTAAAATACATTATAACATCCATTATAACATTATAACATCCATTCTAACATTCTAATATACATTAAAACATCCATTCTAACATTCTAACATCAATTCTAACTTCCATTCTAACATTCTAAAATCCATAATAACATTCTAACATACAAAATAACATTCTAATATACATTCTAACATCCATTCTAACATTCTAACATCCATTTTAACATTCTAATATATATTATAACATCCATTATAATATTCTAACATCCATTATAACATTCTAACATCTATTATAATATTCTAATATACATTCTAACATCCATTATATCATTCTAAAATACACTATAACATTCTAATATACATTCTAACAAGCATTCTAACATACATTATAACATTCTAACATACATGATAACGTTCTAATATACATTCTAACATCCATTATATCATTCTAACATCCATAATAACATTCTAACATAGATTCTAACAATCTAAAATACATTCTAACATCCATAATAACATTCTAACATACATTCTAACATTCTAATATACATTCTAACATCCATTATAATATTCAAATATACATTCTAACATCCATTCTAACATTCTAATATACATTATATCATTCTAATATACATTCTAACATCCATTATAACATTCTTACGTACATTATAACATTCTAATATACATTCTAACATCCATTATAACATTCTAACATACATTATAAACATTCTAATATACATTCTAACATCCATTATAACATTCTAATATACATTATAACATCCATTATAACATGCTAACATACATTATCACATTTCTAACATAAATTCTAACATTCTAATATACTTTCTAACATCCATTCTAACATTCTAATATACATTCTAACATCGATAATATCATTCTAACATCCATAATAACATTCTAACATAGATACTAACAATCTAATATACATTCTAACATCCATAATAACATTCTAACATTCTAATATACATTCTAAAATCCAATATAATATTCAAATATACATTCTAACATCCATTATAACATTCTAATATACATTATAACATTCTAATATACATTCTAACATCCATTATAACATGCTAACATACATTATAACATTCTAACATACATTCTAACATCCATTATAACATTCTAACATACAGTATAACATTCTAATATACATTCTAACATCCATTATAACATTCTAACATACATTACAACAATCTAATATACATTATAACATCCATTATAACATGCGTACATACATTAAAACATTCTAACATAAATTCTAACATTCTAATATACATTCTAACATCCATTCTAACATTCTAACATCCATTCTAACATTCTAATATACATTCTAACATCCATTATAACATCAAAACATCCATTTTAACAATCTAATATATATTATAACATCCATTATAATATTCTAACATCCATTATAACATTCTAATATACATTCTAACATGCATTCTAATATACATTATAACATCCAATATAACATTATAACATCCATTCTAACATTCTAATATACATTAAAACATTCTAATATACATTCTAACATCCATTATAACTTTCTAACATACATTATAACATTCTTATATACATTCTAACATCCATTATATCATTCTAACATCCATAATAACATTCTAACATAGATTCTAACATTCTAATATACATTCTAACATCCATAATAACATTCTAACATACATTCTAACATTCTAACATACATTCTAACATTCTAATATACATTCAAACATCCATTATAACATTCAAATATACATTCTAACATTCATTATAACATTCTATCATACATTATAACATTCTAATATACATTCTAACATCCATTATAACATTCTAACATACATTATAAAATTCTAATATACATTCTAACATACATTATAATATTCTAGTATACATTATAACATCCATTATAACATTCTAACATATATTATAACATTGTAACATCCATAATAACATTCTAACATACATTAAAACATTCTAATATACATTCTAACATACATTATAAAATTCTAACATCCATAATACCATTCTAACATACATTCTAACATTCTAATATACATTCTAACATCCTTTATAACATTCTAACATACATTCTAACATTCTAATATACATTCTAACATCCATTATAACATTCTAACATACATTATAACATTCTAAAATACATTCTAATATCCATTATATCATTCTAACATCCATAATAACATTCTAACATGGATTCTAACAATCTAATATACATTCTAACTTCCATAATAACATTCTAACATACATTCTAACATTCTAATATACTTTCTAACATCCATTATAACATTTAAATATACATTCTAACATCCATTATAACATTCTAATATACATTATAACATTCTAATATACATTCTAACATCCATTATAACATTCTAACATATATTGTAACATTCTAATATACATTCTAACATCCATTATAACATTCTAACATACATTATAACATTCTAATATACAATCTAACATCCATTATAACATTCTAACATACATTACAACAATCTAATATACATTATAACATCCATTATAGCATGCTAACATACATTATAACATTCTAACATACATTCTAACATTCTAATATACATTCTAACATCCATTATAACATTCTAACATCCATTATAATATTCTATAATACATTCTAACATCCATTATAACATTCTAAAATACACTATAACATTCTTATATACATTCTAACATCCATTATAACATTATAACATCCATTCTAACATTCTAAATAACATTCTAACATATATTTTAACATTCTAATATATATTATAACATCCATTATAATATTCAAAAATCCATTATAACATTCTAACATACATTATAACATTCTAATATACATTCTAACATCCATTATATCATTCTAACATCCATAATAACATTCTAACATAGATTCTAACAATCGAATATACATTCTAACATCCATAATAACATTCAAATATACATTCTAACATCCATCATAACATTCTAACATACATTATAACATTCTAATAAACATTCTAAAATCCATTATAACATTCTAACGTACATTATAACATTCTAATATACATTCTAACATCCATTATAACATTCTAACATACATTATAAACATTCTAATATACATTCTAACATCCATTATAACATTCTATCATACATTACAACAATCTAATATACATTATAACATCCATTATAACATGCTAACATACATTATAACATTCTAACATAAATTCTAACATTCTAATATACATTCTAACATCCATTCTAACATTCTAACATCCATTCTAACATTCTAATATACATTCTAACATCCATTCTAACATCAAAACATCCATTTTAACAATCTAATATATATTCTAACATCCATTATAATATTCTAACATCCATTATAATATTCTAATATACATTCTAACATCCATTATAACATTCTAAAATACACTATAACATTCTAATATACATTCTAACATGCATTCTAACATACATTATAACATTCTAATATACATTATAACATTCTAATAGACATTATAACATCCATTATAACATTATAACATGCATGATAACATTCTAATATACATTCTAATATCCATTTTAACATTCTAACATACATTATAACATTCTAATATACATTCTAACATCAATTATAACATTCTAACATACATTATAACAATCTAATATACATTATAACATCCATTATGACATTCTGACATACATTATAACAATCTATTATACATTCTAACATCCATTATAACATTCTAAAATACATTATAACATTTTAATATACATTCTATCATACATTATAACATTCTAGTATACATTCTAACATCCATTATAACATTCTAACATACATTATATCATTGTAACATACATTATGACATTCTAATATACATTCTAACATCCATTATAACATTCTAACATACATTATAACAATCTAAAATACATTATAACATCCATTATAACATTCTAACATACTTTATAACTTTCTAATATACATTCTATCATCCATTATAACATTCTAACATCCATAGTAACATTCTAACATATATTCTAACATTCTAATATACATTCTAACATCCATTATAACATTCTAACATACATTCTAACATTCTAATATACATTCTAAAATCAATTATAGCATTCTAACATCCATTTTTACATTCTAATATACATTATAACATCCATTATAATATTCTAACATCCATTATAACATTCTAATATACATTCTTACATCCATTATAACATTCTAACATACATTATAACATTCTAATATACATTCTATCATGCATTATAACATTCTACCATCCATTCTAACATTCTAATATACATTAAAACATTCATTATAACATTCTAACATCCATTATAACATTCTAATATACATTCTAACATCCATTATAACATTCTAATATACATTCTAACATACATTATAACATTCTAAAATACATTCTAACATCCATTATAACATTCTAACATACATTATAACATTCTAATATATATTCTAACATCCATTATAACATTCTAACATACATTACAACATTCTAATATACATTATAGCATTCTAATATACATTATAACATTCTAATATACATTCTAACATACATTCTAACATTCTAATATACATTCTAACATCCACTCTAACATTCTAACATCCATTCTAACATTCTAATATACATTCTAACTTCCATTATAACATCAAAACATCCATTTTAACATTCTAATAAATATTATAACATCCATTATAAGATTCTAACATCCGTTATAACATTCTAACATCCATTATAATATTCTAATATACATTCTAACATCCATTATAAGATTCTAAAATACACTATAACATTCTAATATATATTCTAGCATGCATTCTATCATACATTATAACATTCAAAAATACATTATAACATCCATTATAACATTATAACATCCATTCTAACATTCTAATATACATTAAAACATCCATTATAACATTCTAACATCAATTCTAACTTCCATTCTAACATTCTAAAATCCATAATAACATTCTAACATACAAAATAACATTCTAAAATACATTCTAACATCCATTCTAACATTCTAACATCCATTTTAACATTCTAATATATATTATAACATCCATTATAATATTCTAACATCCATTATAACATTCTAACATCTATTATAATATTCTAATATACATTCTAACATCCATTATATCATTCTAAAATACACTATAACATTCTAATATACATTCTAACAAGCATTCTAACATACATTATAACATTCTAACATACATTATAACGTTCTAATATACATTCTAACATCCATTATATCATTCTAACATCCATAATAACATTCTAACATAGATTCTAACAATCTAAAATACATTCTAACATCCATAATAACATTCTAACATACATTCTAACATTCTAATATACATTCTAACATCCATTATAATATTCAAATATACATTCTAACATCCATTCTAACATTCTAATATACATTATATCATTCTAATATACATTCTAACATCCATTATAACATTCTTACGTACATTATAACATTCTAATATACATTCTAACATCCATTATAACATTCTAACATACATTATAAACATTCTAATATACATTCTAACATCCATTATAACATTCTAATATACATTATAACATCCTTTATAACATGCTAACATACATTATCACATTTCTAACATAAATTCTAACATTCTAATATACTTTCTAACATCCATTCTAACATTCTAACATCCATTCTAACATTCTAATATACATTCTAACATCCATTATAACATCAAAACATCAATTTTAACAATCTAATATATATTATAACATCCATTATAATATTCTAACATCCATTATAATATTCTAATATACATTCTAACATCCATTATAACATTCTAAAATACACTATAACATTCTAATATACCTTCTAACATGCATTCTAACATACATTATAACATTCTAATATACATTATAACATCCATTATAACATTATAACATCCATTCTAACATTCTAATATACATTAAAACATCAATTCTAACATTCTAACATCAATTCTAACTTCCATTCTATCATTCTAAAATCCATAATAACATTCTATCATACATTATAACATTCTAATATACATTCTAACATCCATTCTAACATTCTAACATCCATTCTAACATTCTAATATACATTCTAACATCCATTATAACATTCTAACATACATTATAACTTTCTAATATACATTCTATCATCCATTATAACATTATAACATACATTATAACTTTCTAATATACATTCTATCATCCATTATAACATTCTAACATCCATAGTAACATTCTAACATACATTCTAACATTCTAATATACATTCTAACATCCATTATAACATTCTAACATACATTCTAACATTCTAATATACATTCTAAAATCAATTATAACATTCTAACATCCATTTTTACATTCTAATATACATTATAACATCCATTATAATATTCTAACATCCATTATAACATTCTAATATACATTCTTACATCCATTATAACATTCTAACATACATTATAACATTCTAATATACATTCTATCATGCATTATAACATTCTACCATCCATTCTAACATTCTAATATACATTAAAACATTCATTATAACATTCTAACATCCATTATAACATTCTAATTTACATTCTAACATCCATTATAACATTCTAATATACATTCTAACATACATTATAACATTCTAAAATACATTCTAACATCCATTATAACATTCTAACATACATTATAACATTCTAATATATATTCTAACATCCATTATAACATTCTAACATACATTACAACATTCTAATATACATTATAGCATTCTAATATACATTATAACATTCTAATATACATTCTAACATACATTCTAACATTCTAATATACATTCTAACATCCACTCTAACATTCTAACATCCATTCTAACATTCTAACATACATTCTAACTTCCATTATAACATCAAAACATCCATTTTAACATTCTAATAAATATTATAACATCCATTATAAGATTCTAACATCCGTTATAACATTCTAACATCCATTATAATATTCTAATATACATTCTAACATCCATTATAAGATTCTAAAATACACTTTAACATTCTAATATATATTCTAGCATGCATTCTATCATACATTATAACATTCTAAAATACATTATAACATCCATTATAACATTATAACATCCATTCTAACATTCTAATATACATTAAAACATCCATTCTAACATTCTAACATCAATTCTAACTTCCATTCTAACATTCTAAAATCCATAATAACATTCTAACATACAAAATAACATTCTAATATACATTCTAACATCCATTCTAACATTCTAACATCCATTTTAACATTCTAATATATATTATAACATCCATTATAATATTCTAACATCCATTATAACATTCTAACATCTATTATAATATTCTAATATACATTCTAACATCCATTATATCATTCTAAAATACACTATAACATTCTTATATACATTCTAACAAGCATTCTAACATACATTATAACATTCTAACATACATTATAACGTTCTAATATACATTCTAACATCCATTATATCATTCTAACATCCATAATAACATTCTAACATAGATTCTAACAATCTAAAATACATTCTAACATCCATAATAACATTCTAACATACATTCTAACATTCTAATATACATTCTAACATCCATTATAATATTCAAATATACATTCTAACATCCATTCTAACATTCTAATATACATTATATCATTCTAATATACATTCTAACATCCATTATAACATTCTTACGTACATTATAACATTCTAATATACATTCTAACATCCATTATAACATTCTAACATACATTATAAACATTCTAATATACATTCTAACATCCATTATAACATTCTAATATACATTATAACATCCATTATAACATGCTAACATACATTATCACATTTCTAACATAAATTCTAACATTCTAATATACTTTCTAACATCCATTCTAACATTCTAACATCCATTCTAACATTCTAATATACATTCTAACATCCATTATAACATCAAAACATCAATTTTAACAATCTAATATATATTATAACATCCATTATAATATTCTAACATCCATTATAATATTCTAATATACATTCTAACATCCATTATAACATTCTAAAATACACTATAACATTCTAATATACCTTCTAACATGCATTCTAACATACATTATAACATTCTAATATACATTATAACATCCATTATAACATTATAACATCCATTCTAACATTCTAATATACATTAAAACATCAATTCTAACATTCTAACATCAATTCTAACTTCCATTCTATCATTCTAAAATCCATAATAACATTCTATCATACATTATAACATTCTAATATACATTCTAACATCCATTCTAACATTCTAACATCCATTCTAACATTCTAATATACATTCTAACATCCATTATAACATTCTAACATACATTATAACTTTCTAATATACATTCTATCATCCATTATAACATTCTAACATACATTATAACTTTCTAATATACATTCTATCATCCATTATAACATTCTAACATCCATAGTAACATTCTAACATACATTCTAACATTCTAATATACATTCTAACATACATTCTAACATTCTAATATACATTCTAAAATCAATTATAACATTCTAACATCCATTTTTACATTCTAATATACATTATAACATCCATTATAATATTCTAACATCCATTATAACATTCTAATATACATTCTTACATCCATTATAACATTCTAACATACATTATAACATTCTAATATACATTCTATCATGCATTATAACATTCTACCATCCATTCTAACATTCTAATATACATTAAAACATTCATTATAACATTCTAACATCCATTATAACATTCTAATATACATTCTAACATCCATTATAACATTTTAATATACATTCTAACATACATTATAACATTCTAAAATACATTCTAACATCCATTATAACATTCTAACATACATTATAACATTCTAATATATATTCTAACATCCATTATAACATTCTAACATACATTACAACATTCTAATATACATTATAGCATTCTAATATACATTATAACATTCTAATATACATTCTAACATTCTAATATACATTCTAACATCCACTCTAACATTCTAACATCCATTCTAACATTCTAATATACATTCTAACTTCCATTATAACATCAAAACATCCATTTTAACATTCTAATAAATATTATAACATCCATTATAAGATTCTAACATCCGTTATAACATTCTAACATCCATTATAATATTCTAATATACATTCTAACATCCATTATAAGATTCTAAAATACACTATAACATTCTAATATATATTCTAGCATGCATTCTATCATACATTATAACATTCTAAAATACATTATAACATCCATTATAACATTATAACATCCATTCTAACATTCTAATATACATTAAAACATCCATTCTAACATTCTAACATCAATTCTAACTTCCATTCTAACATTCTAAAATCCATAATAACATTCTAACATACAAAATAACATTCTAATATACATTCTAACATCCATTCTAACATTCTAACATCCATTTTAACATTCTAATATATAATATAACATCCATTATAATATTCTAACATCCATTATAACATTCTAACATCTATTATAATATTCTAATATACATTCTAACATCCATTATATCATTCTAAAATACACTATAACATTCTAATATACATTCTAACAAGCATTCTAACATACATTATAACATTCTAACATACATTATAACGTTCTAATATACATTCTAACATCCATTATATCATTCTAACATCCATAATAACATTCTAACATAGATTCTAACAATCTAAAATACATTCTAACATCCATAATAACATTCTAACATACATTCTAACATTCTAATATACATTCTAACATCCATTATAATATTCAAATATACATTCTAACATCCATTCTAACATTCTAATATACATTATATCATTCTAATATACATTCTAACATCCATTATAACATTCTTATGTACATTATAACATTCTAATATACATTCTAACATCCATTATAACATTCTAACATACAATATAAACATTCTAATATACATTCTAACATCCATTATAACATTCTAATATACATTATAACATCCATTATAACATGCTAACATACATTATCACATTTCTAACATAAATTCTAACATTCTAATATACTTTCTAACATCCATTCTAACATTCTAACATCCATTCTAACATTCTAATATACATTCTAACATCCATTATAACATCAAAACATCAATTTTAACAATCTAATATATATTATAACATCCATTATAATATTCTAACATCCATTATAATATTCTAATATACATTCTAACATCCATTATAACATTCTAAAATACACTATAACATTCTAATATACCTTCTAACATGCATTCTAACATACATTATAACATTCTAATATACATTATAACATCCATTATAACATTATAACATCCATTCTAACATTCTAATATACATTAAAACATCAATTCTAACATTCTAACATCAATTCTAACTTCCATTCTATCATTCTAAAATCCATAATAACATTCTATCATACATTATAACATTCTAATATACATTCTAACATCCATTCTAACATTCTAACATCCATTCTAACATTCTAATATACATTCTAACATCCATTATAACATCAAAACATCCATTTTAACAATCTAATATATATTATAACATCCATTGTAATATTCTAACATCCTTTATAATATTCTAATAGACATTCTAACATCCATTATAACATTCTAAAATACACTATAACATTCTAATATACATTCTAACATGCATTCTAACATACATTATAACATTCTAATATACAATATAACATCCATTATAACATTATAACATCCATTCTAACATTCTAATATACATTAAAACATCAATTCTAACATTCTAACATCAATTCTAACTTCCATTCTATCATTCTAAAATCCATAATAACATTCTAACATACATTATAACATTCTAATATACATTCTAACATCCATTCTAACATTCTAACATCCATTATAACATTCTAATAGACATTATAACATCCATTATAACAATATAACATGCATGATAACATTCTAATATACATTCTAATATCCATTTTAACATTCTAACATACATTATAACATTCTAATATACATTCTAACATCCATTATAACATTCTAACATACATTATAACAATCTATTATACATTCTAACATCCATTATAACATTCTAAAATACATTATAACATTCTAATATACATTATATCATACATTATAACATTCTAGTATACATTCTAACATCCATTATAACATTCTAACATACATTATATCATTGTAACATACATTCTAACATTCTAATATACATTCTAACATCCATTCTAACATTCTAACATACATTATAACAATCTAAAATACATTCTAACATCCATTATAACATTCTAACATACATTATAACTTTCTAATATACATTCTATCATCCATTATAACATTCTAACATCCATAATAACATTCTACCATACATTCTAACATTCTAATATACATTCTAACATCCATTGTAACATTCTAACATACATTCTAACATTCTAATATACATTCTAAAATCAATTATAACATTCTAACATCCATTTTTACATTCTAATATACATTATAACATCCATTATAATATTCTAACATCCATTATAACATTCTTACATCCATTATAACATTCTAATATACATTCTATCATGCATTATAACATTCTAACATCCATTTTTACATTCTAATATACATTATTACATCCATTATAACATTCTAACATACATTATAACATTCTAATATACATTCTATCATGCATTATAACATTCTAACATACATTATAACAATCTAATATACATTCTAACATCCATTATAACATTCTAACATACATTCTAACAATCTATTATACATTCTAACATCCATTCTAACATTCTAAAATACATTATAACATTCTAATATACATTCTAACATACATTATAACATTCTAGTAAAAATCATTATAACATCCATTATAACATTCTAACATACATTATAACATTGTAACATACATTATAACATTCTAATATACTTTCTAACATGCATTCTAACATACATTATAACATTCTAATATACAATATAACATCCATTATAACATTATAACATCCATTCTAACATTCTAATATACATTAAAACATCAATTCTAACATTCTAACATCAATTCTAACTTCCATTCTATCATTCTAAAATCCATAATAACATTCTAACATACATTATAACATTCTAATATACATTCTAACATCCTTTCTAACATTCTAACATCCATTATAACTTTCTAATAGACTTTATAACATCCATTATAACATTCTGACATACATTATAACAATCTATTATACATTCTAACATCCATTATAACATTCTAAAATACATTATAACATTCTAATATACATTCTATCATACATTATAACATTCTCGTATACATTCTAACATCTATTATAACATTCCAACATACATTATATCATTGTAACATACATTATAACATTCTAATATACATTCAAACATCCATTATAACATTCTAACATACATTATAACTTTCTAATATACATTCTATTATCCATTATAACATTCTAACATCCATAATAACATTCTAACATACATTCTAACATTCTAATATACATTCTAACATCCATTATAACATTCTAACATACATTCTAACATTCTAATATACATTCTAAAATCAATTATAACATTCTAACATCCATTTTTACATTCTAATATACATTATAACATCCATTATAATATTCTAACATCCATTATAACATTCTTACATCCATTATAACATTCTAATATACATTCTTACATCCATTATAACATTCTAACATACATTATAACATTCTAATATACATTCTATCATGCATTATAACATTCTACCATCCATTCTAACATTCTAATATACATTAAAACATTCATTATAACATTCTAACATCCATTATAACATTCTAATATACATTCTAACATCCATTATTACATTCTAACATACATTATAACATTCTAATATACATTCTAACATCCATTATATCATTTTAACATCCATAATAACATTCTAACATAGATTCTAACAATCTAATATACATTCTAACATCCATAATAACATTCTAACATACATTCTAACATTCTAATATACATTCTAACATCCATTATAATATTCAAATATACATTCTAACATCCATTATAACATTCTAATATACATTATAACATTCTAATATACATTCTAACATCCATTATAACATTCTATCATACATTATAACATTCTAATATACATTCTAACATCCATTATAACATTGTAACATACATTATAAACATTCTAATATACATTCTAACATCCATTATAACATTCTAACATACATTACAACAATCTAATATACATTATAACATCCATTATAACATGCTAACATACATTATAACATTCTAACATAAATTCTAACATTCTAATATACATTCTTACATCCATTATAACATTCTAACATACATTATAACATTCTAATATACATTCTATCATGCATTAAAACATTCTACCATCCATTCTAACATTCTAATGTACATTAAAACATTCATTATAACATTCTAACATCCATTATAACATTCTAATATACATTCTAACATCCATTATAACATTCTAACATACATTATAACATTCTAATATACATTCTAATATCCATTATAACATTCTAACATACATTATAACATTCTAAAATACATTCTAACATCCATTATAACATTCTAACATACATTATAACATTCTAATATATATTCTAACATCCATTATAACATTCTAACATACATTACAACAATCTAATATACATTATAACATCCATTATAACATGCCAACATACATTATAACATTCTAATATACATTCTAACATCCATTATAACATTCTAACATCCATAATAACATTCTAACATCCATTATAACATTCTAATATACATTATAGCATTCTAATATACATTATAACATTCTAATATACATTCTAACATACATTCTAACATTCTAATATACATTCTAACATCCACTCTAACATTCTAACATCCATTCAAAATTCTAATATACATTCTAACTTCCATTATAACATCAAAACATCCATTTTAACATTCTAATAAATATTATAACATCCATTATAAGATTCTAACATCCATTATAACATTCTAACATCCATTATAATATTCTAATTTACATTCTAACATCCATTATAACATTCTAAAATACACTATAACATTCTAATATACATTCTAGCATGCATTCTATCATACATTATAACATTCTAAAATACATTATAACATCCATTATAAAATTATAACATCCATTCTAACATTCTAATATACATTAAAACATCCATTCTAACATTCTAACATCAATTCTAACTTCCATTCTAACATTCTAAAATCCATAATAACATTCTAACATACAAATTAACATTCTAATATACATTCTAACATCTATTCTAACATTATAACATCCATTATAACATTCTAATATACATTATAACATTCTAATAGACATTATAACATCCATTATAACATTATAACATACATGATAACATTCTAATATACATTCTAATATCCATTATAACATTCTAACATACATTATAACATTCTAATATACATTCTAACATCAATTTTAACAATCTAACATAGATTATAACATTCTAATATACATTCTAACATCCATTATAACATTCGAACATCCAAAACAACATTCTAACATACATTCTAACATTCTAATATACATTCTAACATCCATTATAACATTCTAACATACATTCTAACATTCTAATATACATTCTAACATCCATTATAACATTCTAACATACATTATAACATTCTAATATATATTCTAAAATCAATTATAACATTCTAACATCCATTTTAACATTATAATATACATTATAACATCTATTATAATATTCTAACATCCATTATAATATTTTAACATCCATTATAACATTCTAACATCCATTATAACATTCTAATATACATTCTAACATCCATTATAACATTCTAACATACATTAGAACATTCTATTATACATTCTAACATGCATTATAACATTCTAACATCCATTCTAACATTCTAATATACATTAAAACATTCATTATAACATTCTAACATCCATTCTAACATTCTAACATACATTATAACATTCTAATATACATTTTAATATCCATTATAACATTCTAACATACATTATAACATTCTAATATACATTCTAACATCCATTATAACATTCTAACATACATTATAACATTCTAATATACATTCTAACTTCCATTATAACATCAAAACATCCATTTTAACATTCTAATAAATATTATAACATCCATTATAAGATTCTAACATCCATTATAACATTCTAACATCCATTATAATATTCTAATATACATTCTAACATCCATTATAACATTCTAAAATACACTATAACATTCTAATATACATTCTAGCATACATTCTAACATACATTATAACATTCTAAAATACATTATAACATCCATTATAACATCCATTCTAACATTCTAATATACATTAAAGCATCCATTCTAACATTCTAACATCAATTCTAACTTCCATTCTAACATTCTAAAATCCATAATAACATTCTAACATACAAAATAACATTCTATTATACATTCTAACATCCATTCTAACATTATAACATCAATTATAACATTCTAATATACATTATAACATTCTAACAGACATTATAACATCCATTATAACATTCTAACATACATGATAACATTCTAACATACATTCTAATATCCATTATAACATTCTAACATACATTATAACATTCTAATATACATTCTAACATCCATTATAACATTCTAACATACATTATAACAATCTAATATACATTCTAACATCCATTATAACATTCTAACATACATTATAACAATCTATTATACATTCTAACATCCATTCTAACATTCTAAAATACATTATAACATTCTAATATACATTCTAACATACATTATAACATTCTAGTAAAAATCATTATAACATCCATTATAACATTCTAACATACATTATAACATTGTACCATACATTATAACATTCTAATATACATTCTAACATCCATAATAACATTTTAACATACATTACAACAATCTAATATACATTATAACATCCATTATAACATGATAACATACATTATAACATTCTAACATAAATTCTAACATTCTAATATACATTCTAACATCCATTCTAACTTTCTAACATCCATTCTAACATTCTAATATACATTCTAACTTCCATTATAACATCAAAACATCCATTTTAACAATCTAATATATATTATAACATCCATTATAATATTCTAACATCCATTATAACATTCTAAAATACACTATAACATTCTAATATACATTCTAACATGCATTCTAACATACATTATAACATTCTAATATACAATATAACATCCATTATAACATTATAACATCCATTCTAACATTCTAAAATACATTAAAACATCAATTCTAACATTCTAACATCAATTCTAACTTCCATTCTATCATTCTAAAATCCATAATAACATTCTAACATACATTATAACATTCTAATATACATTCTAACATCCATTCTAACATTCTAACATCCATTATAACATTCTAATAGACATTATAACATCCATTATAACATTATAACATGCATGATAACATTCTAATATACATTCTAAAATCCATTTTAACATTCTAACATACATTATAACATTCTAATATACATTTTAACATCCATTATAACATTCTAACATCCATTATAACATTCTAAAATACATTATAACATTCTAATATACATTCTATCATACATTATAACATTCTAGTATACATTCTAACATCCATTATAACATTCTAAGATACATTATATCATTGTAACATACATTATAACATTCTAATATACATTCTAACATCCATTATAACATTCTAACATACATTATAACAATCTAAAATACATTCTAACATCCATTATAACATTCTAACATACATTATAACTTTCTAATATACATTCTATCATCCATTATAACATTCTAACATCCATAATAACATTCTAACATACATTCTAACATTCTAATATACATTCTAACATCCATTATAACATTCTAACATACATTCTAACATTCTAATATACATTCTAAAATCAATTATAACATTCTAACATCCATTTTTACATTCTAATAAACATTATAACATCCATTATAATATTCTAACATCCATTATAACATTCTTACATCCATTATAACATTCTAATATACATTCTTACATCCATTATAACATTCTAACATACATTATAACATTCTAAAATACACTATAACATTCTAATATACATTCTAGCATGCATTCTAACATACATTATAACATTCTAAAATACATTATAACATCCATTATAACATTATAACATCCATTCTAACATTCTAATATACATTAAAGCATCCATTCTAACATTCTAACATCAATTCTAACTTCCATTCTAACATTCTAAAATCCATAATAACATTCTAACATACAAAATAACATTCTAATATACATTCTAACATCCATTCTAACATTATTACATCAATTATAACATTCTAATATACATTATAACATTCTAATAGACATTATAACATCCATTATAACATTCTAACATACATGATGACATTCTAATATACATTCTAATATCCATTATAACATTCTAACATACATTATAACATTCTAATATACATTCTAACATCCATTATAACATTCTAACATACATTATAACAATCTAATATACATTCTAACATCCATTATAACATTCTAACATACATTATAACAATCTATTATACATTCTAACATCCATTCTAACATTCTAAAATACATTATAACATTCTAATATACATTCTAACATACATTATAACATTCTAGTAAAAATCATTATAACATCCATTATAACATTCTAACATACATTATAACATTGTAACATACATTATAACATTCTAATATACATTCTAACATCCATTCTAACATTCTAACATACATTACAACAATCTAATATACATTATAACATTCATTATAACATGCTAACATACATTATAACATTATAACATAAATTCTAACATTCTAATATACATTCTAACATCCATTCTAACATTCTAACATCCATTCTAACATTCTAATATACATTCTAACTTCCATTATAACATCAAAACATCCATTTTAACAATCTAATATATATTATAACATCCATTATAATATTCTAACATCCATTATAATATTCTAATATACATTCTAACATCCATTATAACATTCTAAAATACACTATAACATTCTAATATACATTCTAACATGCATTCTAACATACATTATAACATTCTAATATACAATATAACATCCATTATAACATTATAACATCCATTCTAACATTCTAATATACATTAAAACATCAATTCTAACATTCTAACATCAATTCTAACTTCCATTCTATCATTCTAAAATCCATAATAACATTCTAACATACATTATAACATTCTAATATACATTCTAACATCCATTCTAACATTCTAACATCCATTATAACATTCTAATAGACATTATAACATCCATTATAACATTATAACATGCATGATAACATTCTAATATACATTCTAATATCCATTTTAACATTCTAACATACATTATAACATTCTAATATACATTTTAACATCCATTATAACATTCTAACATACATTATAACAATCTAATATACAGTATAACATCCATTATGACATTCTGACATACATTATAACAATCTATTATACATTCTAACATCCATTAAAACATTCTAAAATACATTATAACATTCTAAAATACATTATAACATCCATTATAACATTCTAACATACATTATAACATTCTAATATATATTCGAACATCCATTATAACATTCTAACATACATTACAACAATCTAATATACATTATAACATCCATTATAACATGCTAACATACATTATAACATTCTAATATACATTCTAACATCCATTATAACATTCTAACATCCATAATAACATTCTAACATCCATTATAACATTCTAATATACATTATAGCATTCTAATATACATTATAACATTCTAATATACATTCTAACATACATTCTAATATACATTCTAACATCCACTCTAACATTCTAACATCCATTCTAACATTCTAATATACATTCTAACTTCCATTATAACATCAAAACATCCATTTTAACATTCTAATAAATATTATAACATCCATTATAAGATTCTAACATCCATTATAACATTCTAACATCCATTATAATATTCTAATATACATTCTAACATCCATTATAACATTCTAAAATACACTATAACATTCTAATATACATTCTAGCATGCATTCTATCATACATTATAACATTTTAAAATACATTCTAACATCCATTATAACATTATAACATCCATTCTAACATTCTAATATACATTAAAACATCCATTCTAACATTCTAACATCAATTCTAACTTCCATTCTAACATTCTAAAATCCATAATAACATTCTAACATACAAAATAACATTCTAATATACATTCTAACATCCATTCTAACATTATAACATCAATTATAACATTCTAATATACATTATAACATTCTAATAGACATTATAACATCCATTATAACATTCTAACATACATGATAACATTCTAATATACATTCTAATATCCATTATAACATTCTAACATACATTATAACATTCTAATATACATTCTAACATCCATTATAACATTCTAACATACATTATAACAATCTAATATACATTCTAACATCCATTATAACATTCTAACATACATTATAACAATCTATTATACATTCTAACATCCATTCTAACATTCTAAAATACATTCTAACATTCTCATATATTCTAACATACATTATAACATTCTAGTAAAAATAATTCTAACATCCATTATAACATTCTAACATACATTATAACAATCTATTATACATTCTAACATACATTATAACATTGTAACATACATTATAACATTCTAATATACATTCTAACATCCATTATAACATTCTAACATACATTACAACAATCTAATATACATTTTAATATCCATTATAACATGCTAACATACATTATAACATTCTAACATAAATTCTAACATTTTTATATACATTCTAACATCCATTCTAACATTCTAACATCCATTCTAACATTCTAATATACATTCTAACATCCATTATAACATCAAAACATCCATTTTAACAATCTAATATATATTATAACATCCATTATAATATTCTAACATCCATTATAATATTCTAATATACATTCTAACATCCATTATAACATTCTAAAATACACTATAACATTCTAATATACATTCTAACATGCATTCTAACATACATTATAACATTCTAATATACAATATAACATCCATTCTAACATTCTAACATCCATTCTAACATTCTAATATACATTAAAACATCAATTCTAACATTTTAACATCAATTCTAACTTCCATTTTATCATTCTAAAATCCATAATAACATTCTAACATACATTATAACATTCTAATATACATTCTAACATCCATTCTAACATTCTAACATCCATTATAACATTCTAATAGACATTATAACATCCATTATAACAATATAACATGCATGATAACATTCTAATATACATTCTAATATCCATTTTAACATTCTAACATACATTATAACATTCTAATATACATTCTAACATCCATTATAACATTCTAACATACATTATAACAATCTATTATACATTCTAACATCCATTATAACATTCTAAAATACATTATAACATTCTAATATACATTCTATCATACATTATAACATTCTAGTATACATTCTAACATCCATTATAACATTCTAACATACATTATATCATTGTAACATACATTATAACATTCTAATATACATTCTAACATCCATTATAACATTCTAACATACATTATAACAATCTAAAATACATTCTAACATCCATTATAACATTCTAACATACATTCTAACATTCTAATATACATTCTAAAATCAATTATAATATTCTAACATTCATTTTTACATTCTAATATACATTATAACATCCATTATAATATTCTAACATCCATTATAACATTCTTACATCCATTATAACATTCTAATATACATTATTACATCCATTATAACATTCTAACATACATTATAACATTCTAATATACATTCTATCATGCATTATAACATTCTAACATACATTATAACAATCTAATATACATTCTAACATCCATTATAACATTCTAACATACATTATAACAATCTATTATACATTCTAACATCCATTCTAACATTCTAAAATACATTATAACATTCTAATATACATTCTAACATACATTATAACATTCTAGTAAAAATCATTATAACATCCATTATAACATTCTAACATACATTTTAACATTGTAACATACATTATAACATTCTAATATACTTTCTAACATGCATTCTAACATACATTATAACATTCTAATATACAATATAACATCCATTATAACATTATAACATCCATTCTAACATTCTAATATACATTAAAACATCAATTCTAACTTCCATTCTATCATTCTAAAATCCATAATAACATTCTAACATACATTATAACATTCTAATATACATTCTAACATCCAATCTAACATTCTAACATCCATTATAACTTTCTAATAGACTTTATAACATCCATTATAACATTATAACATGCATGATAACATTCTAATATACATTCTAACATCCATTATAACATTCTAACATACATTATAACAATCTAATATACATTATAACATCCATTATGACATTCTGACATACATTATAACAATCTATTATACATTCTAACATCCATTATAACATTCTAAAATACATTATAACATTCTAATATACATTCTATCATACATTATAACATTCTCGTATACATTCTAACATCTATTATAACATTCCAACATACATTATATCATTGTAACATACATTATAACATTCTAATATACATTCTAACATCCATTATAACATTCTAACATACATTATAACAATCTAAAATACATTCTAACATCCATTATAACATTCTAACATACATTATAACTTTCTAATATACATTCTATTATCCATTATAACATTCTAACATCCATAATAACATTCTAACATACATTCTAACATTCTAATATACATTCTAACATCCATTATAACATTCTAACATACATTCTAACATTCTAATATACATTCTAAAATCAATTATAACATTCTAACATCCATTTTTACATTCTAATATACATTATAACATCCATTATAATATTCTAACATCCATTATAACATTCTTACATCCATTATAACATTCTAATATACATTCTTACATCCATTATAACATTCTAACATACATTATAACATTCTAATATACATTCTATCATGCATTATAACATTCTACCATCCATTCTAACATTCTAATATACATTAAAACATTCATTATAACATTCTAACATCCATTATAACATTCTAATATACATTCTAACATCCATTATAACATTCTAACATAAATTATAACATTCTAATATACATTCTAACATCCATTATATCATTCTAACATCCATAATAACATTCTAACATAGATTCTAACAATCTAATATACATTCTAACATCCATAATAACATTCTAACATACATTCTAACATTCTAATATACATTCTAACATCCATTATAATATTCAAATATACATTCTAACATCCATTATAACATTCTATCATACATTATAACATTCTAATATACATTCTAACATCCATTATAACATTCTAACATACATTATAAAAATTCTAATATACATTCTAACATCCATTATAACATTCTAACATCCATTACAACAATCTAATATACATTATAACATCCATTATAACATGCTAACATACATTATAACATTCTAACATAAATTCTAACATTCTAATAAACATTCTTACATCCATTATAACATTCTAACATACATTATAACATTCTAATATACATTCTATCATGCATTAAAACATTCTACCATCCATTCTAACATTCTAATATACATTAAAACATTCATTATAACATTCTAACATCCATTATAACATTCTAATATACATTCTAACATCCATTATAACATTCTAACATACATTATAACATTCTAATATACATTCTAATATCCATTATAACATTCTAACATACATTATAACATTCTAAAATACATTCTAACATCCATTATAACATTCTAACATACATTATAACATTCTAATATATATTATAACATCCACTATAATATTCTAACATCCATTATAACATTCTAACATCCATTCTAACATTCTAATATACATTCTAACATCCATTATAACATTCTAACTTACATTATAACATTATAATATACATTCTAACATGCATTCTAACATACATTATAACATTCTAATATACATTATAACATCCATTATAACATTATAACATCCATTCTAAAATTCTAATATACATTATAACATCCATTATAACATTTTAACATCCATTTTAATGTTCTTACATACATTATAACATTCTAATATACATTCTAACATTCTAATATACATTCTAACATACATTATAATATTCTAATATACATACTAATATCCATTATAACATAATAACATACATTATAACATTCTAATATACATTCTAACATCCATTATAACATTCTATCATACATTATAACAATCCAATATACATTCTGTCATCCATTATAACATTCTAACATACATTATGACATGGTAACATACATTATAACATTCTAATATACATTCTAACATCCATTATAACATTCTAACATAAATTATAACAATCTAAAATACATTCTAACATACATTATAACATTCTAATATACATTCTAACATCCATTATAACATATACCATACATTATAACAATCTAATATACATTCTAACATCCATTATAACATTCTAACATACATTATAAAATTCTAATATCCATTATAATATCCATTATAATATTCTAACATACATTATAACATTCTAATATACATTTTAACATCCAAAATAACATATACCATACATTATAACAATCTAATATACATTCTAACATCCATTATAACATTCTATCATACATTATAACATTCTAGTATACATTATAACATCTATTATAACATTATAACATACATTCTAACATTCTAATATACATTCTAACATCCATAATAACATTCTAACATACATTCTAACATTCTAACATACATTCTAACATACATTAAAACATTCTAATATACATTCTAATATCCGTTATAACATTCTAACATAAATTATAACAATATAATATACATTCTAACATCCATTATAACATTCTAACATACATCATAACATTCTAATATACATTCTAACATCCATTATAACATTCTAACAAACATTATAACATTCTAGTGTACATTATAACATCCATTGTAACATAGATTATAACATTCAAACATACATTATAACATTCTAATATACATTCTAACATCCATTATAACATTCTAACATACATTATAACATTCTGATATACATTCTAAAATGCATTATAACATACATTATAAAATTCTAATTTACATTATAACATCCATTCTAACATTCTAACATCCATTATAACATTCTAATATACATGAAAACATCCATTCTAACATTCTAACATCCATTGTAACATCCATTCTAACATTCTAATATCCATAATAACAATCTAACGTACATTATTACAAACTAATATACATTCTAACATCCATTCTAACATTCTAACATCCATTATAACATTGTAATATGCATTATAACATCCATTATAACATTCTAACATACATTATGACATTGCAATATACATTCTAACATCCATTCTAACATTCTAAAATACATTTTAAGAATTTAGTATACATTATAACATCCATTATAACATTCTAACATACATTCTAACATTCTTATATACATTCTAACTTCCATTATAACATTCTAACATACATTCTAACATTCTAATATACATTCTAACATACATTATAACATTCTATTGTACATTACAACATTCTAGTATACATTTAAACTTCCATTATAACATTCTAACATTTTTATAACATTCTAACATCCATTCTAACATCCATTCTAACATTCTAACTTCCATAATAACATGCAAACATACATTATACCATTCTAATATTTATTCTAACATCAATTATAACATTCTAACATACATTATAACATTCTAACGTACATTATAACATTCTAATATACATTCTAACATCCATTATAACATTCTGACATCCATAATAACATTCTAACATCCATTATAACATTCTATCATACATTATAACAATCTAATTTACATCCTAACATCCATTATAACATTCTAACATACATTATAACATTCTATTACACATTCTAACATCCATTAAAACATTATAACAAACATTATAACATTCTAACATCCATTATAACATTCTAATATACATTCTAACATCCATTATAACTTTCTAACATACATTATAACATTCTAATATACATTCTAACATGCATTCTAACATACATTCTAACATTCCAATATACATTCTAACAGCCATTATAACATTCTAACATACATTATAACATTCTAACATACATTATAACATTCTAATATACATTCTAACATCCATTATAACATTCTAACATACATTATAACAATCGAATATACATTCTAAAATCCATTATAACATTCTAACATACATTATAACATTCTAATATACATTCTAACATCCATTATAACATTCTAACATCCATAATAACATTCTAACATACATTCTAACATTCTAATATACATTCTAACATCCATTATAACATTCTAACATACATTCTAACATTCTAATATACATTCTAAAATCAATTATAACATTCTAACATCCATTTTAACATTCTAATATACATTATAACATCCATTTTAACATTCTAAAATACATTCTAACATTCTAACATACATTATAACATTCTAATATATATTCTAACATCCATTATAACATTTTAACATACATTTTAACATTCTAATATACATTCTAACATCCATTATAACATTCTAACATACATTATAACTTTCTAATATACATTCTAACATACAATATAACATTCTAACATCCATAATAACATTCTAACATACATTCTAACATTCTAATACACATTCTAACATCCATTATAACATTCTAACATACATTATAACATTCTAATATACATTCGAACATCCATTATAACATTCTAACATACATTATAACATTCTAATATACATTCTAACATCCATTATAACATTCTAACATACATTCTAACATTCTAATATACATTCTAACATCCATTATAACATTCTAACATACATTCTAACATTCTAATATACATTCTAAAATCAATTATAACATTCTAACATCCATTTTAACATTCTAATATACATTATAACATCCACTATAATATTCTAACATCCATTATAACATTCTAACATCCATTCTAACATTCTAATATACATTCTAACATCCATTATAACATTCTAACATACATTATAACATTCTAATATACATTCTAACATGCATTCTAACATACATTATAACATTCTAATATACATTATAACATCCATTATAACATTCTAACATCCATTCTAAAATTCTAATATACATTATAACATCCATTATAACATTTTAACATCCATTGTAATGTTCTTACATACATTATAACATTCTAATATACATTCTAACATTCTAATATACATTCTAACATACATTATAATATTCTAATATACATACTAATATCCATTATAACATAATAACATACATTATAACATTCTAATATACATTCTAACATCCATTATAACATTCTATCATACATTATAACAATCCAATATACATTCTGTCATCCATTATAACATTCTAACATACATTATGACATGGTAACATACATTATAACATTCTAATATACATTCTAACATCCATTATAACATTCTAACATAAATTATAACAATCTAAAATACATTCTAACATACATTCTAACATTCTAACATACATTATAACATTCTAATATACATTCTAACATCCATTATAACATATACCATACATTATAACAATCTAATATACATTCTAACATCCATTATAACATTCTAACATACATTATAAAATTCTAATATCCATTCTAATATCCATTATAATATTCTAACATGCATTATAACATTCTAATATACATTTTAACATCCAAAATAACATATACCATACATTATAACAATCTAATATACATTCTAACATCCATTATAACATTCTAAAATACATTTTAACATTCTAATATACATTCTAACATCCATTATAACATTCTATCATACATTATAACATTCTAGTATACATTATAACATCTATTATAACATTATAACATACATTCTAACATTCTAATATACATTCTAACATCCATAATAACATTCTAACATACATTCTAACATTCTAACATACATTCTAACATACATTAAAACATTCTAATATACATTCTAATATCCGTTATAACATTCTAACATAAATTATAACAATATAATATACATTCTAACATCCATTATAACATTCTAACATACATCATAACATTCTAATATACATTCTAACATCCATTATAACATTCTAACAAACATTATAACATTCTAGTGTACATTATAACATCCATTGTAACATAGATTATAACATTCAAACATACATTATAACATTCTAATATACATTCTAACATCCATTATAACATTCTAACATACATTATAACATTCTGATATACATTCTAAAATGCATTATAACATACATTATAAAATTCTAATTTACATTATAACATCCATTCTAACATTCTAACATCCATTATAACATTCTAATATACATGAAAACATCCATTCTAACATTCTAACATCCATTGTAACATCCATTCTAACATTCTAATATCCATAATAACAATCTAACGTACATTATTACAAACTAATATACATTCTAACATCCATTCTAACATTCTAACATCCATTATAACATTGTAATATGCATTATAACATCCATAATTACATTCTAACAACCATTATAACATTCTAACATACATTATGACATTGCAATATACATTCTAACATCCATTCTAACATTCTAAAATACATTTTAAGAATTTAGTATACATTATAACATCCATTATAACATTCTAACATACATTCTAACATTCTTATATACATTCTAACTTCCATTATAACATTCTAACATACATTCTAACATTCTAATATACATTCTAACATACATTATAACATTCTATTGTACATTACAACATTCTAGTATACATTTAAACTTCCATTATAACATTCTAACATTTTTATAACATTCTAACATCCATTCTAACATCCATTCTAACATTCTAACTTCCATAATAACATGCAAACATACATTATACCATTCTAATATTTATTCTAACATCAATTATAACATTCTAACATACATTATAACATTCTAACGTACATTATAACATTCTAATATACATTCTAACATCCATTATAACATTCTGACATCCATAATAACATTCTAACATCCATTATAACATTCTAATATACATAATAACATTCTAATATACATTCTAACATCCATTATAACATTATATCATACATTATAACATTCTAATATACATTCTAACATCCATTAGAACATTCTAACATACATTATAACAATCTAATTTACATCCTAACATCCATTATAACATTCTAACATACATTATAACATTCTATTACACATTCTAACATCCATTAAATCATTATAACAAACATTATAACATTCTAACATCCATTATAACATTCTAATATACATTCTAACATCCATTATAACATTCTAACATACATTATAACATTCTAATATACATTCTAACATGCATTCTAACATACATTCTAACATTCCAATATACATTCTAACATCCATTATAACATTCTAACATACATTATAACATTCTAACATACATTATAACATTCTAATATACATTCTTACATCCATTATAACATTCTAACATACATTATAACAATCGAATATACATTCTAAAATTCATTATAACATTCTAACATACATTATAACATTCTAATATACATTCTAACATCCATTATAACATTCTAACATCCATAATAACATTCTAACATACATTCTAACATTCTAATATACATTCTAACATCCATTATAACATTCTAACATACATTCTAACATTCTAATATACATTCTAAAATCAATTATAACATTCTAACATCCATTTTAACATTCTAATATACATTATAACATCCATTATAACATTCTAAAATACATTCTAACATTCTAACATACATTATAACATTCTAATATATATTCTAACATCCATTATAACATTTTAACATACATTTTAACATTCTAATATACATTCTAACATCCATTATAACATTCTAACATACATTATAACTTTCTAATATACATTCTAACATACAATATAACATTCTAACATCCATAATAACATTCTAACATACATTCTAACATTCTAATACACATTCTAACATCCATTATAACATTCTAACATACATTCTAACATTCTAACATCCATTCTAACATTCTAATATACATTCTAACATCCATTCTAACATTCTAACATCCATTATAACATTGTAATATGCATTATAACATCCATAATAACATTCTAACATACATTACAACATTCTAATATACATTCTAACAACCATTATAACATTCTAACATACATTATGACATTGCAATATACATTCTAACATCCATTCTAACATTCTAAAATACATTTTAAGAATTTAGTATACATTATAACATCCATTATAACATTCTAACATACATTCTAACATTCTTATATACATTCTAACTTCCATTATAACATTCTAACATACATTCTAACATTCTAATATACATTCTAACATACATTATAACATTCTATTGTACATTACAACATTCTAGTATACATTTAAACTTCCATTCTAACATTCTAACATTTTTATAACATTCTAACATCCATTCTAACATCCATTCTAACATTCTAACTTCCATAATAACATGCAAACATACATTATACCATTCTAATATTTATTCTAACATCAATTATAACATTCTAACATACATTATAACATTCTAACGTACATTATAACATTCTAATATACATTCTAACATCCATTATAACATTCTGACATCCATAATAACATTCTAACATCCATTATAACATTCTAATATACATAATAACATTCTAATATACATTCTAACATCCATTATAACATTCTATCATACATTATAACATTCTAATATACATTCTAACATCCATTAGAACATTCTAACATACATTATAACAATCTAATTTACATCCTAACATCCATTATAACATTCTAACATACATTATAACATTCTATTACACATTCTAACATCCATTAAAACATTATAACAAACATTATAACATTCTAACATCCATTATAACATTCTAATATACATTCTAACATCCATTATAACATTCTAACATCCATTATAACATTCTAACATACATTATAACATTCTAATATACATTCCAACATGCATTCTAACATACATTCTAACATTCCAATATACATTCTAACATCCATTATAACATTCTAACATACATTATAACATTCTAACATACATTATAACATTCTAATATACATTCTAACATCCATTATAACATTCTAACATACATTATAACAATCGAATATACATTCTAAAATCCATTCTAACATTCTAACATACATTATAACATTCTAATATACATTCTAACATCCATTATAACATTCTAACATCCATAAAAACATTCTAACATACATTCTAACATTCTAATATACATTCTAACATCCATTATAACATTCTAACATACATTCTAACATTCTAATATACATTCTAAAATCAATTATAACATTCTAACATCCATTTTAACATTCTAATATACATTATAACATCCATTTTAACATTCTAAAATACATTCTAACATTCTAACATACATTATAACATTCTAATATATATTCTAACATCCATTATAACATTTTAACATACATTTTAACATTCTAATATACATTCTAACATCCATTATAACATTCTAACATACATTATAACTTTCTAATATACATTCTAACATACAATATAACATTCTAACATCCATAATAACATTCTAACATACATTCTAACATTCTAATACACATTCTAACATCCATTATAACATTCTAACATACATTATAACATTCTAATATACATTCGAACATCCATTATAACATTCTAACATACATTCTAACAATCTAATATACATTCTAACATCCATTATACCATTCTAACATACATTCTAACATTCTAATATACATTCTAAAATCAATTATAACATTCTAACATCCATTTTAACATTCTAATATACATTAAAACATCCACTATAATATTCTAACATCCATTATAACATTCTAACATCCATTCTAACATTCTAATATACATTCTAACATCCATTATAACATTCTAACATACATTATAACATTCTAATATACATTCTAACATGCATTCTAACATACATTATAACATTCTAATATACATTATAACATCCATTATAACATTAACATCCATTCTAAAATTCTAATATACATTATAACATCCATTATAACATTTTAACATCCATTGTAATGTTCTTACATACATTATAACATTCTAATATACATTCTAACATTCTAATATACATTCTAACATACATTATAATATTCTAATATACATACTAATATCCATTATAACATAATAACATACATTATAACATTCTAATATACATTCTAACATCCATTATAACATTCTATCATACATTATAACAATCCAATATACATTCTGTCATCCATTATAACATTCTAACATACATTATGACATGGTAACATACATTATAACATTCTAATATACATTCTAACATCCATTATAACATTCTAACATACATTATAACATTCTAATATACATTCTAATATCCATTATAACATTCTAACATACATTATAACATTCTAAAATACATTCTAACATCCATTATAACATTCTAACATACATTATAACATTCTAATATATATTATAACATCCACTATAATATTCTAACATCCATTATAACATTCTAACATCCATTCTAACATTCTAATATACATTCTAACATCCATTATAACATTCTAACTTACATTATAACATTATAATATACATTCTAACATGCATTCTAACATACATTATAACATTCTAATATACATTATAACATCCATTATAACATTATAACATCCATTCTAAAATTCTAATATACATTATAACATCCATTATAACATTTTAACATCCATTTTAATGTTCTTACATACATTATAACATTCTAATATACATTCTAACATTCTAATATACATTCTAACATACATTATAATATTCTAATATACATACTAATATCCATTATAACATAATAACATACATTATAACATTCTAATATACATTCTAACATCCATTATAACATTCTATCATACATTATAACAATCCAATATACATTCTGTCATCCATTATAACATTCTAACATACATTATGACATGGTAACATACATTATAACATTCTAATATACATTCTAACATCCATTATAACATTCTAACATAAATTATAACAATCTAAAATACATTCTAACATACATTATAACATTCTAATATACATTCTAACATCCATTATAACATATACCATACATTATAACAATCTAATATACATTCTAACATCCATTATAACATTCTAACATACATTATAAAATTCTAATATCCATTATAATATCCATTATAATATTCTAACATACATTATAACATTCTAATATACATTTTAACATCCAAAATAACATATACCATACATTATAACAATCTAATATACATTCTAACATCCATTATAACATTCTATCATACATTATAACATTCTAGTATACATTATAACATCTATTATAACATTATAACATACATTCTAACATTCTAATATACATTCTAACATCCATAATAACATTCTAACATACATTCTAACATTCTAACATACATTCTAACATACATTAAAACATTCTAATATACATTCTAATATCCGTTATAACATTCTAACATAAATTATAACAATATAATATACATTCTAACATCCATTATAACATTCTAACATACATCATAACATTCTAATATACATTCTAACATCCATTATAACATTCTAACAAACATTATAACATTCTAGTGTACATTATAACATCCATTGTAACATAGATTATAACATTCAAACATACATTATAACATTCTAATATACATTCTAACATCCATTATAACATTCTAACATACATTATAACATTCTGATATACATTCTAAAATGCATTATAACATACATTATAAAATTCTAATTTACATTATAACATCCATTCTAACATTCTAACATCCATTATAACATTCTAATATACATGAAAACATCCATTCTAACATTCTAACATCCATTGTAACATCCATTCTAACATTCTAATATCCATAATAACAATCTAACGTACATTATTACAAACTAATATACATTCTAACATCCATTCTAACATTCTAACATCCATTATAACATTGTAATATGCATTATAACATCCATTATAACATTCTAACATACATTATGACATTGCAATATACATTCTAACATCCATTCTAACATTCTAAAATACATTTTAAGAATTTAGTATACATTATAACATCCATTATAACATTCTAACATACATTCTAACATTCTTATATACATTCTAACTTCCATTATAACATTCTAACATACATTCTAACATTCTAATATACATTCTAACATACATTATAACATTCTATTGTACATTACAACATTCTAGTATACATTTAAACTTCCATTATAACATTCTAACATTTTTATAACATTCTAACATCCATTCTAACATCCATTCTAACATTCTAACTTCCATAATAACATGCAAACATACATTATACCATTCTAATATTTATTCTAACATCAATTATAACATTCTAACATACATTATAACATTCTAACGTACATTATAACATTCTAATATACATTCTAACATCCATTATAACATTCTGACATCCATAATAACATTCTAACATCCATTATAACATTCTATCATACATTATAACAATCTAATTTACATCCTAACATCCATTATAACATTCTAACATACATTATAACATTCTATTACACATTCTAACATCCATTAAAACATTATAACAAACATTATAACATTCTAACATCCATTATAACATTCTAATATACATTCTAACATCCATTATAACATTCTAACATACATTATAACATTCTAATATACATTCTAACATGCATTCTAACATACATTCTAACATTCCAATATACATTCTAACATCCATTATAACATTCTAACATACATTATAACATTCTAACATACATTATAACATTCTAATATACATTCTAACATCCATTATAACATTCTAACATACATTATAACAATCGAATATACATTCTAAAATCCATTATAACATTCTAACATACATTATAACATTCTAATATACATTCTAACATCCATTATAACATTCTAACATCCATAATAACATTCTAACATACATTCTAACATTCTAATATACATTCTAACATCCATTATAACATTCTAACATACATTCTAACATTCTAATATACATTCTAAAATCAATTATAACATTCTAACATCCATTTTAACATTCTAATATACATTATAACATCCATTTTAACATTCTAAAATACATTCTAACATTCTAACATACATTATAACATTCTAATATATATTCTAACATCCATTATAACATTTTAACATACATTTTAACATTCTAATATACATTCTAACATCCATTATAACATTCTAACATACATTATAACTTTCTAATATACATTCTAACATACAATATAACATTCTAACATCCATAATAACATTCTAACATACATTCTAACATTCTAATACACATTCTAACATCCATTATAACATTCTAACATACATTATAACATTCTAATATACATTCGAACATCCATTATAACATTCTAACATACATTATAACATTCTAATATACATTCTAACATCCATTATAACATTCTAACATACATTCTAACATTCTAATATACATTCTAACATCCATTATAACATTCTAACATACATTCTAACATTCTAATATACATTCTAAAATCAATTATAACATTCTAACATCCATTTTAACATTCTAATATACATTATAACATCCACTATAATATTCTAACATCCATTATAACATTCTAACATCCATTCTAACATTCTAATATACATTCTAACATCCATTATAACATTCTAACATACATTATAACATTCTAATATACATTCTAACATGCATTCTAACATACATTATAACATTCTAATATACATTATAACATCCATTATAACATTCTAACATCCATTCTAAAATTCTAATATACATTATAACATCCATTATAACATTTTAACATCCATTGTAATGTTCTTACATACATTATAACATTCTAATATACATTCTAACATTCTAATATACATTTTAACATACATTATAATATTCTAATATACATACTAATATCCATTATAACATAATAACATACATTATAACATTCTAATATACATTCTAACATCCATTATAACATTCTATCATACATTATAACAATCCAATATACATTCTGTCATCCATTATAACATTCTAACATACATTATGACATGGTAACATACATTATAACATTCTAATATACATTCTAACATCCATTATAACATTCTAACATAAATTATAACAATCTAAAATACATTCTAACATACATTCTAACATTCTAACATACATTATAACATTCTAATATACATTCTAACATCCATTATAACATATACCATACATTATAACAATCTAATATACATTCTAATATCCATTATAACATTCTAACATACATTATAAAATTCTAATATCCATTCTAATATCCATTATAATATTCTAACATACATTATAACATTCTAATATACATTTTAACATCCAAAATAACATATACCATACATTATAACAATCTAATATACATTCTAACATCCATTATAACATTCTAAAATACATTTTAACATTCTAATATACATTCTAACATCCATTATAACATTCTATCATACATTATAACATTCTAGTATACATTATAACATCTATTATAACATTATAACATACATTCTAACATTCTAATATACATTCTAACATCCATAATAACATTCTAACATACATTCTAACATTCTAACATACATTCTAACATACATTAAAACATTCTAATATACATTCTAATATCCGTTATAACATTCTAACATAAATTATAACAATATAATATACATTCTAACATCCATTATAACATTCTAACATACATCATAACATTCTAATATACATTCTAACATCCATTATAACATTCTAACAAACATTATAACATTCTAGTGTACATTATAACATCCATTGTAACATAGATTATAACATTCAAACATACATTATAACATTCTAATATACATTCTAACATCCATTATAACATTCTAACATACATTATAACATTCTGATATACATTCTAAAATGCATTATAACATACATTATAAAATTCTAATTTACATTATAACATCCATTCTAACATTCTAACATCCATTATAACATTCTAATATACATGAAAACATCCATTCTAACATTCTAACATCCATTGTAACATCCATTCTAACATTCTAATATCCATAATAACAATCTAACGTACATTATTACAAACTAATATACATTCTAACATCCATTCTAACATTCTAACATCCATTATAACATTGTAATATGCATTATAACATCCATAATTACATTCTAACAACCATTATAACATTCTAACATACATTATGACATTGCAATATACATTCTAACATCCATTCTAACATTCTAAAATACATTTTAAGAATTTAGTATACATTATAACATCCATTATAACATTCTAACATACATTCTAACATTCTTATATACATTCTAACTTCCATTATAACATTCTAACATACATTCTAACATTCTAATATACATTCTAACATACATTATAACATTCTATTGTACATTACAACATTCTAGTATACATTTAAACTTCCATTATAACATTCTAACATTTTTATAACATTCTAACATCCATTCTAACATCCATTCTAACATTCTAACTTCCATAATAACATGCAAACATACATTATACCATTCTAATATTTATTCTAACATCAATTATAACATTCTAACATACATTATAACATTCTAACGTACATTATAACATTCTAATATACATTCTAACATCCATTATAACATTCTGACATCCATAATAACATTCTAACATCCATTATAACATTCTAATATACATAATAACATTCTAATATACATTCTAACATCCATTATAACATTATATCATACATTATAACATTCTAATATACATTCTAACATCCATTAGAACATTCTAACATACATTATAACAATCTAATTTACATCCTAACATCCATTATAACATTCTAACATACATTATAACATTCTATTACACATTCTAACATCCATTAAATCATTATAACAAACATTATAACATTCTAACATCCATTATAACATTCTAATATACATTCTAACATCCATTATAACATTCTAACATACATTATAACATTCTAATATACATTCTAACATGCATTCTAACATACATTCTAACATTCCAATATACATTCTAACATCCATTATAACATTCTAACATACATTATAACATTCTAACATACATTATAACATTCTAATATACATTCTTACATCCATTATAACATTCTAACATACATTATAACAATCGAATATACATTCTAAAATTCATTATAACATTCTAACATACATTATAACATTCTAATATACATTCTAACATCCATTATAACATTCTAACATCCATAATAACATTCTAACATACATTCTAACATTCTAATATACATTCTAACATCCATTATAACATTCTAACATACATTCTAACATTCTAATATACATTCTAAAATCAATTATAACATTCTAACATCCATTTTAACATTCTAATATACATTATAACATCCATTATAACATTCTAAAATACATTCTAACATTCTAACATACATTATAACATTCTAATATATATTCTAACATCCATTATAACATTTTAACATACATTTTAACATTCTAATATACATTCTAACATCCATTATAACATTCTAACATACATTATAACTTTCTAATATACATTCTAACATACAATATAACATTCTAACATCCATAATAACATTCTAACATACATTCTAACATTCTAATACACATTCTAACATCCATTATAACATTCTAACATACATTATAACATTCTAACATCCATTCTAACATTCTAATATACATTCTAACATCCATTCTAACATTCTAACATCCATTATAACATTGTAATATGCATTATAACATCCATAATAACATTCTAACATACATTACAACATTCTAATATACATTCTAACAACCATTATAACATTCTAACATACATTATGACATTGCAATATACATTCTAACATCCATTCTAACATTCTAAAATACATTTTAAGAATTTAGTATACATTATAACATCCATTATAACATTCTAACATACATTCTAACATTCTTATATACATTCTAACTTCCATTATAACATTCTAACATACATTCTAACATTCTAATATACATTCTAACATACATTATAACATTCTATTGTACATTACAACATTCTAGTATACATTTAAACTTCCATTCTAACATTCTAACATTTTTATAACATTCTAACATCCATTCTAACATCCATTCTAACATTCTAACTTCCATAATAACATGCAAACATACATTATACCATTCTAATATTTATTCTAACATCAATTATAACATTCTAACATACATTATAACATTCTAACGTACATTATAACATTCTAATATACATTCTAACATCCATTATAACATTCTGACATCCATAATAACATTCTAACATCCATTATAACATTCTAATATACATAATAACATTCTAATATACATTCTAACATCCATTATAACATTCTATCATACATTATAACATTCTAATATACATTCTAACATCCATTAGAACATTCTAACATACATTATAACAATCTAATTTACATCCTAACATCCATTATAACATTCTAACATACATTATAACATTCTATTACACATTCTAACATCCATTAAAACATTATAACAAACATTATAACATTCTAACATCCATTATAACATTCTAATATACATTCTAACATCCATTATAACATTCTAACATCCATTATAACATTCTAACATACATTATAACATTCTAATATACATTCCAACATGCATTCTAACATACATTCTAACATTCCAATATACATTCTAACATCCATTATAACATTCTAACATACATTATAACATTCTAACATACATTATAACATTCTAATATACATTCTAACATCCATTATAACATTCTAACATACATTATAACAATCGAATATACATTCTAAAATCCATTCTAACATTCTAACATACATTATAACATTCTAATATACATTCTAACATCCATTATAACATTCTAACATCCATAAAAACATTCTAACATACATTCTAACATTCTAATATACATTCTAACATCCATTATAACATTCTAACATACATTCTAACATTCTAATATACATTCTAAAATCAATTATAACATTCTAACATCCATTTTAACATTCTAATATACATTATAACATCCATTTTAACATTCTAAAATACATTCTAACATTCTAACATACATTATAACATTCTAATATATATTCTAACATCCATTATAACATTTTAACATACATTTTAACATTCTAATATACATTCTAACATCCATTATAACATTCTAACATACATTATAACTTTCTAATATACATTCTAACATACAATATAACATTCTAACATCCATAATAACATTCTAACATACATTCTAACATTCTAATACACATTCTAACATCCATTATAACATTCTAACATACATTATAACATTCTAATATACATTCGAACATCCATTATAACATTCTAACATACATTCTAACATTCTAATATACATTCTAACATCCATTATACCATTCTAACATACATTCTAACATTCTAATATACATTCTAAAATCAATTATAACATTCTAACATCCATTTTAACATTCTAATATACATTATAACATCCACTATAATATTCTAACATCCATTATAACATTCTAACATCCATTCTAACATTCTAATATACATTCTAACATCCATTATAACATTCTAACATACATTATAACATTCTAATATACATTCTAACATGCATTCTAACATACATTATAACATTCTAATATACATTATAACATCCATTATAACATTAACATCCATTCTAAAATTCTAATATACATTATAACATCCATTATAACATTTTAACATCCATTGTAATGTTCTTACATACATTATAACATTCTAATATACATTCTAACATTCTAATATACATTCTAACATACATTATAATATTCTAATATACATACTAATATCCATTATAACATAATAACATACATTATAACATTCTAATATACATTCTAACATCCATTATAACATTCTATCATACATTATAACAATCCAATATACATTCTGTCATCCATTATAACATTCTAACATACATTATGACATGGTAACATACATTATAACATTCTAATATACATTCTAACATCCATTATAACATTCTAACATAAATTATAACAATCTAAAATACATTCTAACATACATTCTAACATTCTAACATACATTATAACATTCTAATATACATTCTAACATCCATTATAACATATACCATACATTATAACAATCTAATATACATTCTAACATCCATTATAACATTCTAACATACATTATAAAATTCTAATATCCATTCTAATATCCATTATAATATTCTAACATACATTATAACATTCTAATATACATTTTAACATCCAAAATAACATATACCATACATTATAACAATCTAATATACATTCTAACATCCATTATAACATTCTAAAATACATTTTAACATTCTAATATACATTCTAACATCCATTATAACATTCTATCATACATTATAACATTCTAGTATACATTATAACATCTATTATAACATTATAACATACATTCTAACATTCTAATATACATTCTAACATCCATAATAACATTCTAACATACATTCTAACATTCTAACATACATTCTAACATACATTAAAACATTCTAATATACATTCTAATATCCGTTATAACATTCTAACATAAATTATAACAATATAATATACATTCTAACATCCATTATAACATTCTAACATACATCATAACATTCTAATATACATTCTAACATCCATTATAACATTCTAACAAACATTATAACATTCTAGTGTACATTATAACATCCATTGTAACATAGATTATAACATTCAAACATACATTATAACATTCTAATATACATTCTAACATCCATTATAACATTCTAACATACATTATAACATTCTGATATACATTCTAAAATGCATTATAACATACATTATAAAATGCTAATTTACATTATAACATCCATTCTAACATTCTAACATCCATTATAACATTCTAATATACATGAAAACATCCATTCTAACATTCTAACATCCATTGTAACATCCATTCTAACATTCTAATATCCATAATAACAATCTAACGTACATTATTACAAACTAATATACATTCTAACATCCATTCTAACATTCTAACATCCATTATAACATTGTAATATGCATTATAACATCCATAATTACATTCTAACAACCATTATAACATTCTAACATACATTATGACATTGCAATATACATTCTAACATCCATTCTAACATTCTAAAATACATTTTAAGAATTTAGTATACATTATAACATCCATTATAACATTCTAACATACATTCTAACATTCTTATATACATTCTAACTTCCATTATAACATTCTAACATACATTCTAACATTCTAATATACATTCTAACATACATTATAACATTCTATTGTACATTACAACATTCTAGTATACATTTAAACTTCCATTATAACATTCTAACATTTTTATAACATTCTAACATCCATTCTAACATCCATTCTAACATTCTAACTTCCATAATAACATGCAAACATACATTATACCATTCTAATATTTATTCTAACATCAATTATAACATTCTAACATACATTATAACATTTTAACGTACATTATAACATTCTAATATACATTCTAACATCCATTATAACATTCTGACATCCATAATAACATTCTAACATCCATAATAACATTCTAACATACATTCTAACATTCTAATACACATTCTAACATCCATTATAACATTCTAACATACATTATAACATTCTAACATCCATTCTAACATTCTAATATACATTCTAACATCCATTCTAACATTCTAACATCCATTATAACATTGTAATATGCATTATAACATCCATAATAACATTCTAACATACATTACAACATTCTAATATACATTCTAACAACCATTATAACATTCTAACATACATTATGACATTGCAATATACATTCTAACATCCATTCTAACATTCTAAAATACATTTTAAGAATTTAGTATACATTATAACATCCATTATAACATTCTAACATACATTCTAACATTCTTATATACATTCTAACTTCCATTATAACATTCTAACATACATTCTAACATTCTAATATACATTCTAACATACATTATAACATTCTATTGTACATTACAACATTCTAGTATACATTTAAACTTCCATTCTAACATTCTAACATTTTTATAACATTCTAACATCCATTCTAACATCCATTCTAACATTCTAACTTCCATAATAACATGCAAACATACATTATACCATTCTAATATTTATTCTAACATCAATTATAACATTCTAACATACATTATAACATTCTAACGTACATTATAACATTCTAATATACATTCTAACATCCATTATAACATTCTGACATCCATAATAACATTCTAACATCCATTATAACATTCTAATATACATAATAACATTCTAATATACATTCTAACATCCATTATAACATTCTATCATACATTATAACATTCTAATATACATTCTAACATCCATTAGAACATTCTAACATACATTATAACAATCTAATTTACATCCTAACATCCATTATAACATTCTAACATACATTATAACATTCTATTACACATTCTAACATCCATTAAAACATTATAACAAACATTATAACATTCTAACATCCATTATAACATTCTAATATACATTCTAACATCCATTATAACATTCTAACATCCATTATAACATTCTAACATACATTATAACATTCTAATATACATTCCAACATGCATTCTAACATACATTCTAACATTCCAATATACATTCTAACATCCATTATAACATTCTAACATACATTATAACATTCTAACATACATTATAACATTCTAATATACATTCTAACATCCATTATAACATTCTAACATACATTATAACAATCGAATATACATTCTAAAATCCATTCTAACATTCTAACATACATTATAACATTCTAATATACATTCTAACATCCATTATAACATTCTAACATCCATAAAAACATTCTAACATACATTCTAACATTCTAATATACATTCTAACATCCATTATAACATTCTAACATACATTCTAACATTCTAATATACATTCTAAAATCAATTATAACATTCTAACATCCATTTTAACATTCTAATATACATTATAACATCCATTTTAACATTCTAAAATACATTCTAACATTCTAACATACATTATAACATTCTAATATATATTCTAACATCCATTATAACATTTTAACATACATTTTAACATTCTAATATACATTCTAACATCCATTATAACATTCTAACATACATTATAACTTTCTAATATACATTCTAACATACAATATAACATTCTAACATCCATAATAACATTCTAACATACATTCTAACATTCTAATACACATTCTAACATCCATTATAACATTCTAACATACATTATAACATTCTAATATACATTCGAACATCCATTATAACATTCTAACATACATTCTAACATTCTAATATACATTCTAACATCCATTATACCATTCTAACATACATTCTAACATTCTAATATACATTCTAAAATCAATTATAACATTCTAACATCCATTTTAACATTCTAATATACATTATAACATCCACTATAATATTCTAACATCCATTATAACATTCTAACATCCATTCTAACATTCTAATATACATTCTAACATCCATTATAACATTCTAACATACATTATAACATTCTAATATACATTCTAACATGCATTCTAACATACATTATAACATTCTAATATACATTATAACATCCATTATAACATTAACATCCATTCTAAAATTCTAATATACATTATAACATCCATTATAACATTTTAACATCCATTGTAATGTTCTTACATACATTATAACATTCTAATATACATTCTAACATTCTAATATACATTCTAACATACATTATAATATTCTAATATACATACTAATATCCATTATAACATAATAACATACATTATAACATTCTAATATACATTCTAACATCCATTATAACATTCTATCATACATTATAACAATCCAATATACATTCTGTCATCCATTATAACATTCTAACATACATTATGACATGGTAACATACATTATAACATTCTAATATACATTCTAACATCCATTATAACATTCTAACATAAATTATAACAATCTAAAATACATTCTAACATACATTCTAACATTCTAACATACATTATAACATTCTAATATACATTCTAACATCCATTATAACATATACCATACATTATAACAATCTAATATACATTCTAACATCCATTATAACATTCTAACATACATTATAAAATTCTAATATCCATTCTAATATCCATTATAATATTCTAACATACATTATAACATTCTAATATACATTTTAACATCCAAAATAACATATACCATACATTATAACAATCTAATATACATTCTAACATCCATTATAACATTCTAAAATACATTTTAACATTCTAATATACATTCTAACATCCATTATAACATTCTATCATACATTATAACATTCTAGTATACATTATAACATCTATTATAACATTATAACATACATTCTAACATTCTAATATACATTCTAACATCCATAATAACATTCTAACATACATTCTAACATTCTAACATACATTCTAACATACATTAAAACATTCTAATATACATTCTAATATCCGTTATAACATTCTAACATAAATTATAACAATATAATATACATTCTAACATCCATTATAACATTCTAACATACATCATAACATTCTAATATACATTCTAACATCCATTATAACATTCTAACAAACATTATAACATTCTAGTGTACATTATAACATCCATTGTAACATAGATTATAACATTCAAACATACATTATAACATTCTAATATACATTCTAACATCCATTATAACATTCTAACATACATTATAACATTCTGATATACATTCTAAAATGCATTATAACATACATTATAAAATGCTAATTTACATTATAACATCCATTCTAACATTCTAACATCCATTATAACATTCTAATATACATGAAAACATCCATTCTAACATTCTAACATCCATTGTAACATCCATTCTAACATTCTAATATCCATAATAACAATCTAACGTACATTATTACAAACTAATATACATTCTAACATCCATTCTAACATTCTAACATCCATTATAACATTGTAATATGCATTATAACATCCATAATTACATTCTAACAACCATTATAACATTCTAACATACATTATGACATTGCAATATACATTCTAACATCCATTCTAACATTCTAAAATACATTTTAAGAATTTAGTATACATTATAACATCCATTATAACATTCTAACATACATTCTAACATTCTTATATACATTCTAACTTCCATTATAACATTCTAACATACATTCTAACATTCTAATATACATTCTAACATACATTATAACATTCTATTGTACATTACAACATTCTAGTATACATTTAAACTTCCATTATAACATTCTAACATTTTTATAACATTCTAACATCCATTCTAACATCCATTCTAACATTCTAACTTCCATAATAACATGCAAACATACATTATACCATTCTAATATTTATTCTAACATCAATTATAACATTCTAACATACATTATAACATTTTAACGTACATTATAACATTCTAATATACATTCTAACATCCATTATAACATTCTGACATCCATAATAACATTCTAACATCCATTATAACATTCTAATATACATAATAACATTCTAATATACATTCTAACATCCATTATAACATTCTATCATACATTATAACATTCTAATATACATTCTAACATCCATTAGAACATTCTAACATACATTATAACAATCTAATTTACATCCTAACATCCATTATAACATTCTAACATACATTATAACATTCTATTACACATTCTAACATCCATTAAATCATTATAACAAACATTATAACATTCTAACATCCATTATAACATTCTAATATACATTCTAACATCCATTATAACATTCTAACATACATTATAACATTCTAATATACATTCTAACATGCATTCTAACATACATTCTAACATTCCAATATACATTCTAACATCCATTATAACATTCTAACATACATTATAACATTCTAACATACATTATAACATTCTAATATACATTCTTACATCCATTATAACATTCTAACATACATTATAACAATCGAATATACATTCTAAAATTCATTATAACATTCTAACATACATTATAACATTCTAATATACATTCTAACATCCATTATAACATTCTAACATCCATAATAACATTCTAACATACATTCTAACATTCTAATATACATTCTAACATCCATTATAACATTCTAACATACATTCTAACATTCTAATATACATTCTAAAATCAATTATAACATTCTAACATCCATTTTAACATTCTAATATACATTATAACATCCATTATAACATTCTAAAATACATTCTAACATTCTAACATACATTATAACATTCTAATATATATTCTAACATCCATTATAACATTTTAACATACATTTTAACATTCTAATATACATTCTAACATCCATTATAACATTCTAACATACATTATAACTTTCTAATATACATTCTAACATACAATATAACATTCTAACATCCATAATAACATTCTAACATACATTCTAACATTCTAATACACATTCTAACATCCATTATAACATTCTAACATACATTATAACATTCTAACATCCATTCTAACATTCTAATATACATTCTAACATCCATTCTAACATTCTAACATCCATTATAACATTGTAATATGCATTATAACATCCATAATAACATTCTAACATACATTACAACATTCTAATATACATTCTAACAACCATTATAACATTCTAACATACATTATGACATTGCAATATACATTCTAACATCCATTCTAACATTCTAAAATACATTTTAAGAATTTAGTATACATTATAACATCCATTATAACATTCTAACATACATTCTAACATTCTTATATACATTCTAACTTCCATTATAACATTCTAACATACATTCTAACATTCTAATATACATTCTAACATACATTATAACATTCTATTGTACATTACAACATTCTAGTATACATTTAAACTTCCATTCTAACATTCTAACATTTTTATAACATTCTAACATCCATTCTAACATCCATTCTAACATTCTAACTTCCATAATAACATGCAAACATACATTATACCATTCTAATATTTATTCTAACATCAATTATAACATTCTAACATACATTATAACATTCTAACGTACATTATAACATTCTAATATACATTCTAACATCCATTATAACATTCTGACATCCATAATAACATTCTAACATCCATTATAACATTCTAATATACATAATAACATTCTAATATACATTCTAACATCCATTATAACATTCTATCATACATTATAACATTCTAATATACATTCTAACATCCATTAGAACATTCTAACATACATTATAACAATCTAATTTACATCCTAACATCCATTATAACATTCTAACATACATTATAACATTCTATTACACATTCTAACATCCATTAAAACATTATAACAAACATTATAACATTCTAACATCCATTATAACATTCTAATATACATTCTAACATCCATTATAACATTCTAACATCCATTATAACATTCTAACATACATTATAACATTCTAATATACATTCCAACATGCATTCTAACATACATTCTAACATTCCAATATACATTCTAACATCCATTATAACATTCTAACATACATTATAACATTCTAACATACATTATAACATTCTAATATACATTCTAACATCCATTATAACATTCTAACATACATTATAACAATCGAATATACATTCTAAAATCCATTCTAACATTCTAACATACATTATAACATTCTAATATACATTCTAACATCCATTATAACATTCTAACATCCATAAAAACATTCTAACATACATTCTAACATTCTAATATACATTCTAACATCCATTATAACATTCTAACATACATTCTAACATTCTAATATACATTCTAAAATCAATTATAACATTCTAACATCCATTTTAACATTCTAATATACATTATAACATCCATTTTAACATTCTAAAATACATTCTAACATTCTAACATACATTATAACATTCTAATATATATTCTAACATCCATTATAACATTTTAACATACATTTTAACATTCTAATATACATTCTAACATCCATTATAACATTCTAACATACATTATAACTTTCTAATATACATTCTAACATACAATATAACATTCTAACATCCATAATAACATTCTAACATACATTCTAACATTCTAATACACATTCTAACATCCATTATAACATTCTAACATACATTATAACATTCTAATATACATTCGAACATCCATTATAACATTCTAACATACATTCTAACATTCTAATATACATTCTAACATCCATTATACCATTCTAACATACATTCTAACATTCTAATATACATTCTAAAATCAATTATAACATTCTAACATCCATTTTAACATTCTAATATACATTATAACATCCACTATAATATTCTAACATCCATTATAACATTCTAACATCCATTCTAACATTCTAATATACATTCTAACATCCATTATAACATTCTAACATACATTATAACATTCTAATATACATTCTAACATGCATTCTAACATACATTATAACATTCTAATATACATTATAACATCCATTATAACATTAACATCCATTCTAAAATTCTAATATACATTATAACATCCATTATAACATTATAACATCCATAGTAATGTTCTTACATACATTATAACATTCTAATATACATTCTAACATTCTAATATACATTCTAACATACATTATAATATTCTAATATACATACTAATATCCATTATAACATAATAACATACATTATAACATTCTAATATACATTCTAACATCCATTATAACATTCTATCATACATTATAACAATCCAATATACATTCTGTCATCCATTATAACATTCTAACATACATTATGACATGGTAACATACATTATAACATTCTAATATACATTCTAACATCCATTATAACATTCTAACATAAATTATAACAATCTAAAATACATTCTAACATCCACTCTAACATTCTAACATACATTATAACATTCTAATATACATTCTAACATCCATTATAACATATACCATACATTATAACAATCTAATATACATTCTAACATCCATTATAACATTCTAACATACATTATAAAATTCAAATATCCATTCTAATATCCATTATAATATTCTAACATACATTATAACATTCCAATATACATTTTAACATCCAAAATAACATATACCATACATTATAACAATCTAATATACTTTCTAACATCCATTATAACATTCTAAAATACATTTTAACATTCTAATATACATTCTAACATCCATTATAACATTCTATCATACATTATAACATTCGAGTATACATTATAACATCTATTATAACATTATAACATACATTCTAACATTCTAATATACATTCTAACATCCATAATAACATTCTAACATACATTCTAACATTCTAACATACATTCTAACATACATTAAAACATTATAATATACATTCTAATATCCATTATAACATTCTAACATAAATTATAACAATATAATATACATTCTAACATCCATTATAACATTCTAACATACATCATAACATTCTAATATACATTCTAACATCCATTATAACATTCTAACAAACATTATAACATTCTAGTGTACATTATAACATCCATTGTAACATAGATTATAACATTCAAACATACATTATAACATTCTAATATACATTCTAACATACATTATAACATTCTGATATACATTCTAAAATGCATTATAACATACATTATAAAATTCTAATTTACATTATAACATCCATTCTAACATTCTAACATCCATTATAACATTCTAATATACATGAAAACATCCATTCTAACATTCTAACATCCATTGTAACATCCATTCTAACATTCTAATATCCATAATAACAATCTAACGTACATTATTACAAACTAATATACATTCTAACATCCATTCTAACATTCTAACATCCATTATAACATTGTAATATGCATTATAACATCCATAATAACATTCTAACATACATTACAACATTCTAATATACATTCTAACAACCATTATAACATTCTAACATACATTATGACATTGCAATATACATTCTAACATCCATTCTAACATTCTAAAATACATTTTAAGAATTTAGTATACATTATAACATCCATTATAACATTCTAACATACATTCTAACATTCTTATATACATTCTAACTTCCATTATAACATTCTAACATACATTCTAACATTCTAATATACATTCTAACATACATTATAACATTCTATTGTACATTACAACATTCTAGTATACATTTAAACTTCCATTATAACATTCTAACATACATTCTAACATTCTAATACACATTCTAACATCCATTATAACATTCTAACATACATTATAACATTCTAATATACATTCGAACATCCATTATAACATTCTAACATACATTCTAACATTCTAATATACATTCTAACATCCATTATACCATTCTAACATACATTCTAACATTCTAATATACATTCTAAAATCAATTATAACATTCTAACATCCATTTTAACATTCTAATATACATTATAACATCCACTATAATATTCTAACATCCATTATAACATTCTAACATCCATTCTAACATTCTAATATACATTCTAACATCCATTATAACATTCTAACATACATTATAACATTCTAATATACATTCTAACATGCATTCTAACATACATTATAACATTCTAATATACATTATAACATCCATTATAACATTAACATCCATTCTAAAATTCTAATATACATTATAACATCCATTATAACATTATAACATCCATAGTAATGTTCTTACATACATTATAACATTCTAATATACATTCTAACATTCTAATATACATTCTAACATACATTATAATATTCTAATATACATACTAATATCCATTATAACATAATAACATACATTATAACATTCTAATATACATTCTAACATCCATTATAACATTCTATCATACATTATAACAATCCAATATACATTCTGTCATCCATTATAACATTCTAACATACATTATGACATGGTAACATACATTATAACATTCTAATATACATTCTAACATCCATTATAACATTCTAACATAAATTATAACAATCTAAAATACATTCTAACATCCACTCTAACATTCTAACATACATTATAACATTCTAATATACATTCTAACATCCATTATAACATATACCATACATTATAACAATCTAATATACATTCTAACATCCATTATAACATTCTAACATACATTATAAAATTCAAATATCCATTCTAATATCCATTATAATATTCTAACATACATTATAACATTCCAATATACATTTTAACATCCAAAATAACATATACCATACATTATAACAATCTAATATACATTCTAACATCCATTATAACATTCTAAAATACATTTTAACATTCTAATATACATTCTAACATCCATTATAACATTCTATCATACATTATAACATTCGAGTATACATTATAACATCTATTATAACATTATAACATACATTCTAACATTCTAATATACATTCTAACATCCATAATAACATTCTAACATACATTCTAACATTCTAACATACATTCTAACATACATTAAAACATTATAATATACATTCTAATATCCATTATAACATTCTAACATAAATTATAACAATATAATATACATTTTAACATCCATTATAACATTCTAACATACATCATAACATTCTAATATACATTCTAACATCCATTATAACATTCTAACAAACATTATAACATTCTAGTGTACATTATAACATCCATTGTAACATAGATTATAACATTCAAACATACATTATAACATTCTAATATACATTCTAATATCCATTATAACATTCTAACATACATTATAACATTCTGATATACATTCTAAAATGCATTATAACATACATTATAAAATTCTAATTTACATTATAACATCCATTCTAACATTCTAACATCCATTATAACATTCTAATATACATGAAAACATCCATTCTAACATTCTAACATCCATTGTAACATCCATTCTAACATTCTAATATCCATAATAACAATCTAACGTACATTATTACAAACTAATATACATTCTAACATCCATTCTAACATTCTAACATCCATTATAACATTGTAATATGCATTATAACATCCATAATAACATTCTAACATACATTACAACATTCTAATATACATTCTAACAACCATTATAACATTCTAACATACATTATGACATTGCAATATACATTCTAACATCCATTCTAACATTCTAAAATACATTTTAAGAATTTAGTATACATTATAACATCCATTATAACATTCTAACATACATTCTAACATTCTTATATACATTCTAACTTCCATTATAACATTCTAACATACATTCTAACATTCTAATATACATTCTAACATACATTATAACATTCTATTGTACATTACAACATTCTAGTATACATTTAAACTTCCATTATAACATTCTAACATTTTTATAACATTCTAACATCCATTCTAACATCCATTCTAACATTCTAACTTCCATAATAACATGCAAACATACATTATACCATTCTAATATTTATTCTAACATCAATTATAACATTCTAACATACATTATAACATTCTAACGTACATTATAACATTCTAATATACATTCTAACATCCATTATAACATTCTGACATCCATAATAACATTCTAACATCCATTATAACATTCTAATATACATAATAACATTCTAATATACATTCTAACATCCATTATAACATTCTATCATACATTATAACATTCTAATATACATTCTAACATCCATTAGAACATTCTAACATACATTATAACAATCTAATTTACATCCTAACATCCATTATAACATTCTAACATACATTATAACATTCTATTACACATTCTAACATCCATTAAAACATTATAACAAACATTATAACATTCTAACATCCATTATAACATTCTAATATACATTCTAACATCCATTATAACATTCTAACATACATTATAACATTCTAATATACATTCTAACATGCATTCTAACATACATTCTAACATTCCAATATACATTCTAACATCCATTATAACATTCTAACATACATTATAACATTCTAACATACATTATAACATTCTAATATACATTCTAACATCCATTATAACATTCTAACATACATTATAACAATCGAATATACATTCTAAAATCCATTATAACATTCTAACATACATTATAACATTCTAATATACATTCTAACATCCATTATAACATTCTAACATCCATAATAACATTCTGACATACATTCTAACATTCTAATATACATTCTAACATCCATTATAACATTCTAACATACATTCTAACATTCTAATATACATTCTAAAATCAATTATAACATTCTAACATCCATTTTAACATTCTAATATACATTATAACATCCATTTTAACATTCTAAAATACATTCTAACATTCTAACATACATTATAACATTCTAATATATATTCTAACATCCATTATAACATTTTAACATACATTTTAACATTCTAATATACATTCTAACATCCATTATAACATTCTAACATACATTATAACTTTCTAATATACATTCTAACATACAATATAACATTCTAACATCCATAATAACATTCTAACATACATTCTAACATTCTAATACACATTCTAACATCCATTATAACATTCTAACATACATTATAACATTCTAATATACATTCGAACATCCATTATAACATTCTAACATACATTATAACATTCTAATATACATTCTAACATCCATTATAACATTCTAACATACATTCTAACATTCTAATATACATTCTAACATCCATTATAACATTCTAACATACATTCTAACATTCTAATATACATTCTAAAATCAATTATAACATTCTAACATCCATTTTAACATTCTAATATACATTATAACATCCACTATAATATTCTAACATCCATTATAACATTCTAACATCCATTCTAACATTCTAATATACATTCTAACATCCATTATAACATTCTAACATACATTATAACATTCTAATATACATTCTAACATGCATTCTAACATACATTATAACATTCTAATATACATTATAACATCCATTATAACATTCTAACATCCATTCTAAAATTCTAATATACATTATAACATCCATTGTAATGTTCTTACATACATTATAACATTCTAATATACATTCTAACATTCTAATATACATTCTAACATACATTATAATATTCTAATATACATACTAATATCCATTATAACATAATAACATACATTATAACATTCTAATATACATTCTAACATCCATTATAACATTCTATCATACATTATAACAATCCAATATACATTCTGTCATCCATTATAACATTCTAACATACATTATGACATGGTAACATACATTATAACATTCTAATATACATTCTAACATCCATTATAACATTCTAACATAAATTATAACAATCTAAAATACATTCTAACATACATTATAACATTCTAATATACATTCTAACATCCATTATAACATATACCATACATTATAACAATCTAATATACATTCTAACATCCATTATAACATTCTAACATACATTATAAAATTCTAATATCCATTCTAATATCCATTATAATATTCTAACATACATTATAACATTCTAATATACATTTTAACATCCAAAATAACATATACCATACATTATAACAATCTAATATACATTCTAACATCCATTATAACATTCTAAAATACATTTTAACATTCTAATATGCATTCTAACATCCATTATAACATTCTATCATACATTATAACATTCTAGTATACATTATAACATCTATTATAACATTATAACATACATTCTAACATTCTAATATACATTCTAACATCCATAATAACATTCTAACATACATTCTAACATTCTAACATACATTCTAACATACATTAAAACATTCTAATATACATTCTAATATCCGTTATAACATTCTAACATAAATTATAACAATATAATATACATTCTAACATCCATTATAACATTCTAACATACATCATAACATTCTAAAATACATTCTAACATCCATTATAACATTCTAACAAACATTATAACATTCTAGTGTACATTATAACATCCATTGTAACATAGATTATAACATTCAAACATACATTATAAAATTCTAATATACATTCTAACATCCATTCTAACATTCTAACATACATTATAACATTCTGATATACATTCTAAAATGCATTATAACTTACATTATAAAATTCTAATTTACATTATAACATCCATTCTAACATTCTAACATCCATTATAACATTCTAATATACATGAAAACATCCATTCTAACATTCTAACATCCATTGAAACATCCATTCTAACATTCTAATATCCATAATAACAATCTAACGTACATTATTACAAACTAATATACATTCTAACATCCATTCTTACATTCTAACATCCATTATAACATTGTAATATGCAGTATAACATCCATAATAACATTCTAACATACATTACAACATTCTAATATACATTCTAACAACCATTATAACATTCTAACATACATTATGACATGGTAACATACATTATAACATTCTAATATACATTCTAACATCCATTATAACATTCTAACATACATTATAACAATCTAAAATACATTCTAACATCCATTCTAACATTCTAACATACATTATAACATTCTAATATACATTCTAACATCCATTATAACATATACCATACATTATAACAATCTAATATACATTCTAACATCCATTATAACATTCTAACATACATTATAAAATTCTAATATCCATTCTAATATCCATTATAATATTCTAACATACATTATAACATTCCAATATACATTTTAACATCCAAAATAACATATACCATACATTATAACAATCTAATATACATTCTAACATCCATTATAACATTCTAAAATACATTTTAACATTCTAATATACATTCTAACATCCATTATAACATTCTATCATACATTATAACATTCTAGTATACATTATAACATCTATTATAACATTATAACATACATTCTAACATTCTAATATACATTCTAACATCCATAATAACATTCTAACATACATTCTAACATTCTAACATACATTCTAACATACATTAAAACATTCTAATATACATTCTAATATCCGTTATAACATTCTAACATAAATTATAACAATATAATATACATTCTAACATCCATTATAACATTCTAACATACATCATAACATTCTAATATACATTCTAACATCCATTATAACATTCTAACAAACATTATAACATTCTAGTGTACATTATAACATCCATTGTAACATAGATTATAACATTCAAACATACATTATAACATTCTAATATACATTCTAACATCCATTATAACATTCTAACATACATTATAACATTCTGATACACATTCTAAAATGCATTATAACATACATTATAAAATTCTAATTTACATTATAACATCCATTCTAACATTCTAACATCCATTATAACATTCTAATATACATGAAAACATCCATTCTAACATTCTAACATCCATTGTAACATCCATTCTAACATTCTAATATCCATAATAACAATCTAACGTACATTATTACAAACTAATATACATTCTAACATCCATTCTAACATTCTAACATCCATTATAACATTGTAATATGCATTATAACATCCATAATAACATTCTAACATACATTACAACATTCTAATATACATTCTAACAACCATTATAACATTCTAACATACATTATGACATTGCAATATACATTCTAACATCCATTCTAACATTCTAAAATACATTTTAAGAATTTAGTATACATTATAACATCCATTATAACATTCTAACATACATTCTAACATTCTTATATACATTCTAACTTCCATTATAACATTCTAACATACATTCTAACATTCTAATATACATTCTAACATACATTATAACATTCTATTGTACATTACAACATTCTAGTATACATTTAAACTTCCATTATAACATTCTAACATTTTTATAACATTCTAACATCCATTCTAACATCCATTCTAACATTCTAACTTCCATAATAACATGCAAACATACATTATACCATTCTAATATTTATTCTAACATCAATTATAACATTCTAACATACATTATAACATTCTAACGTACATTATAACATTCTAATATACATTCTAACATCCATTATAACATTCTGACATCCATAATAACATTCTAACATCCATTATAACATTCTATCATACATTATAACAATCTAATTTACATTCTAACATCCATTATAACATTCTAACATACATTATAACATTCTATTACACATTCTAACATCCATTAAAACATTATAACAAACATTATAACATTCTAACATCCATTATAACATTCTAATATACATTCTAACATCCATTATAACATTCTAACATACATTATAACATTCTAATATACATTCTAACATGCATTCTAACATACATTCTAACATTCCAATATACATTCTAACATCCATTATAACATTCTAACATACATTATAACATTCTAACATACATTATAACATTCTAATATACATTCTAACATCCATTATAACATTCTAACATACATTATAACAATCGAATATACATTCTAAAATCCATTATAACATTCTAACATACATTATAACATTCTAACATACATTCTAACATCCATTATAACATTCTAACATCCATAATAACATTCTAACATACATTCTAACATTCTAATATACATTCTAACATCCATTATAACATTCTAACATACATTCTAACATTCTAATATACATTCTAAAATCAATTATAACATTCTAACATCCATTTTAACATTCTAATATACATTATAACATCCATTTTAACATTCTAAAATACATTCTAACATTCTAACATACATTATAACATTCTAATATATATTCTAACATCCATTATAACATTTTAACATACATTTTAACATTCTAATATACATTCTAACATCCATTATAACATTCTAACATACATTATAACTTTCTAATATACATTCTAACATACAATATAACATTCTAACATCCATAATAACATTCTAACATACATTCTAACATTCTAATACACATTCTAACATCCATTATAACATTCTAACATACATTATAACATTCTAATATACATTCGAACATCCATTATAACATTCTAACATACATTATAACATTCTAATATACATTCTAACATCCATTATAACATTCTAACATACATTCTAACATCCATTATAACATTCTAACATACATTATAACATTCTAATATACATTCTAACATCCATTATAACATTCTAACATACATTATAACATTCTAATATACATTCTAACATGCATTCTAACATACATTCTAACATTCCAATATACATTCTAACATCCATTATAACATTCTAACATACATTATAACATTCTAACATACATTATAACATTCTAATATACATTCTAACATCCATTATAACATTCTAACATACATTATAACAATCGAATATACATTCTAAAATCCATTATAACATTCTAACATACATTATAACATTCTAACATACATTCTAACATCCATTATAACATTCTAACATCCATAATAACATTCTAACATACATTCTAACATTCTAATATACATTCTAACATCCATTATAACATTCTAACATACATTCTAACATTCTAATATACATTCTAAAATCAATTATAACATTCTAACATCCATTTTAACATTCTAATATACATTATAACATCCATTTTAACATTCTAAAATACATTCTAACATTCTAACATACATTATAACATTCTAATATATATTCTAACATCCATTATAACATTTTAACATACATTTTAACATTCTAATATACATTCTAACATCCATTATAACATTCTAACATACATTATAACTTTCTAATATACATTCTAACATACAATATAACATTCTAACATCCATAATAACATTCTAACATACATTCTAACATTCTAATACACATTCTAACATCCATTATAACATTCTAACATACATTATAACATTCTAATATACATTCGAACATCCATTATAACATTCTAACATACATTATAACATTCTAATATACATTCTAACATCCATTATAACATTCTAACATACATTCTAACATTCTAATATACATTCTAACATCCATTCTAACATTCTAACATACATTCTAACATTCTAATATACATTCTAAAATCAATTATAACATTCTAACATCCATTTTAACATTCTAATATACATTATAACATCCACTATAATATTCTAACATCCATTATAACATTCTAACATCCATTCTAACATTCTAATATACATTCTAACATCCATTATAACATTCTAACATACATTATAACATTCTAATATACATTCTAACATGCATTCTAACATACATTATAACATTCTAATATACATTATAACATCCATTATAACATTCTAACATCCATTCTAAAATTCTAATATACATTATAACATCCATTATAACATTTTAACATCCATTGTAATGTTCTTACATACATTATAACATTCTAATATACATTCTAACATTCTAATATACATTCTAACATACATTATAATATTCTAATATACATACTAATATCCATTATAACATAATAACATACATTATAACATTCTAATACACATTCTAACATCCATTATAACATTCTATCATACATTATAACAATCCAATATACATTCTGTCATCCATTATAACATTCTAACATACATTATGACATGGTAACATACATTATAACATTCTAATATACATTCTAACATCCATTATAACATTCTAACATAAATTATAACAATCTAAAATACATTCTAACATACATTCTAACATTCTAACATACATTATAACATTCTAATATACATTCTAACATCCATTATAACATATACCATACATTATAACAATCTAATATACATTCTAACATCCATTATAACATTCTAACATACATTATAAAATTCTAATATCCATTCTAATATCCATTATAATATTCTAACATACATTATAACATTCTAATATACATTTTAACATCCAAAATAACATATACCATACATTATAACAATCTAATATACATTCTAACATCCATTATAACATTCTAAAATACATTTTAACATTCTAATATACATTCTAACATCCATTATAACATTCTATCATACATTATAACATTCTAGTATACATTATAACATCTATTATAACATTATAACATACATTCTAACATTCTAATATACATTCTAACATCCATAATAACATTCTAACATACATTCTAACATTCTAACATACATTCTAACATACATTAAAACATTCTAATATACATTCTAATATCCGTTATAACATTCTAACATAAATTATAACAATATAATATACATTCTAACATCCATTATAACATTCTAACATACATCATAACATTCTAATATACATTCTAACATCCATTATAACATTCTAACAAACATTATAACATTCTAGTGTACATTATAACATCCATTGTAACATAGATTATAACATTCAAACATACATTATAACATTCTAATATACATTCTAACATCCATTATAACATTCTAACATACATTATAACATTCTGATATACATTCTAAAATGCATTATAACATACATTATAAAATTCTAATTTACATTATAACATCCATTCTAACATTCTAACATCCATTATAACATTCTAATATACATGAAAACATCCATTCTAACATTCTAACATCCATTGTAACATCCATTCTAACATTCTAATATCCATAATAACAATCTAAAGTACATTATTACAAACTAATATACATTCTAACATCCATTCTTACATTCTAACATCCATTATAACATTGTAATATGCATTATAACATCCATAATAACATTCTAACATACATTACAACATTCTAATATACATTCTAACAACCATTATAACATTCTAACATACATTATGACATGGTAACATACATTATAACATTCTAATATACATTCTAACATCCATTATAACATTCTAACATACATTATAACAATCTAAAATACATTCTAACATCCATTCTAACATTCTAACATACATTATAACATTCTAATATACATTCTAACATCCATTATAACATATACCATACATTATAACAATCTAATATACATTCTAACATCCATTATAACATTCTAACATACATTATAAAATTCTAATATCCATTCTAATATCCATTATAATATTCTAACATACATTATAACATTCCAATATACATTTTAACATCCAAAATAACATATACCATACATTATAACAATCTAATATACATTCTAACATCCATTATAACATTCTAAAATACATTTTAACATTCTAATATACATTCTAACATCCATTATAACATTCTATCATACATTATAACATTCTAGTATACATTATAACATCTATTATAACATTATAACATACATTCTAACATTCTAATATACATTCTAACATCCATAATAACATTCTAACATACATTCTAACATTCTAACATACATTCTAACATACATTAAAACATTCTAATATACATTCTAATATCCATTATAACATTCTAACATAAATTATAACAATATAATATACATTCTAACATCCATTATAACATTCTAACATACATCATAACATTCTAATATACATTCTAACATCCATTATAACATTCTAACAAACATTATAACATTCTAGTGTACATTATAACATCCATTGTAACATAGATTATAACATTCAAACATACATTATAACATTCTAATATACATTCTAACATCCATTATAACATTCTAACATACATTATAACATTCTGATATACATTCTAAAATGCATTATAACATACATTATAAAATTCTAATTTACATTATAACATCCATTCTAACATTCTAACATCCATTATAACATTCTAATATACATGAAAACATCCATTCTAACATTCTAACATCCATTGTAACATCCATTCTAACATTCTAATATACATAATAACAATCTAACATACATTATTACAAACTAATATACATTCTAACATCCATTCTAACATTCTAACATCCATTATAACATTGTAATATGCATTATAACATCCATAATAACATTCTAACATACATTACAACATTCTAATATACATTCTAACAACCATTATAACATTCTAACATACATTATGACATTGCAATATACATTCTAACATCCATTCTAACATTCTAAAATACATTTTAAGAATTTACTATACATTATAACATCCATTATAACATTCTAACATACATTCTAACATTCTTATATACATTCTAACTTCCATTATAACATTCTAACATACATTCTAACATTCTAATATACATTCTAACATACATTATAACATTCTATTGTACATTACAACATTCTAGTATACATTTAAACTTCCATTATAACATTCTAACATTTTTATAACATTCTAACATCCTTTCTAACATCCATTCTAACATTCTAACTTCCATAATAACATGCAAACATACATTATACCATTCTAATATTTATTCTAACATCAATTATAACATTCTAACATACATTATAACATTCTAACGTACATTATAACATTCTAATATACATTCTAACATCCATTATAACATTCTGACATCCATAATAACATTCTACCATCCATTATAACATTCTAATATACATAATAACATTCTAATATACATTCTAACATCCATTATAACATTCTATCATACTTTATAACATTCTAATATACATTCTAACATCCATTAGAACATTCTAACATACATTATAACAATCTAATTTACATCCTAACATCCATTATAACATTCTAACATACATTATAACATTCTATTACACATTCTAACATCCATTAAAACATTATAACAAACATTATAACATTCTAACATCCATTATAACATTCTAATATACATTCTAACATCCATTATAACATTCTAACATACATTATAACAATCGAATATACATTCTAAAATCCATTATAACATTCTAACATACATTATAACATTCTAATATACATTCTAACATCCATTATAACATTCTAACATCCATAATAACATTCTAACATACATTCTAACATTCTAATATACATTCTAACATCCATTATAACATTCTAACATACATTCTAACATTCTAATATACATTCTAAAATCAATTATAACATTCTAACATCCATTTTAACATTCTAATATACATTATAACATCCATTTTAACATTCTAAAATACATTCTAACATTCTAACATACATTATAACATTCTAATATATATTCTAACATCCATTATAACATTCTAACATACATTCTAACATTCTAATACACATTCTAACATCCATTATAACATTCTAACATACATTTTAACATTCTAATATACATTCAAACATCCATTATAACATTCTAACATACAATATAACATTCTAATATACATTCTAACATCCATTATAACATTCTAACATACATTCTAACATTCTAATATACATTCTAACATCCATTATAACATTCTAACATACATTCTAACATTCTAATATACATTCTAAAATCAATTATAACATTCTAACATCCATTTTAACATTCTAATATACTTTATAACATCCACTATAATATTCTAACATCCATTATAACATTCTAACATCCATTCTAACATTCTAATATACATTCTAACATCCATTATAACATTCTAACATACATTATAACATTCTAATATACATTCTAACATGCATTCTAACATACATTATAACATTCTAATATACATTATAACATCCATTATAACATTCTAACATCCATTCTAAAATTCTAATATACATTATAACATCCAATATAACATTTTAACATCCATTGTAATGTTCTTACATACATTATAACATTCTAATATACATTCTAACATTCTAATATACATTCTAACATACATTATAATATTCTAATATACATACTAATATCCATTATAACATAATAACATACATTATAACATTCTAATATACATTCTAACATCCATTATAACATTCTATCATACATTATAACAATCCAATATACATTCTGTCATCCATTATAACATTCTAACATACATTATGACATGGTAACATACATTATAACATTCTAATATACATTCTAACATCCATTATAACTTTCTAACATAAATTATAACAATCTAAAATACATTCTAACATACATTCTAACATTCTAACATACATTATAACATTCTAATATACATTCTAACATCCATTATAACATATACCATACATTATAACAATCTAATATACATTCTAACATCCATTATAACATTCTAACATACATTATAAAATTCTAATATCCATTCTAATATCCATTCTAATATTCTAACATACATTATAACATTCTAATATACATTTTAACATCCAAAATAACATATACCATACATTATAACAATCTAATATACATTCTAACATCCATTATAACATTCTATCATACATTATAACATTCTAGTATACAGTATAACATCTATTATAACATTATAACATACATTCTAACATTCTAATATACATTCTAACATCCATAATAACATTCTAACATACATTCTAACATTCTAACATACATTCTAACATACATTAAAACATTCTAATATACATTCTAATATCCGTTATAACATTCTAACATAAATTATAACAATATAATATACATTCTAACATCCATTATAACATTCTAACATACATCATAACATTCTAATATACATTCTAACATCCATTATAACATTCTAACAAACATTATAACATTCTAGTGTACATTATAACATCCATTGTAACATAGATTATAACATTCAAACATACATTATAACATTCTAATATACATTCTAACATCCATTATAACATTCTAACATACATTATAACATTCTGATATACATTCTAAAATGCATTATAACATACATTATAAAATTCTAATTTACATTATAACATCCATTCTAACATTCTAACATCCATTATAACATTCTAATATACATGAAAACATCCATTCTAACATTCTAACATCCATTGTAACATCCATTCTAACATTCTAATATCCATAATAACAATCTAACGTACATTATTACAAACTAATATACATTCTAACATCCATTCTTACATTCTAACATCCATTATAACATTGTAATATGCATTATAACATCCATAATAACATTCTAACATACATTACAACATTCTAATATACATTCTAACAACCATTATAACATTCTAACATACATTATGACATGGTAACATACATTATAACATTCTAATATACATTCTAACATCCATTATAACATTCTAACATACATTATAACAATCTAAAATACATTCTAACATCCATTCTAACATTCTAACATACATTTTAACATTCTAATATACATTCTAACATCCATTATAACATATACCATACATTATAACAATCTAATATACATTCTAACATCCATTATAACATTCTAACATACATTATAAAATTCTAATATCCATTCTAATATCCATTATAATATTCTAACATACATTATAACATTCCAATATACATTTTAACATCCAAAATAACATATACCATACATTATAACAATCTAATATACATTCTAACATCCATTATAACATTCTAAAATACATTTTAACATTCTAATATACATTCTAACATCCATTATAACATTCTATCATACATTATAACATTCTAGTATACATTATAACATCTATTATAACATTATAACATACATTCTAACATTCTAATATACATTCTAATATCCATAATAACATTCTAACATACATTCTAACATTCTAACATACATTCTAACATACATTAATACATTCTAATATACATTCTAATATCCATTATAACATTCTAACATAAATTATAACAATATAATATACATTCTAACATCCATTATAACATTCTAACATACATCATAACATTCTAATATACATTCTAACATCCATTATAACATTCTAACAAACATTATAACATTCTAGTGTACATTATAACATCCATTGTAACATAGATTATAACATTCAAACATACATTATAACATTCTAATATACATTCTAACATCCATTATAACATTCTAACATACATTATAACATTCTGATATACATTCTAAAATGCATTATAACATACATTATAAAATTCTAATTTACATTCTAACATCCATTCTAACATTCTAACATCCATTATAACATTCTAATATACATGAAAACATCCATTCTAACATTCTAACATCCATTGTAACATCCATTCTAACATTCTAATATCCATAATAACAATCTAACGTACATTATTACAAACTAATATACATTCTAACATCCATTCTAACATTCTAACATCCATTATAACATTCTAATATACATGAAAACATCCATTCTAACATTCTAACATCCATTGTAACATCCATTCTAACATTCTAATATCCATAATAACAATCTAACGTACATTATTACAAACTAATATCCATTCTAACATCCATTCTAACATTCTAACATCCATTATAACATTGTAATATGCATTATAACATCCATAATAACATTCTAACATACATTACAACATTCTAATATACATTCTAACAACCATTATAACATTCTAACATACATTATGACATTGCAATATACATTCTAACATCCATTCTAACATTCTAAAATACATTTTAAGAATTTACTAAACATTATAACATCCATTATAACATTCTAACATACATTCTAACATTCTTATATACATTCTAACTTCCATTATAACATTCTAACATACATTCTAACATTCTAATATACATTCTAACATACATTATAACATTCTATTGTACATTACAACATTCTAGTATACATTTAAACTTCCATTATAACATTCTAACATTTTAAAAACATTCTAACATCCATTCTAACATCCATTCTAACATTCTAACTTCCATAATAACATGCAAACATACATTATACCATTCTAATATTTATTCTAACATCAATTATAACATTCTAACATACATTATAACATTCTAACGTACATTATAACATTCTAATATACATTCTAACATCCATTATAACATTCTGACATCCATAATAACATTCTAACATCCATTATAACATTCTAATATACATAATAACATTCTAATATACATTCTAACATCCATTATAACATTCTATCATACATTATAACATTCTAATATACATTCTAACATCCATTATAACATTCTATCATACATTATAACAATCTAATTTACATCCTAACATCCATTATAACATTCTAACATACATTATAACATTCTATTACACATTCTAACATCCATTAAAACATTATAACAAACATTATAACATTCTAACATCCATTATAACATTCTAATATACATTCTAACATCCATTATAACATTCTAACATACATTATAACAATCGAATATACATTCTAAAATCCATTATAACATTCTAACATACATTATAACATTCTAATATACATTCTAACATCCATTATAACATTCTAACATCCATTATAACATTCTAACATACATTCTAACATTCTAATATACATTCTAACATCCATTATAACATTCTAACATACATTCTAACATTCTAATATACATTCTAAAATCAATTATAACATTCTAACATCCATTTTAACATTCTAATATACATTATAACATCCATTTTAACATTCTAAAATACATTCTAACATTCTAACATCCATTATAACATTCTATCATACATTATAACATTCTAGTATACAGTATAACATCTATTATAACATTATAACATACATTCTAACATTCTAATATACATTCTAACATCCATAATAACATTCTAACATACATTCTAACATTCTAACATACATTCTAACATACATTAAAACATTCTAATATACATTCTAATATCCGTTATAACATTCTAACATAAATTATAACAATATAATATACATTCTAACATCCATTATAACATTCTAACATACATCATAACATTCTAATATACATTCTAACATCCATTATAACATTCTAACAAACATTATAACATTCTAGTGTACATTATAACATCCATTGTAACATAGATTATAACATTCAAACATACATTATAACATTCTAATATACATTCTAACATCCATTATAACATTCTAACATACATTATAACATTCTGATATACATTCTAAAATGCATTATAACATACATTATAAAATTCTAATTTACATTATAACATCCATTCTAACATTCTAACATCCATTATAACATTCTAATATACATGAAAACATCCATTCTAACATTCTAACATCCATTGTAACATCCATTCTAACATTCTAATATCCATAATAACAATCTAACGTACATTATTACAAACTAATATACATTCTAACATCCATTCTTACATTCTAACATCCATTATAACATTGTAATATGCATTATAACATCCATAATAACATTCTAACATACATTACAACATTCTAATATACATTCTAACAACCATTATAACATTCTAACATACATTATGACATGGTAACATACATTATAACATTCTAATATACATTCTAACATCCATTATAACATTCTAACATACATTATAACAATCTAAAATACATTCTAACATCCATTCTAACATTCTAACATACATTATAACATTCTAATATACATTCTAACATCCATTATAACATATACCATACATTATAACAATCTAATATACATTCTAACATCCATTATAACATTCTAACATACATTATAAAAATCTAATATCCATTCTAATATCCATTATAATATTCTAACATACATTATAACATTCCAATATACATTTTAACATCCAAAATAACATATACCATACATTATAACAATCTAATATACATTCTAACATCCATTATAACATTCTAAAATACATTTTAACATTCTAATATACATTCTAACATCCATTATAACATTCTATCATACATTATAACATTCTAGTATACATTATAACATCTATTATAACATTATAACATACATTCTAACATTCTAATATACATTCTAACATCCATAATAACATTCTAACATACATTCTAACATACATTCTAACATACATTAAAACATTCTAATATACATTCTAATATCCATTATAACATTCTAACATAAATTATAACAATATAATATACATTCTAACATCCATTATAACATTCTAACATACATCATAACATTCTAATATACATTCTAACATCCATTATAACATTCTAACAAACATTATAACATTCTAGTGTACATTATAACATCCATTGTAACATAGATTATAACATTCAAACATACATTATAACATTCTAATATACATTCTAACATCCATTATAACATTCTAACATACATTATAACATTCTGATATACATTCTAAAATGCATTATAACATACATTATAAAATTCTAATTTACATTATAACATCCATTCTAACATTCTAACATCCATTATAACATTCTAATATACATGAAAACATCCATTCTAACATTCTAACATCCATTGTAACATCCATTCTAACATTCTAATATCCATAATAACAATCTAACGTACATTATTACAAACTAATATACATTCTAACATCCATTCTAACATTCTAACATCCATTATAACATTGTAATATGCATTATAACATCCATAATAACATTCTAACATACATTACAACATTCTAATATACATTCTAACAACCATTATAACATTCTAACATACATTATGACATTGCAATATACATTCTAACAAACATTATAACATTCTATTGTACATTACAACATTCTAGTATACATTTAAACTTCCATTATAACATTCTAACATTTTAAAAACATTCTAACATCCATTCTAACATCCATTCTAACATTCTAACTTCCATAATAACATGCAAACATACATTATACCATTCTAATATTTATTCTAACATCAATTATAACATTCTAACATACATTATAACATTCTAACGTACATTATAACATTCTAATATACATTCTAACATCCATTATAACATTCTGACATCCATAATAACATTCTAACATCCATTATAACATTCTAATATACATTATAACATTCTAATATACATTCTAACATCCATTATAACATTCTAACATACATTCTAACATTCTAATATACATTCTAACATCCATTATAAAATTCTAATATACAGTCTAACATCCATTATAACATTCTAGCATACATTATAACAATCTAATTTACATCCTAACATCCATTATAACATTCTAACATACATTATAACATTCTATTATACATTGTAACATCCATTAAAACATTATAACAAACATTATAACATTCTAACATCCATTATAACATTCTAATATACATTCTAACATCCATTATAACATTCTAACATACATTATAACATTCTAACATACAATATAACATTCTAATATACATTCTAACATTCATTCTAACATACATTCTAACATTCCAATATACATTCTAACATCCATTATAACATTCTAACATACATTATAACATTCTAACATACAATATAACATTCTAATATACATTCTAACATCCATTATAACATTCTAACATACATTATAACAATCGAATATACATTCTAATATCCATTATAACATTCTAACATACATTATAACATTCTAATATACATTCTAACATCCATTATAACATTCTAACATCCATAATAACATTCTAACATACATTCTAACATTCTAATATACATTCTAACATCCAGTATAACATTCTAACATACATTCTAACATTCTAATATACATTCTAAAATCAATTATAACATTCTAACATCCATTTTAACATTCTAATATACATTATAACATCCATTATAACATTCTAACATACATTCTAACATTCTAACATACATTATAACATTCTAATATACATTCTAACATCCATTATAACATTTTAACATACATTTTAACATTCTAATATACATTCTAACATCCATTATAACATTCTAACATACATTATAACTTTCTAATATACATTCTAACATACAATATAACATTCTAACATCCATAATAACATTCTAACATACATTCTAACATTCTAATACACATTCTAACATCCATTATAACATTCTAACATACATTATAACATTCTAATATACATTCGAACATCCATTATAACATTCTAACATCCATTATAACATTCTAATATACATTCTAACATCCATTATAACATTCTAACATACATTCTAACATTCTAATATACATTCTAACATCCATTATAACATTCTAACACACATTCTAACATTCTAATATACATTCTAACATCCATTATAACATTCTAACAAACATTATAACATTCTAATATACATTCTAACATGCATTCTAACATACATTATAACATTCTAATATACATTATAACATCCATTATAACATTCTAACTTCCATTCTATAATTCTAATATACATTATAACATCCATTATAACATTCTAACATCCATTGTAACGTTCTTACATACATTATAACATTCTAATATACATTCTAACATTCTAATATACATTCTAACATACATTATAACATTCTAATATACATACTAATATCCATTATAACATAATAACATACATTATAACATTCTAATATACATTCTAACATCCATTATAACATTCTATCATACATTATAACAATCCAATATACATTCTGTCATCCATTATACCATTCTAACATACATTATGACATGGTAACATACATTATAACATTCTAATATACATTCTAACATCCATTATAACATTCTAACATACATTATAACAATCTAAAATACATTCTAACATCCATTCTAACATTCTAACAAACATTATAACAGTCTAATATACATTCTAACATCCATTATAACATATACCATACATTATAACAATCTAATATACATTCTAACATCCATTCTAACATTCTAACATACATTATAACATTCTAATATCCATTCTAATATCCATTATAATATTCTAACATACATTATAACATTCTAATATACATTTTAACATCCAAAATAACATATACCATACATTATAACAATCTAATATACATTCTAACATCCATTATAACATTCTAAAATACATTTTAACATTCTAATATACAATCTAACATCCATTATAACATTCTATCATACATTATAACATTCTAGTATACATTATAACATCTATTATAACATTATAACATACATTCTAACATTCTAATATACATTCTAACATCCATAATAACATTCTAACATACATTCTAACATTCTAACACACATTCTAACATACATTATAACATTCTAATATACATTCTAATATCCATTATAACATTCTAACATAAATTATAACAATATAATATACATTCTAACATCCATTATAACATTCTAACATACATCATAACATTCTAATATACATTCTAACATCCATTATAACATAATAGTGTACATTATAACATCCATTGTAACATAGATTATAACATTCAAACATACATTATAACGTTCTATTATACATTCTAACATCCATTATAACATTCTAACATACATTATAACATTCTGATATACATTCTAAAATGCATTATAACATACATTATAAAATTCTAATTTACATTATAACATCCATTCTAACATTCTAACATCCATTGTAACATCCATTCTAACATTCTAATATCCATAATAACAATCTAACGTACATTATTACATACTAATATACATTCTAACATCTATTCTAACATTCTAACATCAATTCTAACATTCTAACATCCATTATAACATTGTAATATGCATTATAACATCCATAATAACATTCTAACATACATTACAACATTCTAATATACATTCTAACAACCATTGTAACATTCTAACATACATTATGACATTGCAATATACATTCTAACATCCATTCTAACATTATAAAATACATTTTAAGAATTTAGTATACATTATAACATCCATTATAACATTCTAACATACATTCTAACATTCTTATATACATTCTAACTTCCATTATAACATTCTAACATACATTCTAACATTCTAATATACATTCTACAATACATTATAACATTCTATTGTACATTACAACATTCTAGTATACATTTAAACTTCCATTATAACATTCTAACATTTTTATAACATTCTAACATCCATTCTAACATCCATTCTAACATTCTAACTTCCATAATAACATGCTAACATACATTATACCATACTAATATTTATTCTAACATCAATTATAACATTCTAACATACATTATAACATTCTAACGTACATTATAACATTCTAATATACATTCTAACATCCATTATAACATTCTGACATCCATAATAACATTCTAACATCCATTATAACATTCTAATATACATTATAACATTCTAATATACATTCTAACATCCATTATAACATTCTAACATACATTCTAACATTCTAATATACATTCTAACATCCATTATAACATTCTAATATACATTCTAACATCCATTATAACATTCTAATATACATTCTAACATCCATTCTAACATTCTAACATCCATTTTAACATTCTAATATACATTATAACATCCATTATAACATTCTAACATACATTATAACATTCTAATATAGATTCTAACATCCATTATAACATTTTAACATATATTATAACAATCTAATATACATTCTAACATCCATTATAACATTCTAACATACATTATAACAATCTAAAATACATTCTAACATCCATTATAACATTCTAACATACATTATAACATTCTATTATACATTCTAACATCCATTATAACATTCTAACATCCATAATAACATTCTAACATTCTAATATACATTCTAACATCCATAATAACATTCTAACATACATGCTAACATTCTAACATACATTCTAACATTCCAATATACATTTTAACATCCATTATAACATTCTAACATCCATTCTAACATTCTAATATACATTCTAACATCAATTTTAACATTCTAACATCCATTTTAATATTTTAATATACATTCTAACATCCATTATAATATTCTAACATCCATTATAACATTCTAACATCCAATATAACATTCTAATATACATTCTAACATGCATTCTAACATACATTATAACATTCTAATATACATTATAGCATCCATTCTAACATTCTAACATCCATTCTAAAATTCTAACATACATTACAACATCCAATATAACATTCTAACATGCATTACAACATTCTAATATACATTCTAATATCCATTATAACATTCTAATATACATTACAACATCCATTATAACATATACCATTCATTATAACAATCTAATATACATTCTAACATCCATTATAACATTCTAACATACATTCTAACATTCTAATATACATTCTAACATCCATTATAACATTTTAACATACATTATAACTTTCTAATATACATTCTAACATCCAATATAACATTCTAACATCCATAATAACATTCTAACATACATTCTAACATTCCAATATACATTCTAACATCCATTATAACATTCTAACATACACTATAACATTCTAACATACATTATAACATTCTAATATACATTCTAACATCCATTATAACATTCTAACATACATTATTACAATCGAATATACATTCTAACATCCATTATAACAATCGAATATACATTCTAACATCCATTATAACATTCTAACATACATTATAACATTCTAATATACATTTTAACATCCATTATAACATTTTAACATACATTATAACATTCTAATATACACTCTAACATCCATTATAACATTTTAACATACATTATAACTTTCTAATATACATTCTAACATCCAATATAACATTCTAACTTCCATAATAACATTCAAACATACATTCTAACATTCCAATATACATTCTAACATCCATTATAACATTCTATCATACATTATAACATTCTAACATACATTATAACATTCTAATATACATTCTAACATCCATTCTAACATTCTAACATACATTATAACAATCGAATATACATTCTAACATCCATTATAACATTCTAACAAACATTATAACAATCCAATATTCATTCTAACATCCATTATAACATTCTAACATACATTATAACATGGTAACATACATTATAACATTCTAATATACATTCTAACATCCATTATAACATTCTAACATACATTATAACAATCAAAAATACATTCTAACATCCATTATAACATTCTAACATACATAATAACATTCTAACATACATGCTAACATTCTAACATACATTCTAACATTCCAATATACATTTTAACATCCATTATAACATTCTAACATCCATTCTAACATTCTAATATACATTCTAACATCAATTTTAACATTCTAACATCCATTTTAATATTTTAATATACATTCTAACATCCATTATAATATTCTAACATCCATTATAACATTCTAACATCCAATATAACATTCTAATATACATTCTAACATGCATTCTAACATACATTATAACATTCTAATATACATTATAGCATCCATTCTAACATTCTAACATCCATTCTAACATTCTAACATACATTACAACATCCAATATAACATTCTAACATGCATTACAACATTCTAATATACATTCTAATATCCATTATAACATTCGAACATACATTATAACATTCTAATATACATTATAACATCCATTATAACATATACCATTCATTATAACAATCTAATATACATTCTAACATCCATTATAACATTCTAACATACATTCTAACATTCTAATATACATTCTAACATCCATTATAACATTTTAACATACATTATAACTTTCTAATATACATTTTAACATCCAATATAACATTCTAACATCCATAATAACATTCTAACATACATTCTAACATTCCAATATACATTCTAACATCCATTATAACATTCTAACATACACTATAACATTCTAACATACATTATAACATTCTAATATACATTCTAACATCCATTATAACATTCTAACATACATTATTACAATCGAATATACATTCTAACATCCATTATAACAATCAAATATACATTCTAACATCCATTATAACATTCTAACATACATTATAACATTCTAATATACATTCTAACATCCATTATAACATTTTAACATACATTATAACATTCTAATATACACTCTAACATCCATTATAACATTTTAACATACATTATAACTTTCTAATATACATTCTAACATCCAATATAACATTCTAACTTCCATAATAACATTCAAACATACATTCTAACATTCCAATATACATTCTAACATCCATTATAACATTCTATCATACATTATAACATTCTAACATACATTATAACATTCTAATATACATTCTAACATCCATTCTAACATTCTAACATACATTATAACAATCGAATATACATTCTAACATCCATTATAACATTCTAACATACATTATAACAATCCAATATACATTCTAACATCCATTATAACATTCTAACATACATTATAACATGGTAACATACATTATAACATTCTAATATACATTCTAACATCCATTATAACATTCTAACATACATTATAACAATCAAAAATACATTCTAACATCCATTATAACATTCTAACATACATAATTACATTCTAACATACATTCTAACATTCTAATATACATTCTAACATCCATAATAACATTCTAACATACATGCTAACATTCTAACATACATTCTAACATTCCAATATACATTTTAACATCCATTATAACATTATAACATCCATTCTAACATTCTAATATACATTCTAACATCAATTTTAACATTCTAACATCCATTTTAATAATTTAATATACATTCTAACATCCATTATAATATTCTAACATCCATTATAACATTCTAACATCCAATATAACATTCTAATATACATTCTAACATGCATTCTAACATACATTATAACATTCTAATATACATTAATGCATCCATTCTAACATTCTAACATCCATTCTAACATTCTAACATACATTACAACATCCAATATAACATTCTAACATGCATTACAACATTCTAATATACATTCTAATATCCATTATAACATTCGAACATCCAATATAACATTCTAATATACATTCTAACATGCATTCTAACATACATTATAACATTCTAATATACATTAATGCATTCATTCTAGCATTCTAACATCCATTCTAACATTCTAACATACATTACAACATCCAATATAACATTCTAACATGCATTACAACATTCTAATATACATTATAACATCCATTATAACATATACCATTCATTATAACAATCTAATATACATTCTAACATCCATTATAACATTTTAATATACATTTTAACATTCTAATATACATTCTAACATCCATTATAACATTCTATCATACATTATAACATTCCAGTATACATTATAACATATATTATAACATTATAACATACATTCTAACATTCTAATATACATTCTAACATTCTAATATACATTCTAACATCCATTATAACATTCAAATATACATTCTAACATCCATTAAAACATTTTAATATACATTATAACATTCTAATATACATTCTAACATCCATTATAACATTCTAACATCCATTCTAACATTCTAATATACATTCTAACATCATTTATAACATCAAAACATCCATTTTAACATTCTAATATATATTATAACATCCATTATAATATTCTAACATCCATTAGAACATTCTAACATCCATTGTAATATTCTAATATACATTCTAACATCCATTATAACATTCTAACATACATTATAACATTTTAATATACATTTTAACATCCATTATAACATTCTAACATACATTATAACAATCTAATATACGTTATAACATCCATTATAACATTCTAACATACATTATAACAATCTATTATACATTCTAATATCCAGTATAACATTCTAAAATACATTATAACATTCGAATATACATTCTAACATACATTGTAACATTCTAGTATACATTTTAACATCCATTCTAACATTCTAACATACATTATAACAATCTAATATACATTATAACATCCATTATAACATTCTAACATACATTATAACAATCTATTATACATTCTAACATCCAATATAACATTCTAACATACATAATAACTTTATAATATACATTCTATCATCCATTATAACATTCTAACATCCATAATAACATTCTAACATACATTCTAACATTCTAATATACATTCTAACATCCATTATAACATTATAACATACATTCTAACATTCTATTATACATTCTAACATCCACTATAACATTCTAACATACATTCTAACATTCTAATATACATTCTAAAATCAATTATAACATTCAAACATCCATTTTAACATTCTAATATACATTATAACATATATTATTATATTCTAACATCCATTATAACATTCTAACATCCATTATAACACTCTAACATCCATCATAACATTCTAATATACTTTCTAACATCCATTATAACATTCTAACATACAGTATAACATTTTAATATAGATTCTAACATGCATTATAACATTCTATCATCCATTTTAACATTCTAATATACATTAAAACATTCATTATAACATTCTAACATCCATTATAACATTCTAATATACATTCTAACATCCATTATAACATTCTAACATACATTATAACTTTCTAATATACATTCTAATATCCATTATAACATTCTAACATACATTATAACAATATTGAATACATTCTAACATCCATTATAACATTCTAACATACATTATAACATTCTAATATATATTCTAACATCCATTATAACATTCTAACATACATTACAGCAATCTAATATACATTATAACATCCATTATAACATGCGAATACATACTAAAATAACATTCTAATATACATTCTAACATACATTCTAACATTCTAATAAACATTCTAACATCCATTATAACATTCTAACATCCATTCTAACATTCTAATATACATTCTAAAAACCATTATAACATTCTAACATCTATTATAACATTCTAATATACTTTCTAACATCCATTATAACATTCTAACATACATTATAACATTCTAATATACATTCCAACATGCATTATAACATTCTAACATCCCTTCTAACATTCTAATATACATTAAAACATTCATTATAACATTCTAACATCCATTATAACATTCTAATATACATTCTAACATCCATTATAACATTCTAATATACATTATAACATTCTAATATACATTCTAATATCCATTATAACATTCTAACATACATTATAACATTCTAAAATACATTCTAACATCCATTATAACATTCTAACATACATTATAACATTCTAATATATATTCTAACATCCATTATAACATTCTAACATACATTACAACAATCTAATATACATTATAACATCCATTATAACATGCTAACATACATTATAACATTCTAATATACATTCTAACATCCATTATAACATTCTAACATTCATAATAACATTCTAACATCCATTATAACATTCTAATATACATTGTAACATTCTAATACACATTTTAACATTCTAATATACATTCTAACATACATTCTAACATTCTAATAAACATTCTAACATCCATTATAACATCAAAACATCCATTTTAACATTCTAATATATATTATAACATCCATTATAATATTCTAACATCCATTAGAACATTCTAACATCCATTATAATATTCTAATATACATTCTAACATCCATTATAACATTCTAACATACATTATAACATTTTAATATACATTTTAACATCCATTATAACATTCTAACATACATTATAACAATCTAATATACGTTATAACATCCATTATAACATTCTAACATACATTATAACAATCTATTATACATTCTAATATCCAGTATAACATTCTAAAATACATTATAACATTCGAATATACATTCTAACATACATTATAACATTCTAATATACATTTTAACATCCATTCTAACATTCTAACATACATTATAACAATCTAATATACATTATAACATCCATTATAACATTCTAACATACATTATAACAATCTATTATACATTCTAACATCCAATATAACATTCTAACATACATAATAACTTTATAATATACATTCTATCATCCATTATAACATTCTAACATCCATAATAACATTCTAACATACATTCTAACATTCTAATATACATTCTAACATCCATTATAACATTCTAACATACATTCTAACATTCTATTTTACAATCTAACATCCACTATAACATTCTAACATACATTCTAACATTCTAATATACATTCTAAAATCAATTATAACATTCAAACATCCATTTTAACATTCAAATATACATTATAACATATATTATTATATTCTAACATCCATTATAACATTCCAATATACTTTCTAACATCCATTATAACATTCTAACATACAGTATAACATTCTAATATACATTCTAACATGCATTATAACATTCTATCATCCATTTTAACATTCTAATATACATTAAAACATTCATTATAACATTCTAACATCCATTATAACATTCTAATATACATTCTAACATCCATTATAACATTCTAACATACATTATAACTTTCTAATATACATTATAATATCCATTATAACATTCTAACATACATTATAACAATATTGAATACATTCTAACATCCATTATAACATTCTAACATACATTATAACATTCTAATATATATTCTAACATCCATTATAACATTCTAACATACATTACAGCAATCTAATAAACATTATAACATCCATTATAACATGCTAACATACATTATAACATTCTAATATACATTCTAACATACATTCTAACATTCTAATAAACATTCTAACATCCATTATAACATTCTAACATCCATTCTAACATTCTAATATACATTCTAAAAACCATTATAACATTCTAACATCCATTATAACATTCTAATATACTTTCTAACATCCATTATAACATTCTAACATACATTATAACATTCTAATATACATTTCAACATGCATTATAACATTCTAACATCCCTTCTAACATTCTAATATACATTAAAACATTCATTATAACATTCTAACATCCATTATAACATTCTAATATACATTCTAACATCCATTATAACATTCTAATATACATTATAACATTCTAATATACATTCTAATATCCATTATAACATTCTAACATACATTATAACATTCTAAAATACATTCTAAAATCCATTATAACATTCTAACATACATTATAACATTCTAATATATATTATAACATCCATTATAACATTCTAACATACATTACAACAATCTAATATACATTATAACATCCATTATAACATGCTAACATACATTATAACATTCTAATATACATTCTAACATCCATTATAACATTCTAACATCCATAATAACATTCTAACATCCATTATAACATTCTAATATACATTGTAACATTCTAATACACATTTTAACATTCTAATATACATTCTAACATACATTCTAACATTCTAATAAACATTCTAACATCCATTATAACATTCTAACATTCATTCTAACATTCTAATATACATTCTAACTTCCATTATAACATCAAAACATCCATTTTAACATTCTATTATATATTATAACATCCATTATAATATTCTAACATCCATTATAACATTCTAACATCCATTATAATATTCCAATATACATTCTAACATCCATTATAACATTCTAAAATACATTATAACATTCGAATATACATTCTAACATACATTATAACATTCTAGTATACATTATAACATCCATTATAACATTCTAACATACATTATAACATTCTAATATACATTTTAACATCCATTATAACATTCTAACATACATTATAACATTCTAATATACATTCTAACATCCATTATATAATTCTAACATCCATAAAAACATTCTAACATAGATTCTAACATTCTAATATACATTCTAACATCGATAATAACATTCTAACATACATTCTAACATTCTAACATACAATCTAACATTCTAATATACATTCAAACATCCATTATAACATTCAAATATACATTCTAACATCCATTCTATCATTCTAACATACATTATAACAATCTAATATACATTCTAACATCCATTATAACATTCTAACATACATTATAACAATCTATTATACATTCTAATATCCATTATAACATTCTAAAATACATTATAACATTCGAATATACATTCTAACATACATTATAACATTCTAGTATACATTATAACATCCATTATAACATTCTAACATACATTATAACATTCTAATATACATTTTAACATCCATGAAAACATTCTAACATACATTCTAACATTCTAATATACATTGTAATATCCATTATAACATTCTAACATACATACTAACATTCTAATATACATTCTAACATCCATTATAACATTCTAACATACATTATAACATTCTAATATACATTCTAACATCCATTATATCATTCTAACATCCATAATAACATTCTAACATAGATTCTAACAATCTAATATACATTCTAACATCCATAATAACATTCTAACATACATTCTAACATTCTAACATACATTCTAACATTCTAATATACATTCTAACATCCATTATAACATTCAAATATACATTCTAACATCCATTATAACATTTTAATATACATTATAACATTCTAATATACATTCTAACATCCATTATAACATTCTAACATACATTATAACATTCTAATATACATTCTAACATCCATTATAACATTCTAACATACATTATACCATTCTAATATACATTCTAACAACCATTATAACATTCTAACATACAATACAACAATTTAATATACATTATAACATCCATTATAACATGCTAACATACATTATAACATTCTAACATAAATTCTAACATTCTAATATACATTCTAACATCCATTATAACATTCTAACATACATTATAACATTCTAATATACATTCTATCAACCATTATAACATTCTAACATACAATACAACAATTTAATATACATTATAACATCCATTATAACATGCTAACATACATTATAATATTCTAACATAAATTCTAACATTCTAATATACATTCTAACATCCATTATAACATTCTAACATCCATTCTAACATTCTAATATACATTCTAACATCCATTATAACATCAAAACATCCATTTTAACATTCTAATATATATTATAACATCCATTATAATATTCTAACATCCATTAGAATATTCTAACATCCATTATAATATTCTAATATACATTCTAACATTCATTATAACATTCTAACATACATTATAACATTCTAACATACATTATAACAATCTAATATACGTTATAACATCCATTATAACATTCTAACATACATTATAACAATCTATTATACATTCTAATATCCAGTATAACATTCTAAAATACATTATAACATTCGAATATACATTCTAACATACATTATAACATTCTAGTATACATTTTAACATCCATTCTAACATTCTAACATACATTATAACAATCTAATATACATTATAACATCCATTATAACATTCTAACATACATTATAACAATATTGAATACATTCTAACATCCATTATAACATTCTAACATACATTATAACATTCTAATATATATTCTAACATCCATTATAACATTCTAACATACATTACAGCAATCTAATATACATTATAACATCCATTATAACATGCTAACATTCATTATAACATTCTAATATACATTCTAACATACATTCTAACATTCTAATAAACATTCTAACATCCATTAATTCATTCTAACATCCATTCTAACATTCTAATATACATTCTAAAAACCATTATAACATTCTAACATCCATTATAACATTCTAATATACTTTCTAACATCCATTATAACATTCTAACATACATTATAACATTCTAATATACATTCCTACATGCATTATAACATTCTAACATCCCTTCTAACATTCTAATATACATTAAAACATTCATTATAACATTCTAACATCCATTATAACATTCTAATATACATTCTAACATCCATTATAACATTCTAAAATACATTATAACATTCTAATATACATTCTAATATCCATTATAACATTCTAACATACATTCTAACATTCTAATAAACATTCTAACATCCATTATAACATTCTAACATTCATTCTAACATTCTAATATACATTCTAACTTCCATTATAACATCAAAACATCCATTTTAACATTCTATTATATATTATAACATCCATTATAATATTCTAACATCCATTATAACATTCTAACATCCATTATAATATTCCAATATACATTCTAACATCCATTATAACATTCTAAAATACATTATAACATTCGAATATACATTCTAACATACATTATAACATTCTAGTATACATTATAACATCCATTATAACATTCTAGCATACATTATAACATTCTAATATACATTTTAACATCCATTATAACATTCTAACATACATTATAACATTCTAATATACATTCTAACATCCATTATATAATTCTAACATCCATAAAAACATTCTAACATAGATTCAAACATTCTAATATACATTCTAACATCCATAATAACATTCTAACATACATTCTAACATTCTAACATACAATCTAACATTCTAATATACATTCAAACATCCATTATAACATTCAAATATACATTCTAACATCCATTCTAACATTCTAACATACATTATAACAATCTAATATACATTCTAACATCCATTATAACATTCTAACCTACATTATAACAATTTATTATACATTCTAATATCCATTATAACATTCTAAAATACATTATAACATTCGAATATACATTCTAACATACATTATAACATTCTAGTATACATTATAACATCCATTATAACATTCTAACATACATTATAACTTTCTAATATAGATTTTAACATCCATTATAACATTCTAACATACATTATAACATTCTAATATACATTTTAACATCCATTATAACATTCTAACATACATTATAACATTCTAAGATACATTCTAACATACATTATAAAATTCAAACATCCATGAAAACATTCTAACATACATTCTAACATTCTAATATACATTGTAATATCCATTATAACATTCTAACATACATACTAACATTCTAATATACATTCTAACATCCATTATAACATTCTAACATACATTATAACATTCTAATATACATTCTAACATCCATTATATCATTCTAACATCCATAAAAACATTCTAACATAGATTCTAACAATCTAATATACATTCTAACATCCATAATAACATTCTAACATACATTCTAACATTCTAACATACATTCTAACATTCTAATATACATTCTAACATCCATTATAACATTCAAATATACATTCTAACATCCATTATAACATTTTAATATACATTATAACATTCTAATATACATTCTAACATCCATTATAACATTCTAACATACATTATACCATTCTAATATACATTCTAACAACCATTATAACATTCTAACATACAATACAACAATTTAATATACATTATAACATCCATTATAACATGCTAACATACATTATAACATTCTAACATAAATTCTAACATTCTAATATACATTCTAACATCCATTATAACATTCTAACATACATTATAACATTCTAGTATACATTCTAACAACCATTATAACATTCTAACATACAATACAACAATTTAATATACATTATAACATCCATTATAACATGCTAACATACATTATAACATTCTAACATAAATTCTAACATTCTAATATACATTCTAACATCCATTATAACATTCTAACATCCATTCTAACATTCTAATATACATTCTAACATCCATTATAACATCAAAACATCCATTTTAACATTCTAATATATATTATAACATCCATTATAATATTCTAACATCCATTAGAATATTCTAACATCCATTATAATATTCTAATATACATTCTAACATCCATTCTAACATTCTAACATACATTATAACATTTTAATATACATTTTAACATCCATTATAACATTCTAACATACATTATAACAATCTAATATACGTTATAACATCCATTATAACATTCTAACATACATTATAACAATCTATTATACATTCTAATATCCAGTATAACATTCTAAAATACATTCTAACATTCGAATATACATTTTAACATCCATTCTAACATTCTAACATACATTATAACAATCTAATATACATTATAACATCCATTATAACATTCTAACATACATTATAACAATCTATTATACATTATAACATCCAATATAACATTCTAACATACATAATAACTTTATAATATACATTCTATCATCCATTATAACATTCTAACATCCATATTAACATTATAACATACATTCTAACATTCTAATATACATTCTAACATCCATTATAACATTTAACATACATTCTAACATTCTATTATACATTCTAACATCCACTATAACATTCTAACATACATTCTAACATTCTAATATACATTCTAAAATCAATTATAACATTCAAACATCCATTTTAACATTCTAATATACATTATAACATATATTATTATATTCTAACATCCATTATAACATTCTAACATCCATTATAACACTCTAACATCCATCATAACATTCTAATATACTTTCTAACATCCATTATAACATTCTAACATACAGTATAACATTCTAATATACATTCTAACATGCATTATAACATTCTATCATCCATTTTAACATTCTAATATACATTAAAACATTCATTATAACATTCTAACATCCATTATAACATTCTAATATACATTCTAACATCCATTATAACATTCTAACATACATTATAACTTTCTAATATACATTGTAATATCCATTATAACATTCTAACATACATTATAACAATATTGAATACATTCTAACATCCATTATAACATTCTAACATACATTATAACATTCTAATATATATTCTAACATCCATTATAACATTCTAACATACATTACAGCAATCTAATATACATTATAACATCCATTATAACATGCTAACATACATTATAACATTCTAATATACATTCTAACATACATTCTAACATTCTAATAAACATTCTAACATCCATTAAAACATTCTAACATCCATTCTAACATTCTAATATACATTCTAAAAACCATTATAACATTCTAACATCCATTATAACATTCTAATATACTTTCTAACATCCATTATAACATTCTAACATACATTATAACATTCTAATATACATTCCAACATGCATTATAACATTCTAACATCCCTTCTAACATTCTAATATACATTAAAACATTCATTATAACATTCTAACATCCATTATAACATTCTAATATACATTCTAACATCCATTATAACATTCTAATATACATTATAACATTCTAATATACATTCTAATATCCATTATAACATTCTAACATACATTATAACATTCTAAAATACATTCTAACATCCATTATAACATTCTAACATACATTATAACATTCTAATATATATTCTAACATCCATTATAACATTCTAACATACATTACAACAATCTAATATACATTATAACATCCATTATAACATGCTAACATACATTATAACATTCTAATATACATTCTAACATCCATTATAACATTCTAACATCCATAATAACATTCTAACATCCATTATAACATTCTAATATACATTGTAACATTCTAATACACATTTTAACATTCTAATATACATTCTAACATACATTCTAACATTCTAATAAACATTCTAACATCCATTATACCATTCTAACTTCCATTATAACATCAAAACATCCATTTTAACATTCTATTATATATTATAAATTCCATTATAATATTCTAACATCCATTATAACATTCTAACATCCATTATAATATTCCAATATACATTCTAACATCCATTATAACATTCTAAAATACATTATAACATTCGAATATACATTCTAACATACATTATAACATTCTAGTATACATTATAACATCCATTATAACATTCTAACATACATTATAACATTCTAATATACATTTTAACATCCATTATAACATTCTAACATACATTCTAACATTCTAATATACATTCTAACATCCATTATATAATTCTAACATCCATAAAAACATTCTAACATAGATTCTAACATTCTAATATACATTCTAACATCCATAATAACATTCTAACATACATTCTAACATTCTAACATACAATCTAACATTCTAATATACATTCAAACATCCATTATAACATTCAAATATACATTCTAACATCCATTCTAACATTCTATCATACATTATAACATTCTAATATACATTCTAACATACATTATAACATTCTAGTATACATTATAACATCCATAATAACATTCTAACATACATTATAACATTCTAATATACATTCTAACATACATTATAAAATTCAAACATCCATGAAAACATTCTAACATACATTCTAACATTCTAATATACATTGTAATATCCTTTATAACATTCTAACATACATTCTAACATTCTAATATACATTCTAACATCCATTATAACATTCTAACATACATTATAACATTCTAATATACATTCTAACATCCATTATATCATTCTAACATCCATAATAACATTCTAACATAGATTCTAACAATCTAATATACATTCTAACATCCATAATAACATTCTAACATACATTCTAACATTCTAACATGCATTCTAACATTCTAATATACATTCTAACATCCATTATAACATTCAAATATACATTCTAACATCCATTATAACATTTTAATATACATTATAACATTCTAATATACATTCTAACATCCATTATAACATTCTAACATACATTATAACATTCTAATGTACATTCTAACATCCATTATAACATTCTAACATACATTATAACATTCTAATATACATTCTAACAACCATTATAACATTCTAACATACAATACAACAATTTAATATACATTATAACATCCATTATAACATGCTAACATACATTATAACATTCTAACATAAATTCTAACATTCTAATATACATTCTAACATCCATTATAACATTCTAACATACATTATAACATTCTAATATACATTCTAACAACCATTATAACATTCTAACATACAATACAACAATTTAATATACATTATAACATCCATTATAACATGCTAACATACATTATAACATTCTAACATAAATTCTAACATTTTAATATACATTCTAACATCCATTATAACATTCTAACATCCATTCTAACATTCTAATATACATTCTAACATCCATTATAACATCAAACCATCCATTTTAACATTCTAATATATATTATAACATCCATTATAATATTCTAACATCCATTAGAACATACTAACATCCATTATAATATTCTAATATACATTCTAACATCCATTATAACATTCTAACATACATTATAACATTCTAATATACATTTTAACATCCATTATAACATTCTAACATACATTATAACAATTTAATATACGTTATAACATCCATTATAACATTCTAACATACATTATAACAATCTATTATACATTCTAATATCCTGTATAACATTCTAAAATACATTATAACATTCGAATATACATTCTAACATACATTATAACATTCTAGTATACATTTTAACATCCATTCTAACATTCTAACATACATTATAACAATCTAATATACATTATAACATCCATTATAACATTCTAACATACATTATAACAATCTATTATACATTCTAACATCCAATATAACATTCTAACATACATAATAACTTTATAGTATACATTCTATCATCCATTATAACATTCTAACATACATTCTAACATTCTATTATACATTCTAACATCCACTATAACATTCTAACATACATTCTAACATTCTAATATACATTCTAAAATCAATTATAACATTCAAACATCCATTTTAACATTCTAATATACATTATAACATATATTATTATATTCTAACATCCATTATAACATTCTAACATCCATTATAACACTCTAACATCCATCATAACATTCTAATATACTTTCTAACATCCATTATAACATTCTAACATACAGTATAACATTCTAATATACATTCTAACATGCATTATAACATTCTATCATCCATTCTAACATTCTAATATACATTAAAACATTCATTATAACATTCTAACATCCATTATAACATTCTAATATACATTCTAACATCCATTATAACATTCTAACATACATTATAACTTTCTAATATACATTCTAATATCCATTATAACATTCTAACATACATTATAACAATATTGAATACATTCTAACATCCATTATAACATTCTAACATACATTATAACATTCTAATATATATTCTAACATCCATTATAACATTCTAACATACATTACAGCAATCTAATATACATTTTAACATCCATTATAACATGCTAACATACATTTTAACATTCTAATATACATTCTAACATACATTCTAACATTCTAATAAACATTCTAACATCCATTATAACATTCTAACATCCATTCTAACATTCTAATATACATTCTAACATCCATTATAACATTCTAACATACATTATAACATTCTAATATACATTCTAACAACCATTCTAACATTCTAACATACAATACAACAATTTAATATACATTATAACATCCATTATAACATTCTAACATACATTATAACATTCTAACATAAATTCTAACATTCTAATATACATTCTAACATCCATTATTACATTCTAACATCCATTCTAACATTCGAATATACATTCTAACATCCATTATAACATCAAAACATCCATTTTAACATTCTAATATATATTATAACATCCAATATAATATTCTAACATCCATTAGAACATTCTAACATCCATTATAATATTCTAATATACATTCTAACATCCATTATAACATTCTAACATACATTATAACATTTTAATATACATTTTAACATCCATTATAACATTCTAACATACATTATAACAATCTAATATACTTTATAACATCCATTATAACATTCTAACATACTTTATAACAATCTATTATACATTCTAATATCCATTATAACATTCTAAAATACATTATAACATTCGAATATACATTCTAACATACATTATAACATTCTAGTATACATTATAACATCCATTATAACATTCTAACATACATTATAACATTCTAATATACATTTTAACATCCATTATAACATTCTAACATACATTATAACAATCTAGTATACATTATAACATCCATTATAACATTCTAACATACATTATAACAATCTATTATACATTCTAACATCCATTATAACATTCTAACATACATAATAACTTTATAATATACATTATATCATCCATTATAACATTCTAACATCCATAATAACATTCTAACATACATTCTAACATTCTAATATACATTCTAACATCCACTATAACATTCTAACATACATTCTAACATTCTAATATACATTCTAAAATCAATTATAACATTCTAACATCCATTTTAACATTCTAATACACATTATAACATATATTATAATATTCTAACATCCATTATAACATTCTAACATCCATTATAACACTCTAACATCCATCATAACATTCTAATATACTTTCTAACATCCATTATAACATTCTAACATACAGTATAACATTCTAATATACATTCTAACATGCATTATAACATTCTATCATCCATTCTAACATTCTAATATACATTAAAACATTCATTATAACATTCTAACATCCATTATAACATTCTAATATAAATTCTAACATCCATTATAACATTCTAACATACATTATAACTTTCTAATATACATTCTAATATCCATTATAACATTCTAACATACATTATAACAATCTAGAATACATTCTAACATCCATTTTAACATTCTAACATACATTATAACATTCTAATATATATTCTAACATCCATTATAACATTCTAACATACATTACAGCAATCTAATATACATTATAACATCCATTATAACATGCTAACATACATTATAACATTCTAATATACATTCTAACATCCATTATAACATTCTAATATACATTATAACTTTCTAATATACATACTAACATCCATTCTAACATTCTAACTTACATTATAACATTCTAATATACATTCTAACATTCTAATATACATTCTAACATCCATTATAACATTGTAACATCCATTCTAACATTCTAATATACATTCTAACATCCATTATAACATCAAAACATCCATTCTAACATTCTAATATATATTCTAACATCCATTATAATATTCTAACATCCATTATAACATTCATTATAACATTCTAAAATACACTATAACATTCTAATATACATTCTAACATGCATTCTAACATACATTATAACATTCTAATATACATTATAACATCCATTATAACATTATAACATACATTCTAACATTCTCATATACATTAAAACATCCATTCTAACATTGTAACATCAATTCTAACTTCCATTCTAACATTTTAAAATCCATAATAACATTCTAACATACATTATAACATTCAAATATACATTCTAACATCCATTCTAACATTCTAACATCCATTATAACATTCTAATGTACATTATAACCTTCTAATAGACATTATAACATCCATTATAACATTATAACATACATGATAACATTCTAACATACATTATAACATTCTAATATACATTCTAACATACATTATAACATTCTTGTATACATTATAACATCCATTATAACATTCTAACATACATTATAACATTGTAACATCCATGATAACATTCTAACATACATTTTAACATTCTAATAAACTTTCTAACATACATTCAAACATTCTAATATACATTGTAACATCCTTTATAACATTCTAACATACATTCTAACATTCTAATATACATTCTAACATCCATTATAACATTCTTACATACATTATAACATTCTAATATACATTCTAACATCCATTATATCATTCCACCATCCATAAAAACATTCTAACATAGATTCTAACATTCTAATTTACATTCTAACATCCATAATAACATTCTAACATACATTCTAACATTCTAACATACAATCTAACATTCTAATATACATTCAAACATCCATTATAACATTCAAATATACATTCTAACATCCATTCTAACATTCTAACATACATTATAACAATCTAATATACATTCTAACATCCATTATAACATTCTATCATACATTCTAACATTCTAATATACATTCTAACATACATTATAATATTCTAGTATACATTATAACATCCATAATAACATTATAACATACATTATAACATTCTAATATACATTTTAACATACATTATAAAATTCAATCATCCATGAAAACATTCTAACATACATTCTAACATTCTAATATACAATGTAACATCCTTTATAACATTCTAACATACATTCTAACATTCTAATATACATTCTAACATCCATTATAACATTTTAACATACATTATAACATTCTAATATATATTCTAACATCCATTATATCATTCTAACATCCTTAATAACATTCTAACATAGATTCTAACAATCTAATATACATTCTAACATCCATAATAACATTCTAACATACATTCTATCATTCTAACATACATTCTAACATTCTAATATACATTCTAACATCCATTATAATTTATAACATTCAAATATACATTCTAACATCCATTATAACATTTTAATATACATTATAACATTCTAATATACATTCTAACATCCATTATAACATTCTAACATACATTATAACATTCTAATATACATTCTAACATCCATTATAACATTCTAACATACATTATAACATTCTAATATACATTCTAACAACCATTATAACATTCTAACATACAATACAACAATTTAATATACATTATAACATCCATTATAACATGCTAACATACATTATAACATTCTAACATAAATTCTAACATTCTAATATACATTCTAACATCCATTATAACATTCTAACATCCATTCTAACATTCTAATATACATTCTAACATCCATTATAACATCAAAACATCCATTTTAACATTCTAATATATATTATAACATCCATTATAATATTCTAACATCCATTAGAACATTCTAACATCCATTATAATATTCTAATATACATTATAACATCCATTATAACATTCTAACATACATTATAACATTCTAATATACATTTTAACATCCATTATAACAATCTAACATACATTATAACAATCTAATATACATTATAACATCCATTATAACATTCTAACATACATTATAACAATCTATTATACATTCTAATATCCATTATAACATTCTAAAATACATTATAACATTCGAATATACATTCTAACATACATTATAACATTCTAGTATACATTATAACATCCATTATAACATTCTAACATACATTATAACATTCTAATATACATTTTAACATCCATTATAACATTCTAACATACATTATAACATTCTAATATACATTCTAACATCCATTTTATCATTCTAACATCCATAAAAACATTCTAACATAGATTCTAACATTCTAATATACATTCTAACATCCATAATAACATTCTAACATACATTCTAACATTCTAACATACAATCTAACATTCTAATATACATTCAAACATCCATTATAACATTCAAATATACATTCTAACATCCATTCTAACATTCTAACATACATTATAACAATCTAATATACATTCTAACATCCATTATAACATTCTATCATACATTATAACATTCTAATATACATTCTAACATACATTATAACATTCTAGTATACATTATAACATCCATAATAACATTCTAACATACATTATAACATTCTAATATACATTCTAACATACATTATAAAATTCAAACATCCATGAAAACATTCTAACATACATTCTAACATTCTAATATACATTGTAATATCCTTTATAACATTCTAACATACATTCTAACATTCTAATATACATTCTAACATCCATTATAACATTCTAACATACATTATAACATTCTAATATACATTCTAACATCCATTATATCATTCTAACATCCATAATAACATTCTAACATAGATTCTAACAATCTAATATTCATTCTAACATCCATAAAAACATTCTAACATACATTCTAACATTCTAAAATACATTCTAACATTCTAATATACATTCTAACATCCATTATAACATTCAAATATACATTCTAACATCCATTATAACATTTTAATATACATTATAACATTCTAATATACATTCTAACATCCATTATAACATTCTAACATACATTATAACATTCTAATATACATTCTAACATCCATTATAACATTCTAACATACATTATAACATTCTAATATACATTCTAACAACCATTATAACATTCTAACATACAATACAACAATTTAATATACATTATAACTTCCATTATAACATGCTAACATACATTATAACATTCTTACATAAATTTTAACATTCTAAAATACATTCTAACATCCATTATAACATTCTAACATCCATTCTAACATTCTAATATACATTCTAACATCCATTATAACATCAAAACATCCATTTTAACATTCTAATATATATTATAACATCAATTATAATATTCTAACATCCATTAGAACATTCTAACATCCATTATAATATTCTAATATACATTCTAACATCCATTATAACATTCTAACATACATTATAACATTCTAATATACATTTTAACATCCATTATAACATTCTAACATACATTATAACAATCTAATATACATTATAACATCCATTATAACATTCTAACATACATTATAACAATCTATTATACATTCTAATATCCATTATAACATTCTAAAATACATTATAACATTCGAATATACATTCTAACATACATTATAACATTCTAGTATACATTATAACACCCATTATAACATTCTAACATACATTATAACATTCTAATATACATTCTCACAACCATTATAACATTCTAACATACAATACAACAATTTAATATACATTATAACATCCATTATAACATGCTAACATACATTATAACATTCTAACATAAATTCTAACATTCTAATATACATTCTAACATCCATTATAACATTCTAACATCCATTCTAACATTCTAATATACATTCTAACATCCATTATAACATCAAAACATCCATTTTAACATTCTAATATATATTATAACATCCATTATAATATTCTCACATCCATTAGAACATTCTAACATCCATTATAATATTCTAATATACATTCTAACATCCATTATAACATTCTAACATACATTATAACATTCTAATATACATTTTAACATCCATTATAACATTCTAACATACATTATAACAATCTAATATACATTATAACATCCATTATAACATTCTAACATACATTATAACAATCTATTATACATTCTAACATCCAATATAACATTCTAACATACATAATAACTTTATAATATACATTCTATCATCCATTATAACATTCTAACATCCATAATAACATTCTAACATACATTCTAACATTCTAATATACATTCTAACATCCATTATATCATTCTAACATACATTCTAACATTCTATTATACTTTCTAACATCCACTATAACATTCTAACATACATTCTAACATTCTAATATACATTCTAAAATCAATTATAACATTCAAACATCCATTTTAACATTCTAATATACATTATAACATATATTATAATATTCTAACATCCATTATAACATTCTAACATCCATTATAACACTCTAACATCCATCAAAACATTATAATATACTTTCTAACATCCATTATAACATTCTAACATACAGTATAACATTCTAATATACATTCTAACATCCATTATAACATTCTAATATACATTAAAACATTCATTATAACATTCTAACATCCATTATAACATTCTAATATACATTCTAACATCCAATATAACATTCTAACATACATTATAACTTTCTAATATACATTCTAATATCCATTATAACATTCTAACATACATTATAACAATATTGAATACATTCTAACATCCATTATAACATTCTAACATACATTATAACATTCTAACATACATTATAACATTCTAATATATATTCTAACATCCATTATAACATTCTAACATACATTACTGCAATCTAATATACATTATAACATCCATTATAACATGCTAACATACATTATAACATTCTAATATACATTCTAACATACATTCTAACATTCTAATAAACATTCTAACATCCATTATAACATTCTAACATCCATTCTAACATTCTAATATACATTCTAAAAACCATTATAACATTCTAACATCCATTATAACATTCTAATATACTTTCTAACATCCATTATAACATTCTAACATACATTATAACATTCTAATATACATTCCAACATGCATTATAACATTCTAACATCCCTTCTAACATTCTAATATACATTAAAACATTCATTATAACATTCTAACATCCATTATAACATTCTAATATACATTCTAACATCCATTATAACATTCTAACATACATTATAACATTCTAATATACATTCTAATATCCATTATAACATTCTAACATACATTATAACATTCTAAAATACATTCTAACATCCATTATAACATTCTAACATACATTACAACAATCTAATATACATTATAACATCCATTATAACATGCTAACATACATTATAACATTCTAATATACATTCTAACATCCATTATAACATTCTAACATCCATAATAACATTCTAACATCCATTATAACATTCTAATATACATTGTAACATTCAAATACACATTTTAACATTCTAATATACATTCTAACATACATTCTAACATTCTAATATACATTCTAACATCCATTATAACATTCTAACATCAATTCTAACATTCTAATATACATTCTAACTTCCATTATAACATCAAAACATCCATTTTAACATTCTATTATATATTTTAACATCCATTATAATATTCTAACATCCATAATAACATTCTAACATACATTATAATATACATTGTAACATCCTTTATAAAATTCTAACATACATTCTAACATTCTAATATACATTCTAACATCCATTATAACTTTCTAACATACATTATAACATTCTAATATACATTCTAACATCCATTATATCATTCTAACATCCTTTATAACATTCTAACATAGATTCTAACATTCTAATATACATTCTAACATTCTAATATACATTCAATCATCCATTATAACATTCAAATATACATTCTAACATCCATTATAACATTCTATCATACATTATAACAATCTAATATACATTCTAACATCCATTATAACATTCTAACATACATTATAACATTCTAATATACATTCTAACATACATTATAACATTCTAGTATACATTATAACATCCATTATAACATTCTAACATATATTATAACATTGTAACATCCATAATAACATTCTAACATACATTATAACATTCTAATATACATTCTAACATACATTATAAAATTCTAACATCCATAATAACATTCTAACATACATTCTAACATTCTAATATACATTCTAACATCCATTATAACATTCTAACATCAATTCTAACATTCTAATATACATTATAACAATCTAATATACATTCTAACATCCATTATAACATTCTATCATACATTCTAACATTCTAATATACATTCTAACATACATTATAATATTCTAGTATACATTATAACATCCATAATAACATTCTAACATACATTATAACATTCTAATATACATTTTAACATACATTATAAAATTCAATCATCCATGAAAACATTCTAACATACATTCTAACATTCTAGTATACAATGTAACATCCTTTATAACATTCTAACATACATTCTAACATTCTAATATACATTCTAACATCCATTATAACATTCTAACATACATTATAACATTCTAATATATATTCTAACATCCATTATATCATTCTAACATCCTTAATAACATTCTAACATAGATTCTAACAATCTAATATACATTCTAACATCCATAATAACATTCTAACATACATTCTATCATTCTAACATACATTCTAACATTCTAATATACATTCTAACATCCATTATAATTTATAACATTCAAATATACATTCTAACATCCATTATAACATTTTAATATACATTATAACATTCTAATATACATTCTAACATCCATTATAACATTCTAACATACATTATAACATTCTAATATACATTCTAACATCCATTATAAAATTCTAACATACATTATAACATTCTAATATACATTCTAACAACCATTATAACATTCTAACATACAATACAACAATTTAATATACATTATAACATCCATTATAACATGCTAACATACATTATAACATTCTAACATAAATTCTAACATTCTAATATACATTCTAACATCCATTATAACATTCTAACATCCATTTTAAAATTCTAATATACATTCTAACATCCATTTTAACATCAAAACATCCATTTTAACATTCTAATATATATTATAACATCCATTATAATATTCTAACATCCATTAGAACATTCTAACATCCATTATAATATTCTAATATACATTATAACATCCATTATAACATTCTAACATACATTATAACATTCTAATATACATTTTAACATCCATTATAACAATCTAACATACATTATAACAATCTAATATACATTATAACATCCATTATAACATTCTAACATACATTATAACAATCTATTATACATTCTAATATCCATTATAACATTCTAAAATACATTATAACATTCGAATATACATTCTAACATACATTATAACATTCTAGTATACATTATAACATCCATTATAACATTCTAACATACATTATAACATTCTAATATACATTTTAACATCCATTATAACATTCTAACATACATTATAACATTCTAATATACATTCTAACATCCATTTTATCATTCTAACATCCATAAAAACATTCTAACATAGATTCTAACATTCTAATATACATTCTAACATCCATAATAACATTCTAACATACATTCTAACATTCTAACATACAATCTAACATTCTAATATACATTCAAACATCCATTATAACATTCAAATATACATTCTAACATCCATTCTAACATTCTAACATACATTATAACAATCTAATATACATTCTAACATCCATTATAACATTCTATCATACATTATAACATTCTAATATACATTCTAACATACATTATAACATTCTAGTATACATTATAACATCCATAATAACATTCTAACATACATTATAACATTCTAATATACATTCTAACATACATTATAAAATTCAAACATCCATGAAAACATTCTAACATACATTCTAACATTCTAATATACATTGTAATATCCTTTATAACATTCTAACATACATTCTAACATTCTAATATACATTCTAACATCCATTATAACATTCTAACATACATTATAACATTCTAATATACATTCTAACATCCATTATATCATTTTAACATCCATAATAACATTCTAACATAGATTCTAACAATCTAATATTCATTCTAACATCCATAAAAACATTCTAACATACATTCTAACATTCTAAAATACATTCTAACATTCTAATATACATTCTAACATCCATTATAACATTCAAATATACATTCTAACATCCATTATAACATTTTAATATACATTATAACATTCTAATATACATTCTAACATCCATTATAACATTCTAACATACATTATAACATTCTAATATACATTCTAACATCCATTATAACATTCTAACATACATTATAACATTCTAATATACATTCTAACAACCATTATAACATTCTAACATACAATACAACAATTTAATATACATTATAACTTCCATTATAACATGCTAACATACATTATAACATTCTTACATAAATTTTAACATTCTAAAATACATTCTAACATCCATTATAACATTCTAACATCCATTCTAACATTCTAATATACATTCTAACATCCATTATAACATCAAAACATCCATTTTAACATTCTAATATATATTATAACATCAATTATAATATTCTAACATCCATTAGAACATTCTAACATCCATTATAATATTCTAATATACATTCTAACATCCATTATAACATTCTAACATACATTATAACATTCTAATATACATTTTAACATCCATTATAACATTCTAACATACATTATAACAATCTAATATACATTATAACATCCATTATAACATTCTAACATACATTATAACAATCTATTATACATTCTAATATCCATTATAACATTCTAAAATACATTATAACATTCGAATATACATTCTAACATACATTATAACATTCTAGTATACATTATAACACCCATTATAACATTCTAACATACATTATAACATTCTAATATACATTCTCACAACCATTATAACATTCTAACATACAATACAACAATTTAATATACATTATAACATCCATTATAACATGCTAACATACATTATAACATTCTAACATAAATTCTAACATTCTAATATACATTCTAACATCCATTATAACATTCTAACATCCATTCTAACATTCTAATATACATTCTAACATCCATTATAACATCAAAACATCCATTTTAACATTCTAATATATATTATAACATCCATTATAATATTCTCACATCCATTAGAACATTCTAACATCCAATATAATATTCTAATATACATTCTAACATCCATTATAACATTCTAACATACATTATAACATTCTAATATACATTTTAACATCCATTATAACATTCTAACATACATTATAACAATCTAATATACATTATAACATCCATTATAACATTCTAACATACATTATAACAATCTATTATACATTCTAACATCCAATATAACATTCTAACATACATAATAACTTTATAATATACATTCTATCATCCATTATAACATTCTAACATCCATAATAACATTCTAACATACATTCTAACATTCTAATATACATTCTAACATCCATTATATCATTCTAACATACATTCTAACATTCTATTATACTTTCTAACATCCACTATAACATTCTAACATACATTCTAACATTCTAATATACATTCTAAAATCAATTATAACATTCAAACATCCATTTTAACATTCTAATATACATTATAACATATATTATAATATTCTAACATCCATTATAACATTCTAACATCCATTATAACACTCTAACATCCATCAAAACATTATAATATACTTTCTAACATCCATTATAACATTCTAACATACAGTATAACATTCTAATATACATTCTAACATCCATTATAACATTCTAATATACATTAAAACATTCATTATAACATTCTAACATCCATTATAACATTCTAATATACATTCTAACATCCAATATAACATTCTAACATACATTATAACTTTCTAATATACATTCTAATATCCATTATAACATTCTAACATACATTATAACAATATTGAATACATTCTAACATCCATTATAACATTCTAACATACATTATAACATTCTAACATACATTATAACATTCTAATATATATTCTAACATCCATTATAACATTCTAACATACATTACTGCAATCTAATATACATTATAACATCCATTATAACATGCTAACATACATTATAACATTCTAATATACATTCTAACATACATTCTAACATTCTAATAAACATTCTAACATCCATTATAACATTCTAACATCCATTCTAACATTCTAATATACATTCTAAAAACCATTATAACATTCTAACATCCATTATAACATTCTAATATACTTTCTAACATCCATTATAACATTCTAACATACATTATAACATTCTAATATACATTCCAACATGCATTATAACATTCTAACATCCCTTCTAACATTCTAATATACATTAAAACATTCATTATAACATTCTAACATCCATTATAACATTCTAATATACATTCTAACATCCATTATAACATTCTAACTTACATTATAACATTCTAATATACATTCTAATATCCATTATAACATTCTAACATACATTATAACATTCTAAAATACATTCTAACATCCATTATAACATTCTAACATACATTACAACAATCTAATATACATTATAACATCCATTATAACATGCTAACATACATTATAACATTCTAATATACATTCTAACATCCATTATAACATTCTAACATCCATAATAACATTCTAACATCCATTATAACATTCTAATATACATTGTAACATTCAAATACACATTTTAACATTCTAATATACATTCTAACATACATTCTAACATTCTAATATACATTCTAACATCCATTATAACATTCTAACATCAATTCTAACATTCTAATATACATTCTAACTTCCATTATAACATCAAAACATCCATTTTAACATTCTATTATATATTTTAACATCCATTATAATATTCTAACATCCATAATAACATTCTAACATACATTATAATATACATTGTAACATCCTTTATAAAATTCTAACATACATTCTAACATTCTAATATACATTCTAACATCCATTATATCTTTCTAACATACATTATAACATTCTAATATACATTCTAACATCCATTATATCATTCTAACATCCTTTATAACATTCTAACATAGATTCTAACATTCTAATATACATTCTAACATTCTAATATACATTCAATCATCCATTATAACATTCAAATATACATTCTAACATCCATTATAACATTCTATCATACATTATAACAATCTAATATACATTCTAACATCCATTATAACATTCTAACATACATTATAACATTCTAATATACATTCTAACATACATTATAACATTCTAGTATACATTATAACATCCATTATAACATTCTAACATATATTATAACATTGTAACATCCATAATAACATTCTAACATACATTATAACATTCTAATATACATTCTAACATACATTATAAAATTCTAACATCCATAATAACATTCTAACATACATTCTAACATTCTAATATACATTCTAACATCCATTATAACATTCTAACATCAATTCTAACATTCTAATATACATTATAACAATCTAATATACATTCTAACATCCATTATAACATTCTATCATACATTCTAACATTCTAATATACATTCTAACATACATTATAATATTCTAGTATACATTATAACATCCATAATAACATTCTAACATACATTATAACATTCTAATATACATTTTAACATACATTATAAAATTCAATCATCCATGAAAACATTCTAACATACATTCTAACATTCTAGTATACAATGTAACATCCTTTATAACATTCTAACATACATTCTAACATTCTAATATACATTCTAACATCCATTATAACATTCTAACATACATTATAACATTCTAATATATATTCTAACATCCATTATATCATTCTAACATCCTTAATAACATTCTAACATAGATTCTAACAATCTAATATACATTCTAACATCCATAATAACATTCTAACATACATTCTATCATTCTAACATACATTCTAACATTCTAATATACATTCTAACATCCATTATAATTTATAACATTCAAATATACATTCTAACATCCATTATAACATTTTAATATACATTATAACATTCTAATATACATTCTAACATCCATTATAACATTCTAACATACATTATAACATTCTAATATACATTCTAACATCCATTATAAAATTCTAACATACATTATAACATTCTAATATACATTCTAACAACCATTATAACATTCTAACATACAATACAACAATTTAATATACATTATAACATCCATTATAACATGCTAACATACATTATAACATTCTAACATAAATTCTAACATTCTAATATACATTCTAACATCCATTATAACATTCTAACATCCATTCTAACATTCTAATATACATTCTAACATCCATTATAACATCAAAACATCCATTTTAACATTCTAATATATATTATAACATCCATTATAATATTCTAACATCCATTAGAACATTCTAACATCCATTATAATATTCTAATATACATTATAACATCCATTATAACATTCTAACATACATTATAACATTCTAATATACATTTTAACATCCATTATAACATTCTAACATACATTATAACAATCTAATATACATTATAACATCCATTATAACATTCTAACATACATTATAACAATCTATTATACATTCTAATATCCATTATAACATTCTAAAATACATTATAACATTCGAATATACATTCTAACATACATTATAACATTCTAGTATACATTATAACATCCATTATAACATTCTAACATACATTATAACATTCTAATATACATTTTAACATCCATTATAACATTCTAACATACATTATAACATTCTAATATACATTCTAACATCCATTTTATCATTCTAACATCCATAAAAACATTCTAACATAGATTCTAACATTCTAATATACATTCTAACATCCATAATAACATTCTAACATACATTCTAACATTCTAACATACAATCTAACATTCTAATATACATTCAAACATCCATTATAACATTCAAATATACATTCTAACATCCATTCTAACATTCTAACATACATTATAACAATCTAATATACATTCTAACATCCATTATAACATTCTATCATACATTATAACATTCTAATATACATTCTAACATACATTATAACATTCTAGTATACATTATAACATCCATAATAACATTCTAACATACATTATAACATTCTAATATACATTCTAACATACATTATAAAATTCAAACATCCATGAAAACATTCTAACATACATTCTAACATTCTAATATACATTGTAATATCCTTTATAACATTCTAACATACATTCTAACATTCTAATATACATTCTAACATCCATTATAACATTCTAACATACATTATAACATTCTAATATACATTCTAACATCCATTATATCATTCTAACATCCATAATAACATTCTAACATAGATTCTAACAATCTAATATTCATTCTAACATCCATAAAAACATTCTAACATACATTCTAACATTCTAAAATACATTCTAACATTCTAATATACATTCTAACATCCATTATAACATTCAAATATACATTCTAACATCCATTATAACATTTTAATATACATTATAACATTCTAATATACATTCTAACATCCATTATAACATTCTAACATACATTATAACATTCTAATATACATTCTAACATCCATTATAACATTCTAACATACATTATAACATTCTAATATACATTCTAACAACCATTATAACATTCTAACATACAATACAACAATTTAATATACATTATAACTTCCATTATAACATGCTAACATACATTATAACATTCTTACATAAATTTTAACATTCTAAAATACATTCTAACATCCATTATAACATTCTAACATCCATTCTAACATTCTAATATACATTCTAACATCCATTATAACATCAAAACATCCATTTTAACATTCTAATATATATTATAACATCAATTATAATATTCTAACATCCATTAGAACATTCTAACATCCATTATAATATTCTAATATACATTCTAACATCCATTATAACATTCTAACATACATTATAACATTCTAATATACATTTTAACATCCATTATAACATTCTAACATACATTATAACAATCTAATATACATTATAACATCCATTATAACATTCTAACATACATTATAACAATCTATTATACATTCTAATATCCATTATAACATTCTAAAATACATTATAACATTCGAATATACATTCTAACATACATTATAACATTCTAGTATACATTATAACACCCATTATAACATTCTAACATACATTATAACATTCTAATATACATTCTCACAACCATTATAACATTCTAACATACAATACAACAATTTAATATACATTATAACATCCATTATAACATGCTAACATACATTATAACATTCTAACATAAATTCTAACATTCTAATATACATTCTAACATCCATTATAACATTCTAACATCCATTCTAACATTCTAATATACATTCTAACATCCATTATAACATCAAAACATCCATTTTAACATTCTAATATATATTATAACATCCATTATAATATTCTCACATCCATTAGAACATTCTAACATCCATTATAATATTCTAATATACATTCTAACATCCATTATAACATTCTAACATACATTATAACATTCTAATATACATTTTAACATCCATTATAACATTCTAACATACATTATAACAATCTAATATACATTATAACATCCATTATAACATTCTAACATACATTATAACAATCTATTATACATTCTAACATCCAATATAACATTCTAACATACATAATAACTTTATAATATACATTCTATCATCCATTATAACATTCTAACATCCATAATAACATTCTAACATACATTCTAACATTCTAATATACATTCTAACATCCATTATATCATTCTAACATACATTCTAACATTCTATTATACATTCTAACATCCACTATAACATTCTAACATACATTCTAACATTCTAATATACATTCTAAAATCAATTATAACATTCAAACATCCATTTTAACATTCTAATATACATTATAACATATATTATAATATTCTAACATCCATTATAACATTCTAACATCCATTATAACACTCTAACATCCATCAAAACATTATAATATACTTTCTAACATCCATTATAACATTCTAACATACAGTATAACATTCTAATATACATTCTAACATCCATTATAACATTCTAATATACATTAAAACATTCATTATAACATTCTAACATCCATTATAACATTCTAATTTACATTCTAACATCCAATATAACATTCTAACATACATTATAACTTTCTAATATACATTCTAATATCCATTATAACATTCTAACATACATTATAACAATATTGAATACATTCTAACATCCATTATAACATTCTAACATACATTATAACATTCTAACATACATTATAACATTCTAATATATATTCTAACATCCATTATAACATTCTAACATACATTACAGCAATCTAATATACATTATAACATCCATTATAACATGCTAACATACATTATAACATTCTAATATACATTCTAACATACATTCTAACATTCTAATAAACATTCTAGCATCCATTATAACATTCTAACATCCATTCTAACATTCTAATATACATTCTAAAAACCATTATAACATTCTAACATCCATTATAACATTCTAATATACTTTCTAACATCCATTATAACATTCTAACATACATTATAACATTCTAATATACATTCCAACATGCATTATAACATTCTAACATCCCTTCTAACATTCTAATATACATTAAAACATTCATTATAACATTCTAACATCCATTATAACATTCTAATATACATTCTAACATCCATTATAACATTCTAACATACATTATAACATTCTAATATACATTCTAATATCCATTATAACATTCTAACATACATTATAACATTCTAAAATACATTCTAACATCCATTATAACATTCTAACATACATTACAACAATCTAATATACATTATAACATCCATTATAACATGCTAACATACATTATAACATTCTAATATACATTCTAACATCCATTATAACATTCTAACATCCATAATAACATTCTAACATCCATTATAACATTCTAATATACATTGTAACATTCAAATACACATTTTAACATTCTAATATACATTCTAACATACATTCTAACATTCTAATATACATTCTAACATCCATTATAACATTCTAACATCAATTCTAACATTCTAATATACATTCTAACTTCCATTATAACATCAAAACATCCATTTTAACATTCTATTATATATTTTAACATCCATTATAATATTCTAACATCCATAATAACATTCTAACATACATTATAATATACATTGTAACATCCTTTATAAAATTCTAACATACATTCTAACATTCTAATATACATTCTAACATCCATTATAACTTTATAACATACATTATAACATTCTAATATACATTCTAACATCCATTATATCATTCTAACATCCTTTATAACATTCTAACATAGAATCTAACATTCTAATATACATTCTAACATTCTAATATACATTCAATCATCCATTATAACATTCAAATATACATTCTAACATCCATTATAACATTCTATCATACATTATAACAATCTAATATACATTCTAACATCCATTATAACATTCTAACATACATTATAACATTCTAATATACATTCTAACATACATTATAACATTCTAGTATACATTATAACATCCATTATAACATTCTAACATATATTATAACATTGTAACATCCATAATAACATTCTAACATACATTATAACATTCTAATATACATTCTAACATACATTATAAAATTCTAACATCCATAATAACATTCTAACATACATTCTAACATTCTAATATACATTCTAACATCCATTATAACATTCTAACATCAATTCTAACATTCTAATATACATTCTAACTTCCATTATAACATCAAAACATCCATTTTAACATTCTATTATATATTTTAACATCCATTATAATATTCTAACATCCATTATAACATTCTAACATCCATTATAATATTCCAATATACATTCTAACATCCATTATAACATTCTAACATACATTATAACATTCTAATATACATTCTAACATCCATTATAACATTCTAACATACATTACAACAATCTAATATACATTAAAACATCCATTATAACATGCTAACATACATTATAACATTCTAACATACATTCTAACATTCTAATATACATTCTAACATCCATTATAACATTCTAACATCCATTATAATATTCTATAATACATTCTAACATCCATTATAACATTCTAAAATACACTATAACATTCTTATATACATTCTAACATCCATTATAACATTATAACATCCATTATAATATTCTAACATCCATTATAACATTCTAACATCCATTATAATATTCTAATATACATTCAAACATCCATTATATCATTCTAAAATACACTATAACATTCTAATATACATTCTAACATGCATTCTAACATACATTATAACATTCTAACATACATTATAACATTCTAATATACATTCTAACATCCATTATATCATTCTAACATCCATAATAACATTCTAACATAGATTCTAACAATCGAATATACATTCTAACATCCATAATAACATTCTAACATACATTCTAACATTCTAATATACATTCTAACATCCATTATAATATTCAAATATACATTCTAACATCCATTATAACATTCTAACATACATTATAACATTCTAATAAACATTCTAACATCCATTATAACATTCTAACGTACATTATAACATTCTAATATACATTCTAACATCCATTATAACATTCTAACATACATTATAAACATTCTAATATACATTCTAACATCCATTATAACATTCTATCATACATTACAACAATCTAATATACATTATAACATCCATTATAACATGCTAACATACATTATAACATTCTAACATAAATTCTAACATTCTAATACACATTCTAACATCCATTCTAACATTCTAACATCCATTCTAACATTCTAATATACATTCTAACATCCATTCTAACATCAAAACATCCATTTTAACAATCTAATATATATTATAACATCCATTATAATATTCTAACATCCATTATAATATTTTAATATATATTCTAACATCCATTATAACATTCTAAAATACACTATAACATTCTAATATACATTCTAACATGCATTCTAACATACATTATAACATTCTAATATACATTATAACATTCTAATAGACATTATAACGTCCATTATAACATTATAACATGCATGATAACATTCTAATATACATTCTAATATCCATTTTAACATTCTAACATACATTATAACATTCTAATATACATTCTAACATCAATTATAACATTCTAACATACATTATAACAATCTAATATAAATTATAACATCCATTATGACATTCTGACATACATTATAACAATCTATTATACATTCTAACATCCATTATAACATTCTAAAATACATTATAACATTTTAATATACATTCTTTCATACATTATAACATTCTAGTATACATTCTAACATCCATTATAACATTCTAACATACATTATATCATTGTAACATACATTATAACATTCTAAAATACATTCTAACATCCATTATAACATTCTAACATACATTATAGCAATCTAAAATACATTCTAACATCCATTATAACATTCTAACATACATTATAACTTTCTAATATACATTCTATCATCCATTATAACATTCTAACATCCATAGTAACATTCTAACATACATTCTAACATTCTAATATACATTCTAACATCCATTATAACATTCTAACATACATTCTAACATTCTAATATACATTCTAAAATCAATTATAACATTCTAACATCCATTTTTACATTCTAATATACATTATAACATCCATTATAATATTCTAACATCCATTATAACATTCTAATATACATTCTTACATACATTCTAACATACATTATAACATTCTAATATACATTCTATCATGCATTATAACATTCTACCATCCATTCTAACATTCTAATATACATTAAAACATTCATTATAACATTCTAACATCCATTATAACATTCTAATATACATTCTAACATCCATTATAACATTCTAACATACATTATAACATTCTATTATACATTCTAATATCCATTATAACATTCTAACATACATTATAACATTCTAAAATACATTCTAACATCCATTATAACATTCTAACATACATTATAACATTCTAATATATATTCTAACATCCATTATAACATTCTAACATACATTACAACATTCTAATATACATTATAGCATTCTAATATACATTATAACATTCTAATATACATTCTAACATACATTCTAACATTCTAATATACATTCTAACATCCACTCTAACATTCTAACATCCATTCTAACATTCTAATATACATTCTAACTTCCATTATAACATCAAAACATCCATTTTAACATTCTAATAAATATTATAACATCCATTATAAGATTCTAACATCCGTTATAACATTCTAACATCCATTATAATATTCTATTATACATTCTAACATCCATTATAAGATTCTAAAATACACTATAACATTCTAATATACATTCTAGCATGCATTCTAACATTCTAACATCCATTTTAACATTCTAATATATATTATAACATCCATTATAATATTCTAACATCCATTATAACATTCTAACATCTATTATAATATTCTAATATACATTCTAACATCCATTATATCATTCTAAAATACACTATAACATTCTAATATACATTCTAACATGCATTCTAACATACATTATAACATTCTAACATACATTATAACGTTCTAATATACATTCTAACATCCATTATATCATTCTAACATCCATAATAACATTCTAACATACATTCTAACATTCTAATATACATTCTAACATCCATTATAATATTCAAATATACATTCTAACATCCATTATAACATTCTAACATACATTATAACATTCTAATAAACATTCTAACATCCATTATAACATTCTAACGTACATTATAACATTCTAATATACATTCTAACATCCATTATAACATTCTAACATACATTATAAACATTCTAATATACATTCTAACATCCATTATAACATTCTATCATACATTACAACAATCTAATATACATTATAACATCCATTATAACATGCTAACATACATTATAACATTCTAATATAAATTCTAACATTCTAATACACATTCTAACATCCATTCTAACATTCTAACATCCATTCTAACATTCTAATATACATTCTAACATCCATTCTAACATCAAAACATCCATTTTAACAATCTAATATATATTATAACATCCATTATAATATTCTAACATCCATTATAATATTCTAATATATATTCTAACATCCATTATAACATTCTAAAATACACTATAACATTCTAATATACATTCTAACATGCATTCTAACATACATTATAACATTCTAATATACATTATAACATTCTAATAGACATTATAACGTCCATTATAACATTATAACATGCATGATAACATTCTAATATACATTCTAATATCCATTTTAACATTCTAACATACATTATAACATTCTAATATACATTCTAACATCAATTATAACATTCTAACATACATTATAACAATCTAATATAAATTATAACATCCATTATGACATTCTGACATACATTATAACAATCTATTATACATTCTAACATCCATTATAACATTCTAAAATACATTATAACATTTTAATATACATTCTTTCATACATTATAACATTCTAGTATACATTCTAACATCCATTATAACATTCTAACATACATTATATCATTGTAACATACATTATAACATTCTAATATACATTCTAACATCCATTATAACATTCTAACATACATTATAGCAATCTAAAATACATTCTAACATCCATTATAACATTCTAACATACATTATAACTTTCTAATATACATTCTATCATCCATTATAACATTCTAACATCCATAGTAACATTCTAACATACATTCTAACATTCTAATATACATTCTAACATCCATTATAACATTCTAACATACATTCTAACATTCTAATAAACATTCTAAAATCAATTATAACATTCTAACATCCATTTTTACATTCTAATATACATTATAACATCCATTATAATATTCTAACATCCATTATAACATTCTAATATACATTCTTACATCCATTATAACATCCTAACATACATTATAACATTCTAATATACATTCTATCATGCATTGTAACATTCTACCATCCATTCTAACATTCTAATATACATTAAAACATTCATTATAACATTCTAACATCCATTAAAACATTCTAATATACATTCTAACATCCATTATAACATTCTAACATACATTATAACATTCTAACATACATTATAACATTCTAAAATACATTCTAACATCCATTATAACATTTTAACATACATTATAACATTCTAATATATATTCTAACATCCATTATAACATTCTAACATACATTACAACATTCTAATATACATTATAGCATTCTAATATACATTATAACATTCTAATATACATTCTAACATACATTCTAACATTCTAATATACATTCTAACATCCACTCTAACATTCTAACATCCATTCTAACATTCTAATATACATTCTAACTTCCATTATAACATCAAAACATGCATTTTAACATTCTAATAAATATTATAACATCCATTATAAGATTCTAACATCCGTTATAACATTCTAACATCCATTATAATATTCTATTATACATTCTAACATCCATTATAAGATTCTAAAATACACTATAACATTCTAATATACATTCTAGCATGCATTCTAACATTCTAACATCCATTTTAACATTCTAATATATATTATAACATCCATTATAATATTCTAACATCCATTATAACATTCTAACATCTATTATAATATTCTAATATACATTCTAACATTCATTATATCATTCTAAAATACACTATAACATTCTAATATACATTCTAACATGCATTCTAACATACATTATAACATTCTAACATACATTATAACGTTCTAATATACATTCTAATATCCATTATATCATTCTAACATCCATAATAACATTCTAACATAGATTCTAACAATCTAAAATACATTCTAACATCCATAATAACATTCTAACATACATTCTAACATTCTAATATACATTCTAACATCCATTATAATATTCAAATATACATTCTAACATCCATTCTAACATTCTAATATACATTATAACATTCTAATATACATTCTAACATCCATTATAACATTCTTACGTACATTATAACTCTCTAATATACATTCTAACATCCATTATAACATTCTAACATACATTATAAACATTCTAATATAAATTCTAACATCCATTATAACATTCTAACATACATTACAACAATCTAATATACATTATAACATCCATTATAACATGCTAACATACATTATCACATTTCTAACATAAATTCTAACATTCTAATATACTTTCTAACATCCATTCTAACATTCTAACATCCATTCTAACATTCTAATATACATTCTAACATCCATTGTAACATCAAAACATCCATTTTAACAATCTAATATATATTATAACATCCATTATAATATTCTAACATCCATTATAATATTCTAATATACATTCTAACATCCATTATAACATTCTAAAAAACACTATAACATTCTAATATACCTTCTAACATGCATTCTAACATACATTATAACATTCTAATATACATTATAACATTCATAATAACATTATAACATCCATTCTAACATTCTAATATACATTAAAACATCAATTCTAACATTCTAACATCAATTCTAACTTCCATTCTATCATTCTAAAATCCATAATAACATTCTATCATACATTATAACATTCTAATATACATTCTAACATCCATTCTAACATTCTAACATCCATTATAACATTCTAATATACATTCTAACATCCATTATAACATTCTAACATCCATTATAACAATCTAATATACATTATAACATCCATTATGACATTCTGACATATATTATAACAATCTATTATACATTCTAACATCCATTATAACATTCTAATATACATTATACCATTCTAATATACATTCTAACATCCATTCTAACATTCTAACATCCATTATAACATTCTAATATACATTCTAAAATCCATTATCACATTCTAACATACATTATAGCAATCTAAAATACATTCTAACATCCATTATAACATTCTAACATACATTATAACTTTCTAATATACATTCTATCATCCATTATAACATTCTAACATCCATAGTAACATTCTAACATACATTCTAACATTCTAATATACATTCTAACATCCATTATAACATTCTAACATACATTCTAACATTCTAATAAACATTCTAAAATCAATTATAACATTCTAACATCCATTTTTACATTCTAATATACATTATAACATCCATTATAATATTCTAACATCCATTATAACATTCTAATATACATTCTTACATCCATTATAACATTCTAACATACATTATAACATTCTAATATACATTCTATCATGCATTATAACATTCTACCATCCATTCTAACATTCATATATACATTAAAACATTCATTATAACATTCTAACATCCATTAAAACATTCTAATATACATTCTAACATCCATTATAACATTCTAACATACATTATAACATTCTAACATACATTATAACATTCTAAAATACATTCTAACATCCATTATAACATTCTAACATACATTATAACATTCTAATATATATTCTAACATCCATTATAACATTCTAACATACATTACAACATTCTAATATACATTATAGCATTCTAATATACATTATAACATTCTAATATACATTCTAACATACATTCTAACATTCTAATATACATTCTAACATCCACTCTAACATTCTAACATCCATTCTAACATTCTAATATACATTCTAACTTCCATTATAACATCAAAACATCCATTTTAACATTCTAATAAATATTATAACATCCATTATAAGATTCTAACATCCGTTATAACATTCTAACATCCATTATAATATTCTATTATACATTCTAACATCCATTATAAGATTCTAAAATACACTATAACATTCTAATATACATTCTAGCATGCATTCTAACATTCTAACATCCATTTTAACATTCTAATATATATTATAACATCCATTATAATATTCTAACATCCATTATAACATTCTAACATCTATTATAATATTCTAATATACATTCTAACATCCATTATATCATTCTAAAATACACTATAACATTCTAATATACATTCTAACATGCATTCTAACATACATTATAACATTCTAACATACATTATAACGTTCTAATATACATTCTAACATCCATTATATCATTCTAACATCCATAATAACATTCTAACATAGATTCTAACAATCTAAAATACATTCTAACATCCATAATAACATTCTAACATACATTCTAACATTCTAATATACATTCTAACATCCATTATAATATTCAAATATACATTCTAACATCCATTCTAACATTCTAATATACATTATAACATTCTAATATACATTCTAACATCCATTATAACATTCTTACGTACATTATAACTCTCTAATATACATTCTAACATCCATTATAGCATTCTAACATACATTATAAACATTCTAATATAAATTCTAACATCCATTATAACATGCTAACATACATTATCACATTTCTAACATAAATTCTAACATTCTAATATACTTTCTAACATCCATTCTAACATTCTAACATCCATTCTAACATTCTAATATACATTCTAACATCCATTGTAACATCAAAACATCCATTTTAACAATCTAATATATATTATAACATCCATTATAATATTCTAACATCCATTATAATATTCTAATATACATTCTAACATCCATTATAACATTCTAAAATACACTATAACATTCTAATATACCTTCTAACATGCATTCTAACATACATTATAACATTCTAATATACATTATAACATCCATTATAACATTATAACATCCATTCTAACATTCTAATATACATTAAAACATCAATTCTAACATTCTAACATCAATTCTAACTTCCATTCTATCATTCTAAAATCCATAATAACATTCTATCATACATTATAACATTCTAATATACATTCTAACATCCATTCTAACATTCTAACATCCATTATAACATTCTAATATACATTCTAACATCCATTATAACATTCTAACATCCATTATAACAATCTAATATACATTATAAAATCCATTATGACATTCTGACATACATTATAACAATCTATTATACATTCTAACATCCATTATAACATTCTAATATACATTATAACATTCTAATATACATTCTAACATCCATTCTAACATTCTAGCATCCATTATAACATTCTAATATACATTCTAACATCCATTATCACATTCTAACATACATTATAACAATCTAAAATACATTCTAACATCCATTATAACATTCTAACATACATTATAACTTTCTAATATACATTCTATCATCCAATATAACATTCTAACATCCATAATAACATTCTAACATACATTCTAACATTCTAATATACATTCTAACATCCATTAGAACATTCTAACATCAAAACATCCATTTTAACATTCTAATAAATATTATAACATCCATTATAAGATTCTAACATCCATTATAACATTCTAACATCCATTATAATATTCTAATATACATTCTAACATCCATTATAACATTCTAAAATACACTATAACATTCTAATATACATTCTAGCATGCATTCTATCATACATTATAACATTCTAAAATACATTATAACATCCATTATAACATTCTAACATACATTATAACATTCTAATATACATTCCAACATGCATTATAACATTCTAACATCCCTTCTAACATTCTAATATACATTAAAACATTCATTATAACATTCTAACATCCATTATAACATTCTAATATACATTCTAACATCCATTATAACATTCTAACATACATTATAACATTCTAATATACATTCTAATATCCATTATAACATTCTAACATACATTATAACATTCTAAAATACATTCTAACATCCATTATAACATTCTAACATACATTACAACAATCTAATATACATTATAACATCCATTATAACATGCTAACATACATTATAACATTCTAATATACATTCTAACATCCATTATAACATTCTAACATCCATAATAACATTCTAACATCCATTATAACATTCTAATATACATTGTAACATTCAAATACACATTTTAACATTCTAATATACATTCTAACATACATTCTAACATTCTAATATACATTCTAACATCCATTATAACATTCTAACATCAATTCTAACATTCTAATATACATTCTAACTTCCATTATAACATCAAAACATCCATTTTAACATTCTATTATATATTTTAACATCCATTATAATATTCTAACATCCATAATAACATTCTAACATACATTATAATATACATTGTAACATCCTTTATAAAATTCTAACATACATTCTAACATTCTAATATACATTCTAACATCCATTATAACTTTCTAACATACATTATAACATTCTAATATACATTCTAACATCCATTATATCATTCTAACATCCTTTATAACATTCTAACATAGATTCTAACATTCTAATATACATTCTAACATTCTAATATACATTCAATCATCCATTATAACATTCAAATATACATTCTAACATCCATTATAACATTCTATCATACATTATAACAATCTAATATACATTCTAACATCCATTATAACATTCTAACATACATTATAACATTCTAATATACATTCTAACATACATTATAACATTCTAGTATACATTATAACATCCATTATAACATTCTAACATATATTATAACATTGTAACATCCATAATAACATTCTAACATACATTATAACATTCTAATATACATTCTAACATACATTATAAAATTCTAACATCCATAATAACATTCTAACATACATTCTAACATTCTAATATACATTCTAACATCCATTATAACATTCTAACATCAATTCTAACATTCTAATATACATTCTAACTTCCATTATAACATCAAAACATCCATTTTAACATTCTATTATATATTTTAACATCCATTATAATATTCTAACATCCATTATAACATTCTAACATCCATTATAATATTCCAATATACATTCTAACATCCATTATAACATTCTAACATACATTATAACATTCTAATATACATTCTAACATCCATTATAACATTCTAACATACATTACAACAATCTAATATACATTAAAACATCCATTATAACATGCTAACATACATTATAACATTCTAACATACATTCTAACATTCTAATATACATTCTAACATCCATTATAACATTCTAACATCCATTATAATATTCTATAATACATTCTAACATCCATTATAACATTCTAAAATACACTATAACATTCTTATATACATTCTAACATCCATTATAACATTATAACATCCATTATAATATTCTAACATCCATTATAACATTCTAACATCCATTATAATATTCTAATATACATTCAAACATCCATTATATCATTCTAAAATACACTATAACATTCTAATATACATTCTAACATGCATTCTAACATACATTATAACATTCTAACATACATTATAACATTCTAATATACATTCTAACATCCATTATATCATTCTAACATCCATAATAACATTCTAACATAGATTCTAACAATCGAATATACATTCTAACATCCATAATAACATTCTAACATACATTCTAACATTCTAATATACATTCTAACATCCATTATAATATTCAAATATACATTCTAACATCCATTATAACATTCTAACATACATTATAACATTCTAATAAACATTCTAACATCCATTATAACATTCTAACGTACATTATAACATTCTAATATACATTCTAACATCCATTATAACATTCTAACATACATTATAAACATTCTAATATACATTCTAACATCCATTATAACATTCTATCATACATTACAACAATCTAATATACATTATAACATCCATTATAACATGCTAACATACATTATAACATTCTAACATAAATTCTAACATTCTAATACACATTCTAACATCCATTCTAACATTCTAACATCCATTCTAACATTCTAATATACATTCTAACATCCATTCTAACATCAAAACATCCATTTTAACAATCTAATATATATTATAACATCCATTATAATATTCTAACATCCATTATAATATTTTAATATATATTCTAACATCCATTATAACATTCTAAAATACACTATAACATTCTAATATACATTCTAACATGCATTCTAACATACATTATAACATTCTAATATACATTATAACATTCTAATAGACATTATAACGTCCATTATAACATTATAACATGCATGATAACATTCTAATATACATTCTAATATCCATTTTAACATTCTAACATACATTATAACATTCTAATATACATTCTAACATCAATTATAACATTCTAACATACATTATAACAATCTAATATAAATTATAACATCCATTATGACATTCTGACATACATTATAACAATCTATTATACATTCTAACATCCATTATAACATTCTAAAATACATTATAACATTTTAATATACATTCTTTCATACATTATAACATTCTAGTATACATTCTAACATCCATTATAACATTCTAACATACATTATATCATTGTAACATACATTATAACATTCTAAAATACATTCTAACATCCATTATAACATTCTAACATACATTATAGCAATCTAAAATACATTCTAACATCCATTATAACATTCTAACATACATTATAACTTTCTAATATACATTCTATCATCCATTATAACATTCTAACATCCATAGTAACATTCTAACATACATTCTAACATTCTAATATACATTCTAAAATCAATTATAACATTCTAACATCCATTTTTACATTCTAATATACATTATAACATCCATTATAATATTCTAACATCCATTATAACATTCTAATATACATTCTTACATACATTCTAACATACATTATAACATTCTAATATACATTCTATCATGCATTATAACATTCTACCATCCATTCTAACATTCTAATATACATTAAAACATTCATTATAACATTCTAACATCCATTATAACATTCTAATATACATTCTAACATCCATTATAACATTCTAACATACATTATAACATTCTATTATACATTCTAATATCCATTATAACATTCTAACATACATTATAACATTCTAAAATACATTCTAACATCCATTATAACATTCTAACATACATTATAACATTCTAATATATATTCTAACATCCATTATAACATTCTAACATACATTACAACATTCTAATATACATTATAGCATTCTAATATACATTATAACATTCTAATATACATTCTAACATACATTCTAACATTCTAATATACATTCTAACATCCACTCTAACATTCTAACATCCATTCTAACATTCTAATATACATTCTAACTTCCATTATAACATCAAAACATCCATTTTAACATTCTAATAAATATTATAACATCCATTATAAGATTCTAACATCCGTTATAACATTCTAACATCCATTATAATATTCTATTATACATTCTAACATCCATTATAAGATTCTAAAATACACTATAACATTCTAATATACATTCTAGCATGCATTCTAACATTCTAACATCCATTTTAACATTCTAATATATATTATAACATCCATTATAATATTCTAACATCCATTATAACATTCTAACATCTATTATAATATTCTAATATACATTCTAACATCCATTATATCATTCTAAAATACACTATAACATTCTAATATACATTCTAACATGCATTCTAACATACATTATAACATTCTAACATACATTATAACATTCTAATATACATTCTAACATCCATTATATCATTCTAACATCCATAATAACATTCTAACATACATTCTAACATTCTAATATACATTCTAACATCCATTATAATATTCAAATATACATTCTAACATCCATTATAACATTCTAACATACATTATAACATTCTAATAAACATTCTAACATCCATTATAACATTCTAACGTACATTATAACATTCTAATATACATTCTAACATCCATTATAACATTCTAACATACATTATAAACATTCTAATATACATTCTAACATCCATTATAACATTCTATCATACATTACAACAATCTAATATACATTATAACATCCATTATAACATGCTAACATACATTATAACATTCTAATATAAATTCTAACATTCTAATACACATTCTAACATCCATTCTAACATTCTAACATCCATTCTAACATTCTAATATACATTCTAACATCCATTCTAACATCAAAACATCCATTTTAACAATCTAATATATATTATAACATCCATTATAATATTCTAACATCCATTATAATATTCTAATATATATTCTAACATCCATTATAACATTCTAAAATACACTATAACATTCTAATATACATTCTAACATGCATTCTAACATACATTATAACATTCTAATATACATTATAACATTCTAATAGACATTATAACGTCCATTATAACATTATAACATGCATGATAACATTCTAATATACATTCTAATATCCATTTTAACATTCTAACATACATTATAACATTCTAATATACATTCTAACATCAATTATAACATTCTAACATACATTATAACAATCTAATATAAATTATAACATCCATTATGACATTCTGACATACATTATAACAATCTATTATACATTCTAACATCCATTATAACATTCTAAAATACATTATAACATTTTAATATACATTCTTTCATACATTATAACATTCTAGTATACATTCTAACATCCATTATAACATTCTAACATACATTATATCATTGTAACATACATTATAACATTCTAATATACATTCTAACATCCATTATAACATTCTAACATACATTATAGCAATCTAAAATACATTCTAACATCCATTATAACATTCTAACATACATTATAACTTTCTAATATACATTCTATCATCCATTATAACATTCTAACATCCATAGTAACATTCTAACATACATTCTAACATTCTAATATACATTCTAACATCCATTATAACATTCTAACATACATTCTAACATTCTAATAAACATTCTAAAATCAATTATAACATTCTAACATCCATTTTTACATTCTAATATACATTATAACATCCATTATAATATTCTAACATCCATTATAACATTCTAATATACATTCTTACATCCATTATAACATCCTAACATACATTATAACATTCTAATATACATTCTATCATGCATTGTAACATTCTACCATCCATTCTAACATTCTAATATACATTAAAACATTCATTATAACATTCTAACATCCATTAAAACATTCTAATATACATTCTAACATCCATTATAACATTCTAACATACATTATAACATTCTAACATACATTATAACATTCTAAAATACATTCTAACATCCATTATAACATTTTAACATACATTATAACATTCTAATATATATTCTAACATCCATTATAACATTCTAACATACATTACAACATTCTAATATACATTATAGCATTCTAATATACATTATAACATTCTAATATACATTCTAACATACATTCTAACATTCTAATATACATTCTAACATCCACTCTAACATTCTAACATCCATTCTAACATTCTAATATACATTCTAACTTCCATTATAACATCAAAACATGCATTTTAACATTCTAATAAATATTATAACATCCATTATAAGATTCTAACATCCGTTATAACATTCTAACATCCATTATAATATTCTATTATACATTCTAACATCCATTATAAGATTCTAAAATACACTATAACATTCTAATATACATTCTAGCATGCATTCTAACATTCTAACATCCATTTTAACATTCTAATATATATTATAACATCCATTATAATATTCTAACATCCATTATAACATTCTAACATCTATTATAATATTCTAATATACATTCTAACATTCATTATATCATTCTAAAATACACTATAACATTCTAATATACATTCTAACATGCATTCTAACATACATTATAACATTCTAACATACATTATAACGTTCTAATATACATTCTAATATCCATTATATCATTCTAACATCCATAATAACATTCTAACATAGATTCTAACAATCTAAAATACATTCTAACATCCATAATAACATTCTAACATACATTCTAACATTCTAATATACATTCTAACATCCATTATAATATTCAAATATACATTCTAACATCCATTCTAACATTCTAATATACATTATAACATTCTAATATACATTCTAACATCCATTATAACATTCTTACGTACATTATAACTCTCTAATATACATTCTAACATCCATTATAACATTCTAACATACATTATAAACATTCTAATATAAATTCTAACATCCATTATAACATTCTAACATACATTACAACAATCTAATATACATTATAACATCCATTATAACATGCTAACATACATTATCACATTTCTAACATAAATTCTAACATTCTAATATACTTTCTAACATCCATTCTAACATTCTAACATCCATTCTAACATTCTAATATACATTCTAACATCCATTGTAACATCAAAACATCCATTTTAACAATCTAATATATATTATAACATCCATTATAATATTCTAACATCCATTATAATATTCTAATATACATTCTAACATCCATTATAACATTCTAAAAAACACTATAACATTCTAATATACCTTCTAACATGCATTCTAACATACATTATAACATTCTAATATACATTATAACATTCATAATAACATTATAACATCCATTCTAACATTCTAATATACATTAAAACATCAATTCTAACATTCTAACATCAATTCTAACTTCCATTCTATCATTCTAAAATCCATAATAACATTCTATCATACATTATAACATTCTAATATACATTCTAACATCCATTCTAACATTCTAACATCCATTATAACATTCTAATATACATTCTAACATCCATTATAACATTCTAACATCCATTATAACAATCTAATATACATTATAACATCCATTATGACATTCTGACATATATTATAACAATCTATTATACATTCTAACATCCATTATAACATTCTAATATACATTATACCATTCTAATATACATTCTAACATCCATTCTAACATTCTAACATCCATTATAACATTCTAATATACATTCTAAAATCCATTATCACATTCTAACATACATTATAGCAATCTAAAATACATTCTAACATCCATTATAACATTCTAACATACATTATAACTTTCTAATATACATTCTATCATCCATTATAACATTCTAACATCCATAGTAACATTCTAACATACATTCTAACATTCTAATATACATTCTAACATCCATTATAACATTCTAACATACATTCTAACATTCTAATAAACATTCTAAAATCAATTATAACATTCTAACATCCATTTTTACATTCTAATATACATTATAACATCCATTATAATATTCTAACATCCATTATAACATTCTAATATACATTCTTACATCCATTATAACATTCTAACATACATTATAACATTCTAATATACATTCTATCATGCATTATAACATTCTACCATCCATTCTAACATTCATATATACATTAAAACATTCATTATAACATTCTAACATCCATTAAAACATTCTAATATACATTCTAACATCCATTATAACATTCTAACATACATTATAACATTCTAACATACATTATAACATTCTAAAATACATTCTAACATCCATTATAACATTCTAACATACATTATAACATTCTAATATATATTCTAACATCCATTATAACATTCTAACATACATTACAACATTCTAATATACATTATAGCATTCTAATATACATTATAACATTCTAATATACATTCTAACATACATTCTAACATTCTAATATACATTCTAACATCCACTCTAACATTCTAACATCCATTCTAACATTCTAATATACATTCTAACTTCCATTATAACATCAAAACATCCATTTTAACATTCTAATAAATATTATAACATCCATTATAAGATTCTAACATCCGTTATAACATTCTAACATCCATTATAATATTCTATTATACATTCTAACATCCATTATAAGATTCTAAAATACACTATAACATTCTAATATACATTCTAGCATGCATTCTAACATTCTAACATCCATTTTAACATTCTAATATATATTATAACATCCATTATAATATTCTAACATCCATTATAACATTCTAACATCTATTATAATATTCTAATATACATTCTAACATCCATTATATCATTCTAAAATACACTATAACATTCTAATATACATTCTAACATGCATTCTAACATACATTATAACATTCTAACATACATTATAACTTTCTAATATACATTCTAACATCCATTATATCATTCTAACATCCATAATAACATTCTAACATAGATTCTAACAATCTAAAATACATTCTAACATCCATAATAACATTCTAACATACATTCTAACATTCTAATATACATTCTAACATCCATTATAATATTCAAATATACATTCTAACATCCATTCTAACATTCTAATATACATTATAACATTCTAATATACATTCTAACATCCATTATAACATTCTTACGTACATTATAACTCTCTAATATACATTCTAACATCCATTATAGCATTCTAACATACATTATAAACATTCTAATATAAATTCTAACATCCATTATAACATGCTAACATACATTATCACATTTCTAACATAAATTCTAACATTCTAATATACTTTCTAACATCCATTCTAACATTCTAACATCCATTCTAACATTCTAATATACATTCTAACATCCATTGTAACATCAAAACATCCATTTTAACAATCTAATATATATTATAACATCCATTATAATATTCTAACATCCATTATAATATTCTAATATACATTCTAACATCCATTATAACATTCTAAAATACACTATAACATTCTAATATACCTTCTAACATGCATTCTAACATACATTATAACATTCTAATATACATTATAACATCCATTATAACATTATAACATCCATTCTAACATTCTAATATACATTAAAACATCAATTCTAACATTCTAACATCAATTCTAACTTCCATTCTATCATTCTAAAATCCATAATAACATTCTATCATACATTATAACATTCTAATATACATTCTAACATCCATTCTAACATTCTAACATCCATTATAACATTCTAATATACATTCTAACATCCATTATAACATTCTAACATCCATTATAACAATCTAATATACATTATAAAATCCATTATGACATTCTGACATACATTATAACAATCTATTATACATTCTAACATCCATTATAACATTCTAATATACATTATAACATTCTAATATACATTCTAACATCCATTCTAACATTCTAGCATCCATTATAACATTCTAATATACATTCTAACATCCATTATCACATTCTAACATACATTATAACAATCTAAAATACATTCTAACATCCATTATAACATTCTAACATACATTATAACTTTCTAATATACATTCTATCATCCAATATAACATTCTAACATCCATAATAACATTCTAACATACATTCTAACATTCTAATATACATTCTAACATCCATTAGAACATTCTAACATCAAAACATCCATTTTAACATTCTAATAAATATTATAACATCCATTATAAGATTCTAACATCCATTATAACATTCTAACATCCATTATAATATTCTAATATACATTCTAACATCCATTATAACATTCTAAAATACACTATAACATTCTAATATACATTCTAGCATGCATTCTATCATACATTATAACATTCTAAAATACATTATAACATCCATTCTAACATTATAACATCCATTCTAACATTCTAATATACATTAAAACATCCATTCTAACATTCTAACATCAATTCTAACTTCCATTCTAACATTCTAAAATCCATAATAACATTCTAACATACAAAATAATTTTCTAATATACATTCTAACATCCATTCTAACATTATAACATCCATTATAACATTCTAATATACATTATAACATTCTAATAGACATTATAACATCCATTATAACATTATAACATACATGATAACATTCTACTATACATTCTAATATCCATTATAACATTCTAACATACATTATAACATTCTAATATACATTCTAACATCCATTATAACATTCTAACATACATTCTAACATTCTAATATACATTCTAACATCCATTATAACATTCTAACATACATTATAACAATCTAATATATATTCTAAAATCAATTATAACATTCTAATATCCATTTTAACATTATAATATACATTATAACATCCATTATAATATTCTAACATCCATTATAATATTTTAACATCCATTATAACATTCTAACATCCATTATAACATTCTAATATACATTCTAACATCCATTATAACATGCTAACATACATTATAACATTCTAAAAAACATTCTAACTTCCATTATAACATCAAAACATCCATTTTAACATTCTAATAAATATTATAACATCCATTATAAGATTCTAACATCCATTATAAGATTCTAACATCCATTATAATATTCTAATATACATTCTAACATCCATTATAACATTCTAAAATACACTATAACATTCTAATATACATTCTAGCATGTATTCTAACATACATTATAACTTTCTAATATACATTCTATCATACATTATAACATTCTAGTATACATTCTAACATCCATTATAACATTCTAACATCCATAATAACATTCTAACAAACATTCTAACATTCTAATATACATTCTAACATCCATTATAACATTCTAACATACATTCTAACATTCTAATATACATTCTAAAATCAATGATAACATTCTAACATCCATTTTTACATTCTAATATACATTATAACATCCATTATAATATTCTAACATCCATTATAACATTCTTAAATCCATTATAACATTCTAATATACATTCTTACATCCATTATAACATTCTAACATACATTATAACATTCTAAAATACACTATAACATTCTAATAAACATTCTAGCATGCATTCTAACATACATTATAACATTCTAAAATACATTATAACATCCATTCTAACATTCTAATATACGTTAAAGCATCCATTCTAACATTCTAACATCAATTCTAACTTCCATTCTAACATTCTAAAATCCATAATAACATTCTAACATACAAAATAACATTCTAATATACATTCTAACATCCATTCTAACATTATAACATCAATTATAACATTCTAATATACATTATAACATTCTAATAGACATTATAACATCCATTATAACATTCTAACATACATGATAACATTCTAATATACATTCTAATATCCATTATAACATTCTAACATACATTATTACATTCTAATATACATTCTAACATCCATTATAACATTCTAACATACATTATAACAATCTAATATACATTCTAACATCCATTATAACATTCTAACATACATTATAACAATCTATTATACATTCTAACATCCATTCAAACATTCTAAAATACATTATAACATTCTAATATACATTCTAACATACATTATAACATTCTAGTAAAAATCATTATAACATCCATTATAACATTCTAACATACATTATAACATTGTAACATACATTATAACATTCTAATATACATTCAAACATCCATTATAACATTCTAACATACATTACAACAATCTAATATACATTATATCATCCATTATAACTTGCTAACATACATTAAAACATTCTAACATAAATTCTAACATTCTAATATACATTCTAACATCCATTCTAACATTCTAACATCCATTCTAACATTCTAATATACATTCTAACATCCATTATAACATCAAAACATCCATTTTGACAATCTAATATATATTATAACATCCATTGTAATATTCTAACATCCACTATAATATTCTAATATACATTATAACATCCATTATAACATTCTAAAATACACTATAACATTCTAATATACATTCTAACATGCATTCTAACATACATTATAACATTCTAATATACAATATAACATCCATTATAACATTATAACATCCATTCTAACATTCTAATATACATTAAAACATCAATTCTAACATTCTAACATCAATTCTAACTTCCATTCTATCATTCTAAAATCCATAATAACATTCTAACATACATTATAACATTCTAATATACATTCTAACATCCATTCTAACATTCTAACATCCATTATAACATTCTAATAGACAATTATAACATCCATTATAACAATATAACATGCATGATAACATTCTAATATACATTCTAATATCCATTTTAACATTCTAACATACATTATAACATTCTAATATACATTCTAACATCCATTATAACATTCTAACATACATTATAACAATCTATTATACATTCTAACATCCATTATAACATTCTAAAATACATTATAACATTCTAATATACATTTTATCATACATTATAACATTCTAGTATACATTCTAACATCCATTATAACATTCTAACATACATTATATCATTGTAACATACATTATAACATTCTAATATACATTCTAACATCCATTATAACATTCTAACATACATTATAACAATCTAAAATACATTCTAACATCCATTATAACATTCTAACATACATTATAACTTTCTAATATACATTCTATCATCCATTATAACATTCTAACATCCATAATAACATTCTAACATACATTCTAACATTCTAATATACATTCTAACATCCATTGTAACATTCTAACATACATTCTAACATTCTAATATACATTCTAAAATCAATTATAACATTCTAACATCCATTTTTACATTCTAATATACATTATAACATCCATTATAATATTCTAACATCCATTATAACATTCTTACATCCATTATAACATTCTAATATACATTCTAACATGCATTCTAACATACATTATAACATTCTAATATACAATATAACATCCATTATAACATTATAACATCCATTCTAACATTCTAATATACATTAAAACATCAATTCTAACATTCTAACATCAATTCTAACTTCCATTCTATCATTCTAAAATCCATAATAACATTCTAACATACATTATAACATTCTAATATACATTCTAACATCCATAATAACATTCTAACATACATTCTTACATTCTAACATAAATTCTAACATTCTAATATACATTCAATCATCCATTATAACATTCAAATATACATTCTAACATCCATTATAACATTCTATCATACATTATAACAATCTAATATACATTCTAACATCCATTATAACATTCTAACATACATTATAACATTCTAATATACATTCTAACATACATTATAACATTCTAGTATACATTATAACATCCATTATAACATTCTAACATATATTATAACATTATAACATCCATAATAACATTCTAACATACATTATAACATTCTAATATACATTCTAACATACAATTTAAAATTCTAATATCCATAATAACATTCTAACATACATTCTAACATTCTAATATACATTGTAACATCATTTCTAACATTCTAACATACATTCTAACATTCTAATATACATGCTAACATCCATTATAACATTCTAACATACATTATAACATTCTAAAATACATTCTGACATCCATTATATCATTCTAACATCCATAATAACATTCTAACATAGATTCTAACAATCTAATATACATTCTAACATCCATAATAACATTCTAACATACATTCTAACATTCTAATATACTTTCTAACATCCTTTAAAACATTCAAATATACATTCTAACATCCATTATAACATTCTAACATACATTAAAACATTCTAATATACATTCTAACATACATTATATAATTCTATCTTCCATAATAACATTCTAACATACATTCTAACATTCTAATATACATTGTAACATCCTTTATAAAATTCTAACATACATTCTAACATTCTAATATACATTCTAACATCCATTATAACTTTCTAACATACATTATAACATTCTAATATACATTCTAACATCCATTATATCATTCTAACATCCTTTATAACATTCTAACATAGATTCTAACATTCTAATATACATTCTAACATCCATAATAACATTCTAACATACATTATAAACATTCTAATATACATTCTAACATCCATTATAACATTCTATCATACATTTCAACAATCTAATATACATTATAACATCCATTATAACATGCTAACATACATTATAACATTCTAACATAAATTCTAACATTCTAATACACATTCTAACATCCATTCTAACATTCTAACATCCATTCTAACATTCTAATATACATTCTAACATCCATTCTAACATCAAAACATCCATTTTAACAAATTAATATATATTATAACATCCATTATAATATTCTAACATCCATTATAATATTCTAATATATATTCTAACATCCATTATAACATTCTAAAATACATTATAACATTCTAATATACATTCTAACATGCATTCTAACATACATTATAACATTCTAATATACATTATAACATTCTAATAGACATTATAACATCCATTATAACATTATAACATGCATGATAACATTCTAATATACATTCTAATATCCATTTTAACATTCTAACATACATTATAACATTCTAATATACATTCTAACATCAATTATAACATTCTAACATACATTATAACAATCTAATATACATTATAACATCCATTATGACATTCTGACATACATTATAACAATCTATTATACATTCTAACATCCATTATAACATTCTAAAATACATTATAACATTTTAATATACATTCTTTCATACATTATAACATTCTAGTATACATTCTAACATCCATTATAACATTCTAACAAACATTATAACAATCTAAAATACATTCTAACATCCATTATAACATTCTAACATACATTATAACTTTCTAAAATACATTCTATCATCCATTATAACATTCTAACATCCATAGTAACATTCTAACATACATTCTAACATTCTAATATACATTCTATCATCCATTATAACATTCTAACATACATTCTAACATTCTAATATACATTCTAAAATCAATTATAACATTCTAACATCCATTTTTACATTCTAATATACATTATAACATCCATTATAATATTCTAAAATCCATTATAACATTCTAATATACATTCTTACATCCATTATAACATTCTAACATACATTATAACATTCTAATATACATTCTATCATGCATTATAACATTCTACCATCCATTCTAACATTCTAATATACATTAAAACATTCATTATAACATTCTAACATCCATTATAACATTCTAATATACATTCTAACATCCATTATAACATTCTAACATACATTATAACATTCTAATATACATTCTAATATCCATTATAACATTCTAACATACATTATAACATTCTAAAATACATTCTAACATCCATTATAACATTCTAACTTACATTATAACATTCTAATATATATTATAACATCCATTATAACATTCTAACATACATTACAACATTCTAATATACATTATAGCATTCTAATATACATTATAACATTCTAATATACATTCTAACATACATTCTAACATTCTATTATACATTCTAACATCCACTCTAACATTCTAACATCCATTCTAACATTCTAATATACATTCTAACTTCCATTATAACATCAAAACATCCATTTTAACATTCTAATAAATATTATAACATCCATTATAAGATTCTAACATCCGTTATAACATTCTAACATCCATTATAATATTCTAATATACATTCTAACATCCATTATAAGATTCTAAAATACACTATAACATTCTAATATACATTCTAGCATGCATTCTATCATACATTATAACATTCTAAAATACATTATAACATCCATTATAACATTATAACATCCATTCTAACATTCTAATATACATTAAAGCATCCATTCTAACATTCTAACATCAATTCTAACTTCCATTCTAACATTCTAAAATCCATAATAACATTCTAACATACAAAATAACATTCTAATATACATTCTAACATCCATTCTAACATTATAACATCAATTATAACATTCTAATATACATTATAACATTCTAATAGACATTATAACATCCATTATAACATTCTAACATACATGATAACATTCTAATATACATTATAATATCCATTTTAACATTCTAACATACATTATAACATTCTAATATACATTCTAACATCCATTATAACAATCTAATATACATTCTAACATCCATTATAACATTCTAACATACATTCTAACAATCTATTATACATTCTAACATCCATTCTAACATTCTAAAATACATTATAACATTCTAATATACATTCTAACATACATTATAACATTCTAGTAAAAGTCATTATAACATCCATTATAAACATTCTAACATACATTATAACATTGTAACATACATTATAACATTCTAATATACATTCAAACATCCATTATAACATTCTAACATACATTACAACAATCTAATATACATTATAACATCCATTATAACATGCTAACATACATTAAAACATTCTAAACATAAATTCTAACATTCTAATATACATTCTAACATCCATTCTAACATTCTAACATCCATTCTAACATTCTAATATACATTCTAACATCCCATTATAACATCAAAACATCCATTTTAACAATCTAATATATATTATAACATCCATTGTAATATTCTAACATCCTTTATAATATTCTAATAGACATTCTAACATCCATTATAACATTCTCAAAAATACACTATAACATTCTAATATACATTCTAACATGCATTCTAACATACATTATAACATTCTAATATACAATATAACATCCATTATAACATTATAACATCCATTCTAACATTCTAATATACATTAAAACATCAATTCTAACATTCTAACATCAATTCTAACTTCCATTCTATCATTCTAAAATCCATAATAACTTTCTAACATACATTATAACATTCTAATATACATTCTAACATCCATTCTAACATTCTAACCATCCCATTATAACATTCTAATAGACATTATAACACTCCATTATAACAATATTACATGCATGATAACATTCTAATATACATTCTAATATCCATTTTAACATTCTAACATACATTATAACATTCAAATATACATTCTAACATCCATTATAACATTCTAACATACATTATAACAATATATTATACATTCTAACATCCATTATAACATTCTAAAATACATTATAACATTCTAGTATACATTCTAACATCCATTATAACATTCTAACATACATTATATCATTGTAACATACATTATAACATTCTAATATACATTCTAACATCCATTATAACATTCTAACATACATTATAACAATCTAAAATACATTCTAACATCCTTTATAACATTCTAACATACATTATAACTTTCTAATATACATTCTAAAATCCATTATAACATTCTAACATCCATAATAACATTCTAACATACATTCTAACATTCTAATATACATTCTAAAATCCATTGTAACATTCTAACATACATTCTTACATTCTAATATACATTCTAAAATCAATTATAACATTCTAACATCCATTTTTACATTCTAATATACATTATAACATCCATTATAATATTCTAACATCCATTATAACATTCTAATATACATTCTAACATGCATTCTAACATACATTATAACATTCTAATATACAATATAACATCCCTTATAACATTAAAACATCCATTCTAACATTCTAATATACATTAAAACATCAATTCTAACATTCTAACATCAATTCTAACTTCCATTCTATCATTCTAAAATCCATAATAACATTCTAACATACATTATAACATTCTAATATACATTCTAACATCCATAATAACATTCTAACATACATTCTTACATTCTAACATAAATTCTAACATTCTAATATACATTCAATCATCCATTATAACATTCAAATATACATTCTAACATCCATTATAACATTCTATCATACATTATAACAATCTAATATACATTCTAACATCCATTATAACATTCTAACATACATTCTAACATTCTAATATACATTCTAACATACATTATAACATTCTAGTATACATTATAACATCCATTCTAACATTCTAACATACATTCTAACATTCTAATATACATTGTAACATCATTTCTAACATTCTAACATACATTCTAACATTCTAATATACATTCTAACATCCATTATAACATTCTAACATACATTATAACATTCTAAAATACATTCTAACATCCATTATATCATTCTAACATCCATAATAACATTCTAACATAGATTCTAACAATCTAATATACATTCTAACATCCATAATAACATTCTAACATACATTCTAACATTCTAATATACTTTCTAACATCCTTTAAAACATTCAAATATACATTCTAACATCCATTATAACATTCTAACATACATTAAAACATTCTATTATACATTCTAACATACATTATATAATTCTATCTTCCATGATAACATTCTAACATACATTCTAACATTCTAATATACATTGTAACATCCTTTATAAAATTCTAACATACATTCTAACATTCTAATATACATTCTAACATCCATTATAACTTTCTAACATACATTATAACATTCTAATATACATTCTAACATCCATATATCATTCTAACATCCTTTATAACATTCTAACATAGATTCTAACATTCTAATATACATTCTAACATCCATAATAGCATTCTAACATACATTCTAACATTCTAAAATACATTCTAACATTCTAATATACATTCAATCATCCATTATAACATTCAAATATACATTCTAACATCCATTATAACATTCTAACATACATTATAACAATCTATTATACATTCTAACATCCATTATAACATTCTAAAATACATTATAACATTCTAATATACATTCTATCATACATTATAACATTCTAGTATACATTCTAACATCCATTATAACATTCTAACATACATTATATCATTGTAACATACATTATAACATTCTAATATACATTCTAACATCCATTATAACATTCTAACATACATTATAACAATCTAAAATACATTCTAACATCCTTTATAACATTCTAACATACATTATAACTTTCTAATATACATTCTAAAATCCATTGTAACATTCTAACATCCATAATAACATTCTAACATACATTCTAACATTCTAATATACATTCTAACATCCATTGTAACATTCTAACATACATTCTAACATTCTAATATACATTCTAAAATCAATTATAACATTCTAACATCCATTTTTACATTCTAATATACATTATAACATCCATTATAATATTCTAACATCCATTATAACATTCTTACATCCATTATAACATTCTAATATACATTCTAACATGCATTCTAACATACATTATAACATTCTAATATACAATATAACATCCATTCTATCATTCTAAAATCCATAATAACATTCTAACATACATTATAACATTCTAATATACATTCTAACATCCATAATAACATTCTAACATACATTCTTACATTCTAACATAAATTCTAACATTCTAATATACATTCAATCATCCATTATAACATTCAAATATACATTCTAACATCCATTATAACATTCTATCATACATTATAACAATCTAATATACAATCTAACATCCATTATAACATTCTAACATACATTATAACATTCTAATATACATTCTAACATACATTATAACATTCTAGTATACATTATAACATCCATTCTAACATTCTAACATATATTATAACATTGTAACATCCATAATAACATTCTAACATACATTATAACATTCTAATATACATTCTAACATACATTTTAAAATTCTAACATCCATAATAACATTCTAACATATATTCTAACATTCTAATATACATTGTAACATCATTTCTAACATTCTAACATACATTCTAACATTCTAATATACATTCTAACATCCATTATAACATTCTAACATACATTATAACATTCTAAAATACATTCTAACATCCAGTATATCATTCTAACATCCATAATAACATTCTAACATAGATTCTAACAATCTAATATACATTCTAACATCCATAATAACATTCTAACATACATTCTAACATTCTAATATACTTTCTAACATCCTTTAAAACATTCAAATATACATTCTAACATCCATTATAACATTATAACATACATTAAAACATTCTAATATACATTCTAACATACATTATATAATTCTATCTTCCATGATAACATTCTAACATACATTCTAACATTCTAATATACATTGTAACATCCTTTATAAAATTCTAACATACATTCTAACATTCTAATATACATTCTAACATCCATTATAACTTTCTAACATACATTATAACATTCTAATATACATTCTAACATCCATATATCATTCTAACATCCTTTATAACATTCTAACATAGATTCTAACATTCTAATATACATTCTAACATCCATAATAACATTCTAACATACATTCTAACATTCTAACATACATTCTAACATTCTAATATACATTCAATCATCCATTATAACATTCAAATATACATTCTAACATCCATTATAACATTCTATCATACATTATAACAATCTAATATACATTCTAACATCCATTATAACATTCTAACATACATTATTACATTCTAATATACATTCTAACATACATTATAACATTCTAGTATACATTATAACATCCATTATAACATTCTAACATATATTATAACATTGTAACATCCATAATAACATTCTAACATACATTATAACATTCTAATATACATTCTAACATACATTATAAAATTCTAACATCCATAATAACATTCTAACATACATTCTAACATTCTAATATACATTGTAACATCCTTTCTAACATTCTAACATACATTCTAACATTCTAATATACATTCTAACATCCATTCTAACATTCTAACATACATTATAACATTCTAAAATACATTCTAACATCCATTATATCATTCTAACATACATTATAACATTCTAAAATACATTCTAACATCCATTATATCATTCTAACATCCATAATAACATTCTAACATAGATTCTAACAATCTAATATACATTCTAACATCCATAATAACATTCTAACATACATTCTAACATTCTAATATACTTTCTAACATCCTTTAAAACATTCAAATATACATTCTAACATCCATTATAACATTCTAACATACATTAAAACATTCTATTATACATTCTAACATACATTATATAATTCTATCTTCCATGATAACATTTCTAACATACATTCTAACATTCTAATATACATTGTAACATCCTTTATAAAATTCTAACATACATTCTAACATTCTAATATACATTCTAACATCCATTATAACTTTCTAACATACATTATAACATTCTAATATACATTCTAACATCCATATATCATTCTAACATCCTTTATAACATTCTAACATAGATTCTAACATTCTAATATACATTCTAACATCCATAATAACATTCTAACATACATTCTAACATTCTAACATACATTCTAACATTCTAATATACACTCAATCATCCATTATAACATTCAAATATACATTCTAACATCCATTATAACATTCTAACATACATTATAACAATCTATTATACATTCTAACATCCATTATAACATTCTAAAATACATTATAACATTCTAATATACATTCTATCATACATTATAACATTCTAGTATACATTCTAACATCCATTATAACATTCTAACATACATTATATCATTGTAACATACATTATAACATTCTAATATACATTCTAACATCCATTATAACATTCTAACATACATTATAACAATCTAAAATACATTCTAACATCCTTTATAACATTCTAACATACATTATAACTTTCTAATATACATTCTAAAATCCATTATAACATTCTAACATCCATAATAACATTCTAACATACATTCTAACATTCTAATATACATTCTAACATCCATTGTAACATTCTAACATACATTCTAACATTCTAATATACATTCTAAAATCAATTATAACATTCTAACATCCCTTTTTAAATTCTAATATACATTATAACATCCATTATAATATTCTAACATCCATTATAACATTCTTACATCCATTATAACATTCTAATATACATTCTAACATGCATTCGAACATACATTATAACATTCTAATATACAATATAACATCCATTCTATCATTCTAAAATCCATAATAACATTCTAACATACATTATAACATTCTAATATACATTCTAACATCCATAATAACATTCTAACATACATTCTTACATTCTAACATAAATTCTAACATTCTAATATACATTCAATCATCCATTATAACATTCAAATATACATTCTAACATCCATTATAACATTCTATCATACATTATAACAATCTAATATACAATCTAACATCCATTATAACATTCTAACATACATTATAACATTCTAATATACATTCTAACATACATTATAACATTCTAGTATACATTATAACATCCATTCTAACATTCTAACATATATTATAACATTGTAACATCCATAATAACATTCTAACATACATTATAACATTCTAATATACATTCTAACATACATTTTAAAATTCTAACATCCATAATAACATTCTAACATACATTCTAACATTCTAATATACATTGTAACATCATTTCTAACATTCTAACATACATTCTAACATTCTAATATACATTCTAACATCCATTATAACATTCTAACATACATTATAACATTCTAAAATACATTCTAACATCCATTATATCATTCTAACATCCATAATAACATTCTAACATAGATTCTAACAATCTAATATACATTCTAACATCCATAATAACATTCTAACATACATTCTAACATTCTAATATACTTTCTAACATCCTTTAAAACATTCAAATATACATTCTAACATCCATTATAACATTCTAACATACATTAAAACATTCTAATATACATTCTAACATACATTATATAATTCTATCTTCCATGATAACATTCTAACATACATTCTAACATTCTAATATACATTGTAACATCCTTTATAAAATTCTAACATACATTCTAACATTCTAATATACATTCTAACATCCATTATAACTTTCTAACATACATTATAACATTCTAATATACATTCTAACATCCATATATCATTCTAACATCCTTTATAACATTCTAACATAGATTCTAACATTCTAATATACATTCTAACATCCATAATAACATTCTAACATACATTCTAACATTCTAACATACATTCTAACATTCTAATATACATTCAATCATCCATTATAACATTCAAATATACATTCTAACATCCATTATAACATTCTATCATACATTATAACAATCTAATATACATTCTAACATCCATTATAACATTCTAACATACATTATTACATTCTAATATACATTCTAACATACATTATAACATTCTAGTATACATTATAACATCCATTATAACATTCTAACATATATTATAACATTGTAACATCCATAATAACATTCTAACATACATTATAACATTCTAATATACATTCTAACATACATTATAAAATTCTAACATCCATAATAACATTCTAACATACATTCTAACATTCTAATATACATTGTAACATCCTTTCTAACATTCTAACATACATTCTAACATTCTAATATACATTCTAACATCCATTCTAACATTCTAACATACATTATAACATTCTAAAATACATTCTAACATCCATTATATCATTCTAACATACATTATAACATTCTAAAATACATTCTAACATCCATTATATCATTCTAACATCCATAATAACATTCTAACATAGATTCTAACAATCTAATATACATTCTAACATCCATAATAACATTCTAACATACATTCTAACATTCTAATATACTTTCTAACATCCTTTAAAACATTCAAATATACATTCTAACATCCATTATAACATTCTAACATACATTAAAACATTCTATTATACATTCTAACATACATTATATAATTCTATCTTCCATGATAACATTCTAACATACATTCTAACATTCTAATATACATTGTAACATCCTTTATAAAATTCTAACATACATTCTAACATTCTAATATACATTCTAACATCCATTCTAACATTCTAACATACATTATAACATTCTAAAATACATTCTAACATCCATTATATCATTCTAACATACATTATAACATTCTAAAATACATTCTAACATCCATTATATCATTCTAACATCCATAATAACATTCTAACATAGATTCTAACAATCTAATATACATTCTAACATCCATAATAACATTCTAACATACATTCTAACATTCTAATATACTTTCTAACATCCTTTAAAACATTCAAATATACATTCTAACATCCATTATAACATTCTAACATACATTAAAACATTCTATTATACATTCTAACATACATTATATAATTCTATCTTCCATGATAACATTCTAACATACATTCTAACATTCTAATATACATTGTAACATCCTTTATAAAATTCTAACATACATTCTAACATTCTAATATACATTCTAACATCCATTATAACTTTCTAACATACATTATAACATTCTAATATACATTCTAACATCCATATATCATTCTAACATCCTTTATAACATTCTAACATAGATTCTAACATTCTAATATACATTCTAACATCCATAATAACATTCTAACATACATTCTAACATTCTAACATACATTCTAACATTCTAATATACATTCAATCATCCATTATAACATTCAAATATACATTCTAACATGCATTATAACATTCTAACATACATTATAACATTCTATTATACATTCTAACATCCATTATAACATTCTAAAATACATTATAACATTCTAATATACATTCTATCATACATTATAACATTCTAGTATACATTCTAACATCCATTATAACATTCTAACATACATTATATCATTGTAACATACATTATAACATTCTAATATACATTCTAACATCCATTATAACATTCTAACATACATTATAACAATCTAAAATACATTCTAACATCCTTTATAACATTCTAACATACATTATAACTTTCTAATATACATTCTAAAATCCATTATAACATTCTAACATCCATAATAACATTCTAACATACATTCTAACATTCTAATATACATTCTAACATCCATTGTAACATTCTAACATACATTCTAACATTCTAATATACATTCTAAAATCAATTATAACATTCTAACATCCATTTTTACATTCTAATATACATTATAACATCCATTATAATATTCTAACATCCATTATAACATTCTTACATCCATTATAACATTCTAATATACATTCTAACATGCATTCTAACATACATTATAACATTCTAATATACAATATAACATCCATTCTATCATTCTAAAATCCATAATAACATTCTAACATACATTATAACATTCTAATATACATTCTAACATCCATAATAACATTCTAACATACATTCTTACATTCTAACATAAATTCTAACATTCTAATATACATTCAATCATCCATTATAACATTCAAATATACATTCTAACATCCATTATAACATTCTATCATACATTATAACAATCTAATATACAATCTAACATCCATTATAACATTCTAACATACATTATAACATTCTAATATACATTCTAACATACATTATAACATTCTAGTATACATTATAACATCCATTCTAACATTCTAACATATATTATAACATTGTAACATCCATAATAACATTCTAACATACATTATAACATTCTAATATACATTCTAACATCCATTATAACTTTCTAACATACATTATAACATTCTAATATACATTCTAACATCCATATATCATTCTAACATCCTTTATAACATTCTAACATAGATTCTAACATTCTAATATACATTCTAACATCCATAATAACATTCTAACATACATTCTAACATTCTAACATACATTCTAACATTCTAATATACATTCAATCATCCATTATAACATTCAAATATACATTCTAACATCCATTATAACATTCTATCATACATTATAACAATCTAATATACATTCTAACATCCATTATAACATTCTAACATACATTATTACATTCTAATATACATTCTAACATACATTATAACATTCTAGTATACATTATAACATCCATTATAACATTCTAACATATATTATAACATTGTAACATCCATAATAACATTCTAACATACATTATAACATTCTAATATACATTCTAACATACATTATAAAATTCTAACATCCATAATAACATTCTAACATACATTCTAACATTCTAATATACATTGTAACATCCTTTCTAACATTCTAACATACATTCTAACATTCTAATATACATTCTAACATCCATTCTAACATTCTAACATACATTATAACATTCTAAAATACATTCTAACATCCATTATATCATTCTAACATACATTATAACATTTAAAATACATTCTAACATCCATTATATCATTCTAACATCCATAATAACATTCTAACATAGATTCTAACAATCTAATATACATTCTAACATCCATAATAACATTCTAACATACATTCTAACATTCTAATATACTTTCTAACATCCTTTAAAACATTCAAATATACATTCTAACATCCATTATAACATTCTAACATACATTAAAACATTCTATTATACATTCTAACATACATTATATAATTCTATCTTCCATGATAACATTCTAACATACATTCTAACATTCTAATATACATTGTAACATCCTTTATAAAATTCTAACATACATTCTAACATTCTAATATACATTCTAACATCCATTCTAACATTCTAACATACATTATAACATTCTAAAATACATTCTAACATCCATTATATCATTCTAACATACATTATAACATTCTAAAATACATTCTAACATCCATTATATCATTCTAACATCCATAATAACATTCTAACATAGATTCTAACAATCTAATATACATTCTAACATCCATAATAACATTCTAACATACATTCTAACATTCTAATATACTTTCTAACATCCTTTAAAACATTCAAATATACATTCTAACATCCATTATAACATTCTAACATACATTAAAACATTCTATTATACATTCTAACATACATTATATAATTCTATCTTCCATGATAACATTCTAACATACATTCTAACATTCTAATATACATTGTAACATCCTTTATAAAATTCTAACATACATTCTAACATTCTAATATACATTCTAACATCCATTATAACTTTCTAACATACATTATAACATTCTAATATACATTCTAACATCCATATATCATTCTAACATCCTTTATAACATTCTAACATAGATTCTAACATTCTAATATACATTCTAACATCCATAATAACATTCTAACATACATTCTAACATTCTAACATACATTCTAACATTCTAATATACATTCAATCATCCATTATAACATTCAAATATAACATTCTAACATCCATTATAACATTCTAACATACATTATAACAATCTATTATACATTCTAACATCCATTATAACATTCTAAAATACAATTATAACATTCTAATATACATTCTATCATACATTATAACATTCTAGTATACATTCTAACATCCATTATAACATTCTAACATACATTATATCATTGTAACATACATTATAACATTCTAATATACATTCTAACATCCATTATAACATTCTAACATACATTATAACAATCTAAAATACATTCTAACATCCTTTATAACATTCTAACATACATTATAACTTTCTAATATACATTCTAAAATCCATTATAACATTCTAACATCCATAATAACATTCTAACATACATTCTAACATTCTAATATACATTCTAACATCCATTGTAACATTCTAACATACATTCTAACATTCTAATATACATTCTAAAATCAATTATAACATTCTAACATCCATTTTTACATTCTAATATACATTATAACATCCATTATAATATTCTAACATCCATTATAACATTCTTACATCCATTATAACATTCTAATATACATTCTAACATGCATTCTAACATACATTATAACATTCTAATATACAATATAACATCCATTCTATCATTCTAAAATCCATAATAACATTCTAACATACATTATAACATTCTAATATACATTCTAACATCCATAATAACATTCTAACATACATTCTAACATTCTAATATACTTTCTAACATCCTTTAAAACATTCAAATATACATTCTAACATCCATTATAACATTCTAACATACATTAAAACATTCTATTATACATTCTAACATACATTATATAATTCTATCTTCCATGATAACATTCTAACATACATTCTAACATTCTAATATACATTGTAACATCCTTTATAAAATTCTAACATACATTCTAACATTCTAATATACATTCTAACATCCATTCTAACATTCTAACATACATTATAACATTCTAAAATACATTCTAACATCCATTATATCATTCTAACATACATTATAACATTCTAAAATACATTCTAACATCCATTATATCATTCTAACATCCATAATAACATTCTAACATAGATTCTAACAATCTAATATACATTCTAACATCCATAATAACATTCTAACATACATTCTAACATTCTAATATACTTTCTAACATCCTTTAAAACATTCAAATATACATTCTAACATCCATTATAACATTCTAACATACATTAAAACATTCTATTATACATTCTAACATACATTATATAATTCTATCTTCCATGATAACATTCTAACATACATTCTAACATTCTAATATACATTGTAACATCCTTTATAAAATTCTAACATACATTCTAACATTCTAATATACATTCTAACATCCATTATAACTTTCTAACATACATTATAACATTCTAATATACATTCTAACATCCATATATCATTCTAACATCCTTTATAACATTCTAACATAGATTCTAACATTCTAATATACATTCTAACATCCATAATAACATTCTAACATACATTCTAACATTCTAACATACATTCTAACATTCTAATATACATTCAATCATCCATTATAACATTCAAATATACATTCTAACATCCATTATAACATTCTAACATACATTATAACAATCTATTATACATTCTAACATCCATTATAACATTCTAAAATACATTATAACATTCTAATATACATTCTATCATACATTATAACATTCTAGTATACATTCTAACATCCATTATAACATTCTAACATACATTATATCATTGTAACATACATTATAACATTCTAATATACATTCTAACATCCATTATAACATTCTAACATACATTATAACAATCTAAAATACATTCTAACATCCTTTATAACATTCTAACATACATTATAACTTTCTAATATACATTCTAAAATCCTTTATAACATTCTAACATCCATAATAACATTCTAACATACATTCTAACATTCTAATATACATTCTAACATCCATTGTAACATTCTAACATACATTCTAACATTCTAATATACATTCTAAAATCAATTATAACATTCTAACATCCATTTTTACATTCTAATATACATTATAACATCCATTATAATATTCTAACATCCATTATAACATTCTTACATCCATTATAACATTCTAATATACATTCTAACATGCATTCTAACATACATTATAACATTCTAATATACAATATAACATCCATTCTATCATTCTAAAATCCATAATAACATTCTAACATACATTATAACATTCTAATATACATTCTAACATCCATAATAACATTCTAACATACATTCTTACATTCTAACATAAATTCTAACATTCTAATATACATTCAATCATCCATTATAACATTCAAATATACATTCTAACATCCATTATAACATTCTATCATACATTATAACAATCTAATATACAATCTAACATCCATTATAACATTCTAACATACATTATAACATTCTAATATACATTCTAACATACATTATAACATTCTAGTATACATTATAACATCCATTCTAACATTCTAACATATATTATAACATTGTAACATCCATAATAACATTCTAACATACATTATAACATTCTAATATACATTCTAACATCCATTATAACTTTCTAACATACATTATAACATTCTAATATACATTCTAACATCCATATATCATTCTAACATCCTTTATAACATTCTAACATAGATTCTAACATTCTAATATACATTCTAACATCCATAATAACATTCTAACATACATTCTAACATTCTAACATACATTCTAACATTCTAATATACATTCAATCATCCATTATAACATTCAAATATACATTCTAACATCCATTATAACATTCTATCATACATTATAACAATCTAATATACATTCTAACATCCATTATAACATTCTAACATACATTATTACATTCTAATATACATTCTAACATACATTATAACATTCTAGTATACATTATAACATCCATTATAACATTCTAACATATATTATAACATTGTAACATCCATAATAACATTCTAACATACATTATAACATTCTAATATACATTCTAACATACATTATAAAATTCTAACATCCATAATAACATTCTAACATACATTCTAACATTCTAATATACATTGTAACATCCTTTTTAACATTCTAACATACATTCTAACATTCTAATATACATTCTAACATCCATTCTAACATTCTAACATACATTATAACATTCTAAAATACATTCTAACATCCATTATATCATTCTAACATACATTATAACATTTAAAATACATTCTAACATCCATTATATCATTCTAACATCCATAATAACATTCTAACATAGATTCTAACAATCTAATATACATTCTAACATCCATAATAACATTCTAACATACATTCTAACATTCTAATATACTTTCTAACATCCTTTAAAACATTCAAATATACATTCTAACATCCATTATAACATTCTAACATACATTAAAACATTCTATTATACATTCTAACATACATTATATAATTCTATCTTCCATGATAACATTCTAACATACATTCTAACATTCTAATATACATTGTAACATCCTTTATAAAATTCTAACATACATTCTAACATTCTAATATACATTCTAACATCCATTATAACTTTCTAACATACATTATAACATTCTAATATACATTCTAACATCCATATATCATTCTAACATCCTTTATAACATTCTAACATAGATTCTAACATTCTAATATACATTCTAACATCCATAATAACATTCTAACATACATTCTAACATTCTAACATACATTCTAACATTCTAATATACATTCAATCATCCATTATAACATTCAAATATACATTCTAACATCCATTATAACATTCTAACATACATTATAACAATCTATTATACATTCTAACATCCATTATAACATTCTAAAATACATTATAACATTCTAATATACATTCTATCATACATTATAACATTCTAGTATACATTCTAACATCCATTATAACATTCTAACATACATTATATCATTGTAACATACATTATAACATTCTAATATACATTCTAACATCCATTATAACATTCTAACATACATTATAACAATCTAAAATACATTCTAACATCCTTTATAACATTCTAACATACATTATAACTTTCTAATATACATTCTAAAATCCATTATAACATTCTAACATCCATAAAAACATTCTAACATACATTCTAACATTCTAATATACATTCTAACATCCATTGTAACATTCTAACATACATTCTAACATTCTAATATACATTCTAAAATCAATTATACCATTCTAACATCCATTTTTACATTCTAATATACATTATAACATCCATTATAATATTCTAACATCCATTATAACATTCTTACATCCATTATAACATTCTAATATACATTCTAACATGCATTCTAACATACATTATAACATTCTAATATACAATATAACATCCATTCTATCATTCTAAAATCCATAATAACATTCTAACATACATTATAACATTCTAATATACATTCTAACATCCATAATAACATTCTAACATACATTCTTACATTCTAACATAAATTCTAACATTCTAATATACATTCAATCATCCATTATAACATTCAAATATACATTCTAACATCCATTATAACATTCTATCATACATTATAACAATCTAATATACAATCTAACATCCATTATAACATTCTAACATACATTATAACATTCTAATATACATTCTAACATACATTATAACATTCTAGTATACATTATAACATCCATTCTAACATTCTAACATATATTATAACATTGTAACATCCATAATAACATTCTAACATACATTATAACATTCTAATATACATTCTAACATCCTTTAAAACATTCAAATATACATTCTAACATCCATTATAACATTCTAACATACATTAAAACATTCTAATATACATTCTAACATACATTATATAATTCTATCTTCCATGATAACATTCTAACATACATTCTAACATTCTAATATACATTGTAACATCCTTTATAAAATTCTAACATACATTCTAACATTCTAATATACATTCTAACATCCATTATAACTTTCTAACATACATTATAACATTCTAATATACATTCTAACATCCATATATCATTCTAACATCCTTTATAACATTCTAACATAGATTCTAACATTCTAATATACATTCTAACATCCATAATAACATTCTAACATACATTCTAACATTCTAACATACATTCTAACATTCTAATATACATTCAACCATCCATTATAACATTCAAATATACATTCTAACATCCATTATAACATTCTATCATACATTATAACAATCTAATATACATTCTAACATCCATTATAACATTCTAACATACATTATTACATTCTAATATACATTCTAACATACATTATAACATTCTAGTATACATTATAACATCCATTATAACATTCTAACATATATTATAACATTGTAACATCCATAATAACATTCTAACATACATTATAACATTTTAATATACATTCTAACATACATTATAAAATTCTAACATCCATAATAACATTCTAACATACATTCTAACATTCTAATATACATTGTAACATCCTTTCTAACATTCTAACATACATTCTAACATTCTAATATACATTCTAACATCCATTCTAACATTCTAACATACATTATAACATTCTAAAATACATTCTAACATCCATTATATCATTCTAACATCCATAATAACATTCTAACATAGATTCTAACAATCTAATATACATTCTAACATCCATAATAACATTCTAACATACATTCTAACATTTTAATATACTTTCTAACATCCTTTAAAACATTCAAATATACATTCTAACATCCATTATAACATTCTAATATACATTATAACATTCTAATATACATTCTAACATCCATTATAACATGCTAACATACATTATAACATTCTAGTATACATTCTAACATCCATTATAACATTCTAACATACATTATAACATTCTAATATACATTCTAACATCCATTATAACATTCTAACATACATTACAACAATCTAATATACATTATAACATCAATTATAACATGCTAACATACATTATAACATTCTAACATACATTCTAATATACATTCTAACATCCATTATAACATTCTAACATCCATTATAATATTCTAATATACATTCTAACATCCATTATAACATTCTAAAATACACTATAACATTCTTATATACATTCTAACATCCATTATAACATTATAACATCCATTCTAACATTCTAATATACATTCTAACATTCATTATAACATTCTAACATCCATTCTAACATTCTAATATACATTCTAACATCCATTATAACATCAAAACATCCATTTTAACATTCTAATATACATTCTAACATCCATTATATCATTCTAACATCCATAATAACATTATAACATACATTACAACAATCTAATATCAATTATAACATCCATTATAACATGTTAACTTACATTATAACATTCTAACATACATTCTAAAGTTCTAATATACATTCTAACATCCATTATAACATTCTAACATCCATTCTAACATTCTAATATACATTCTAATATCCATTATAACATCAAAACATCCATTTTAACATTCTAATATATATTATAACATCCATTATAATATTCTAACATCCATTATAACAGTCTAACATCCATTATAATATTCTAATTTACAATCTAACATCCATTATATCATTCTAAAATACACTAAAACATTCTAATATACATTCTAACATGCATTCTAACATAAATTATAACATTCTAATATACATTATAACATCCATTATAACATTATAACATCCATTCTAACATTCTAATATACATTAAAACATACATTCTAACATTCTAATATACATTGTAACATCCATTATAACATTCTAACATACATTCTAACATTCTAATATACATTCTAACATCCATTATAACTTTCTAACATACTTTATATCATTCTAATATACATTCTAACATCCATTATATCATTCTAACATCCATAATAACATTATAACATACATTACAACAATCTAATATCAATTATAACATCCATTATAACATATTAACTTACATTATAACATTCTAACATACATTCTAACGTTCTAATATACATTCTAACATCCATTATAACATTCTAACATCCATTCTAACATTCTAATATACATTCTAACATCCATTATAACATCAAAACATCCATTTTAACATTCTAATATATATTATAACATCCATTATAACAGTCTAACATCCATTATAATATTCTAATTTACATTCTAACATCCATTATATCATTCTAAAATACACTAAAACATTCTAATATACATTCTAACATGCATTCTAACATAAATTATAACATTCTCATATACATTATAACATCCATTATAACATTATAACATCCATTCTAACATTCTAATATACATTAAAACATACATTCTAACATTCTAATATACATTGTAACATCCATTATAACATTCTAACATACATTCTAACATTCTAATATACATTCTAACATCCATTATAACTTTCTAACATAATTTATATCATTCTAATATACATTCTAACATCCATTATATCATTCTAACATCCATAATAACATTATAACATACATTACAACAAACTAATATAAATTATAACATCCATTATAACATGCTAACTTACATTATAACATTCTAACATAAATTCTAACATTCTAATATACATTCTAACATCCATTATAACATTCTAACATCCATTCTAACATTCTAATATACATTCTAACATCCATTATAACATCAAAACATCCATTTTAACATTCTAATATATATTATAACATCCATTATAATATTCTAACATCCATTATAACAGTCTAACATCCATTATAATATTCTAATATACATTCTAACATCCATTATATCATTCTAAAATACACTAAAACATTCTAATATACATTCTAAAGGCATTCTAACATACATTATAACATTCTAATATACATTATAACATCCATTCTAACATTATAACATCCATTCTAACATTCTAATATACATTAAAACATACATTCTAACATTGTAACATCAATTCTAATTTCCATTCTAACATTCTAAAATCCATAATAACACTATAACATACATTGTAATTTTCTAATATACATACTAACATCCATTCTAACATTCTAACATCCATTATAACATTCTAATATACATTATAAGATTCTAATAGACATTATAACATCCATTATAACATTATAACATACATGATAACATTCTAACATACATTATAACATTCTAATATGCATTCTAACATACATTATAACATTCTAGTATATATTATAACATCCATTTTAACATTCTAACATACATTATAACATTGTAACATCCATAATAACATTCTAACATACATTAAAACATTCTAATATACATTCTAACATATATTATAAAATTCTAACTTCCATAATAACATTCTAACATACATTCAAACATTCTAATATACATTGTAACATCCTTTATAAAATTCTAACATACATTCTAACATTCTAATATACATTCTAACATCCATTATATCATTCTAACATCCATAATAACATTCTAACATAGATTCTAACATTCTAATATACATTGTAACATCCTTTATAAAATTCTAACATACATTCTAACATTCTAATATACATTCTAACATCCATTATAACTTTCTAACATACATTATAACATTCTAATATACATTCTAACATCCATTATATCATTCTAACATCCTTTATAACATTCTAACATAGATTCTAACATTCTAATATACATTCTAACATCCATAATAACATTCTAACAAACATTCTAACATTCTAACATACATTCTAACATTCTAATATACATTCAATCATCCATTATAACATTCATATATACATTCTAACATCCATTATAACATTCTATCATACATTATAACAATCTAATATACATTCTAACATCCATTATAACATTCTAACATACATTATAACATTCTAATATACATTCTAACATACATTATAACATTCTAGTATACATTATAACATCCATTATAACATTCTAACATATATTATAACATTGTAACATCCATAATAACATTCTAACATACATTATAACATTCTAATATACATTCTAACATACATTTTAAAATTCTAACATCCATAATAACATTCTAACATACATTCTAACATTCTAATATACATTGTAACATCATTTCTAACATTCTAACATACATTCTAACATTCTAATATACATGCTAACATCCATTATAACATTCTAACATACATTATAACATTCTAAAATACATTCTAACATCCATTATATCATTCTAACATCCATTATAACATTCTAACATATATTATAACATTGTAACATCCATAATAACATTCTAACATACATTATAACATTCTAATATACATTCTAACATACATTATAAAATTCTAACATCCATAATAACATTCTAACATACATTCTAACATTCTAATATACATTGTAACATCCTTTCTAACATTCTAACATACATTCTAACATTCTAATATACATTCTAACATCCATTCTAACATTCTAACATACATTATAACATTCTAAAATACATTCTAACATCCATTATATCATTCTAACATCCATAATAACATTCTAACATAGATTCTAACAATCTAATATACATTCTAACATCCATAATAACATTCTAACATACATTCTAACATTCTAATATACTTTCTAACATCCTTTAAAACATTCAAATATACATTCTAACATCCATTATAACATTCTAATATACATTCTAACATTCTAATATACATTCTAACATCCATTATAACATTCTAACATACATTATAACATTCTAGTATACATTCTAACATCCATTATAACATTCTAACATACATTATAACATTCTAATATACATTCTAACATCCATTATAACATTCTAACATGCATTACAACAATCTAATATACATTATAACATTAATTATCACATGCTAACATACATTATAACATTCTAACATACATTCTAACATTCTAATATACATTCTAACATCCATTATAACATTCTAACATCCATTATAATATTCTAATATACATTCTAACATCCATTATAACATTCTAAAATACACTATAACATTCTTATATACATTCTAACATCCATTATAACATTATAACATCCATTCTAACATTCTAATATACATTCTAACATTCATTATAACATTCTAACATCCATTCTAACATTCTAATATACATTCTAACATCCATTATAACATCAAAACATCCATTTTAACATTCTAATATACATTCTAACATCCATTATATCATTCTAACATCCATAATAACATTATAACATACATTACAACAATCTAATATCAATTATAACATCCATTATAACATGTTAACTTACATTATAACATTCTAACATACATTCTAACATTCTAATATACATTCTAACATCCATTATAACATTCTAACATCCATTCTAACATTCTAATATACATTCTAACATCCATTATAACATCAAAACATCCATTTTAACATTCTATTATATATTATAACATCCATTATAATATTCTAACATCCATTATAACAGTCTAACATCCATTATAATATTCTAATTTACATTCTAACATCCATTATATCCTTCTAAAATAAATTAAAACATTCTAATATACATTCTAACATGCATTCTAACATAAATTATAACATTCTAATATACATTATAACATCCATTATAACATTATAACATCCATTCTAACATTCTAATATACATTAAAACATACATTCTAACATTCTAATATACATTGTAACATCCATTATAACATTCTAACATACATTCTAACATTCTAATATACATTCTAACATCCATTATAACTTTCTAACATACTTTATATCATTCTAATATACATTCTAACATCCATTATATCATTCTAACATCCATAATAACATTATAACATACATTACAACAATCTAATATAAATTATAACATCCATTATAACATGCTAACTTACATTATAACATTCTAACATAAATTCTAACATTCTAATATACATTCTAACATCCATTATAACATTCTAACATCCATTCTAACATTCTAATATACATTCTAACATCCATTATAACATCAAAACATCCATTTTAACATTCTAATATATATTATAACATCCATTATAATATTCTAACATCCATTATAACAGTCTAACATCCATTATAATATTCTAATATACATTCTAACATCCATTATATCATTCTAAAATACACTAAAACATTCTAATATACATTCTAACATGCATTCTAACATACATTATAACATTCTAATATACATTATAACATCCATTCTAACATTATAACATCCATTCTAACATTCTAATATACATTAAAACATACATTCTAACATTGTAACATCAATTCTAATTTCCATTCTAACATTCTAAAATCCATAATAACACTATAACATACATTGTAATTTTCTAATATACATACTAACATCCATTCTAACATTCTAACATCCATTATAACATTCTAATATACATTATAAGATTCTAATAGACATTATAACATCCATTATAACATTATAACATACATGATAACATTCTAACATACATTATAACATTCTAATATGCATTCTAACATACATTATAACATTCTAGTATATATTATAACATCCATTATAACATTCTAACATACATTATAACATTGTAACATCCATAATAACATTCTAACATACATTAAAACATTCTAATATACATTCTAACATATATTATAAAATTCTAACTTCCATAATAACATTCTAACATACATTCAAACATTCTAATATACATTGTAACATCCTTTATAAAATTCTAACATACATTCTAACATTCTAATATACATTCTAACATCCATTATATCATTCTAACATCCATAATAACATTCTAACATAGATTCTAACATTCTAATATACATTGTAACATCCTTTATAAAATTCTAACATACATTCTAACATTCTAATATACATTCTAACATCCATTATAACTTTCTAACATACATTATAACATTCTAATATACATTCTAACATCCATTATATCATTCTAACATCCTTTATAACATACTAACATATATTCTAACATTCTAATATACATTCTAACATCCATAATAACATTCTAACATACATTCTAACATTCTAACATACATTCTAACATTCTAATATACATTCAATCATCCATTATAACATTCAAATATACATTCTAACATCCATTATAACATTCTATCATACATTATAACAATCTAATATACATTCTAACATCCATTATAACATTCTAATATACATTATAACATTCTAATATACATTCTAACATACATTATAACATTCTAGTATACATTATAACATCCATTATAACATTCTAACATATATTATATCATTGTAACATCCATAGTAACATTCTAACATACATTATAACATTCTAATATACATTCTAACATACATTTTAAAATTCTAACATCCATTATAACATTCTAACATACATTCTAACATTCTAATATACATTGTAACATCATTTCTAACATTCTAACATACATTCTAACATTCTAATATACATGCTAACATCCATTATAACATTCTAACATACATTATAACATTCTAAAATACATTCTAACATCCATTATATCATTCTAACATCCATTATAACATTCTAACATATATTATAACATTGTAACATCCATAATAACATTCTAACATACATTATAACATTCTAATATACATTCTAACATACAATATAAAATTCTAACATCCATAATAACATTCTAACATACATTCTAACATTCTAATATACATTGTAACATCCTTTCTAACATTCTAACATACATTCTAACATTCTAATATACATTCTAACATCCATTCTAACATTCTAACATACATTATAACATTCTAAAATACATTCTAACATCCATTATATCATTCTAACATCCATAATAACATTCTAACATAGATTCTAACAATCTAATATACATTCTAACATCCATAATAACATTCTAACATACATTCTAACATTCTAATATACTTTCTAACATCCTTTAAAACATTCAAATATACATTCTAACATCCATTATAACATTCTAATATACATTATAACATTCTAATATACATTCTAACATCCATTATAACATTCTAACATACATTATAACATTCTAGTATACATTCTAACATCCATTATAACATTCTAACATACATTATAACATTCTAATATACATTCTAACATCCATTATAACATTCTAACATACATTACAACAATCTAATATACATTATAACATAAATTATAACATGCTAACATACATTATAACATTCTAACATACATTCTAACATTCTAATATACATTCTAACATCCATTATAACATTCTAACATCCATTATAATATTCTAATATACATTCTAACATCCATTATAACATTCTAAAATACACTATAACATTCTTATATACATTCTAACATCCATTATAACATTATAACATCCATTCTAACATTCTAATATACATTCTAACATTCATTATAACATTCTAACATCCATTCTAACATTCTAATATACATTCTAACATCCATTATAACATCAAAACATCCATTTTAACATTCTAATATACATTAAAACATACATACTAACATTCTAGTATACATTCTAACATCCATTATAACTTTCTAACATACTTTATATCATTCTAATATACATTCTAACATCCATTATATCATTCTAACATCCATAATAACATTATAACATACATTTCAACAATCTAATATAAATTATAACATCCATTATAACATGCTAACTTACATTATAACATTCTAACATAAATTCTAACATTCTAATGTACATTCTAACATCCATTATAACATTCTAACATCCATTCTAACATTCTAATATACATTCTAACATCCATTATAACATCAAAACATCCATTTTAACATTCTAATATATATTATAACATCCATTATAATATTCTAACATCCATTATAACAGTCTAACATCCATTATAATATTCTAATATACATTCTAACATCCATTATATCATTCTAAAATACACTAAAACATTCTAATATACATTCTAACATGCATTCTAACATACATTATAACATTCTAATATACATTATAACATCCATTCTAACATTATAACATCCATTCTAACATTCTAATATACATTAAAACATACATTCTAACATTGTAACATCAATTCTAATTTCCATTCTAACATTCTAAAATCCATAATAACACTATAACATACATTGTAATTTTCTAATATACATACTAACATCCATTCTAACATTCTAACATCCATTATAACATTCTAATATACATTATAAGATTCTAATAGACATTATAACATCCATTATAACATTATAACATACATGATAACATTCTAACATACATTATAACATTCTAATATGCATTCTAACATACATTATAACATTCTAGTATATATTATAACATCCATTTTAACATTCTAACATACATTATAACATTGTAACATCCATAATAACATTCTAACATACATTAAAACATTCTAATATACATTCTAACATATATTATAAAATTCTAACTTCCATAATAACATTCTAACATACATTCAAACATTCTAATATACATTGTAACATCCTTTATAAAATTCTAACATACATTCTAACATTCTAATATACATTCTAACATCCATTATATCATTCTAACATCCATAATAACATTCTAACATAGATTCTAACATTCTAATATACATTGTAACATCCTTTATAAAATTCTAACATACATTCTAACATTCTAATATACATTCTAACATCCATTATAACTTTCTAACATACATTATAACATTCTAATATACATTCTAACATCCATTATATCATTCTAACATCCTTAATAACATTCTAACATAGATTCTAACATTCTAATGTACATTCTAACATCCATAATAACATTCTAACATACATTCTAACATTCTAACATACATTCTAACATTCTAATATACATTCAATCATCCATTATAACATTCAAATATACATTCTAACATCCATTATAACATTCTATCATACATTATAACAATCTAATATACATTCTAACATCCATTATAACATTCTAACATACATTATAACATTCTAATATACATTCTAACATACATTATAACATTCTAGTATACATTATAACATCCATTATAACATTCTAACATATATTATAACATTGTAACATCCATAATAACATTCTAACATACATTATAACATTCTAATATACATTCTAACATACATTATAAAATTCTAACATCCATAATAACATTCTAACATACATTCTAACATTCTAATATACATTGTAACATCCTTTCTAACATTCTAACATACATTCTAACATCCATTCTAACATTCTAACATACATTATAACATTCTAAAATACATTCTAACATCCATTATATCATTCTAACATCCATAATAACATTCTAACATTGATTCTAACAATCTAATATAAATTCTAACATCCATAATAACATTCTAACATACATTCTAACATTCTAATATACTTTCTAACATCCATTATAACATTCTTACATACATTATAACATTCTAATATACATTCTAACATACATTATAACATTCTAGTATACATTATAACATCCATTATAACATTCTAACATATATTATAACATTGTAACATCCATAGTAACATTCTAACATACATTATAACATTCTAATATACATTCTAACATACATTATAAAATTCTAACATCCATAATAACATTCTAACATACATTCTAACATTCTAATATACATTGTAACATCCTTTCTAACATTCTAACATACATACTAACATTCTAATATACATTCTAACATCCATTCTAACATTCTAACATACATTATAACATTCTAAAATACATTCTAACATCCATTATATCATTCTAACATCCATAATAACATTCTAACATAGATTCTAACAATCTAATATACATTCTAACATCCATAATAACATTCTAACATACATTCTAACATTCTAATATACTTTCTAACATCCTTTAAAACATTCAAATATACATTCTAACATCCATTATAACATTCTAATAAACATTATAACATTCTAATATACATTCTAACATCCATTATAACATTCTAACATCCATTCTAACATTCTAATATACATTCTAACATCCATTATAACATCAAAACATCCATTTTAACATTCTAATATATATTATAACATCCATTATAATATTCTAACATCCATTATAACAGTCTAACATCCATTATAATATTCTAATTTTCATTCTAACATCCATTATATCATTCTAAAATACACTAAAACATTCTAATATACAGTCTAACATGCATTCTAACATAAATTATAACATTCTAATATACATTATAACATCCATTCTAACATTATAACATCCATTCTAACATTCTAATATACATTAAAACATACATTCTAACATTCTAACATCAATTCTAACTTCCATTCTAACATTCTAAAATCCATAATAACACTCTAACATACATTGTAACTTTCTAATATACATTCTAACATACATTCTAACATTCTAACATCCATTATAACATTCAAATATACATTCTACATCCATTATAGCATTCTAATATACATTATAACATTCTAATATACATTCTAACATCCATTAAAACATTCTAACATACATTATAACATTCTAATATACATTCTAACATCCATTATAACATTCTAACATACATTATAACATTCTAATATAAATTCTAACATCCATTATAACATTATAACATACATTACAACAATCTAAAATAAATTATAACATCCATTATAACATGCTAACATACATTATAACATTCTAACATACATTCTAACATTCTAATATACATTCTATTATCCATTATAACATTCTAACATCCAATCTAAAATTCTAATATACATTCTAACATCCATTATAACATCAAAACATCCATTTTAACATTCTAATATATATTATAACATCCATTATAATATTCTAACATCTATTATAACAGTCTAACATCCATTATAATATTCTAATATACATTCTAACATCCATTATATCATTCGAAAATACACTAAAACATTCTAATATACATTCTAACATGCATTCTAACATACATTATAACATTCTAATATACATTATAACATCCATTATAACATTATAACATCCATTCTAACATTCTTCCATCCATTATAACATTCTAATATACATTATAACATTCTAATAGACATTATAACATCCATTATAACATTATAACATACATGATAACATTCTAACATACATTATAACATTTTAATATACATTATAACATAGATTACAACAATCTAATATAAATTATAACATCCATTATAACATGCTAACATACATTATAACATTCTAACATACATTCTAACATTCTAATATACATTCTATTATCCATTATAACATTCTAACATCCATTCTTACATTCTAATATACAATCTAACATCCATTATAACATCAAAACATCCATTTTAACATTCTAATATATATTATAACATCCATTATAATATTCTAACATCTATTATAACAGTCTAACATCCATTATAATATTCTAATAAACATTCTAACATCCATTATATCATTCTAAAATACACTAAAACATTCTAATATACATTCTAACATGCATTCTAACATACATTATAACATTCTAATATACATTATAACATCCTTTATAACATTATAACATCCATTCTAACATTCTAATATACATTAAAACATCCATTCTAACATCAATTCTAACTTCCATTCTAACATTCTAAAATCCATAATAACATTCTAACATACATTATAACTTTCTAATATACATTCTAACATCCATTCTAACATTCTAACATTCATTATAACATTCTAATATACATTATAACATTCTAATATACATTATAACATCCATTATAACATTATAACATACATGATAACATTCTAACATACATTATAACATTCTAATATACATTCTAACATACATTATAACATTCTAGTATACATTATAACATCCATAATAACATTCTAACATACATTATAACATTGTAACATCAATATTAACATTCTAACAGACATTATAACATTCTAATATACATTCTAACATACATTATAAAATTCTAACTTCCATAATGACATTCTAACATACATTCTAACATTCTAATATACATTGTATCATCCTTTATAACATTCTAACATACATTCTAACATTCTAATATACATTCTAACATCCATTAAAACTTTCTAACATACATTATAACATTCTAATATACATTCTAACATCCATTATATCATTCTAACATCCATAATAACATTATAACATACATTACAACAATCTAATATAAATTATAACATCCATTATAACATGCTAACTTACATTATAACATTCTAACATACATTCTAACATTCTAATATACATTCTAACATCCATTATAACATTCTAACATCCATTCTAACATTCTAATATACATTCTAACATCCATTATAACATCAAAACATCAATTTTAAAATTCTAATTTATATTATAACATCCATTATAATATTCTAACATCCATTATAACAGTCTAACATCCATTATAATATTCTAATATACATTCTAACATCCATTATATCATTCTAAAATACACTAAAACATTCTAATATACATTCTAACATGCATTCTAACATACATTATAACATTCTAATATACATTATAACATCCATTATAACATTATAACATCCATTCTAACATTCTTCCATCCATTATAACATTCTAATATACATTATAACATTCTAAAAGACATTATAACATCCATTATAACATTATAACATACATGATAACATTCTAACATACATTATAACATTTTAATATACATTCTAACATACATTATAACATTTTAGTATACATTATAACATCCATTATAACATTCAAACATACATTATAACATTGTAACTTCCACAATAACATTCTAACATACATTATAACATTCTAATATACATTCTAACATCCATTACAACTTTCTAACATACATTATAACATTCTAGTATACATTCTAACATCCATTATATCATTCTAACATCCATAATAACATTCTAACATAGATTCTAACATTCTAATATACATTCTAACATCCATAATAACATTCTAACATACATTCTAACATTCTAACATACATTCTAACATTCTAATATACATTCAAACATCCATTATAACATTCAAATATACATTCTAAAATCCATTATAACATTTTATCATACATTATAACAATCTAATATACATTCTAACATCCATTATAACATTCTAACATACATTATAACATTCTAATATACATTCTAACATACATTATAACATTCTAGTATACATTATAACATCCATTATAACATTCTAACATATATTATAACATTGTAACATCCATAATAACACTCTAACATACATTATAACATTCTAATATACATTCTAACATACATTATAAAATTCTAACATCCATAATAACATTCTAACATACATTCAAACATTCTAATATACATTGTAACATCCTTTATAACATTCTAATAGACATTCTAACATTCTAATATACATTCTAACATCCATTATAACATTCTAACATACATTATAACATTCTAAAATACATTCTTACATCCATTATATCATTCTAACATCCATAATAACATTCTAACACACATTCTAACATTCTAATATACTTTCTAACATCCATTATAACATTTAAATATACATTATAACATCCATTATAACATTCTAATATACATTATAACATTCTAATATACATTCTAACATCCATTATAACATTCTAACATACATTGTAACATTCTAATATACATTGTAACATCCATTATAACATTCTAACATAGATTATAACATTCTAATATACATTCTAACATCCATTATAACATTTTTACATACATTACAACAATCTAATATACATTATAACATCCATTATAACATGCTAACATACATTATAACATTCTAACATACATTCTAACATTCTAATATACATTCTAACATCCATTATAACATTCTAACATCCATTATAATATTCTATAATACATTCTAACATCCATTATAACATTCTAAAATACACTATAACATTCTTATATACATTCTAACATCCATTATAACATTATAACATCCATTCTAACATTCTAATATACATTGTAACATCCTTTATAACATTCTAACATACATTCTAACATTCTAATATACATTCTAACATCCATTATAACTTTCTAACATACATTATAACATTCTAATAAACATTCTAACATCCATTATATCATTCTAACATCCATAATAACATTATAACATACATTACAACAATCTAATATAAATTATAACATCCATTATAACATGCTAACTTACATTATAACATTCTAACATACATTCTAACATTCTAATATACATTCTAACATCCATTATAACATTCTAACATCCATTCTAACATTCTAATATACATTCTAACATCCATTATAACATCAAAACATCCATTTTAAAATTCTAATATATATTATAACATCCATTATAATATTCTAACATCCATTATAACAGTCTAACATCCATTATAATATTCTAATATACATTCTAACATCCATTATATCATTCTAAAATACACTAAAACATTCTAATATACATTCTAACATGCATTCTAACATACATTATAACATTCTAATATACATTATAACATCCATTATAACATTATAACATCCATTCTAACATTCTTCCATCCATTATAACATTCTAATATACATTATAACATTCTAATAGACATTATAACATCCATTATAACATTATAACATACATGATAACATTCTAACATACATTATAACATTTTAATATACATTATAACATAGATTACAACAATCTAATATAAATTATAACATCCATTATAACATGCTAACATACATTATAACATTCTAACATACATTCTAACAATCTAATATACATTCTATTATCCATTATAACATTCTAACATCCATTCTTACATTCTAATATACAATCTAACATCCATTATAACATCAAAACATCCATTTTAACATTCTAATATATATTATAACATCCATTATAATATTCTAACATCTATTATAACAGTCTAACATCCATTATAATATTCTAATAAACATTCTAACATCCATTATATCATTCTAAAATACACTAAAACATTCTAATATACATTCTAACATGCATTCTAACATACATTATAACATTCTAATATACATTATAAAATCCTTTATAACATTATAACATCCATTCTAACATTCTAATATACATTAAAACATCCATTCTAACATCAATTCTAACTTCCATTCTAACATTCTAAAATCCATAATAACATTCTAACATACATTATAACTTTTTAATATACATTCTAACATCCATTCTAACATTCTAACATTCATTATAACATTCTAATATACATTATAACATTCTAATATACATTATAACATCCATTATAACATTATAACATACATGATAACATTCTAACATACATTATAACATTCTAATATACATTCTAACATACATTATAACATTCTAGTATACATTATAACATCCATAATAACATTCTAACATACATTATAACATTGTAACATCAATATTAACATTCTAACAGACATTATAACATTCTAATATACATTCTAACATACATTATAAAATTCTAACTTCCATAATGACATTCTAACATACATTCTAACATTCTAATATACATTGTATCATCCTTTATAACATTCTAACATACATTCTAACATTCTAATATACATTCTAACATCCATTATAACTTTCTAACATACATTATAACATTCTAATATACATTCTAACATCCATTATATCATTCTAACATCCATAATAACATTAATACATACATTACAACAATCTAATATAAATTATAACATCCATTATAACATGCTAACTTACATTATAACATTCTAACATACATTCTAACATTCTAATATACATTCTAACATCCATTATAACATTCTAACATCCATTCTAACATTCTAATATACATTCTAACATCCATTATAACATCAAAACATCAATTTTAAAATTCTAATTTATATTATAACATCCATTATAATATTCTAACATCCATTATAACAGTCTAACATCCATTATAATATTCTAATATACATTCTAACATCCATTATATCATTCTAAAATACACTAAAACATTCTAATATACATTCTAACATGCATTCTAACATACATTATAACATTCTAATATACATTATAACATCCATTATAACATTATAACATCCATTCTAACATTCTTCCATCCATTATAACATTCTAATATACATTATAACATTCTAAAAGACATTATAACATCCATTATAACATTATAACATACATGATAACAATCTAACATACATTATAACATTTTAATATACATTCTAACATACATTATAACATTTTAGTATACATTATAACATCCATTATAACATTCAAACATACATTATAACATTGTAACTTCCACAATAACATTCTAACATACATTATAACATTCTAATATACATTCTAACATCCATTACAACTTTCTAACATACATTATAACATTCTAGTATACATTCTAACATCCATTATATCATTCTAACATCCATAATAACATTCTAACATAGATTCTAACATTCTAATATACATTCTAACATCCATAATAACATTCTAACATTACTTCTAACATTCTAACATACATTCTAACATTCTAATATACATTCAAACATCCATTATAACATTCAAATATACATTCTAAAATCCATTATAACATTTTATCATACATTATAACAATCTAATATATATTCTAACATCCATTATAACATTCTAACATACATTATAACATTCTAATATACATTCTAACATACATTATAACATTCTAGTATACATTATAACATCCATTATAACATTCTAACATATATTATAACATTGTAACATCCATAATAACACTCTAACATACATTATAACATTCTAATATACATTCTAACATACATTATAAAATTCTAACATCCATAATAACATTCTAACATACATTCAAACATTCTAATATACATTGTAACATCCTTTATAACATTCTAATAGACATTCAAAAAATTCTAATATACATTCTAACATCCATTATAACATTCTAACATACATTATAACATTCTAAAATACATTCTTACATCCATTATATCATTCTAACATCCATAATAACATTCTAACACACATTCTAACATTCTAATATACTTTCTAACATCCATTATAACATTTAAATATACATTATAACATCCATTATAACATTCTAACATACATTGTAACATTCTAATATACATTGTAACATCCATTATAACATTCTAACATAGATTATAACATTCTAATATACATTCTAACATCCATTATAACATTTTTACATACATTACAACAATCTAATATACATTATAACATCCATTATAACATGCTAACATACATTATAACATTCTAACATACATTCTAACATTCTAATATACATTCTAACATCCATTATAACATTCTAACATCCATTATAATATTCTATAATACATTCTAACATCCATTATAACATTCTAAAATACACTATAACATTCTTATATACATTCTAACATCCATTATAACATTATAACATCCATTCTAACATTCTAATATACATTCTAACATTCATTATAACATTCTAACATCCATTTTAACATTCTAATATATATTATAACATCCATTATAATATTCTAACATCCATTACAACATTCTAACATCCATTATAATATTCTAATATACATTCTAACATCCATTATATCATTCTAAAATACACTATAACATTCTAATATACATTCTAACATGCATTCTAACATACATTATAACATTCTAACATACATTTTAACATTCTAATATACATTTTAACATCCTTTAAATCATTCTAACATCCATAATAACATTCCAACATAGATACTAACAATCTAATATACATTCTAACATCCATAATAACATTCTAACATACATTCTAACATTCTAATATACATTCTAACATCCAATATAATATTCAAATATACATTCTAACATCCATTATAACATTCTAATATACATTATAACATTCTAATATACATTATAACATCCATTATAACATTCTAACATACATTATCACATTCTAATATACATTCTAACATCCATTATAACATTCTAACATACATTATAAACATTCTAATATACATTCTAACATCCATTATAACATTCTAACATACATTACAACAATCTAATATACATTATAACATCCATTATAACATGCTAACATACATTAAAACATTCTAACATAAATTCTAACATTCTAATATACATTCTAACATCCATTCTAACATTCTAACATCCATTCTAACATTCTAATATACATTCTAACATCCATTAAAACATCAAAACATCCATTTTAACAATCTAATATATATTATAACATCCATTATAATATTCTAACATCCATTATAATATTCTAATATACATTCTAACATCCATTATAACATTCTAAAATACACTATAACATTCTAATATACATTCTAACATGCATTCTAGCATACATTATAACATTCTAATATACATTATAACATCCATTATAACATTATAACATCCATTCTAACATTATAATATACATTAAAACATTCTAATATACATTATAACATCCATTCTAACTTTCTAACATACATTATAACATTCTAATATACATTCTAACATCCATTATATCATTCTAACATCCATAATAACATTCTAACATAGATTCTAACATTATAATATACATTCTAACATCCATAATAACATTCGAACATACATTCTAACATTCTAACATACATTCTAACATTCTAATATACATTCAAACATCCATTATAACATTCAAATATACATTCTGACATCCATTATAACATTCTATCATACATTATAACAATCTAATATACATTCTAACATCCATTATAACATTCTAACATACATTATAACATTCTAATATACATTCTAACATACATTATAACATTCTAGTATACATTATAACATCCTTGATAACATTCTAACATATATTATAACATTGTAACATCCATAATAACATTCTAACATACATTATAACATTCTAATATACATTCTAACATCCATTATAAAATTCTAACATCCATAATAACATTCTAACATACATTCTAACATTCTAATATACATTGTAACATCCTTTATAACATTCTAATAGACATTCTAACATTCTAATATACATTCTAACATCCATTATAACATTCTAACATACATTATAACATTCTAAAATACATTCTAACTTCCATTATATCATTCTAACATCCATAATAACATTCTAACATAGATTCTAACAATCTAATATACATTCTAACATCCATAATAACATTCTAACACACATTCTAACATTCTTATATACTTTCTAACATCCATTATAACATTTAAATATACATTATAACATCCATTATAACATTCTAATATACATTATAACATTATAATATACATTCTAACATCCATTATAACATTCTAACATACATTGTAACATTCTAATATACATTGTAACATCCATTATAACATTCTAACATACATTATAACATTCTAATATACATTCTAACATCCATTATAACATTCTAACACACATTACAACAATCTAATATACATTATAACATCCATTATAACATGCTAACATACATTATAACATTCTAACATACATTCTAACATTCTAATATACATTCTAACATCCATTATAACATTCTAAAATACATTCTAACATCCATTATATCATTCTAACATCCATAATAACATTCTAACATAGATTCTAACAATCTAATATACATTCTAACATCCATAATAACATTCTAACACACATTCTAACATTCTAATATACTTTCTAACATCCATTATAACATTTAAATATACATTATAACATCCATTATAACATTCTAATATACATTATAACATTCTAATATACATTCTAACATCCATTATAACATTCTAACATACATTGTAACATTCTAATATACATTGTAACATCCATTATAACATTCTAACATACATTATAACATTCTAATATACATTCTAACATCCATTATAACATTCTAACATACATTACAACAATCTAATATACATTATAACATCCATTATAACATGCTAACATACATTATAACATTCTAACATACATTCTAACATTCTAATATACATTCTTACATCCATTATAACATTCTAACATCCATTATAATATTCTATAATATATTCTAACATCCATTATAACATTCTAAAATACACTATAACATTCTTATATACATTCTAACATCCATTATAACATTATAACATCCATTCTAACATTCTAATATACATTCTAACATTCATTATAACATTCTAACATCCATTTTAACATTCTAATATATATTATAACATCCATTATAATATTCTAACATCCATTACAACATTCTAACATCCATTATAATATTCTAATATACATTCTAACATCCATTATATCATTCTAAAATACACTATAACATTCTAATATACATTCTAACATGCATTCTAACATACATTATAACATTCTAACATACATTATAACATTCTAATATACATTCTAACATCCATTATATCATTCTAACATCCATAATTACATTCCAACATAGATACTAACAATCTAATATACATTCTAACATCCATAATAACATTCTAACATACATTCTAACATTCTAATATACATTCTAACATCCAATATAATATTCAAATATACATTCTAACATCCATTATAACATTCTAATATACATTATAACATTCTAATATACATTCTAACATCCATTATAACATTCTAACATACATTATCACATTCTAATATACATTCTAACATCCATTATAACATTCTAACATACATTATAAACATTCTAATATACATTCTAACATCCATTATAATATTCTAACATACATTACAACAATCTAATATACATTATAACATCCATTATAACATGCTAACATACATTAAAACATTCTAACATAAATTCTAACATTCTAATATACATTCTAACATCCATTCTAACATTCTAACATCCTTTCTAACATTCTAATAGACATTCTAACATTCTAATATACATTCTAACATCCATTATAACATTCTATCATACATTATAACATTCTAAAATACATTCTAACATCCATTATATCATTCTAACATCCATAATAACATTCTAACATAGATTCTAACAATCTAATATACATTCTAACATCCATAATAACATTCTAACACACATTCTAACATTCTAATATACTTTCTAACATCCATTATAACATTTAAATATACATTATAACATCCATTATAACATTCTAATATACATTATAACATTCTAATATACATTCTAACATCCATTATAACATTCTAACATACATTGTAACATTCTAATATACATTGTAACATCCATTATAACATTCTAACATACATTATAACATTCTAATATACATTCTAACATCCATTATAACATTCTAACATACATTACAACAATCTAATATACATTATAACATCCATTATAACATGCTAACATACATTATAACATTCTAACATACATTCTAACATTCTAATATACATTCTAACATCCATTCTAACATTCTAACATCCATTATAATATTCTATAATACATTCTAACATCCATTATAATATTCTAAAATACACTATAACATTCTTATATACATTCTAACATCCATTATAACATTCTAATATACATTCTAACATTCATTATAACATTCTAACATCCATTTTAACATTCAAATATATATCATAACATCCATTATAATATTCTAACATCCATTACAACATTCTAACATCCATTATAATATTCTAATATACATTCTAACATCCATTATATCATTCTAAAATACACTATAACATTCTAATATACATTCTAACATGCATTCTAACATTCTAACATCCATTCTAACATTCTAATATACATTCTAACATCCATTATAACATCAAAACATCCATTTTAACAATCTAATATATATTATAACATCCATTATAATATTCTAACATCCATTATAATATTCTAATATACATTCTAACATCCATTATAACATTCTAAAATACACTATAACATTCTAATATACATTCTAACATGCATTCTAACATACATTATAACATTCATATATATATATTATAACATCCATTATAACATTATAACATCCATTCTAACATTGTAATATACATTAAAACATTATAATATACATTATAACATCCATTATACCTTTCTAACATACATTATAACATTCTAATATACATTCTAACATCCATTATATCATTCTAACATCCATAATAACATTCTAACATACATTCTAACATTCTAATATACATTGTAACATCCTTTATAACATTCTAATAGACATTCTAACATTCTAATATACATTCTAACATCCATTATAACATTCTATCATACATTATAACATTCTAAAATACATTCTAACATCCATTATATCATTCTAACATCCATAATAACATTCTAACATAGATTCTAACAATCTAATATACATTCTAACATCCATAATAACATTCTAACACACATTCTAACATTCTAATATACTTTCTAACATCCATTATAACATTTAAATATACATTATAACATCCATTATAACATTCTAATATACATTATAACATTCTAATATACATTCTAACATCCATTATAACATTCTAACATACATTGTAACATTCTAATATACATTGTAACATCCATTATAACATTCTAACATACATTATAACATTCTAATATACATTCTAACATCCATTATAACATTCTAACATACATTACAACAATCTAATATACATTATAACATCCATTATAACATGCTAACATACATTATAACATTCTAACATACATTCTAACATTCTAATATACATTCTAACATCCATTATAACATTCTAACATCCATTATAGTATTCTAAAATACACTATAACATTCTTATATACATTCTAACATCCATTATAACATTCTAATATACATTCTAACATTCATTATAACATTCTAACATCCATTTTAACATTCTAATATATATTATAACATCCATTATAATATTCTAACATCCATTACAACATTCTAACATCCATTATAATATTCTAATATACATTCTAACATCCATTATATCATTCTAAAATACACTATAACATTCTAATATACATTCTAACATGCATTCTAACATACATTATAACATTCTAACATACATTATAACATTCTAATATACATTCTAACATCCATTATATCATTCTAACATCCATAATAACATTCCAACATAGATACTAACAATCTAATATACATTCTAACATCCATAATAACATTCTAACATACATTCTAACATTCTAATATACATTCTAACATCCAATATAATATTCAAATATACATTCTAACATCCATTATAACATTCTAATATACATTATAACATTCTAATATACATTCTAACATCCATTATAACATTCTAACATACATTATCACATTCTAATATACATTCTAACATCCATTATAACATTCTAACATACATTATAAACATTCTAATATACATTCTAACATCCATTATAACATTATAACATACATGATAACATTCTAACATACATTATAACATTCTAATATGCATTCTAACATACATTATAACATTCTAGTATATATTATAACATCCATTTTAACATTCTAACATACATTATAACATTGTAACATCCATAATAACATTCTAACATACATTAAAACATTCTAATATACATTCTAACATATATTATAAAATTCTAACTTCCATAATAACATTCTAACATACATTCAAACATTCTAATATACATTGTAACATCCTTTATAAAATTCTAACATACATTCTAACATTCTAATATACATTCTAACATCCATTATATCATTCTAACATCCATAATAACATTCTAACATAGATTCTAACATTCTAATATACATTGTAACATCCTTTATAAAATTCTAACATACATTCTAACATTCTAATATACATTCTAACATCCATTATAACTTTCTAACATACATTATAACATTCTAATATACATTCTAACATCCATTATATCATTCTAACATCCTTAATAACATTCTAACATAGATTCTAACATTCTAATGTACATTCTAACATCCATAATAACATTCTAACATACATTCTAACATTCTAACATACATTCTAACATTCTAATATACATTCAATCATCCATTATAACATTCAAATATACATTCTAACATCCATTATAACATTCTATCATACATTATAACAATCTAATATACATTCTAACATCCATTATAACATTCTAACATACATTATAACATTCTAATATACATTCTAACATACATTATAACATTCTAGTATACATTATAACATCCATTATAACATTCTAACATATATTATAACATTGTAACATCCATAATAACATTCTAACATACATTATAACATTCTAATATACATTCTAACATACATTATAAAATTCTAACATCCATAATAACATTCTAACATACATTCTAACATTCTAATATACATTGTAACATCCTTTCTAACATTCTAACATACATTCTAACATCCATTCTAACATTCTAACATACATTATAACATTCTAAAATACATTCTAACATCCATTATATCATTCTAACATCCATAATAACATTCTAACATTGATTCTAACAATCTAATATAAATTCTAACATCCATAATAACATTCTAACATACATTCTAACATTCTAATATACTTTCTAACATCCATTATAACATTCTTACATACATTATAACATTCTAATATACATTCTAACATACATTATAACATTCTAGTATACATTATAACATCCATTATAACATTCTAACATATATTATAACATTGTAACATCCATAGTAACATTCTAACATACATTATAACATTCTAATATACATTCTAACATACATTATAAAATTCTAACATCCATAATAACATTCTAACATACATTCTAACATTCTAATATACATTGTAACATCCTTTCTAACATTCTAACATACATACTAACATTCTAATATACATTCTAACATCCATTCTAACATTCTAACATACATTATAACATTCTAAAATACATTCTAACATCCATTATATCATTCTAACATCCATAATAACATTCTAACATAGATTCTAACAATCTAATATACATTCTAACATCCATAATAACATTCTAACATACATTCTAACATTCTAATATACTTTCTAACATCCTTTAAAACATTCAAATATACATTCTAACATCCATTATAACATTCTAATAAACATTATAACATTCTAATATACATTCTAACATCCATTATAACATTCTAACATCCATTCTAACATTCTAATATACATTCTAACATCCATTATAACATCAAAACATCCATTTTAACATTCTAATATATATTATAACATCCATTATAATATTCTAACATCCATTATAACAGTCTAACATCCATTATAATATTCTAATTTTCATTCTAACATCCATTATATCATTCTAAAATACACTAAAACATTCTAATATACAGTCTAACATGCATTCTAACATAAATTATAACATTCTAATATACATTATAACATCCATTCTAACATTATAACATCCATTCTAACATTCTAATATACATTAAAACATACATTCTAACATTCTAACATCAATTCTAACTTCCATTCTAACATTCTAAAATCCATAATAACACTCTAACATACATTGTAACTTTCTAATATACATTCTAACATACATTCTAACATTCTAACATCCATTATAACATTCAAATATACATTCTACATCCATTATAGCATTCTAATATACATTATAACATTCTAATATACATTCTAACATCCATTAAAACATTCTAACATACATTATAACATTCTAATATACATTCTAACATCCATTATAACATTCTAACATACATTATAACATTCTAATATAAATTCTAACATCCATTATAACATTATAACATACATTACAACAATCTAAAATAAATTATAACATCCATTATAACATGCTAACATACATTATAACATTCTAACATACATTCTAACATTCTAATATACATTCTATTATCCATTATAACATTCTAACATCCATTCTAAAATTCTAATATACATTCTAACATCCATTATAACATCAAAACATCCATTTTAACATTCTAATATATATTATAACATCCATTATAATATTCTAACATCTATTATAACAGTCTAACATCCATTATAATATTCTAATATACATTCTAACATCCATTATATCATTCGAAAATACACTAAAACATTCTAATATACATTCTAACATGCATTCTAACATACATTATAACATTCTAATATACATTATAACATCCATTATAACATTATAACATCCATTCTAACATTCTTCCATCCATTATAACATTCTAATATACATTATAACATTCTAATAGACATTATAACATCCATTATAACATTATAACATACATGATAACATTCTAACATACATTATAACATTTTAATATACATTATAACATAGATTACAACAATCTAATATAAATTATAACATCCATTATAACATGCTAACATACATTATAACATTCTAACATACATTCTAACATTCTAATATACATTCTATTATCCATTATAACATTCTAACATCCATTCTTACATTCTAATATACAATCTAACATCCATTATAACATCAAAACATCCATTTTAACATTCTAATATATATTATAACATCCATTATAATATTCTAACATCTATTATAACAGTCTAACATCCATTATAATATTCTAATAAACATTCTAACATCCATTATATCATTCTAAAATACACTAAAACATTCTAATATACATTCTAACATGCATTCTAACATACATTATAACATTCTAATATACATTATAACATCCTTTATAACATTATAACATCCATTCTAACATTCTAATATACATTAAAACATCCATTCTAACATCAATTCTAACTTCCATTCTAACATTCTAAAATCCATAATAACATTCTAACATACATTATAACTTTCTAATATACATTCTAACATCCATTCTAACATTCTAACATTCATTATAACATTCTAATATACATTATAACATTCTAATATACATTATAACATCCATTATAACATTATAACATACATGATAACATTCTAACATACATTATAACATTCTAATATACATTCTAACATACATTATAACATTCTAGTATACATTATAACATCCATAATAACATTCTAACATACATTATAACATTGTAACATCAATATTAACATTCTAACAGACATTATAACATTCTAATATACATTCTAACATACATTATAAAATTCTAACTTCCATAATGACATTCTAACATACATTCTAACATTCTAATATACATTGTATCATCCTTTATAACATTCTAACATACATTCTAACATTCTAATATACATTCTAACATCCATTAAAACTTTCTAACATACATTATAACATTCTAATATACATTCTAACATCCATTATATCATTCTAACATCCATAATAACATTATAACATACATTACAACAATCTAATATAAATTATAACATCCATTATAACATGCTAACTTACATTATAACATTCTAACATACATTCTAACATTCTAATATACATTCTAACATCCATTATAACATTCTAACATCCATTCTAACATTCTAATATACATTCTAACATCCATTATAACATCAAAACATCAATTTTAAAATTCTAATTTATATTATAACATCCATTATAATATTCTAACATCCATTATAACAGTCTAACATCCATTATAATATTCTAATATACATTCTAACATCCATTATATCATTCTAAAATACACTAAAACATTCTAATATACATTCTAACATGCATTCTAACATACATTATAACATTCTAATATACATTATAACATCCATTATAACATTATAACATCCATTCTAACATTCTTCCATCCATTATAACATTCTAATATACATTATAACATTCTAAAAGACATTATAACATCCATTATAACATTATAACATACATGATAACATTCTAACATACATTATAACATTTTAATATACATTCTAACATACATTATAACATTTTAGTATACATTATAACATCCATTATAACATTCAAACATACATTATAACATTGTAACTTCCACAATAACATTCTAACATACATTATAACATTCTAATATACATTCTAACATCCATTACAACTTTCTAACATACATTATAACATTCTAGTATACATTCTAACATCCATTATATCATTCTAACATCCATAATAACATTCTAACATAGATTCTAACATTCTAATATACATTCTAACATCCATAATAACATTCTAACATACATTCTAACATTCTAACATACATTCTAACATTCTAATATACATTCAAACATCCATTATAACATTCAAATATACATTCTAAAATCCATTATAACATTTTATCATACATTATAACAATCTAATATACATTCTAACATCCATTATAACATTCTAACATACATTATAACATTCTAATATACATTCTAACATACATTATAACATTCTAGTATACATTATAACATCCATTATAACATTCTAACATATATTATAACATTGTAACATCCATAATAACACTCTAACATACATTATAACATTCTAATATACATTCTAACATACATTATAAAATTCTAACATCCATAATAACATTCTAACATACATTCAAACATTCTAATATACATTGTAACATCCTTTATAACATTCTAATAGACATTCTAACATTCTAATATACATTCTAACATCCATTATAACATTCTAACATACATTATAACATTCTAAAATACATTCTTACATCCATTATATCATTCTAACATCCATAATAACATTCTAACACACATTCTAACATTCTAATATACTTTCTAACATCCATTATAACATTTAAATATACATTATAACATCCATTATAACATTCTAATATACATTATAACATTCTAATATACATTCTAACATCCATTATAACATTCTAACATACATTGTAACATTCTAATATACATTGTAACATCCATTATAACATTCTAACATAGATTATAACATTCTAATATACATTCTAACATCCATTATAACATTTTTACATACATTACAACAATCTAATATACATTATAACATCCATTATAACATGCTAACATACATTATAACATTCTAACATACATTCTAACATTCTAATATACATTCTAACATCCATTATAACATTCTAACATCCATTATAATATTCTATAATACATTCTAACATCCATTATAACATTCTAAAATACACTATAACATTCTTATATACATTCTAACATCCATTATAACATTATAACATCCATTCTAACATTCTAATATACATTGTAACATCCTTTATAACATTCTAACATACATTCTAACATTCTAATATACATTCTAACATCCATTATAACTTTCTAACATACATTATAACATTCTAATAAACATTCTAACATCCATTATATCATTCTAACATCCATAATAACATTATAACATACATTACAACAATCTAATATAAATTATAACATCCATTATAACATGCTAACTTACATTATAACATTCTAACATACATTCTAACATTCTAATATACATTCTAACATCCATTATAACATTCTAACATCCATTCTAACATTCTAATATACATTCTAACATCCATTATAACATCAAAACATCCATTTTAAAATTCTAATATATATTATAACATCCATTATAATATTCTAACATCCATTATAACAGTCTAACATCCATTATAATATTCTAATATACATTCTAACATCCATTATATCATTCTAAAATACACTAAAACATTCTAATATACATTCTAACATGCATTCTAACATACATTATAACATTCTAATATACATTATAACATCCATTATAACATTATAACATCCATTCTAACATTCTTCCATCCATTATAACATTCTAATATACATTATAACATTCTAATAGACATTATAACATCCATTATAACATTATAACATACATGATAACATTCTAACATACATTATAACATTTTAATATACATTATAACATAGATTACAACAATCTAATATAAATTATAACATCCATTATAACATGCTAACATACATTATAACATTCTAACATACATTCTAACAATCTAATATACATTCTATTATCCATTATAACATTCTAACATCCATTCTTACATTCTAATATACAATCTAACATCCATTATAACATCAAAACATCCATTTTAACATTCTAATATATATTATAACATCCATTATAATATTCTAACATCTATTATAACAGTCTAACATCCATTATAATATTCTAATAAACATTCTAACATCCATTATATCATTCTAAAATACACTAAAACATTCTAATATACATTCTAACATGCATTCTAACATACATTATAACATTCTAATATACATTATAAAATCCTTTATAACATTATAACATCCATTCTAACATTCTAATATACATTAAAACATCCATTCTAACATCAATTCTAACTTCCATTCTAACATTCTAAAATCCATAATAACATTCTAACATACATTATAACTTTTTAATATACATTCTAACATCCATTCTAACATTCTAACATTCATTATAACATTCTAATATACATTATAACATTCTAATATACATTATAACATCCATTATAACATTATAACATACATGATAACATTCTAACATACATTATAACATTCTAATATACATTCTAACATACATTATAACATTCTAGTATACATTATAACATCCATAATAACATTCTAACATACATTATAACATTGTAACATCAATATTAACATTCTAACAGACATTATAACATTCTAATATACATTCTAACATACATTATAAAATTCTAACTTCCATAATGACATTCTAACATACATTCTAACATTCTAATATACATTGTATCATCCTTTATAACATTCTAACATACATTCTAACATTCTAATATACATTCTAACATCCATTATAACTTTCTAACATACATTATAACATTCTAATATACATTCTAACATCCATTATATCATTCTAACATCCATAATAACATTAATACATACATTACAACAATCTAATATAAATTATAACATCCATTATAACATGCTAACTTACATTATAACATTCTAACATACATTCTAACATTCTAATATACATTCTAACATCCATTATAACATTCTAACATCCATTCTAACATTCTAATATACATTCTAACATCCATTATAACATCAAAACATCAATTTTAAAATTCTAATTTATATTATAACATCCATTATAATATTCTAACATCCATTATAACAGTCTAACATCCATTATAATATTCTAATATACATTCTAACATCCATTATATCATTCTAAAATACACTAAAACATTCTAATATACATTCTAACATGCATTCTAACATACATTATAACATTCTAATATACATTATAACATCCATTATAACATTATAACATCCATTCTAACATTCTTCCATCCATTATAACATTCTAATATACATTATAACATTCTAAAAGACATTATAACATCCATTATAACATTATAACATACATGATAACAATCTAACATACATTATAACATTTTAATATACATTCTAACATACATTATAACATTTTAGTATACATTATAACATCCATTATAACATTCAAACATACATTATAACATTGTAACTTCCACAATAACATTCTAACATACATTATAACATTCTAATATACATTCTAACATCCATTACAACTTTCTAACATACATTATAACATTCTAGTATACATTCTAACATCCATTATATCATTCTAACATCCATAATAACATTCTAACATAGATTCTAACATTCTAATATACATTCTAACATCCATAATAACATTCTAACATTACTTCTAACATTCTAACATACATTCTAACATTCTAATATACATTCAAACATCCATTATAACATTCAAATATACATTCTAAAATCCATTATAACATTTTATCATACATTATAACAATCTAATATATATTCTAACATCCATTATAACATTCTAACATACATTATAACATTCTAATATACATTCTAACATACATTATAACATTCTAGTATACATTATAACATCCATTATAACATTCTAACATATATTATAACATTGTAACATCCATAATAACACTCTAACATACATTATAACATTCTAATATACATTCTAACATACATTATAAAATTCTAACATCCATAATAACATTCTAACATACATTCAAACATTCTAATATACATTGTAACATCCTTTATAACATTCTAATAGACATTCAAAAAATTCTAATATACATTCTAACATCCATTATAACATTCTAACATACATTATAACATTCTAAAATACATTCTTACATCCATTATATCATTCTAACATCCATAATAACATTCTAACACACATTCTAACATTCTAATATACTTTCTAACATCCATTATAACATTTAAATATACATTATAACATCCATTATAACATTCTAACATACATTGTAACATTCTAATATACATTGTAACATCCATTATAACATTCTAACATAGATTATAACATTCTAATATACATTCTAACATCCATTATAACATTTTTACATACATTACAACAATCTAATATACATTATAACATCCATTATAACATGCTAACATACATTATAACATTCTAACATACATTCTAACATTCTAATATACATTCTAACATCCATTATAACATTCTAACATCCATTATAATATTCTATAATACATTCTAACATCCATTATAACATTCTAAAATACACTATAACATTCTTATATACATTCTAACATCCATTATAACATTATAACATCCATTCTAACATTCTAATATACATTCTAACATTCATTATAACATTCTAACATCCATTTTAACATTCTAATATATATTATAACATCCATTATAATATTCTAACATCCATTACAACATTCTAACATCCATTATAATATTCTAATATACATTCTAACATCCATTATATCATTCTAAAATACACTATAACATTCTAATATACATTCTAACATGCATTCTAACATACATTATAACATTCTAACATACATTTTAACATTCTAATATACATTTTAACATCCTTTAAATCATTCTAACATCCATAATAACATTCCAACATAGATACTAACAATCTAATATACATTCTAACATCCATAATAACATTCTAACATACATTCTAACATTCTAATATACATTCTAACATCCAATATAATATTCAAATATACATTCTAACATCCATTATAACATTCTAATATACATTATAACATTCTAATATACATTATAACATCCATTATAACATTCTAACATACATTATCACATTCTAATATACATTCTAACATCCATTATAACATTCTAACATACATTATAAACATTCTAATATACATTCTAACATCCATTATAACATTCTAACATACATTACAACAATCTAATATACATTATAACATCCATTATAACATGCTAACATACATTAAAACATTCTAACATAAATTCTAACATTCTAATATACATTCTAACATCCATTCTAACATTCTAACATCCATTCTAACATTCTAATATACATTCTAACATCCATTAAAACATCAAAACATCCATTTTAACAATCTAATATATATTATAACATCCATTATAATATTCTAACATCCATTATAATATTCTAATATACATTCTAACATCCATTATAACATTCTAAAATACACTATAACATTCTAATATACATTCTAACATGCATTCTAGCATACATTATAACATTCTAATATACATTATAACATCCATTATAACATTATAACATCCATTCTAACATTATAATATACATTAAAACATTCTAATATACATTATAACATCCATTCTAACTTTCTAACATACATTATAACATTCTAATATACATTCTAACATCCATTATATCATTCTAACATCCATAATAACATTCTAACATAGATTCTAACATTATAATATACATTCTAACATCCATAATAACATTCGAACATACATTCTAACATTCTAACATACATTCTAACATTCTAATATACATTCAAACATCCATTATAACATTCAAATATACATTCTGACATCCATTATAACATTCTATCATACATTATAACAATCTAATATACATTCTAACATCCATTATAACATTCTAACATACATTATAACATTCTAATATACATTCTAACATACATTATAACATTCTAGTATACATTATAACATCCTTGATAACATTCTAACATATATTATAACATTGTAACATCCATAATAACATTCTAACATACATTATAACATTCTAATATACATTCTAACATCCATTATAAAATTCTAACATCCATAATAACATTCTAACATACATTCTAACATTCTAATATACATTGTAACATCCTTTATAACATTCTAATAGACATTCTAACATTCTAATATACATTCTAACATCCATTATAACATTCTAACATACATTATAACATTCTAAAATACATTCTAACTTCCATTATATCATTCTAACATCCATAATAACATTCTAACATAGATTCTAACAATCTAATATACATTCTAACATCCATAATAACATTCTAACACACATTCTAACATTCTTATATACTTTCTAACATCCATTATAACATTTAAATATACATTATAACATCCATTATAACATTCTAATATACATTATAACATTATAATATACATTCTAACATCCATTATAACATTCTAACATACATTGTAACATTCTAATATACATTGTAACATCCATTATAACATTCTAACATACATTATAACATTCTAATATACATTCTAACATCCATTATAACATTCTAACACACATTACAACAATCTAATATACATTATAACATCCATTATAACATGCTAACATACATTATAACATTCTAACATACATTCTAACATTCTAATATACATTCTAACATCCATTATAACATTCTAAAATACATTCTAACATCCATTATATCATTCTAACATCCATAATAACATTCTAACATAGATTCTAACAATCTAATATACATTCTAACATCCATAATAACATTCTAACACACATTCTAACATTCTAATATACTTTCTAACATCCATTATAACATTTAAATATACATTATAACATCCATTATAACATTCTAATATACATTATAACATTCTAATATACATTCTAACATCCATTATAACATTCTAACATACATTGTAACATTCTAATATACATTGTAACATCCATTATAACATTCTAACATACATTATAACATTCTAATATACATTCTAACATCCATTATAACATTCTAACATACATTACAACAATCTAATATACATTATAACATCCATTATAACATGCTAACATACATTATAACATTCTAACATACATTCTAACATTCTAATATACATTCTTACATCCATTATAACATTCTAACATCCATTATAATATTCTATAATATATTCTAACATCCATTATAACATTCTAAAATACACTATAACATTCTTATATACATTCTAACATCCATTATAACATTATAACATCCATTCTAACATTCTAATATACATTCTAACATTCATTATAACATTCTAACATCCATTTTAACATTCTAATATATATTATAACATCCATTATAATATTCTAACATCCATTACAACATTCTAACATCCATTATAATATTCTAATATACATTCTAACATCCATTATATCATTCTAAAATACACTATAACATTCTAATATACATTCTAACATGCATTCTAACATACATTATAACATTCTAACATACATTATAACATTCTAATATACATTCTAACATCCATTATATCATTCTAACATCCATAATTACATTCCAACATAGATACTAACAATCTAATATACATTCTAACATCCATAATAACATTCTAACATACATTCTAACATTCTAATATACATTCTAACATCCAATATAATATTCAAATATACATTCTAACATCCATTATAACATTCTAATATACATTATAACATTCTAATATACATTCTAACATCCATTATAACATTCTAACATACATTATCACATTCTAATATACATTCTAACATCCATTATAACATTCTAACATACATTATAAACATTCTAATATACATTCTAACATCCATTATAATATTCTAACATACATTACAACAATCTAATATACATTATAACATCCATTATAACATGCTAACATACATTAAAACATTCTAACATAAATTCTAACATTCTAATATACATTCTAACATCCATTCTAACATTCTAACATCCTTTCTAACATTCTAATAGACATTCTAACATTCTAATATACATTCTAACATCCATTATAACATTCTATCATACATTATAACATTCTAAAATACATTCTAACATCCATTATATCATTCTAACATCCATAATAACATTCTAACATAGATTCTAACAATCTAATATACATTCTAACATCCATAATAACATTCTAACACACATTCTAACATTCTAATATACTTTCTAACATCCATTATAACATTTAAATATACATTATAACATCCATTATAACATTCTAATATACATTATAACATTCTAATATACATTCTAACATCCATTATAACATTCTAACATACATTGTAACATTCTAATATACATTGTAACATCCATTATAACATTCTAACATACATTATAACATTCTAATATACATTCTAACATCCATTATAACATTCTAACATACATTACAACAATCTAATATACATTATAACATCCATTATAACATGCTAACATACATTATAACATTCTAACATACATTCTAACATTCTAATATACATTCTAACATCCATTCTAACATTCTAACATCCATTATAATATTCTATAATACATTCTAACATCCATTATAATATTCTAAAATACACTATAACATTCTTATATACATTCTAACATCCATTATAACATTCTAATATACATTCTAACATTCATTATAACATTCTAACATCCATTTTAACATTCAAATATATATCATAACATCCATTATAATATTCTAACATCCATTACAACATTCTAACATCCATTATAATATTCTAATATACATTCTAACATCCATTATATCATTCTAAAATACACTATAACATTCTAATATACATTCTAACATGCATTCTAACATTCTAACATCCATTCTAACATTCTAATATACATTCTAACATCCATTATAACATCAAAACATCCATTTTAACAATCTAATATATATTATAACATCCATTATAATATTCTAACATCCATTATAATATTCTAATATACATTCTAACATCCATTATAACATTCTAAAATACACTATAACATTCTAATATACATTCTAACATGCATTCTAACATACATTATAACATTCATATATATATATTATAACATCCATTATAACATTATAACATCCATTCTAACATTGTAATATACATTAAAACATTATAATATACATTATAACATCCATTATACCTTTCTAACATACATTATAACATTCTAATATACATTCTAACATCCATTATATCATTCTAACATCCATAATAACATTCTAACATACATTCTAACATTCTAATATACATTGTAACATCCTTTATAACATTCTAATAGACATTCTAACATTCTAATATACATTCTAACATCCATTATAACATTCTATCATACATTATAACATTCTAAAATACATTCTAACATCCATTATATCATTCTAACATCCATAATAACATTCTAACATAGATTCTAACAATCTAATATACATTCTAACATCCATAATAACATTCTAACACACATTCTAACATTCTAATATACTTTCTAACATCCATTATAACATTTAAATATACATTATAACATCCATTATAACATTCTAATATACATTATAACATTCTAATATACATTCTAACATCCATTATAACATTCTAACATACATTGTAACATTCTAATATACATTGTAACATCCATTATAACATTCTAACATACATTATAACATTCTAATATACATTCTAACATCCATTATAACATTCTAACATACATTACAACAATCTAATATACATTATAACATCCATTATAACATGCTAACATACATTATAACATTCTAACATACATTCTAACATTCTAATATACATTCTAACATCCATTATAACATTCTAACATCCATTATAGTATTCTAAAATACACTATAACATTCTTATATACATTCTAACATCCATTATAACATTCTAATATACATTCTAACATTCATTATAACATTCTAACATCCATTTTAACATTCTAATATATATTATAACATCCATTATAATATTCTAACATCCATTACAACATTCTAACATCCATTATAATATTCTAATATACATTCTAACATCCATTATATCATTCTAAAATACACTATAACATTCTAATATACATTCTAACATGCATTCTAACATACATTATAACATTCTAACATACATTATAACATTCTAATATACATTCTAACATCCATTATATCATTCTAACATCCATAATAACATTCCAACATAGATACTAACAATCTAATATACATTCTAACATCCATAATAACATTCTAACATACATTCTAACATTCTAATATACATTCTAACATCCAATATAATATTCAAATATACATTCTAACATCCATTATAACATTCTAATATACATTATAACATTCTAATATACATTCTAACATCCATTATAACATTCTAACATACATTATCACATTCTAATATACATTCTAACATCCATTATAACATTCTAACATACATTATAAACATTCTAATATACATTCTAACATCCATTATAATATTCTAACATACATTACAACAATCTAATATACATTATAACATCCATTATAACATGCTAACATACATTAAAACATTCTAACATAAATTCTAACATTCTAATATACATTCTAACATCCATTCTAACATTCTAACATCCATTCTAACATTCTAATATACATTTTAACATCCATTATAACATCAAAACATCCATTTTAACAATCTAATATATATTATAACATCCATTATAATATTCTAACATCCATTATAATATTCTTATATACATTCTAACATCCATTATAACATTCTAAAATACACTATAACATTCTAATATACATTCTAACATGCATTCTAACATACATTATAACATTCTAATATACATTATAACATCCATTATAACATTATAACATCCATTCTAACATTATAATATACATTAAAACATTCTAATATACATTATAACATCCATTCTAACTTTCTAACATACATTATAACATTGTAATATACATTCTAACATCCATTATATCATTCTAACATCCATAATAACATTCTAACATAGATTCTAACATTCTAATATACATTCTAACATCCATAATAACATTCTAACATGCATTCTAACATTCTAACATACTTTCTAACATTCTAATATACATTCAAACATCCATTATAACATTCAAATATACATTCTGACATCCATTATAACATTCTATCATACATTATAACAATCTAATATACATTCTAACATCCATTATAACATTCTAACATACATTATAACATTCTAATATACATTCTAACATACATTATAACATTCTAGTATACATTATAACATCCATGATAACATTCTAACATATATTATAACATTGTAACATCCATAATAACATTCTAACATACATTATAACATTCTAATATACATTCTAACATCCATTATAAAATTCTAACATCCATAATAACATTCTAACATACATTCTAACATTCTAATATACATTGTAACATCCTTTATAACATTCTAATAGACATTCTAACATTTTAATATACATTCTAACATCCATTATAACATTCTAACATACATTATAACATTCTAAAATACATTCTAACATCCATTATATCATTCTAACATCCATAATAACATTCTAACATAGATTCTAACAATCTAATATACATTCTAACATCCATAATAACATTCTAACACACATTCTAACATTCTTATATACTTTCTAACATCCATTATAACATTTAAATATACATTATAACATCCATTATAACATTCTAATATACATTATAACATTCTAATATACATTCTAACATCCATTATAACATTCTAACATACATTGTAACATTCTAACATACATTCTAATATTCTAATATACATTCTAACATCCATTATAACATTCTAACACACATTACAACAATCTAATATACATTATAACATCCATTATAACATGCTAACATACATTATAACATTCTAACATACATTCTAACATTCTAATATACATTCTAACATCCATTATAACATTCTAAAATACATTCTAACATCCATTATATCATTCTAACATCCATAATAACATTATAAAATACACTATAACATTCTTATATACATTCTAACATCCATTATAACATTATAACATCCATTCTAACATTCTAATATACATTCTAACATTCATTATAACATTCTAACATCCATTTTAACATTCTAATATATATTATAACATCCATTATAATATTCTAACATCCATTACAACATTCTAACATCCATTATAATATTCTAATATACATTCTAACATCCATTATATCATTCTAAAATACACTATAACATTCTAATATTCATTCTAACATGCATTCTAACATACATTATAACATTCTAACATACATTATAACATTCTAATATACATTCTAACATCCATTATATCATTCTAACATCCATAATAACATTCCAACATAGATACTAACAATCTAATATACATTCTAACATCCATAATAACATTCTAACATACATTCTAACATTCTAATATACATTCTAACATCCATTATAATATTCAAATATATATTCTAACATCCATTATAACATTCTAATATACATTATAACATTCTAATATACATTCTAACATCCATTATAACATTCTAACATACATTATCAATTTCTAATATACATTCTAACATCCATTATAACATTCTAACATACATTATAAACATTCTAATATACATTCTAACATCCATTATAATATTCTAACATACATTACAACAATCTAATATACATTATAACATCCATTATAACATGCTAACATACATTAAAACATTCTAACATAAATTCTAACATTCTAATATACATTCTAACATCCATTCTAACATTCTAACATACATTCTAACATTCTAATATACATTCTAACATCCATTATAACATCAAAACATCCATTTTAACAATCTAATATATATTATAACATCCATTATAATATTCTAACATCCATTATAATATTCTAATATACATTCTAACATCCATTATAACATTCTAAAATACACTATAACATTCTAATATACATTCTAACATGCATTCTATCATACATTATAACATTCTAATATACATTATAACATCCATTATAACATTATAACATCCATTCTAACATTATAATATACATTAAAACATTATAATATACATTATAACATCCATTATAACTTTCTAACATACATTATAACATTCTAATATACATTCTAACATCCATTATATCATTCTAACATCCATAATAACATTCTAACATACATTCTAACATTCTAATATACATTGTAACATCCTTTATAACATTCTAATAGACATTCTAACATTCTAATATACATTCTAACATCCATTATAACATTCTAACATACATTATAACATCCATTATATCATTCTAACATCCATAATAACATTCTAACATAGATTCTAACAATCTAATATACATTCTAACATCCATAATAACATTCTAACACACATTCTAACATTCTAATATACTTTCTAACATCCATTATAACATTTAAATATACATTATAACATCCATTATAACATTCTAATATACATTATAACATTCTAATATACATTCTAACATCCATTATAACATTCTAACATACATTGTAACATTCTAATATACATTGTAACATCCATTATAACATTCTAACATACATTATAACATTCTAATATACATTCTAACATCCATTATAACATTCTAACATACATTACAACAATCTAATATACATTATAACATCCATTATAACATGCTAACATACATTATAACATTCTAACATACATTCTAACATTCTAATATACATTCTAACATCCATTATAACATTCTAACATCCATTATAATATTCTATAATACATTCTAACATCCATTATAATATTCTAAAATACACTATAACATTCTTATATACATTCTAACATCCATTATAACATTATAACATCCATTCTAACATTCTAATATACATTCTAACATTCATTATAACATTCTAACATCCATTTTAACATTCTAATATATATTATAACATCCATTATAATATTCTAACATCCATTACAACATTCTAACATCCATTATAATATTCTAATATACATTCTAACATCCATTATATCATTCTAAAATACACTATAACATTCTAATATACATTCTAACATGCATTCTAACATACATTAAAACATTCTAACATACAATATAACATTCTAATATACATTCTAACATCCATTATATCATTCTAACATCCATAATAACATTCCAACATAGATACTAACAATCTAATATACATTCTAACATCCATAATAACATTCTAACATACATTCTAACATTCTAATATACATTCTAACATCCAATATAATATTCAAATATACATTCTAACATCCATTATAACATTCTAATATACATTATAACATTCTAATATACATTCTAACATCCATTATAACATTCTAACATACATTATCACATTCTAATATACATTCTAACATCCATTATAACATTCTAACATACATTATAAACATTCTAATATACATTCTAACATCCATTATAATATTCTAACATACATTACAACAATCTAATATACATTATAACATCCATTATAACATGCTAACATACATTAAAACATTCTAACATAAATTCTAACATTCTAATATACATTCTAACATTCTAATATACATTCTAACATCCATTATAACATCAAAACATCCATTTTAACAATCTAATATATATTATAACATCCATTATAATATTCTAACATCCATTATAATATCCTAATATACATTCTAACATCCATTATAACATTCTAAAATACACTATAACATTCTAATATACATTCTAACATGCATTCTAACATACATTATAACATTCTAATATACATTGTAACATCCTTTATAACATTCTAATAGACATTCTAACATTCTAATATACATTCTAACATCCATTATAACATTCTAACATACATTATAACATTCTAAAATACATTCTAACATCCATTATATCATTCTAACATCCATAATAACATTCTAACATAGATTCTAACAATCTAATATACATTCTAACATCCATAATAACATTCTAACACACATTCTAACATTCTAATATACTTTCTAACATCCATTATAACATTTAAATATACATTATAACATCCATTATAACATTCTAATATACATTATAACATTCTAATATACATTCTAACATCCATTATAACATTCTAACATACATTGTAACATTCTAATATACATTGTAACATCCATTATAACATTCTAACATACATTATAACATTCTAATATACATTCTAACATCCATTATAACATTCTAACATACATTACAACAATCTAAAATACATTATAACATCCATTATAACATGCTAACATACATTATAACATTCTAATATATATTATAACATCCATTATAATATTCTAACATCCATTACAACATTCTAACATCCATTATAATATTCTAATATACATTCTAACATCCATTATATCATTCTAAAATACACTATAACATTCTAAATATACATTCTAACATGCATTCTAACATACATTATAACATTCTAACATACATTATAACATTCTAATATACATTCTAACATCCATTATATCATTCTAACATCCATAATAACATTCCAACATAGATACTAACAATCTAATATACATTCAAACATCCATAATAACATTCTAACATACATTCTAACATTCTAATATACATTCTAACATCCAATATAATATTCAAATATACATTCTAACATCCATTATAACATTCTAATATACATTATAACATTCTAATATACATTCTAACATCCATTATAACATTCTAACATACATTATCACATTCTAATATACATTCTAACATCCATTATAACATTCTAACATACATTATAAACATTCTAATATACATTCTAACATCCATTATAATATTCTAACATACATTACAACAATCTAATATACATTATAACATCCATTATAACATGCTAACATACATTAAAACATTCTAACATAAATTCTAACATTCTAATATACATTCTAACATCCATTCTAACATTCTAACATCCATTCTAACATTCTAATATACATTCTAACATCCCATTATAACATCAAAACATCCATTTTAACAATCTAATATATATTATAACATCCATTATAATATTCTAACATCCATTATAATATTCTAATATACATTCTAACATCCATTATAACATTCTAAAATACACTATAACATTCTAATATACATTCTACCATGCATTCTAACATACATTATAACATTCCAATATACATTATAACATCCATTCTAACATTATAACATCCATTCTAACATTATAATATACATTAAAACATTCTAAAATACATTATAACATCCATTATAACTTTCTAACATACATTATAACATTCTAATATACATTCTAACATCCATTATATCATTCTAACATCCATAATAACATTCTAACATAGATTCTAACATTCTAATATACATTCTAACATCCATAATAACATTCTAACATACATTCTAACATTCTAACATACATTCTAACATTCTAATATACATTCAAACATCCATTATAACATTCAAATATACATTCTAACATCCAATATAACATTCTATCATACATTATAACAATCTAATATACATTCTAACATCCATTATAACATTCTAACATACATTATAACATTCTAATATACATTCTAACATACATTATAACATTCTAGTATACATTATAACATCCATGATAACATTCTAACATATATTATAACATTGTAACATCCATAATAACATTCTAACATACATTATAACATTCTAATATACATTCTAACATACATTATAAAATTCTAACATCCATAATAACATTCTAACATACATTCTAACATTCTAATATACATTGTAACATCCTTTATAACATTCTAATAGACATTCTAACATTCTAATATACATTCTAACATCCATTATAACATTCTAACATACATTATAACATTCTAAAATACATTCTAACATCCATTATATAATTCTAACATCCATAATAACATTCTAACATAGATTCTAACAATCTAATATACATTCTAACATCCATAATAACATTCTAACACACATTCTAACATTCTAATATACTTTCTAACATCCATTATAACATTCAAATATACATTATAACATCCATTATAACATTCTAATATACATTATAACATTCTAATATACATTCTAACATCCATTATAACATTCTAACATACATTGTAACATTCTAATATACATTGTAACATCCATTATAACATTCTAACATACATTATAACATTCTAATATACATTCTAACATCCATTATAACATTCTAACATACATTACAACAATCTAAAATACATTATAACATCCATTATAACATGCTAACATACATTATAACATTCTAACATACATTCTAACATTCTAATATACATTCTAACATCCATTATAACATTCTAACATCCATTATAATATTCTATAATACATTCTAACATCCATTATAACATTCTAAAATACACTATAACATTCTTATATACATTCTAACATCCATTATAACATTATAACATCCATTCTAACATTCTAATATACATTCTAACATTCATTATAACATTCTAACATCCATTTTAACATTCTAATATATATTATAACATCCATTATAATATTCTAACATCCATTACAACATTCTAACATCCATTATAATATTCTAATATACATTCTAACATCCATTATATCATTCTAAAATACACTATAACATTCTAAATATACATTCTAACATGCATTCTAACATACATTATAACATTCTAACATACATTATAACATTCTAATATACATTCTAACATCCATTATATCATTCTAACATCCATAATAACATTCCAACATAGATACTAACAATCTAATATACATTCTAACATCCATAATAACATTCTAACATACATTCTAACATTCTAATATACATTCTAACATCCAATATAATATTCAAATATACATTCTAACATCCATTATAACATTCTAATATACATTATAACATTCTAATATACATTCTAACATCCATTATAACATTCTAACATACATTATCACATTCTAATATACATTCTAACATCCATTATAACATTCTAACATACATTATAAACATTCTAATATACATTCTAACATCCATTATAATATTCTAACATACATTACAACAATCTAATATACATTATAACATCCATTATAACATGCTAACATACATTAAAACATTCTAACATAAATTCTAACATTCTAATATACATTCTAACATCCATTCTAACATTCTAACATCCATTCTAACATTCTAATATACATTCTAACATCCATTATAACATCAAAACATCCATTTTAACAATCTAATATATATTATAACATCCATTATAATATTCTAACATCCATTATAATATTCTAATATACATTCTAACATCCATTATAACATTCTAAAATACACTATAACATTCTAATATACATTCTACCATGCATTCTAACATACATTATAACATTCTAATATACATTATAACATCCATTCTAACATTATAACATCCATTCTAACATTATAATATACATTAGAACATTCTAAAATACATTATAACATCCATTATAACTTTCTAACATACATTATAACATTCTAATATACATTCTAACATCCATTATATCATTCTAACATCCATAATAACATTCTAACATAGATTCTAACATTCTAATATACATTCTAACATCCATAATAACATTCTAACATACATTCTAACATTCTAACATACATTCTAACATTCTAATATACATTCAAACATCCATTATAACATTCAAATATACATTCTAACATCCAATATAACATTCTATCATACATTATAACAATCTAATATACATTCTAACATCCATTATAACATTCTAACATACATTATAACATTCTAATATACATTCTAACATACATTATAACATTCTAGTATACATTATAACATCCATGATAACATTCTAACATATATTATAACATTGTAACATCCATAATAACATTATAACATCCATTCTAACATTCTAATATACATTCTAACATTCATTATAACATTCTAACATCCATTTTAACATTCTAATATATATTATAACATCCATTATAATATTCTAACATCCATTATAACATTCTAACATCCATTATAATATTCTAATATACATTCTAACATCCATTATATCATTCTAAAATACACTATAACATTCTAATATACATTCTAACATGCATTCTAACATACATTATAGCATTCTAACATACATTATAACATTCTAATATACATTCTAACATCCATTATATCATTCTAACATCCATAATAACATTCTAACATAGATACTAAGAATCTAATATACATTCTAACATCCATAATAACATTCTAACATACATTATAACATTCTAATATACATTTTAACATCCAATATAATATTCAAATATACATTCTACCATCCATTATAACATTCTAATATACATTATAACATTCTAATATACATTCTAACATCCACTATAACATTCTAACATACATTATAACATTCTAATATACATTATCACATTCTAATATACATTCTAACATCCATTATAACATTCTAACATACATTACAACAATCTAATATACATTATAACATCCATTATAACATGTTAACATACATTATAACATTCTAACATACATTCTAACATTCTAATATAGATTCTAACATCCATTATAACATTCTAACATCCATTATAATATTCTATAATACATTCTAACATCCATTATAACATTCTAAAATACACTATAACATTCTTATATACATTCTAACATCCATTATAACATTATAACATCCATTCTAACATTCTAATATACATTCTAACATTCATTATAACATTCTAACATCCATTTTAACATTCTAATATATATTCTAACATCCATTATAATATTCTAACATCCATTACAACATTCTAACATCCATTATAATATTCTAATATACATTCTAACATCCATTATATCATTCTTAAATACACTATAACATTCTAATATACATTCTAACATGCATTCTAACATACATTATAACATTCTAACATACATTATAACATTCTAATATACATTCTAACATCCATTATATCATTCTAACATCCATAATAACATTCCAACATAGATACTAACAATCTAATATACATTCTAACATCCATAATAACATTCTAACATACATTCTAACATTCTAATATACATTCTAACATCCAATATAATATTAAAATATACATTCTAACATCCATTATAACATTCTAATATACATTATAACATTCTAATATACATTCTAACATCCATTATAACATTCTAACATACATTATAACATTCTAATATACATTCTAACATCCATTATATCATTCTAACATCCATAATAACATTCCAACATAGATACTAACAATCTAATATACATTCTAACATCCATAATAACATTCTAACATACATTCTAACATTCTAATATACATTCTAACATCCAATATAATATTAAAATATACATTCTAACATCCATTATAACATTCTAATATACATTATAACATTCTAATATACATTCTAACATCCATTATAACATTCTAACATACATTATCACATTCTAATATACATTCTAACATCCATTATAACATTCTAACATACATTATAAACATTCTAATATACATTCTAACATCCATTATAATATTGAAACATACATTGCAACAATCTAATATACATTATAACATCCATTATAACATGCTAACATACATTAAAACATTCTAACATAAATTCTAACATTCTAATATACATTCTAAGATCCATTCTAACATTCTAACATCCATTCTAACATTCTAATATACATTCTAACATCCATTATAACATCAAAACATCCATTTTAACAATCTAATATATATTATAACATCCATTATAATATTCTAACATCCATTATAATATTCTAATATACATTCTAACATCCATTATAACATTCTAAAATACACTATAACATTCTAATATACATTCTAACATGCATTCTAACATACATTATAACATTCTAATATACATTATAACATCCATTATAACATTATAACATCCATTCTAACATTATAATATACATTAAAACATTCTAATATACATTATAACATCCATTATAACTTTCTAACATACATTATAACATTCTAATATACATTCTAACATCCATTATATCATTCTAACATCCATAATAACATTCTAACATACATTCTAACATTCTAATATACATTGTAACATCCTTTATAACATTCTAATAGGCATTCTAACATTCTAATATACATTCTAACATCCATTATAACATTCTAACATACATTATAACATTCTAAAATACATTCTAACATCCATTATATCATTCTAACATCCATAATAACATTCTAACATAGATTCTAACAATCTAATATACATTCTAACATCCATAATAACATTTTAACACACATTCTAACATTCTAATATACTTTCTAACATCCATTATAACATTTAAATATACATTATAACATCCATTATAACATTCTAATATACATTATAACATTCTAATATACATTCTAACATCCATTATAACATTCTAACATACATTGTAACATTCTAATATACATTGTAACATCCATTATAACATTCTAACATACATTATATCATTCTAATATACATTCTAACATCCATTATAACATTCTAACATACATTACAACAATCTAATATACATTATAACATCCATTATAACATGCTAACATACATTATAAACATTCTAATATACATTCTAACATCCATTATAATATTGAAACATACATTGCAACAATCTAATATACATTATAACATCCATTATAACATGCTAACATACATTAAAACATTCTAACATAAATTCTAACATTCTAATATACATTCTAAGATCCATTCTAACATTCTAACATCCATTCTAACATTCTAATATACATTCTAACATCCATTATAACATCAAAACATCCATTTTAACAATCTAATATATATTATAACATCCATTATAATATTCTAACATCCATTATAATATTCTAATATACATTCTAACATCCATTATAACATTCTAAAATACACTATAACATTCTAATATACATTCTAACATGCATTCTAACATACATTATAACATTCTAATATACATTATAACATCCATTATAACATTATAACATCCATTCTAACATTATAATATACATTAAAACATTCTAATATACATTATAACATCCATTATAACTTTCTAACATACATTATAACATTCTAATATACATTCTAACATCCATTATATCATTCTAACATCCATAATAACATTCTAACATACATTCTAACATTCTAATATACATTGTAACATCCTTTATAACATTCTAATAGGCATTCTAACATTCTAATATACATTCTAACATCCATTATAACATTCTAACATACATTATAACATTCTAAAATACATTCTAACATCCATTATATCATTCTAACATCCATAATAACATTCTAACATAGATTCTAACAATCTAATATACATTCTAACATCCATAATAACATTTTAACACACATTCTAACATTCTAATATACTTTCTAACATCCATTATAACATTTAAATATACATTATAACATCCATTATAACATTCTAATATACATTATAACATTCTAATATACATTCTAACATCCATTATAACATTCTAACATACATTGTAACATTCTAATATACATTGTAACATCCATTATAACATTCTAACATACATTATATCATTCTAATATACATTCTAACATCCATTATAACATTCTAACATACATTACAACAATCTAATATACATTATAACATCCATTATAACATGCTAACATACATTATAACATTCTAACATACATTCTAACATTCTAATATACATTCTAACATCCATTATAACATTCTAACATCCATTATAATATTCTATAATACATTCTAACATCCATTATAACATTCTAAAATACACTATAACATTCTTATATACATTCTAACATCCATTATAACATTATAACATCCATTCTAACATTCTAATATACATTCTAACATTCATTATAACATTCTAACATCCATTTTAACATTCTAATATATATTATAACATCCATTATAATATTCTAACATCCATTACAACATTCTAACATCCATTATAATATTCTAATATACATTCTAACATCCATTATATCATTCTAAAATACACTATAACATTCTAATATACATTCTAACCTGCATTCTAACATACATTATAACATTCTAACATACATTATAACAATTTAATATACATTCTAACATCCATTATATCATTCTAACATCCATAATAACATTCCAACATAGATACTAACAATCTAATATACATTCTAACATCCATAATAACATTTTTACATACATTCTAACATTCTAATATACATTCTAACATCCAATATAATATTCAAATATACATTCTAACATCCATTATAACATTCTAATATACATTATAACATTGTAATATACATTCTAACATCCATTATAACATTCTAACATACATTATCACATTCTAATATACATTCTAACATCCATTATAACATTCTAACATACATTATAAACATTCTAATATACATTCTAACATCCATTATAACATCAAAACATCCATTTTAACAATCTAATATATATTATAACATCCATTATAATGTTCTAACATCCATTATAATATTCTAATATACATTCTAACATCCATTATAACATTCTAAAATACACTATAACATTCTAATATACATTCTAACATGCATTCTAACATACATTATAACATTCTAATATACATTATAACATCCATTATAACATTATAACATCCATTCTAACATTATAATATACATTAAAACATTCTAATATACATTATAACATCCATTATAACTTTCTAACATACATTATAACATTCTAATATACATTATAACATCCATTATATCATTCTAACATCCATAATAACATTCTAACATAGATTCTAACATTCTAATATACATTCTAACATCCATAATAACATTCTAACATACATTCTAACATTCTAACATACATTCTAACATTCTAATATACATTCAAACATCCATTATAACATTCAAATTTACATTCTAACATCCATTATAACATTCTATCATACATTATAACAATCTAATATACATTCTAACATCCATTATAACATTCTAACATACATTATAACATTCTAATATACATTCTAACATACATTATAACATTCTAGTATACATTATAACATCCATGATAACATTCTAACATATATTATAACATTGTAACATCCATAATAACATTCTAACATACATTATAACATTCTAATATACATTCTAACATACATTATAAAATTCTAACATCCATAATAACATTCTAACATACATTCTAACATTCTAATATACATTGTAACATCCTTTATAACATTCTAATAGACATTCTAACATTCTAATATACATTCTAACATCCATTATAATACTCTAACATACATTATAACATTCTAAAATACATTCTAACATCCATTATATCATTCTAACATCCATAATAACATTCTAACATAGATTCTAACAATCTAATATACATTCTAACATCCATAATAACATTCTAACACACATTCTAACATTCTAATATACTTTCTAACATCCATTATAACATTTAAATATACATTATAACATCCATTATAACATTCTAATATACATTATAACATTCTAATATACATTCTAACATCCATTATAACATGCTAACATACATTAAAACATTCTAACATAAATTCTAACATTCTAATATACATTCTAACATCCATTCTAACATTCTAACATCCATTCTAACATTCTAATATACATTCTAACATCCATTATAACATCAAAACATCCATTTTAACAATCTAATATATATTATAACATCCATTATAATATTCTAACATCCATTATAATATTCTAATATACATTCTAACATCCATTATAACATTCTAAAATACACTATAACATTCTAATATACATTCTAACATGCATTCTAACATACATTATAACATTCTAATATACATTATAACATCCATTATAACATTATAACATCCATTCTAACATTATAATATACATTAAAACATTCTAATATACATTATAACATCCATTATAACTTTCTAACATACATTATAACATTCTAATATACATTCTAACATCCATTATATCATTCTAACATCCATAATAACATTCTAACATAGATTCTAACATTCTAATATACATTCTAACATCCATTATAACATTCTAACATACATTATAACATTCTAATATACATTCTAACATACATTATAACATTCTAGTATACATTATAACATCCATTATAACATTCTAACATATATTATAACATTGTAACATCCATAATAACATTCTAACATACATTATAACATTCTAATATACATTCTAAAATACATTATAAAATTCTAACATCCATAATAACATTCTAACATATATTCTAACATTCTAATATACATTGTAACATCCTTTATAACATTCTAATAGACATTCTAACATTCTAATATACATTCTAACATCCATTATAACATTCTAACATACATTATAACATTCTAAAATACATTCTAACATCCATTATATCATTCTAACATCCATAATAACATTCTAACATAGATTCTAACAATCTAATATACATTCTAACATCCATAATAACATTCTAACACACATTCTAACATTCTAATATACTTTCTAACATCCATTAAAACATTTAAATATACATTATAACATCCATTATAACATTCTAATATACATTATAACATTCTAATATACATTCTAACATCCATTATAACATTCTAACATACATTGTAACATTCTAATATACATTGTAACATCCAATATAACATTCTAACATACATTATAACATTCAAATATACATTCTAACATCCATTATAACATTCTAACATACATTACAACAATCTAATATACATTTTAACATCCATTATAACATGCTAACATACATTCTAACATTCTAACATACATTCTAACATTCTAGCATACATTACAACATCCATTATAATATTCTATAATACATTCTAACATCCATTATAACATTCTAAAATACACTATAACATTCTTATATACATTCTAACATCCATTATAACATTATAACATCCATTCTAACATTCTAATATACATTCTAACATTCATTATAACATTCTAACATCCATTTTAACATTCTAATATATATTATAACATCCATTATAATATTCTAACATCCATTATAACATTCTAACATCCATTATAATATTCTAATATACATTCTAACATCCATTATATCATTCTAAAATACACTATAACATTCTAATATACTTTCTAACATGCATTCTAACATCCATTCTAACATTCTAATATACATTCTAACATCCATTATAACATCAAAACATCCATTTTAACAATCTAATATATATTATAACATCCATTATAATATTCTAACATCCATTATAATATTCTAATATACATTCTAACATCCATTATAACATTCTAAAATACACTATAACATTCTAATATACATTCTAACATGCATTCTAACATACATTATAACATTCTAATATACATTATAACATCCATTATAACATTATAACATCCATTCTAACATTATAATATACATTAAAACATTCTAATATACATTATAACATCCATTATAACTTTCTAACATACATTATAACATTCTAATATACATTCTAACATCCATTATATCATTCTAACATCCATAATAACATTCTAGCATACATTCTAACATTCTAATATACATTGTAACATCCTTTATAACATTCTAATAGGCATTCTAACATTCTAATATACATTCTAACATCCATTATAACATTCTTACATACATTATAACATTCTAAAATACATTCTAACATCCATTATATCATTCTAACATCCATAATAACATTCTAACATAGATTCTAACAATCTAATATACATTCTAACATCCATAATAACATTTTAACACACATTCTAACATTCTAATATACTTTCTAACATCCATTATAACATTTAAATATACATTATAACATCCATTATAACATTCTAATATACATTATAACATTCTAATATACATTCTAACATCCATTATAACATTCTAACATACATTGTAACATTCTAATATACATTGTAACATCCATTATAACATTCTAACATACATTATATCATTCTAATATACATTCTAACATCCATTATAACATTCTAACATACATTACAACAATCTAATATACATTATAACATCCATTATAACATGCTAACATACATTATAACATTCTAACATACATTCTAACATTCTAATATACATTCTAACATCCATTATAACATTCTAACATCCATTATAATATTCTATAATACATTCTAACATCCATTATAACATTCTAAAATACACTATAATATTCTTATATACATTCTAACATCCATTATAACATTATAACATCCATTCTAACATTCTAATATACATTCTAACATTCATTATAACATTCTAACATCCATTTTAACATTCTAATATATATTATAACATCCATTATAATATTCTAACATCCATTACAACATTCTAACATCCATTATAATATTCTAATATACATTCTAACATCCATTATATCATTCTAAAATACACTATAACATTCTAATATACATTCTAACCTGCATTCTAACATACATTATAACATTCTAACATACATTATAACAATTTAATATACATTCTAACATCCATTATATCATTCTAACATCCATAATAACATTCCAACATAGATACTAACAATCTAATATACATTCTAACATCCATAATAACATTTTTACATACATTCTAACATTCTAATATACATTCTATCATCCAATATAATATTCAAATATACATTCTAACATCCATTATAACATTCTAATATACATTATAACATTGTAATATACATTCTAACATCCATTATAACATTCTAACATACATTATCACATTCTAATATACATTCTAACATCCATTATAACATTCTAACATACATTATAAACATTCTAATATACATTCTAACATCCATTATAACATCAAAACATCCATTTTAACAATCTAATATATATTATAACATCCATTATAATGTTCTAACATCCATTATAATATTCTAATATACATTCTAACATCCATTATAACATTCTAAAATACACTATAACATTCTAATATACATTCTATCATGCATTCTAACATACATTATAACATTCTAATATACATTATAACATCCATTATAACATTATAACATCCATTCTAACATTATAATATACATTAAAACATTCTAATATACATTATAACATCCATTATAACTTTCTAACATACATTATAACATTCTAATATACATTATAACATCCATTATATCATTCTAACATCCATAATAACATTCTAACATAGATTCTAACATTCTAATATACATTCTAACATCCATAATAACATTCTAACATACATTCTAACATTCTAACATACATTCTAACATTCTAATATACATTCAAACATCCATTATAACATTCAAATATACATTCTAACATCCATTATAACATTCTATCATACATTATAACAATCTAATATACATTCTAACATCCATTATAACATTCTAACATACATTATAACATTCTAATATACATTCTAACATACATTATAACATTCTAGTATACATTATAACATCCATGATAACATTCTAACATATATTATAACATTGTAACATCCATAATAACATTCTAACATACATTATAACATTCTAATATACATTCTAACATACATTATAAAATTCTAACATCCATAATAACATTCTAACATACATTCTAACATTCTAATATACATTGTAACATCCTTTATAACATTCTAATAGACATTCTAACATTCTAATATACATTCTAACATCCATTATAATATTCTAACATACATTATAACATTCTAAAATACATTCTAACATCCATTATATCATTCTAACATCCATAATAACATTCTAACATAGATTCTAACAATCTAATATACATTCTAACATCCATAATAACATTCTAACACACATTCTAACATTCTAATATACTTTCTAACATCCATTATAACATTTAAATATACATTATAACATCCATTATAACATTCTAATATACATTATAACATTCTAATATACATTCTAACATCCATTATAACATTCTAACATACATTGTAACATTCTAATATACATTATAACATCCATTATAACATGCTAACATACATTAAAACATTCTAACATAAATTCTAACATTCTAATATACATTCTAACATCCATTCTAACATTCTAACATCCATTCTAACATTCTAATATACATTCTAACATCCATTATAACATCAAAACATCCATTTTAACAATCTAATATATATTATAACATCCATTATAATATTCTAACATACATTCTAACATCCATTATAACATTCTAAAATACACTATAACATTCTAATATACATTCTAACATGCATTCTAACATACATTATAACATTCTAATATACATTATAACATCCATTATAACATTATAACATCCATTCTAACATTATAATATACATTAAAACATTCTAATATACATTATAACATCCATTATAACTTTCTAACATACATTATAACATTCTAATATACATTCTAACATCCATTATATCATTCTAACATCCATAATAACATTCTAACATAGATTCTAACATTCTAATATACATTCTAACATCCATTATAACATTCTAACATACATTATAACATTCTAATATACATTCTAACATACATTATAACATTCTAGTATACATTATAACATCCATTATAACATTCTAACATATATTATAACATTGTAACATCCATAATAACATTCTAACATACATTATAACATTCTAATATACATTCTAAAATACATTATAAAATTCTAACATCCATAATAACATTCTAACATATATTCTAACATTCTAATATACATTGTAACATCCTTTATAACATTCTAATAGACATTCTAACATTCTAATATACATTCTAACATCCATTATAACATTCTAACATACATTATAACATTCTAAAATACATTCTAACATCCATTATCTCATTCTAACATCCATAATAACATTCTAACATAGATTCTAACAATCTAATATACATTCTAACATCCATAATAACATTCTAACACACATTCTAACATTCTAATATACTTTCTAACATCCATTAAAACATTTAAATATACATTATAACATCCATTATAACATTCTAATATACATTATAACATTCTAATATACATTCTAACATCCATTATAAAATTCTAACATACATTGTAACATTCTAATATACATTGTAACATCCAATATAACATTCTAACATACATTATAACATTCAAATATACATTCTAACATCCATTATAACATTCTAACATACATTACAACAATCTAATATACATATTAACATCCATTATAACATGCTAACATACATTCTAACATTCTAACATACATTCTAACATTCTAGCATACATTCTAACATCCATTATAATATTCTATAATACATTCTAACATCCATTATAACATTCTAAAATACACTATAACATTCTTATATACATTCTAACATCCATTATAACATTATAACATCCATTCTAACATTCTAATATACATTCTAACATTCATTATAACATTCTAACATCCATTTTAACATTCTAATATATATTATAACATCCATTATAATATTCTAACATCCATTATAACATTCTAATATACATTATAACATTCTAATATACATTCTAACATCCATTATAACATTCTAACATACATTGTAACATTCTAATATACATTGTAACATCCAATATAACATTCTAACATACATTATAACATTCAAATATACATTCTAACATCCATTATAACATTCTAACATACATTACAACAATCTAATATACATTTTAACATCCATTATAACATGCTAACATACATTCTAACATTCTAACATACATTCTAACATTCTAGCATACATTCTAACATCCATTATAATATTCTATAATACATTCTAACATCCATTATAACATTCTAAAATACACTATAACATTCTAATATACATTCTAACATTCATTATAACATTCTAACATCCATTTTAACATTCTAATATATATTATAACATCCATTATAATATTCTAACATCCATTATAACATTCTAACATCCATTATAATATTCTAATATACATTCTAACATCCATTATATCATTCTAAAATACACTATAACATTCTAATATACTTTCTAACATGCATTCTAACATACATTATAACATTCTAACATACATTCTAACATTCTAATATACATTCTAACATCCATTATATCATTCTAACATCCATAATAACATTCTAACATAGATACTAACAATCTAATATACATTCTAACATCCATAATAACATTCTAACTTACATTCTAACATTCTAATATACATTCTAACATCCAATATAATATTCAAATATACATTCTAACATCCATTCTAACATTCTAATATACATTATAACATTCTAATATACATTCTAACATCCATTATAACATTCTAACATACATTATAACATTCTAATATACATTCTAACATCCATTATAACATTCTAACATACATTATAAACATTCTAATATACATTCTAACATCCATTATAACATTCTAACATACAATACAACAATCTAATATACATTCTAACATTCATTATAACATTTTAACATCCATTTTAACATTCCAATATATATTATAACATCCATTATAATATTCTAACATCCATTATAACATTCTAACATCCATTATAATATTCTAATATACATTCTAACATCCATTATATCATTCTAAAATACACTATAACATTCTAATATACATTCAAACATGCATTCTAACATACATTATAACATTCTAACATACATTATAACATTCTAATATACATTCTAACATCCATTATATAATTCTAACATCCATAATAACATTCTAACATAGATACTAACAATCTAATATACATTCTAACATCCATAATAACATTCTAACATAAATTCTAACATTCTAATATACATTCTAACATCCAATATAATATTCAAATATACATTCTAATATCCATTATAACATTCTAATATACATTATAACATTCTAATATACATTCTAACATCCATTATAACATTCTAATATACATTCTAACATCCATTATAACATTCTAACATACATTATAAACATTCTAATATACATTCTAACATCCATTATAACATTCTAACATACATTACAACAATCTAATATACATTATAACATCCATTATAACATGCTAACATACATTAAAACATTCTAACATAAATTCTAACATTCTAATATACATTCTAACATCCATTCTAACATTCTAACATCCATTCTAACATTCTAATATACATTCTAACATCCATTATAACATCAAAACATCCATTTTAACAATCTAATATATATTATAACATCCATTATAATATTCTAACATCCATTATAATATTCTAATATACATTCTAACATCCATTATAACATCCTTTCTAACATTCTAATATACATTAAAACATTCTAATATACATTCTAACATCCATTATAACTTTCTAACATACATTATAACATTCTAATATACATTCTAACATGCATTCAAACATACATTATAACATTCTAATATACATTATAACATCGATTCTAACATTATAACATCCATTCTAACATTCTACTATACATTAAAACATTCTAATATACATTCTAACATCCATTATAACTTTCTAACATACATTATAACATTCTAATATACATTCTAACATCCATTATATCATTCTAACATCCATAATAACATTCTAACATAGATTCTAACATTCTAATATACATTCTAACATCCATTATAACATTCTAACATACATTATAACATTCTAATATACATTCTAACATACATTATAACATTCTATTATACATTATAACATCCATTATAACATTCTAACATATATTATAACATTGTAACATCCATAATAACATTCTAACATACATTATAACATTCTAATATACATTCTAACATACATTATAAAATTCTAACATCCATAATAACATTCTAACAAACATTCTAACATTCTAATATACATTGTAACATCCTTTATAACATTCTAATAGACATTTTAACATTCTAATATACATTCTAACATCCATTATAACATTCTAACATACATTATAACTTTCTAAAATACATTCTAACATCCATTATATCATTCTAACATCCATAATAACATTCTAACATAGATTCTAACAATCTAATATACATTCTAACATCCATAATAACATTCTAACACACATTCTAACATTCTAATATACTTTCTAACATCCATTATAACATTTAAATATACATTATAATATCCATTATAACATTCTAATATACATTATAACATTCTAATATACATTCTAACATCCATTATAACATTCTAACATACATTGTAACATTCTAATATACATTGTAACATCCATTATAACATTCTAACATACATTCTAACATTCTAATATACATTCTAACATCCATTATAACATTCTAACATACATTATAACAATCTAATATACATTATAACATCCATTATAACATGCAAACATACATTATAACATTCTAACATACATTCTAACATTCTAATATACATTCTAACATCCATTAAAACATTCTAACATCCATTATAATATTCTATAATACATTCTAACATCCATTATAACATTCTAAAATACACTATAACATTCTTATATACATTCTAACATCCATTACAACATTATAACATCCATTCTAACATTCTAATATACATTCTAACATTCATTATAACATTCTAACATCCATTTTAACATTCTAATATATATTATAACATCCATTATAATATTCTAACATCCATTATAACATTCTAACATCCATTATAATATTCTAATATACATTCTAACATCCATTATATCATTCTAAAATACACTATAACATTCTAATATACTTTCTAACATGCATTCTAACATACATTATAACATTCTAACATACATTCTAACATTCTAATATACATTCTAACATCCATTATATCATTCTAACATCCAGAATAACATTCTAACATAGATACTAACAATCTAATATACATTCTAACATCCATAATAACATTCTAACTTACATTCTAACATTCTAATATACATTCTAACATCCAATATAATATTCAAATATACATTCTAACATCCATTCTAACATTCTAATATACATTATAACATTCTAATATACATTCTACCATCCATTATAACATTCTAACATACATTATAACATTCTAATATACATTCTAACATCCATTATAACATTCTAACATACATTATAAACATTCTAATATACATTCTAACATCCATTATAACATTCTAACATACAATACAACAATCTAATATACATTCTAGCATTCATTATAACATTCTAACATCCATTTTAACATTCTAATATATATTATAACATCCATTATAATATTCTAACATCAATTATAACATTCTAACATCCTTTATAATATTCTAATATACATTCTAACATCCATTATATCATTCTAAAATACACTATAACATTCTAATATACATTCAAACATGCATTCTAACATACATTATAACATTCTAACATACATTATAACATTCTAATATACATTCTAACATCCATTATATAATTCTAACATCCATAATAACATTCTAACATAGATACTAACAATCTAATATACATTCTAACATCCATAATAACATTCTAACATACATTCTAACATTCTAATATACATTCTAACATCCAATATAATATTCAAATATACATTCTAACATCCATTATAACATTCTAATATACATTATAACATTCTAATATACATTCTAACATCCATTATAACATTCTAACATACATTATAACATTCTAATATACATTCTAACATCCATTATAACATTCTAACATACATTATAAACATTCTAATATACATTCTAACATCCATTATAACATTCTAACATACATTACAACAATCTAATATACATTATAACATCCATTATAACATGCTAACATACATTAAAACATTCTAACATAAATTCTAACATTCTTATATACATTCTAACATCCATTCTAACATTCTAACATCCATTCTAATATACATTCTAACATCCATTATAACATCAAAACATCCATTTTAACAATCTAATATATATTATAACATCCATTATAATATTCTAACATCCATTATAATATTCTAATATACATTCTAACATCCATTATAACATTATAACATCCATTCTAACATTCTAATATACATTAAAACATTCTAATATACATTCTAACATCCATTATAACTTTCTAACATACATTATAACATTCTAATATACATTCTAACATGCATTCTAACATACATTATAACATTCTAATATACATTATAACATCCATTCTAACATTATAACATCCATTCTAACATTCTAATATACATTAAAACATTCTAATATACATTCTAACATCCATTATAACTTTCTAACATACATTATAACATTCTAATATACATTCTAACATCCATTATATCATTCTAACATCCATAATAACATTCTAACATAGATTCTATCATTCTAATATACATTCTAACATCCATTATAACATTCTAACATACATTATAACATTCTAATATACATTCTAACATACATTATAACATTCTAGTATACATTATAACATCCATTATAACATTCTAACATATATTATAACATTGTAACATCCATAATAACATTCTAACATACATTATAACATTCTAATATACATTCTAACATACATTATAAAATTCTAACATCCATAATAACATTCTAACAAACATTCTAACATTCTAATATACATTGTAACATCCTTTATAACATTCTAATAGACATTTTAACATTCTAATATACATTCTAACATCCATTATAACATTCTAACATACATTATAACTTTCTAAAATACATTCTAACATCCATTATATCATTCTAACATCCATAATAACATTCTAACATAGATTCTAACAATCTAATATACATTCTAACATCCATAATAACATTCTAACACACATTCTAACATTCTAATATACTTTCTAACATCCATTATAACATTTAAATATACATTATAATATCCATTATAACATTCTAATATACATTATAACATTCTAATATACATTCTAACATCCATTATAACATTCTAACATACATTGTAACATTCTAATATACATTGTAACATCCATTATAACATTCTAACATACATTATAACATTCTAATATACATTCTAACATCCATTATAACATTCTAACATACATTATAACAATCTAATATACATTATAACATCCATTATAACATGCAAACATACATTATAACATTCTAACATACATTCTAACATTCTAATATACATTCTAACATCCATTAAAACATTCTAACATCCATTATAATATTCTATAATACATTCTAACATCCATTATAACATTCTAAAATACACTATAACATTCTTATATACATTCTAACATCCATTACAACATTATAACATCCATTCTAACATTCTAATATACATTCTAACATTCATTATAACATTCTAACATCCATTTTAACATTCTAATATATATTATAACATCCATTATAATATTCTAACATCCATTATAACATTCTAACATCCATTATAATATTCTAATATACATTCTAACATCCATTATATCATTCTAAAATACACTATAACATTCTAATATACTTTCTAACATGCATTCTAACATACATTATAACATTCTAACATACATTCTAACATTCTAATATACATTCTAACATCCATTATATCATTCTAACATCCAGAATAACATTCTAACATAGATACTAACAATCTAATATACATTCTAACATCCATAATAACATTCTAACTTACATTCTAACATTCTAATATACATTCTAACATCCAATATAATATTCAAATATACATTCTAACATCCATTCTAACATTCTAATATACATTATAACATTCTAATATACATTCTACCATCCATTATAACATTCTAACATACATTATAACATTCTAATATACATTCTAACATCCATTATAACATTCTAACATACATTATAAACATTCTAATATACATTCTAACATCCATTATAACATTCTAACATACAATACAACAATCTAATATACATTCTAACATTCATTATAACATTCTAACATCCATTTTAACATTCTAATATATATTATAACATCCATTATAATATTCTAACATCAATTATAACATTCTAACATCCTTTATAATATTCTAATATACATTCTAACATCCATTATATCATTCTAAAATACACTATAACATTCTAATATACATTCAAACATGCATTCTAACATACATTATAACATTCTAACATACATTATAACATTCTAATATACATTCTAACATCCATTATATAATTCTAACATCCATAATAACATTCTAACATAGATACTAACAATCTAATATACATTCTAACATCCATAATAACATTCTAACATACATTCTAACATTCTAATATACATTCTAACATCCAATATAATATTCAAATATACATTCTAACATCCATTATAACATTCTAATATACATTATAACATTCTAATATACATTCTAACATCCATTATAACATTCTAACATACATTATAACATTCTAATATACATTCTAACATCCATTATAACATTCTAACATACATTATAAACATTCTAATATACATTCTAACATCCATTATAACATTCTAACATACATTACAACAATCTAATATACATTATAACATCCATTATAACATGCTAACATACATTAAAACATTCTAACATAAATTCTAACATTCTTATATACATTCTAACATCCATTCTAACATTCTAACATCCATTCTAATATACATTCTAACATCCATTATAACATCAAAACATCCATTTTAACAATCTAATATATATTATAACATCCATTATAATATTCTAACATCCATTATAATATTCTAATATACATTCTAACATCCATTATAACATTCTAAAATACACTTTAACATTCTAATTTACATTCTAACATGCATTCTAACATACATTATAACATTCTAATATACATTATAACATCCAATATAACATTATAACATCCATTGTAACATTTTAATATACATTAAAACATTCTAATATACATTCTAACATCCATTATAACTTTCTAACATACATTATAATATTCTAATATACATTCTAACATCCATTATATCATTCTAACATCCATATTAACATTCTAACATAGATTCTAACATTCTAATATACATTCTAACATCCATTATAACATTCAAATATACATTCTAACATCCATTATAACATTCTATCATACATTATAACATTCTAATATACATTCTAACATCCATTATAACATTCTAACAAACATTATAACATTCTAATATACATTCTAACATACATTATAACATTCTAGTATACATTATAACATCCATTATAACATTCTAACATATATTATAACATTGTAACATCCATAATAACATTCTAACATACATTAAAACATTCTAATATACATTCTAACATACATTATAAAATTCTAACTTCCATAATACCATTCTAACATACATTCTAACATTCTAATATACATTCTAACATCCTTTATAACATTCTAACATACATTCTAACATTCTAATATACATTCTAACATCCATTATAACATTCTAACATACATTATAACATTCTAAAATACATTCTAACATCCATTATATCATTCTAACATCCATAATAACATTCTAACATAGATTCTAACAATCTAATATACATTCTAACTTCCATAATAACATTCTAACATACATTCTAACATTCTAATATACATTCTAACATCCATTATAACATTCTAACATACATTACAACAATCTAATATACATTATAACATCCATTATAACATGCTAACATACATTAAAACATTCTAACATAAATTCTAACATTCTAAAATACATTCTAACATCCATTATATCATTCTAACATCCATAATAACATTCTAACATAGATTCTAACAATCTAATATACATTCTAACATCCATAATAACATTCTAACACACATTCTAACATTCTAATATACTTTCTAACATCCATTAAAACATTTAAATATACATTATAACATCCATTATAACATTCTAATATACATTATAACATTCTAATATACATTCTAACATCCATTATAACATTCTAACATACATTGTAACATTCTAATATACATTGAAACATCCATTATAACATTCTAACATACATTATAACATTCTAATATACATTCTAACATCCATTATAACATTCTAACATACATTACAACAATCTAATATACATTATAACATCCATTATAACATGCTAACATACATTATAACATTCTAACATACATTCTAACATTCTAATATACATTCTAACATTCATTATAACATTCTAACATCCATTATAATATTCTATAATACATTCTAACATCCATTATAACATTCTAAAATACACTATAACATTCTTATATACATTCTAACATCCATTATAACATTATAACATCCATTCTAACATTCTAATATACATTCTAACATTCATTATAACATTCTAACATCCATTTTAACATTCTAATATATATTATAACATCCATTATAATATTCTAACATCCATTATAACATTCTAACATCCATTATAATATTCTAATATACATTCTAACATCCATTATATCATTCTAAAATACACTATAACATTCTAATATACATTCTAACATGCATTCTAACATACATTATAGCATTCTAACATACATTAAAACATTCTAATATACATTCTAACATCCATTATATCATTCTAACATCCATAATAACATTCTAACATAGATACTAAGAATCTAATATACATTCTAACATCCATAATAACATTCTAACATACATTCTAACATTCTAATATACATTCTAACATCCAATATAATATTCAAATATACATTCTACCATCCATTATAACATTCTAATATACATTATAACATTCTAATATACATTCTAACATCCATTCTAACATTCTAACATACATTATAACATTCTAATATACATTATCACATTCTAATATACATTCTAACATCCATTATAACATTCTAACATACATTACAACAATCTAAAATACATTATAACATCCATTATAACATGTTAACATACATTATAACATTCTAACATACATTCTAACATTCTAATATACATTCTAACATCCATTATAATATTCTATAATACATTCTAACATCCATTATAACATTCTAAAATACACTATAACATTCTTATATACATTCTAACATCCATTATAACATTATAACATCCATTCTAACATTCTAATATACATTCTAACATTCATTATAACATTCTAACATCCATTTTAACATTCTAATATATATTATAACATCCATTATAATATTCTAACATCCATTACAACATTCTAACATCCATTATAATATTCTAATATACATTCTAACATCCATTATATCATTCTTAAATACACTATAACATTCTAATATACATTCTAACATGCATTCTAACATACATTATAACATTCTAACATACATTATAACATTCTAATATACATTCTAACATCCATTATATCATTCTAACATCCATAATAACATTCCAACATAGATACTAACAATCTAATATACATTCTAACATCCATAATAACATTCTAACATACATTCTAACATTCTAATATACATTCTAACATCCAATATAATATTAAAATATACATTCTAACATCCATTATAACATTCTAATATACATTATAACATTCTAATATACATTCTAACATCCATTATAACATTCTAACATACATTATCACATTCTAATATACATTCTAACATCCATTATAACATTCTAACATACATTATAAACATTCTAATATACATTCTAACATCCATTATAATATTCTAACATACATTGCAACAATCTAATATACATTATAACATCCATTATAACATGCTAACATACATTAAAACATTCTAACATAAATCTAACATTCTAATATACATTCTAACATCCATTCTAACATTCTAACATCCATTCTAACATTCTAATATACATTCTAACATCCATTATAACATTAAAACATCCATTTTAACAATCTAATATATATTATAACATCCATTATAATATTCTAACATCCATTATAATATTCTAATATACATTCTAACATCCATTATAACATTCTAAAATACACTATAACATTCTAATATACATTCTAACATGCATTCTAACATACATTATAACATTCTAATATACATTATAACATCCATTATAACATTATAACATCCATTATAACATTATAATATACATTAAAACATTCTAATATACATTATAACATCCATTATAACTTTCTAACATACATTATAACATTCTAATATACATTCTAACATCCATTATATCATTCTAACATCCATAATAACATTCTAACATACATTCTAACATTCTAATATACGTTGTAACATCCTTTATAACATTCTAATAGGCATTCTAACATTCTAATATACATTCTAACATCCATTATAACATTCTAACATACATTATAACATTCTAAAATACATTCTAACATCCATTATATCATTCTAACATCCATAATAACATTCAAACATAGATTCTAACAATCTAATATACATTCTAACATCCATAATAACATTTTAACACACATTCTAACATTCTAATATACTTTCTAACATCCATTATAACATTTAAATATACATTATAACATCCATTATAACATTCTAATATACATTATAACATTCTAATATACATTCTAACATCCATTATAACATTCTAACATACATTGTAACATTCTAATATACATTGTAACATCCATTATAACATTCTAACATACATTATATCATTCTAATATACATTCTAACATCCATTATAACATTCTAACATACATTACAACAATCTAATATACATTATAACATCCATTATAACATGCTAACATACATTATAACATTCTAACATACATTCTAACATTCTAATATACATTCTAACATCCATTATAACATTCTAACATCCATTATAATATTCTATAATACATTCTAACATCCATTATAATATTCTAAAATACACTATAACATTCTTATATACATTCTAACATCCATTCTAACATTCTAATATACATTCTAACATTCATTATAACATTCTAACATCCATTTTAACATTCTAATATATATTATAACATCCATTATAATATTCTAACATCCATTACAACATTCTAACATCCATTATAATATTCTAATATACATTCTAACATCCATTATATCATTCTAAAATACACTATAACATTCTAATATACATTCTAACATGCATTCTAACATACATTATAACATTCTAACATACAATATAACATTCTAATATACATTCTAACATCCATTATATCATTCTAACATCCATAATAACATTCCAACATAGATACTAACAATCTAATATACATTCTAACATCCATAATAACATTCTAACATACATTCTAACATTCTAATATACATTCTAACATCCAATATAATATTCAAATATACATTCTAACATCCATTATAACATTCTAATATACATTATAACATTCTAATATACATTCTAACATCCATTATAACATTCTAACATACATTATCACATTCTAATATACATTCTAACATCCATTATAACATTCTAACATACATTATAAACATTCTAATATACATTCTAACATCCATTATAATATTCTAACATACATTACAACAATCTAATATACATTATAACATCCATTATAACATGCTAACATACATTAAAACATTCTAACATAAATTCTAACATTCTAATATACATTCTAACATTCTAATATACATTCTAACATCCATTATAACATCAAAACATCTATTTTAACAATCTAATATATATTATAACATCCATTATAATATTCTAACATCCATTATATTATCCTAATATACATTCTAACATCCATTATAACATTCTAAAATACACTATAACATTCTAATATACATTCTAACATGCATTCTAACATACATTATAACATTCTAATATACATTGTAACATCCTTTATAACATTCTAATAGACATTCTAACATTCTAATATACATTCTAACATCCATTATAACATTCTAACATACATTATAACATTCTAAAATACATTCTAACATCCATTATATCATTCTAACATCCATAATAACATTCTAACATAGATTCTAACAATCTAATATACATTCTAACATCCATAATAACATTCTAACACACATTCTAACATTCTAATATACTTTCTAACATCCATTATAACATTTAAATATACATTATAACATCCATTATAACATTCTAATATACATTATAACATTCTAATATACATTCTAACATCCATTATAACATTCTAACATACATTGTAACATTCTAATATACATTGTAACATCCATTATAACATTCTAACATACATTATAACATTCTAATATACATTCTAACATCCATTATAACATTCTAACATACATTACAACAATCTAAAATACATTATAACATCCATTATAACATGCTAACATACATTATAACATTCTAACATACATTCTAACATTCTAATATACATTCTAACATCCATTATAACATTCTAACATCCATTATAATATTCTATAATACATTCTAACATCCATTATAACATTCTAAAATACACTATAACATTCTTATATACATTCTAACATCCATTATAACATTATAACATCCATTCTAACATTCTAATATACATTCTAACATTCATTATAACATTCTAACATCCATTTTAACATTCTAATATATATTATAACATCCATTATAATATTCTAACATCCATTACAACATTCTAACATCCATTATAATATTCTAATATACATTCTAACATCCATTATATCATTCTAAAATACACTATAACATTCTAAATATACATTCTAACATGCATTCTAACATACATTATAACATTCTAACATACATTATAACATTCTAATATACATTCTAACATCCATTATATCATTCTAACATCCATAATAACATTCCAACATAGATACTAACAATCTAATATACATTCTAACATCCATAATAACATTCTAACATACATTCTAACATTCTAATATACATTCTAACATCCAATATAATATTCAAATATACATTCTAACATCCATTATAACATTCTAATATACATTATAACATTCTAATATACATTCTAACATCCATTATAACATTCTAACATACATTATCACATTCTAATATACATTCTAACATCCATTATAACATTCTAACATACATTATAAACATTCTAATATACATTCTAACATCCATTATAATATTCTAACATACATTACAACAATCTAATATACATTATAACATCCATTATAACATGCTAACATACATTAAAACATTCTAACATAAATTCTAACATTCTAATATACATTCTAACATCCATTCTAACATTCTAACATCCATTCTAACATTCTAATATACATTCTAACATCCATTATAACATCAAAACATCCATTTTAACAATCTAATATATATTATAACATCCATTATAATATTCTAACATCCATTATAATATTCTAATATACATTCTAACATCCATTATAACATTCTAAAATACACTATAACATTCTAATATACATTCTAACATGCATTCTAACATACATTATAACATTCTAATATACATTATAACATCCATTCTAACATTATAACATCCATTCTAACATTATAATATACATTAAAACATTCTAATATACATTATAACATCCATTATAACTTTCTAACATACATTATAACATTCTAATATACATTCTAACATCCATTATATCATTCTAACATCCATAAGAACATTCTAACATAGATTCTAACATTCTAATATACATTCTAACATCCATAATAACATTCTAACATACATTCTAACATTCTAACATACATTCTAACATTCTAATATACATTCAAACATCCATTATAACATTCAAATATACATTCTAACATCCAATATAACATTCTATCATACATTATAACAATCTAATATACATTCTAACATCCATTATAACATTCTAGTATACATTATAACATCCATGATAACATTCTAACATATATTATAACATTGTAACATCCATAATAACATTCTAACATACATTATAACATTCTAATATACATTCTAACATACATTATAAAATTCTAACATCCATAATAACATTCTAACATACATTCTAACATTCTAATATACATTGTAACATACTTTATAACATTCTAATAGACATTCTAACATTCTAATATACATTCTAACATCCATTATAACATTCTAACATACATTATAACATTCTAAAATACATTCTAACATCCATTATATAATTCTAACATCCATAATAACATTCTAACATAGATTCTAACAATCTAATATACATTCTAACATCCATAATAACATTCTAACACACATTCTAACATTCTAATATACTTTCTAACATCCATTATAACATTCAAATATACATTATAACATCCATTATAACATTCTAATATACATTATAACATTCTAATATACATTCTAACATCCATTATAACATTCTAACATACATTGTAACATTCTAATATACATTGTAACATCCATTATAACATTCTAACATCCATTATAACATTCTAATATACATTCTAACATCCATTATAACATTCTAACATACATTACAACAATCTAATATACATTATAACATCCATTATAACATGCTAACATACATTATAACATTGTAACATACATTCTAACATTCTAATATACATTCTAACATCCATTATAACATTCTAACATCCATTATAATATTCTATAATACATTCTAACATCCATTATAATATTCTAAAATACACTATAACATTCTTATATACATTCTAACATCCATTATAACATTATAACATCCATTCTAACATTCTAATATACATTCTAACATTCATTATAACATTCTAACATCCATTTTAACATTCTAATATATATTATAACATCCATTATAATATTCTAACATCCATTACAACATTCTAACATCCATTATAATATTCTAATATACATTCTAACATCCATTATATCATTCTAAAATACACTATAACATTCTAATATACATTCTAACATGCATTCTAACATACATTATAACATTCTAACATACAATATAACATTCTAATATACATTCTAACATCCATTATATCATTCTAACATCCATAATAACATTCCAACATAGATACTAACAATCTAATATACATTCTAACATCCATAATAACATTCTAACATACATTCTAACATTCTAATATACATTCTAACATCCAATATAATATTCAAATATACATTCTAACATCCATTATAACATTCTAATATACATTATAACATTCTAATATACATTCTAACATCCATTATAACATTCTAACATACATTATCACATTCTAATATACATTCTAACATCCATTATAACATTCTAACATACATTATAAACATTCTAATATACATTCTAACATCCATTATAATATTCTAACATACATTACAACAATCTAATATACATTATAACATCCATTATAACATGCTAACATACATTAAAACATTCTAACATAAATTCTAACATTCTAATATACATTCTAACATTCTAATATACATTCTAACATCCATTATAACATCAAAACATCCATTTTAACAATCTAATATATATTATAACATCCATTATAATATTCTAACATCCATTATAATATCCTAATATACATTCTAACATCCATTATAACATTCTAAAATACACTATAACATTCTAATATACATTCTAACATGCATTCTAACATACATTATAACATTCTAATATACATTGTAACATCCTTTATAACATTCTAATAGACATTCTAACATTCTAATATACATTCTAACATCCATTATAACATTCTAACATACATTATAACATTCTAAAATACATTCTAACATCCATTATATCATTCTAACATCCATAATAACATTCTAACATAGATTCTAACAATCTAATATACATTCTAACATCCATAATAACATTCTAACACACATTCTAACATTCTAATATACTTTCTAACATCCATTATAACATTTAAATATACATTATAACATCCATTATAACATTCTAATATACATTATAACATTCTAATATACATTCTAACATCCATTATAACATTCTAACATACATTGTAACATTCTAATATACATTGTAACATCCATTATAACATTCTAACATACATTATAACATTCTAATATACATTCTAACATCCATTATAACATTCTAACATACATTACAACAATCTAAAATACATTATAACATCCATTATAACATGCTAACATACATTATAACATTCTAACATACATTCTAACATTCTAATATACATTCTAACATCCATTATAACATTCTAACATCCATTATAATATTCTATAATACATTCTAACATCCATTATAACATTCTAAAATACACTATAACATTCTTATATACATTCTAACATCCATTATAACATTATAACATCAATTCTAACATTCTAATATACATTCTAACATTCATTATAACATTCTAATATCCATTTTAACATTCTAATATATATTATAACATCCATTATAATATTCTAACATCCATTACAACATTCTAACATCCATTATAATATTCTAATATACATTCTAACATCCATTATATCATTCTAAAATACACTATAACATTCTAAATATACATTCTAACATGCATTCTAACATACATTATAACATTCTAACATACATTATAACATTCTAATATACATTCTAACATCCATTATATCATTCTAACATCCATAATAACATTCCAACATAGATACTAACAATCTAATATACATTCTAACATCCATAATAACATTCTAACATACATTCTAACATTCTAATATACATTCTAACATCCAATATAATATTCAAATATACATTCTAACATCCATTATAACATTCTAATATACATTGTAACATTCTAATATACATTCTAACATCCATTATAACATCAAAACATCCATTTTAACAATCTAATATATATTATAACATCCATTATAATATTCTAACATCCATTATAATATTCTAATATACATTCTAACATCCATTATAACATTCTAAAATACACTATAACATTCTAATATACATTCTAACATGCATTCTAACATACATTATAACATTCTAATATACATTATAACATCCATTCTAACATTATAACATCCATTCTAACATTATAATATACATTAAAACATTATAATATACATTATAACATCCATTATAACTTTCTAACATACATTATAACATTCTAATATACATTCTAACATCCATTATATCATTCTAACATCCATAAGAACATTCTAACATAGATTCTAACATTCTAATATACATTCTAACATCCATAATAACATTCTAACATACATTCTAACATTCTAACATACATTCTAACATTCTAATATACATTCAAACATCCATTATAACATTCAAATATACATTCTAACATCCAATATAACATTCTATCATACATTATAACAATCTAATATACATTCTAACATCCATTATAACATTCTAGTATACATTATAACATCCATGATAACATTCTAACATATATTATAACATTGTAACATCCATAATAACATTCTAACATACATTATAACATTCTAATATACATTCTAACATACATTATAAAATTCTAACATCCATAATAACATTCTAACATACATTCTAACATTCTAATATACATTGTAACATACTTTATAACATTCTAATAGACATTCTAACATTCTAATATACATTCTAACATCCATTATAACATTCTAACATACATTATAACATTCTAAAATACATTCTAACATCCATTATATAATTCTAACATCCATAATAACATTCTAACATAGATTCTAACAATCTAATATACATTCTAACATCCATAATAACATTCTAACACACATTCTAACATTCTAATATACTTTCTAACATCCATTATAACATTCAAATATACATTATAACATCCATTATAACATTCTAATATACATTATAACATTCTAATATACATTCTAACATCCATTATAACATTCTAACATACATTGTAACATTCTAATATACATTGTAACATCCATTATAACATTCTAACATACATTATAACAATCTAATATACATTCTAACATCCATTATAACATTCTAACATACATTACAACAATCTAATATACATTATAACATCCATTATAACATGCTAACATACATTATAACATTGTAACATACATTCTAACATTCTAATATACAATCTAACATCCATTATAACATTCTAAAATCCATTATAATATTCTATAATACATTCTAACATCCATTATAACATTCTAAAATACACTATAACATTCTTATATACATTCTAACATCCTTTATAACATTATAACATCCATTCTAACATTCTAATATACATTCTAACATTCATTATAACATTCTAACATCCATTTTAACATTCTAATATATATTATAACATCCATTATAATATTCTAACATCCATTATAACATTCTAACATCCATTATATTATTCTAATATACATTCTAACATCCATTATATAATTCTAAAATACACTATAACATTCTAATATACATTCTAACATGCATTCTAACATACATTATAGCATTCTAACATACATTATAACATTCTAATATACATTCTAACATCCATTATATCATTCTAACATCCATAATAACATTCTAACATAGATACTAAGAATCTAATATACATTCTAACATCCATAATAACATTCTAACATACATTCTAACATTCTAATATACATTTTAACATCCAATATAATATTCAAATATACATTCTACCATCCATTATAACATTCTAATATACATTGTAACATTCTAATATACATTCTAACATCCATTATAACATTCTAACATACATTATAACATTCTAATATACATTATCACATTCTAATATACATTCTAACATCCATTCTAACATTCTAACATACATTACAACAATCTAATTTACATTATAACATCCATTATAACATGTTAACATACATTATAACATTCTAACATACATTCTAACATTCTAATATACATTCTAACATCCATTATAACATTCTAACATCCATTATAATATTCTATAATACATTCTAACATCCATTATAACATTCTAAAATACACTATAACATTCTTATATACATTCTAACATCCATTATAACATTATAACATCCATTCTAACATTCTAATATACAATCTAACATTCATTATAACATTCTAACATCCATTTTAACATTCTAATATATATTCTAACATCCATTATAATATTCTAACATCCATTACAACATTCTAACATCCATTATAATATTCTAATATACATTCTAACATCCATTATATCATTCTTAAATACACTATAACATTCTAATATACATTCTAACATGCATTCTAACATACATTATAACATTCTAACATACATTATAACATTCTAATATACATTCTAACATCCATTATATCATTCTAACATCCATAATAGCATTCCAACATAGATACTAACAATCTAATATACATTCTAACATCCATAATAACATTCTAACATACATTCTAACATTCTAATATACATTCTAACAATCAAATATAATATTAAAATATACATTCTAACATCCATTATAACATTCTAATATACATTATAACATTCTAATATACATTCTAACATCCATTATAACATTCTAACATACATTATCACATTCTAATATACATTCTAACATCCATTATAACATTCTAACATACATTAATAACATTCTAATATACATTCTAACATCCATTATAATATTGAAACATACATTGCAACAATCTAATATACATTATAACATCCATTATAACATGCTAACATACATTAAAACATTCTAACATAAATTCTAACATTCTAATATACATTCTAAGATCCATTCTAACATTCTAACATCCATTCTAACATTCTAATATACATTCTAACATCCATTATAACATCAAAACATCCATTTTAACAATCTAATATATATTATAACATCCATTATAATATTCTAACATCCATTATAATATTCTAATATACATTCTAACATCCATTATAACATTCTAAAATACACTATAACATTTTAATATAAATTCTAACATGCATTCTAACATACATTATAACATTCTAATATACATTATAACATCCATTATAACATTATAACATCCATTCTAACATTATAATATACATTAAAACATTCTAATATACATTATAACATCCATTATAACTTTCTAACATACATTATAACATTCTAATATACATTCTAACATCCATTATATCATTCTAACATCCATAATAACATTCTAACATACATTCTAACATTCTAATATACATTGTAACATCCTTTATAACATTCTAATAGGCATTCTAACATTCTAATATACATTCTAACATCCATTATAACATTCTAACATACATTATAACATTCTAAAATACATTCTAACATCCATTATATCATTCTAACATCCATAATAACATTCTAACATAGATTCTAACAATCTAATATACATTCTAACATCCATAATAACATTTTAACACACATTCTAACATTCTAATATACTTTCTAACATCCATTATAACATTTAAATATACATTATAACATCCATTATAACATTCTAATATACATTATAACATTCTAATATACATTCTAACATCCATTATAACATTCTAACATACATTGTAACATTCTAATATACATTGTAACATCCATTATAACATTCTAACATACATTATATCATTCTAATATACATTCTAACATCCATTATAACATTCTAACATACATTACAACAATCTAATATACATTATAACATCCATTATAACATGCTAACATACATTATAACATTCTAACATACATTCTAACATTCTAATATACATTCTAACATCCATTATAACATTCTAACATCCATTATAATATTCTATAATACATTCTAACATCCATTATAACATTATAACATCCATTCTAACATTCTAATATACATTCTAACATTCATTATAACATTCTAACATCCATTTTAACATTCTAATATATATTATAACATCCATTATAATATTCTAACATCCATTACAACATTCTAACATCCATTATAATATTCTAATATACATTCTAACATCCATTATATCATTCTAAAATACACTATAACATTCTAATATACATTCTAACATGCATTCTAACATACATTATAACATTCTAACATACATTATAACAATTTAATATACATTCTAACATCCATTATATCATTCTAACATCCATAATAACATTCCAACATAGATACTAACAATCTAATATACATTCTAACATCCATAATAACATTTTTACATACATTCTAACATTCTAATATACATTCTAACATCCAATATAATATTCAAATATACATTCTAACATCCATTATAACATTCTAATATACATTATAACATTGTAATATACATTCTAACATCCATTATAACATTCTAACATACATTATCACATTCTAATATACATTCTAACATCCATTATAACATTCTAACATACATTATAACATTCTAATATACATTCTAACATCCATTATAACATTCTAAAATACATTCTAACATCCATTATATCATTCTAACATCCATAATAACATTCTAACATAGATTCTAACAATCTAATATACATTCTAACATCCATAATAACATTTTAACACACATTCTAACATTCTAATATACTTTCTAACATCCATTATAACATTTAAATATACATTATAACATCCATTATAACATTCTAATATACATTATAACATTCTAATATACATTCTAACATCCATTATAACATTCTAACATACATTGTAACATTCTAATATACATTGTAACATCCATTATAACATTCTAACATACATTATATCATTCTAATATACATTCTAACATCCATTATAACATTCTAACATACATTACAACAATCTAATATACATTATAACATCCATTATAACATGCTAACATACATTATAACATTCTAACATACATTCTAACATTCTAATATACATTCTAACATCCATTATAACATTCTAACATCCATTATAATATTCTATAATACATTCTAACATCCATTATAACATTATAACATCCATTCTAACATTCTAATATACATTCTAACATTCATTATAACATTCTAACATCCATTTTAACATTCTAATATATATTATAACATCCATTATAATATTCTAACATCCATTACAACATTCTAACATCCATTATAATATTCTAATATACATTCTAACATCCATTATATCATTCTAAAATACACTATAACATTCTAATATACATTCTAACATGCATTCTAACATACATTATAACATTCTAACATACATTATAACAATTTAATATACATTCTAACATCCATTATATCATTCTAACATCCATAATAACATTCCAACATAGATACTAACAATCTAATATACATTCTAACATCCATAATAACATTTTTACATACATTCTAACATTCTAATATACATTCTAACATCCAATATAATATTCAAATATACATTCTAACATCCATTATAACATTCTAATATACATTATAACATTGTAATATACATTCTAACATCCATTATAACATTCTAACATACATTATCACATTCTAATATACATTCTAACATCCATTATAACATTCTAACATACATTATAACATTCTAATATACATTCTAACATCCATTATAACATTCTAACATACATTACAACAATCTAATATACATTATAACATCCATTATAACATGCTAACATACATTATAACATTGTAACATACATTCTAACATTCTAATATACAATCTAACATCCATTATAACATTCTAAAATCCATTATAATATTCTATAATACATTCTAACATCCATTATAACATTCTAAAATACACTATAACATTCTTATATACATTCTAACATCCTTTATAACATTATAACATCCATTCTAACATTCTAATATACATTCTAACATTCATTATAACATTCTAACATCCATTTTAACATTCTAATATATATTATAACATCCATTATAATATTCTAACATCCATTATAACATTCTAACATCCATTATATTATTCTAATATACATTCTAACATCCATTATATAATTCTAAAATACACTATAACATTCTAATATACATTCTAACATGCATTCTAACATACATTATAGCATTCTAACATACATTATAACATTCTAATATACATTCTAACATCCATTATATCATTCTAACATCCATAATAACATTCTAACATAGATACTAAGAATCTAATATACATTCTAACATCCATAATAACATTCTAACATACATTCTAACATTCTAATATACATTTTAACATCCAATATAATATTCAAATATACATTCTACCATCCATTATAACATTCTAATATACATTGTAACATTCTAATATACATTCTAACATCCATTATAACATTCTAACATACATTATAACATTCTAATATACATTATCACATTCTAATATACATTCTAACATCCATTCTAACATTCTAACATACATTACAACAATCTAATATACATTATAACATCCATTATAACATGTTAACATACATTATAACATTCTAACATACATTCTAACATTCTAATATACATTCTAACATCCATTATAACATTCTAACATCCATTATAATATTCTATAATACATTCTAACATCCATTATAACATTCTAAAATACACTATAACATTCTTATATACATTCTAACATCCATTATAACATTATAACATCCATTCTAACATTCTAATATACAATCTAACATTCATTATAACATTCTAACATCCATTTTAACATTCTAATATATATTCTAACATCCATTATAATATTCTAACATCCATTACAACATTCTAACATCCATTATAATATTCTAATATACATTCTAACATCCATTATATCATTCTTAAATACACTATAACATTCTAATATACATTCTAACATGCATTCTAACATACATTATAACATTCTAACATACATTATAACATTCTAATATACATTCTAACATCCATTATATCATTCTAACATCCATAATAGCATTCCAACATAGATACTAACAATCTAATATACATTCTAACATCCATAATAACATTCTAACATACATTCTAACATTCTAATATACATTCTAACAATCAAATATAATATTAAAATATACATTCTAACATCCATTATAACATTCTAATATACATTATAACATTCTAATATACATTCTAACATCCATTATAACATTCTAACATACATTATCACATTCTAATATACATTCTAACATCCATTATAACATTCTAACATACATTATAAACATTCTAATATACATTCTAACATCCATTATAATATTGAAACATACATTGCAACAATCTAATATACATTATAACATCCATTATAACATGCTAACATACATTAAAACATTCTAACATAAATTCTAACATTCTAATATACATTCTAAGATCCATTCTAACATTCTAACATCCATTCTAACATTCTAATATACATTCTAACATCCATTATAACATCAAAACATCCATTTTAACAATCTAATATATATTATAACATCCATTATAATATTCTAACATCCATTATAATATTCTAATATACATTCTAACATCCATTATAACATTCTAAAATACACTATAACATTCTAATATACATTCTAACATGCATTCTAACATACATTATAACATTCTAATATACATTATAACATCCATTATAACATTATAACATCCATTCTAACATTATAATATACATTAAAACATTCTAATATACATTATAACATCCATTATAACTTTCTAACATACATTATAACATTCTAATATACATTCTAACATCCATTATATCATTCTAACATCCATAATAACATTCTAACATACATTCTAACATTCTAATATACATTGTAACATCCTTTATAACATTCTAATAGGCATTCTAACATTCTAATATACATTCTAACATCCATTATAACATTCTAACATACATTATAACATTCTAAAATACATTCTAACATCCATTATATCATTCTAACATCCATAATAACATTCTAACATAGATTCTAACAATCTAATATACATTCTAACATCCATAATAACATTTTAACACACATTCTAACATTCTAATATACTTTCTAACATCCATTATAACATTTAAATATACATTATAACATCCATTATAACATTCTAATATACATTATAACATTCTAATATACATTCTAACATCCATTATAACATTCTAACATACATTGTAACATTCTAATATACATTGTAACATCCATTATAACATTCTAACATACATTATATCATTCTAATATACATTCTAACATCCATTATAACATTCTAACATACATTACAACAATCTAATATACATTATAACATCCATTATAACATGCTAACATACATTATAACATTCTAACATACATTCTAACATTCTAATATACATTCTAACATCCATTATAACATTCTAACATCCATTATAATATTCTATAATACATTCTAACATCCATTATAACATTCTAAAATACACTATAACATTCTTATATACATTCTAACATCCATTATAACATTATAACATCCATTCTAACATTCTAATATACATTCTAACATTCATTATAACATTCTAACATCCATTTTAACATTCTAATATATATTATAACATCCATTATAATATTCTAACATCCATTACAACATTCTAACATCCATTATAATATTCTAATATACATTCTAACATCCATTATATCATTCTAAAATACACTATAACATTCTAATATACATTCTAACCTGCATTCTAACATACATTATAACATTCTAACATACATTATAACAATTTAATATACATTCTAACATCCATTATATCATTCTAACATCCATAATAACATTCCAACATAGATACTAACAATCTAATATACATTCTAACATCCATAATAACATTTTTACATACATTCTAACATTCTAATATACATTCTAACATCCAATATAATATTCAAATATACATTCTAACATCCATTATAACATTCTAATATACATTATAACATTGTAATATACATTCTAACATCCATTATAACATTCTAACATACATTATCACATTCTAATATACATTCTAACATCCATTATAACATTCTAACATACATTATAAACATTCTAATATACATTCTAACATCCATTATAACATCAAAACATCCATTTTAACAATCTAATATATATTATAACATCCATTATAATGTTCTAACATCCATTATAATATTCTAATATACATTCTAACATCCATTATAACATTCTAAAAAACACTATAACATTCTAATATACATTCTAACATGCATTCTAACATACATTATAACATTCTAATATACATTATAACATCCATTATAACATTATAACATCCATTCTAACATTATAATATACATTAAAACATTCTAATATACATTATAACATCCATTATAACTTTCTAACATACATTATAACATTCTAATATACATTATAACATCCATTATATCATTCTAACATCCATAATAACATTCTAACATAGATTCTAACATTCTAATATACATTCTAACATCCATAATAACATTCTAACATACATTCTAACATTCTAACATACATTCTAACATTCTAATATACATTCAAACATCCATTATAACATTCAAATATACATTCTAACATCCATTATAACATTCTATCATACATTATAACAATCTAATATACATTCTAACATCCATTATAACATTCTAACATACATTATAACATTCTATTATACATTCTAACATACATTATAACATTCTAGTATACATTATAACATCCATGATAACATTCTAACATATATTATAACATTGTAACATCCATAATAACATTCTAACATACATTATAACATTCTAATATACATTCTAACATACATTATAAAATTCTAACATCCATAATAACATTCTAACATACATTCTAACATTCTAATATACATTGTAACATCCTTTATAACATTCTAATAGACATTCTAACATTCTAATATACATTCTAACATCCATTATAATACTCTAACATACATTATAACATTCTAAAATACATTCTAACATCCATTATATCATTCTAACATCCATAATAACATTCTAACATAGATTCTAACAATCTAATATACATTCTAACATCCATAATAACATTCTAACACACATTCTAACATTCTAATATACTTTCTAACATCCATTATAACATATAAATATACATTATAACATCCATTATAACATTCTAATATACATTATAACATTCTAATATACATTCTAACATCCATTATAACATTCTAACATACATTGTAACATTCTAATATACATTATAACATCCATTATAACATGCTAACATACATTAAAACATTCTAACATAAATTCTAACATTCTAATATACATTCTAACATCCATTCTAACATTCTAACATCCATTCTAACATTCTAATATACATTCTAACATCCATTATAACATCAAAACATCCATTTTAACAATCTAATATATATTATAACATCCATTATAATATTCTAACATCCATTATAATATTCTAATATACATTCTAACATCCATTATAACATTCTAAAATACACTATAACATTCTAATATACATTCTAACATGCATTCTAACATACATTATAACATTCTAATATACATTATAACATCCATTATAACATTATAACATCCATTCTAACATTATAATATACATTAAAACATTCTAATATACATTATAACATCCATTATAACTTTCTAACATACATTATAACATTCTAATATACATTCTAACATCCATTATATCATTCTAACATCCATAATAACATTCTAACATAGATTCTAACATTCTAATATACATTCTAACATCCATTATAACATTCTAACATACATTATAACATTCTAATATACATTCTAACATACATTATAACATTCTAGTATACATTATAACATCCATTATAACATTCTAACATATATTATAACATTGTAACATCCATAATAACATTCTAACATACATTATAACATTCTAATATACATTCTAAAATACATTATAAAATTCTAACATCCATAATAACATTCTAACATATATTCTAACATTCTAATATACATTGTAACATCCTTTATAACATTCTAATAGACATTCTAACATTCTAATATACATTCTAACATCCATTATAACATTCTAACATACATTATAACATTCTAAAATACATTCTAACATCCATTATATCATTCTAACATCCATAATAACATTCTAACATAGATTCTAACAATCTAATATACATTCTAACATCCATAATAACATTCTAACACACATTCTAACATTCTAATATACTTTCTAACATCCATTAAAACATTTAAATATACATTATAACATCCATTATAACATTCTAATATACATTATAACATTCTAATATACATTCTAACATCCATTATAACATTCTAACATACATTGTAACATTCTAATATACATTGTAACATCCAATATAACATTCTAACATACATTATAACATTCAAATATACATTCTAACATCCATTATAACATTCTAACATACATTACAACAATCTAATATACATTTTAACATCCATTATAACATGCTAACATACATTCTAACATTCTAACATACATTCTAACATTCTAGCATACATTCTAACATCCATTATAATATTCTATAATACATTCTAACATCCATTATAACATTCTAAAATACACTATAACATTCTTATATACATTCTAACATCCATTATAACATTATAACATCCATTCTAACATTCTAATATACATTCTAACATTCATTATAACATTCTAACATCCATTTTAACATTCTAATATATATTATAACATCCATTATAATATTCTAACATCCATTATAACATTCTAACATCCATTATAATATTCTAATATACATTCTAACATCCATTATATCATTCTAAAATACACTATAACATTCTAATATACTTTCTAACATGCATTCTAACATACATTATAACATTCTAACATACATTCTAACATTCTAATATATATTCTAACATCCATTATATTATGCTAACATCCATAATAACATTCTAACATAGATACTAACAATCTAATATACATTCTAACATCCATAATAACATTCTAACTTACATTCTAACATTCTAATATACATTCTAACATCCAATATAATATTCAAATATACATTCTAACATCCATTCTAACATTCTAATATACATTATAACATTCTAATATACATTCTAACATCCATTATAACATTCTAACATACATTATAAACATTCTAATATACATTCTAACATCCATTATAACATTCTAACATACAATACAACAATCTAATATACATTCTAACATTCATTATAACATTTTAACATCCATTTTAACATTCCAATATATATTATAACATCCATTATAATATTCTAACATCCATTATAACATTCTAACATCCATTATAATATTCTAATATACATTCTAACATCCATTATATCATTCTAAAATACACTATAACATTCTAATATACTTTCAAACATGCATTCTAACATACATTATAACATTCTAACATACATTATAACATTCTAATATACATTCTAACATCCATTATATAATTCTAACATCCATAATAACATTCTAACATAGATACTAACAATCTAATATACATTCTAACATCCATAATAACATTCTAACATAAATTCTAACATTCTAATATACATTCTAACATCCAATATAATATTCAAATATACATTCTAATATCCATTATAACATTCTAATATACATTATAACATTCTAATATACATTCTAACATCCATTATAACATTCTAACATACATTATAACATTCTAATATACATTCTAACATCCATTATAACATTCTAACATACATTATAAACATTCTAATATACATTCTAACATCCATTATAACATTCTAACATACATTACAACAATCTAATATACATTATAACATCCATTATAACATGCTAACATACATTAAAACATTCTAACATAAATTCTAACATTCTAATATACATTCTAACATCCATTCTAACATTTTAACATCCATTCTAACATTCTAATATACATTCTAACATCCATTATAACATCAAAACATCCATTTTAACAATCTAATATATATTATAACATCCATTATAATATTCTAACATCCATTATAATATTCTAATATACATTCTAACATCCATTATAACATCCTTTCTAACATTCTAATATACATTAAAACATTCTAATATACATTCTAACATCCATTATAACTTTCTAACATACATTATAACATTCAAATATACATTCTAACATGCATTCTAACATACATTATAACATTCTAATATACATTATAACATCGATTCTAACATTATAACATCCATTCTAACATTCTAATATACATTAAAACATTCTAATATACATTCTAACATCCATTATAACTTTCTAACATACATTATAACATTCTAATATACATTCTAACATCCATTATATCATTCTAACATCCATAATAACATTCTAACATAGATTCTAACATTCTAATATACATTCTAACATCCATTATAACATTCTAACATACATTATAACATTCTAATATACATTCTAACATACATTATAACATTCTATTATACATTATAACATCCATTATAACATTCTAACATATATTATAACATTGTAACATCCATAATAACATTCTAACATACATTATAACATTCTAATATACATTCTAACATACATTATAAAATTCTAACATCCATAATAACATTCTAACAAACAATCTAACATTCTAATATACATTGTAACATCCTTTATACCATTCTAATAGACATTTTAACATTCTAATATACATTCTAACATCCATTATAACATTCTAACATACATTATAACTTTCTAAAATACATTCTAACATCCATTATATCATTCTAACATCCATAATTACATTCTAACATAGATTCTAACAATCTAATATACATTCTAACATCCATAATAACATTCTAACACACATTCTAACATTCTAATATACTTTCTAACATCCATTATAACATTTAAAAATACATTATAACATCCATTATAACATTCTAATATACATTATAACATTCTAATATACATTCTAACATCCATTATAACATTCTAACATACATTGTAACATTCTAATATACATTGTAACATCCATTATAACATTCTAACATACATTATAACATTCTAATATACATTCTAACATCCATTATAACATTCTAACATACATTATAACAATCTAATATACATTATAACATCCATTATAACATGCAAACATACATTATAACATTCTAACATACATTCTAACATTCTAATATACATTCTAACATCCATTAAAACATTCTAACATCCATTATAATATTCTATAATACATTCTAACATCCATTATAACATTCTAAAATACACTATAACATTCTTATATACATTCTAACATCCATTACAACATTATAACATCCATTCTGACATTATAATATACATTCTAACATTCATTATAACATTCTAACATCCATTTTAACATTCTAATATATATTATAACATCCATTATAATATTCTAACATCCATTATAACATTCTAACATCCATTATAATATTCTAATATACATTCTAACATCCATTATATCATTCTAAAATAGACTATAACATTCTAATATACTTTCTAACATGCATTCTAACATACATTATAACATTCTAACATACATTCTAACATTCTAATATACATTCTAACATCCATTATATCATTCTAACATCCATAATAACATTCTAACATAGATACTAACAATCTAATATACATTCTAACATCCATAATAACATTCTAACTTACATTCTAACATTCTAATATACATTCTAACATCCAATATAATATTCAAATATACATTCTAACATCCATTCTAACATTCTAATATACATTATAACATTCTAATATACATTCTAACATCCATTATAACATTCTAACATACATTATAACATTCTAATATACATTCTAACATCCATTATAACATTCTAACATACATTATAAACATTCTAATATACATTCTAACATCCATTATAACATTCTAACATACAATACAACAATCTAATATACATTCTAACATTCATTATAACATTCTAACATCCATTTTAACATTCTAATATATATTATAACATCCATTATAATATTCTAACATCCATTATAACATTCTAACATCCTTTATAATATTCTAATATACATTCTAACATCCATTATATCATTCTAAAATACACTATAACATTCTAATATACATTCAAACATGCATTCTAACATACATTATAACATTCTAACATACATTATAACATTCTAATATACATTCTAACATCCATTATATAATTCTAACATCCATAATAACATTCTAACATAGATACTAACAATCTAATATACATTCTAACATCCATAATAACATTCTAACATACATTCTAACATTCTAATATACATTCTAACATCCAATATAATATTCAAATATACATTCTAACATCCATTATAACATTCTAATATACATTATAACATTCTAATATACATTCTAACATCCATTATAACATTCTAACATACATTATAACATTCTAATATACATTCTAACATCCATTATAACATTCTAACATACATTATAAACATTCTAATATACATACTAACATCCATTATAACATTCTAACATACATTACAACAATCTAATATACATTATAACATCCATTATAACATGCTAACATACATTAAAACATTCTAACATAAATTCTAACATTCTAATATACATTCTAACATCCATTCTAACATTCTAACATCCATTCTAACATTCTAATATACATTCTAACATCCATTATAACATCAAAACATCCATTTTAACAATCTAATATATATTATAACATCCATTATAATATTCTAACATCCATTATAATATTCTAATATACATTCTAACATCCATTATAACATTATAACATCCATTCTAACATTCTAATATACATTAAAACATTCTAATATACATTCTAACATCCATTATAACTTTCTAACATACATTATAACATTCTAATATACATTCTAACATGCATTCTAACATACATTATAACATTCTAATATACATTATAACATCCATTCTAACATTATAACATCCATTCTAACATTCTAATATACATTAAAACATTCTAATATACATTCTAACATCCATTATAACTTTCTAACATACATTCTAACATTCTAATATACATTCTAACATCCATTATATCATTCTAACATCCATAATAACATTCTAACATAGATTCTATCATTCTAATATACATTCTAACTTCCATTATAACATTCTAACATACATTATAACATTCTAATATACATTCTAACATACATTATAACATTCTAGTATACATTATAACATCCATTATAACATTCTAACATATATTATAACATTGTAACATCCATAATAACATTCTAACATACATTATAACATTCTAATATACATTCTAACATACATTATAAAATTCTAACATCCATAATAACATTCTAACAAACATTCTAACATTCTAATATACATTGTAACATCCTTTATAACATTCTAATAGACATTTTAACATTCTAATATACATTCTAACATCCTTTATAACATTCTAACATACATTATAACTTTCTAAAATACATTCTAACATCCATTATATCATTCTAACATCCATAATAACATTCTAACATAGATTCTAACAATCTAATATACATTCTAACATCCATAATAACATTCTAACACACATTCTAACATTCTAATATACTTTCTAACATCCATTATAACATTTAAATATACATTATAACATCCATTATAACATTCTAATATACATTATAACATTCTAATATACATTCTAACATCCATTATAACATTCTAACATACATTGTAAAATTCTAATATACATTATAACATCCATTATAACATTCTAACATACATTATTACATTCTAATATACATTCTAACATCCATTATAACATTCTAACATACATTACAACAATCTAATATACATTATAACATCCATTATAACATGCTAACATACATTATAACATTCTAACATACAATCTAACATTCTAATATACATTCTAACATCCATTAAAACATTCTAACATCCATTATAATATTCTATAATACATTCTAACATCCATTATAACATTCTAAAATACACTATAACATACTTATATACATTCTAACATCCATTATAACATTATAACATCAATTCTAACATTCTAATATACATTCTAACATTCATTATAACATTCTAACATCCATTTTAACATTCTAATATATATTATAACATCCATTATAATATTCTAACATCCATTATAACATTCTAACATCCATTATAATATTCTAATATACATTCTAACATCCATTATATCATTCTAAAATACACTATAACATTCTAATATACATTCTAACATGCATTCTAACATACATTATAACATTCTAACATACATTATAACATTCTAATATACATTCTAACATCCATTAAATCATTCTAACATCCAAAATAACATTATAACATAGATACTAACAATCTAATATACATTCTAACATCCATAATAACATTCTAACATACATTCTAACATTCTATTATACATTCTAACATCCAATATAATATTCAAATATACATTCTAACATCCATTATAACATTCTAATATACATTATAACATTCTAATATACATTCTAACATCCATTATAACATGCTAACATACATTATAACATTCTAACATACATTCTAACATCCATTATAACATTCTAACATACATTATAACATTCTAATATACATTCAAACATCCATTATAACATTCTAACATACATTACAACAATCTAATATACATTATAACATCCATTATAACATGCTTACATACATTAAAACATTCTAACATAAATTCTAACATTCTAATATACATTCTAACATCCATTCTAACATTCTAACATCCATTCTAACATTCTAGTATACATTCTAACATCCATTATAACATCAAAACATCCATTTTAACAATCTAATATATATTATAACATCCATTATAATATTCTAACATCCATTATAATATTCTAATATACATTCTAACATCCATTATAACATTGTAAAATACACTATAACATTCTAATTTACATTCTAACATGCATTCTAACATACATTATAACATTCTAATATACATTATAACATCCAATATAACATTATAACATCCATTCTAATATTCTAATATACATTAAAACATTCTAATATACATTATAACATCCATTATAACTTTCTGACATACATTATAATATTCTAATATACATTCTAACATCCATTATATCATTCTAACATCCATATTAACATTCTAACATAGATTCTAACATTCTAATATACATTCTAACATCCATAATAACATTCTAACATACATTCTAGCATTCTAACATACATTCTAACATTCTAATATACATTCAAACATCCATTATAACATTCAAATATACATTCTAACATCCATTATAACATTCTATCATACATTATAACATTCTAATATACATTCTAACATCCATTATAACATTCTAACAAACATTATAACATTCTAATATACATTCTAACATACATTATAACATTCTAGTATACATTATAACATCCATTATAACATTCTAACATATATTATAACATTGTAACATCCATAATAACATTCTAACATACATTAAAACATTCTAATATACATTCTAACATACATTATAAAATTCTAACATCCATAATACCATTCTAACATACATTCTAACATTCTAATATACATTCTAACATCCATTATAACATTCTAATATACATTATAACATCCATTATAACATGCTAACATACATTATCACATTTCTAACATAAATTCTAACATTCTAATATACTTTCTAACATCCATTCTAACATTCTAACATCCATTCTAACATTCTAATATACATTCTAACATCCATTATAACATCAAAACATCAATTTTAACAATCTAATATATATTATAACATCCATTATAATATTCTAACATCCATTATAATATTCTAATATACATTCTAACATCCATTATAACATTCTAAAATACACTATAACATTCTAATATACCTTCTAACATGCATTCTAACATACATTATAACATTCTAATATACATTATAACATCCATTATAACATTATAACATCCATTCTAACATTCTAATATACATTAAAACATCAATTCTAACATTCTAACATCAATTCTAACTTCCATTCTATCATTCTAAAATCCATAATAACATTCTATCATACATTATAACATTCTAATATACATTCTAACATCCATTCTAACATTCTAACATCCATTCTAACATTCTAATATACATTCTAACATCCATTATAACATTCTAACATACATTATAACTTTCTAATATACATTCTATCATCCATTATAACATTATAACATACATTATAACTTTCTAATATACATTCTATCATCCATTATAACATTCTAACATCCATAGTAACATTCTAACATACATTCTAACATTCTAATATACATTCTAACATCCATTATAACATTCTAACATACATTCTAACATTCTAATATACATTCTAAAATCAATTATAACATTCTAACATCCATTTTTACATTCTAATATACATTATAACATCCATTATAATATTCTAACATCCATTATAACATTCTAATATACATTCTTACATCCATTATAACATTCTAACATACATTATAACATTCTAATATACATTCTATCATGCATTATAACATTCTACCATCCATTCTAAAATTCTAATATACATTAAAACATTCATTATAACATTCTAACATCCATTATAACATTCTAATTTACATTCTAACATCCATTATAACATTCTAATATACATTCTAACATACATTATAACATTCTAAAATAAATTCTAACATCCATTATAACATTCTAACATACATTATAACATTCTAATATATATTCTAACATCCATTATAACATTCTAACAAACATTACAACATTCTAATATACATTATAGCATTCTAATATACATTATAACATTCTAATATACATTCTAACATACATTCTAACATTCTAATATACATTCTAACATCCACTCTAACATTCTAACATCCATTCTAACATTCTAACATACATTCTAACTTCCATTATAACATCAAAACATCCATTTTAACATTCTAATAAATATTATAACATCCATTATAAGATTCTAACATCCGTTATAACATTCTAACATCCATTATAATATTCTAATATACATTCTAACATCCATTATAAGATTCTAAAATACACTATAACATTCTAATATATATTCTAGCATGCATTCTATCATACATTATAACATTCTAAAATACATTATAACATCCATTATAACATTATAACATCCATTCTAACATTCTAATATACATTAAAACATCCATTCTAACATTCTAACATCAATTCTAACTTCCATTCTAACATTCTAAAATCCATAATAACATTCTAACATACAAAATAACATTCTAATATACATTCTAACATCCATTCTAACATTCTAACATCCATTTTAACATTATAATATATATTATAACATCCATTATAATATTCTAACATCCATTATAACATTCTAACATCTATTATAATATTCTAATATACATTCTAACATCCATTATATCATTCTAAAATACACTATAACATTCTAATATACATTCTAACAAGCATTCTAACATACATTATAACATTCTAACATACATTATAACGTTCTAATATACATTCTAACATCCATTATATCATTCTAACATCCATAATAACATTCTAACATAGATTCTAACAATCTAAAATACATTCTAACATCCATAATAACATTCTAACATACATTCTAACATTCTAATATACATTCTAACATCCATTATAATATTCAAATATACATTCTAACATCCATTCTAACATTCTAATATACATTATATCATTCTAATATACATTCTAACATCCATTATAACATTCTTACGTACATTATAACATTCTAATATACATTCTAACATCCATTATAACATTCTAACATACATTATAAACATTCTAATATACATTCTAACATCCATTATAACATTCTAATATACATTATAACATCCATTATAACATGCTAACATACATTATCACATTTCTAACATAAATTCTAACATTCTAATATACTTTCTAACATCCATTCTAACATTCTAATATACATTCTAAAATCAATTATAACATTCTAACATCCATTTTTACATTCTAATATACATTATAACATCCATTATAATATTCTAACATCCATTATAACATTCTAATATACATTCTTACATCCATTATAACATTCTAACATACATTGTAACATTCTAATATACATTCTATCATGCATTATAACATTCTACCATCCATTCTAACATTCTAAAATACATTAAAACATTCATTATAACATTCTAACATCCATTATAACATTCTAATATACATTCTAACATCCATTATAACATTCTAATATACATTCTAACATACATTATAACATTCTAAAATACATTCTAACATCCATTATAACATGCTAACATACATTATAACATTCTAACATACATTCTAACATTCTAATATACATTCTAACATCCATTATAACATTCTAACATCCATTATAATATTCTATAATACATTCTAACATCCATTATAACATTCTAAAATACACTATAACATTCTTATATACATTCTAACATCCATTATAACATTATAACATCCATTCTAACATTCTAAATAACATTCTAACATATATTTTAACATTCTAATATATATTATAACATCCATTATAATATTCAAAAATCCATTATAACATTCTAACATACATTATAACATTCTAATATACATTCTAACATCCATTATATCATTCTAACATCCATAATAACATTCTAACATAGATTCTAACAATCGAATATACATTCTAACATCCATAATAACATTCAAATATACATTCTAACATCCATCATAACATTCTAACATACATTATAACATTCTAATAAACATTCTAACATCCATTATAACATTCTAACGTACATTATAACATTCTAATATACATTCTAACATCCATTATAACATTCTAACATACATTATAAACATTCTAATATACATTCTAACATCCATTATAACATTCTATCATACATTACAACAATCTAATATACATTATAACATCCATTATAACATGCTAACATACATTATAACATTCTAACATAAATTCTAACATTCTAATATACATTCTAACATCCATTCTAACATTCTAACATCCATTCTAACATTCTAATATACATTCTAACATCCATTCTAACATCAAAACATCCATTTTAACAATCTAATATATATTCTAACATCCATTATAATATTCTAACATCCATTATAATATTCTAATATACATTCTAACATCCATTATAACATTCTAAAATACACTATAACATTCTAATATACATTCTAACATGCATTCTAACATACATTATAACATTCTAATATACATTATAACATTCTAATAGACATTATAACATCCATTATAACATTATAACATGCATGATAACATTCTAATATACATTCTAATATCCATTTTAACATTCTAACATACATTATAACATTCTAATATACATTCTAACATCAATTATAACATTCTAACATACATTATAACAATCTAATATACATTATAACATCCATTATGACATTCTGACATACATTATAACAATCTATTATACATTCTAACATCCATTATAACATTCTAAAATACATTATAACATTTTAATATACATTCTATCATACATTATAACATTCTAGTATACATTCTAACATCCATTATAACATTCTAACATACATTATATCATTGTAACATACATTATGACATTCTAATATACATTCTAACATCCATTATAACATTCTAACATACATTATAACAATCTAAAATACATTATAACATCCATTATAACATTCTAACATACTTTATAACTTTCTAATATACATTCTATCATCCATTATAACATTCTAACATCCATAGTAACATTCTAACATACATTCTAACATTCTAATATACATTCTAACATCCATTATAACATTCTAACATACATTCTAACATTCTAATATACATTCTAAAATCAATTATAACATTCTAACATCCATTTTTACATTCTAATATACATTATAACATCCATTATAATATTCTAACATCCATTTTTACATTCTAATATACATTATAACATCCATTATAACATTCTAACATACATTATAACATTCTAATATACATTCTATCATGCATTATAACATTCTACCATCCATTCTAACATTCTAATATACATTAAAACATTCATTATAACATTCTAACATCCATTATAACATTCTAATATACATTCTAACATCCATTATAACATTCTAATATACATTCTAACATACATTATAACATTCTAAAATACATTCTAACATCCATAATAACATTCTAACATAGATTCTAACATTCTAATATACATTCTAACATCCATTATAACATTCTAACATACATTATAACATTCTAATATACATTCTAACATACATTATAACATTCTAGTATACATTATAACATCCATTATAACATTCTAACATATATTATAACATTGTAACATCCATAATAACATTCTAACATACATTATAACATTCTAATATACATTCTAAAATACATTATAAAATTCTAACATCCATAATAACATTCTAACATATATTCTAACATTCTAATATACATTGTAACATCCTTTATAACATTCTAATAGACATTCTAACATTCTAATATACATTCTAACATCCATTATAACATTCTAACATACATTATAACATTCTAAAATACATTCTAACATCCATTATATCATTCTAACATCCATAATAACATTCTAACATAGATTCTAACAATCTAATATACATTCTAACATCCATAATAACATTCTAACACACATTCTAACATTCTAATATACTTTCTAACATCCATTAAAACATTTAAATATACATTATAACATCCATTATAACATTCTAATATACATTATAACATTCTAATATACATTCTAACATCCATTATAACATTCTAACATACATTGTAACATTCTAATATACATTGTAACATCCAATATAACATTCTAACATACATTATAACATTCAAATATACATTCTAACATCCATTATAACATTCTAACATACATTACAACAATCTAATATACATTTTAACATCCATTATAACATGCTAACATACATTCTAACATTCTAACATACATTCTAACATTCTAGCATACATTCTAACATCCATTATAATATTCTATAATACATTCTAACATCCATTATAACATTCTAAAATACACTATAACATTCTTATATACATTCTAACATCCATTATAACATTATAACATCCATTCTAACATTCTAATATACATTCTAACATTCATTATAACATTCTAACATCCATTTTAACATTCTAATATATATTATAACATCCATTATAATATTCTAACATCCATTATAACATTCTAACATCCATTATAATATTCTAATATACATTCTAACATCCATTATATCATTCTAAAATACACTATAACATTCTAATATACTTTCTAACATGCATTCTAACATACATTATAACATTCTAACATACATTCTAACATTCTAATATATATTCTAACATCCATTATATCATTCTAACATCCATAATAACATTCTAACATAGATACTAACAATCTAATATACATTCTAACATCCATAATAACATTCTAACTTACATTCTAACATTCTAATATACATTCTAACATCCAATATAATATTCAAATATACATTCTAACATCCATTCTAACATTCTAATATACATTATAACATTCTAATATACATTCTAACATCCATTATAACATTCTAACATACATTATAAACATTCTAATATACATTCTAACATCCATTATAACATTCTAACATACAATACAACAATCTAATATACATTCTAACATTCATTATAACATTTTAACATCCATTTTAACATTCCAATATATATTATAACATCCATTATAATATTCTAACATCCATTATAACATTCTAACATCCATTATAATATTCTAATATACATTCTAACATCCATTATATCATTCTAAAATACACTATAACATTCTAATATACTTTCAAACATGCATTCTAACATACATTATAACATTCTAACATACATTATAACATTCTAATATACATTCTAACATCCATTATATAATTCTAACATCCATAATAACATTCTAACATAGATACTAACAATCTAATATACATTCTAACATCCATAATAACATTCTAACATAAATTCTAACATTCTAATATACATTCTAACATCCAATATAATATTCAAATATACATTCTAATATCCATTATAACATTCTAATATACATTATAACATTCTAATATACATTCTAACATCCATTATAACATTCTAACATACATTATAACATTCTAATATACATTCTAACATCCATTATAACATTCTAACATACATTATAAACATTCTAATATACATTCTAACATCCATTATAACATTCTAACATACATTACAACAATCTAATATACATTATAACATCCATTATAACATGCTAACATACATTAAAACATTCTAACATAAATTCTAACATTCTAATATACATTCTAACATCCATTCTAACATTTTAACATCCATTCTAACATTCTAATATACATTCTAACATCCATTATAACATCAAAACATCCATTTTAACAATCTAATATATATTATAACATCCATTATAATATTCTAACATCCATTATAATATTCTAATATACATTCTAACATCCATTATAACATCCTTTCTAACATTCTAATATACATTAAAACATTCTAATATACATTCTAACATCCATTATAACTTTCTAACATACATTATAACATTCAAATATACATTCTAACATGCATTCTAACATACATTATAACATTCTAATATACATTATAACATCGATTCTAACATTATAACATCCATTCTAACATTCTAATATACATTAAAACATTCTAATATACATTCTAACATCCATTATAACTTTCTAACATACATTATAACATTCTAATATACATTCTAACATCCATTATATCATTCTAACATCCATAATAACATTCTAACATAGATTCTAACATTCTAATATACATTCTAACATCCATTATAACATTCTAACATACATTATAACATTCTAATATACATTCTAACATACATTATAACATTCTATTATACATTATAACATCCATTATAACATTCTAACATATATTATAACATTGTAACATCCATAATAACATTCTAACATACATTATAACATTCTAATATACATTCTAACATACATTATAAAATTCTAACATCCATAATAACATTCTAACAAACAATCTAACATTCTAATATACATTGTAACATCCTTTATAACATTCTAATAGACATTTTAACATTCTAATATACATTCTAACATCCATTATAACATTCTAACATACATTATAACTTTCTAAAATACATTCTAACATCCATTATATCATTCTAACATCCATAATTACATTCTAACATAGATTCTAACAATCTAATATACATTCTAACATCCATAATAACATTCTAACACACATTCTAACATTCTAATATACTTTCTAACATCCATTATAACATTTAAAAATACATTATAACATCCATTATAACATTCTAATATACATTATAACATTCTAATATACATTCTAACATCCATTATAACATTCTAACATACATTATAACTTTCTAAAATACATTCTAACATCCATTATATCATTCTAACATCCATAATTACATTCTAACATAGATTCTAACAATCTAATATACATTCTAACATCCATAATAACATTCTAACACACATTCTAACATTCTAATATACTTTCTAACATCCATTATAACATTTAAAAATACATTATAACATCCATTATAACATTCTAATATACATTATAACATTCTAATATACATTCTAACATCCATTATAACATTCTAACATACATTATAACAATCTAATATACATTATAACATCCATTATAACATGCAAACATACATTATAACATTCTAACATACATTCTAACATTCTAATATACATTCTAACATCCATTAAAACATTCTAACATCCATTATAATATTCTATAATACATTCTAACATCCATTATAACATTCTAAAATACACTATAACATTCTTATATACATTCTAACATCCATTACAACATTATAACATCCATTCTGACATTCTAATATACATTCTAACATTCATTATAACATTCTAACATCCATTTTAACTTTCTAATATATATTATAACATCCATTATAATATTCTAACATCCATTATAACATTCTAACATCCATTATAATATTCTAATATACATTCTAACATCCATTATATCATTCTAAAATAGACTATAACATTCTAATATACTTTCTAACATGCATTGTAACATACATTATAACATTCTAACATACATTCTAACATTCTAATATACATTCTAACATCCATTATATCATTCTAACATCCATAATAACATTCTAACATAGATACTAACAATCTAATATACATTCTAACATCCATAATAACATTCTAACTTACATTCTAACATTCTAATATACATTCTAACATCCAATATAATATTCAAATATACATTCTAACATCCATTCTAACATTCTAATATACATTATAACATTCTAATATACATTCTAACATCCATTATAACATTCTAACATACATTATAACATTCTAATATACATTCTAACATCCATTATAACATTCTAACATACATTATAAACATTCTAATATACATTCTAACATCCATTATAACATTCTAACATACAATACAACAATCTAATATACATTCTAACATTCATTATAACATTCTAACATCCATTTTAACATTCTAATATATATTATAACATCCATTATAATATTCTAACATCCATTATAACATTCTAACATCCTTTATAATATTCTAATATACATTCTAACATCCATTATATCATTCTAAAATACACTATAACATTCTAATATACATTCAAACATGCATTCTAACATACATTATAACATTCTAACATACATTATAACATTCTAATATACATTCTAACATCCATTATATAATTCTAACATCCATAATAACATTCTAACATAGATACTAACAATCTAATATACATTCTAACATCCATAATAACATTCTAACATACATTCTAACATTCTAATATACATTCTAACATCCAATATAATATTCAAATATACATTCTAACATCCATTATAACATTCTAATATACATTATAACATTCTAATATACATTCTAACATCCATTATAACATTCTAACATACATTATAACATTCTAATATACATTCTAACATCCATTATAACATTCTAACATACATTATAAACATTCTAATATACATACTAACATCCATTATAACATTCTAACATACATTACAACAATCTAATATACATTATAACATCCATTATAACATGCTAACATACATTAAAACATTCTAACATAAATTCTAACATTCTAATATACATTCTAACATCCATTCTAACATTCTAACATCCATTCTAACATTCTAATATACATTCTAACATCCATTATAACATCAAAACATCCATTTTAACAATCTAATATATATTATAACATCCATTATAATATTCTAACATCCATTATAATATTCTAATATACATTCTAACATCCATTATAACATTATAACATCCATTCTAACATTCTAATATACATTAAAACATTCTAATATACATTCTAACATCCATTATAACTTTCTAACATACATTATAACATTCTAATATACATTCTAACATGCATTCTAACATACATTATAACATTCTAATATACATTATAACATCCATTCTAACATTATAACATCCATTCTAACATTCTAATATACATTAAAACATTCTAATATACATTCTAACATCCATTATAACTTTCTAACATACATTATAACATTCTAATATACATTCTAACATCCATTATATCATTCTAACATCCATAATAACATTCTAACATAGATTCTATCATTCTAATATACATTCTAACATCCATTATAACATTCTAACATACATTATAACATTCTAATATACATTCTAACATACATTATAACATTCTAGTATACATTATAACATCCATTATAACATTCTAACATATATTATAACATTGTAACATCCATAATAACATTCTAACATACATTATAACATTCTAATATACATTCTAACATACATTATAAAATTCTAACATCCATAATAACATTCTAACAAACATTCTAACATTCTAATATACATTGTAACATCCTTTATAACATTCTAATAGACATTTTAACATTCTAATATACATTCTAACATCCTTTATAACATTCTAACATACATTATAACTTTCTAAAATACATTCTAACATCCATTATATCATTCTAACATCCATAATAACATTCTAACATAGATTCTAACAATCTAATATACATTCTAACATCCATAATAACATTCTAACACACATTCTAACATTCTAATATACTTTCTAACATCCATTATAACATTTAAATATACATTATAACATCCATTATAACATTCTAATATACATTATAACATTCTAATATACATTCTAACATCCATTATAACATTCTAACATACATTGTAAAATTCTAATATACATTGTAACATCCATTATAACATTCTAACATACATTATTACATTCTAATATACATTCTAACATCCATTATAACATTCTAACATACATTACAACAATCTAATATACATTATAACATCCATTATAACATGCTAACATACATTATAACATTCTAACATACAATCTAACATTCTAATATACATTCTAACATCCATTAAAACATTCTAACATCCATTATAATATTCTATAATACATTCTAACATCCATTATAACATTCTAAAATACACTATAACATACTTATATACATTCTAACATCCATTATAACATTATAACATCAATTCTAACATTCTAATATACATTCTAACATTCATTATAACATTCTAACATCCATTTTAACATTCTAATATATATTATAACATCCATTATAATATTCTAACATCCATTATAACATTCTAACATCCATTATAATATTCTAATATACATTCTAACATCCATTATATCATTCTAAAATACACTATAACATTCTAATATACATTCTAACATGCATTCTAACATACATTATAACATTCTAACATACATTATAACATTCTAATATACATTCTAACATCCATTATATCATTCTAACATCCAAAATAACATTATAACATAGATACTAACAATCTAATATACATTCTAACATCCATAATAACATTCTAACATACATTCTAACATTCTATTATACATTCTAACATCCAATATAATATTCAAATATACATTCTAACATCCATTATAACATTCTAATATACATTATAACATTCTAATATACATTCTAACATCCATTATAACATGCTAACATACATTATAACATTCTAACATACATTCTAACATCCATTATAACATTCTAACATACATTATAACATTCTAATATACATTCAAACATCCATTATAACATTCTAACATACATTACAACAATCTAATATACATTATAACATCCATTATAACATGCTTACATACATTAAAACATTCTAACATAAATTCTAACATTCTAATATACATTCTAACATCCATTCTAACATTCTAACATCCATTCTAACATTCTAGTATACATTCTAACATCCATTATAACATCAAAACATCCATTTTAACAATCTAATATATATTATAACATCCATTATAATATTCTAACATCCATTATAATATTCTAATATACATTCTAACATCCATTATAACATTGTAAAATACACTATAACATTCTAATTTACATTCTAACATGCATTCTAACATACATTATAACATTCTAATATACATTATAACATCCAATATAACATTATAACATCCATTCTAATATTCTAATATACATTAAAACATTCTAATATACATTATAACATCCATTATAACTTTCTGACATACATTATAATATTCTAATATACATTCTAACATCCATTATATCATTCTAACATCCATATTAACATTCTAACATATATTCTAACATTCTAATATACATTCTAACATCCATAATAACATTCTAACATACATTCTAGCATTCTAACATACATTCTAACATTCTAATATACATTCAAACATCCATTATAACATTCAAATATACATTCTAACATCCATTATAACATTCTATCATACATTATAACATTCTAATATACATTCTAACATCCATTATAACATTCTAACAAACATTATAACATTCTAATATACATTCTAACATACATTATAACATTCTAGTATACATTATAACATCCATTATAACATTCTAACATATATTATAACATTGTAACATCCATAATAACATTCTAACATACATTAAAACATTCTAATATACATTCTAACATACATTATAAAATTCTAACATCCATAATACCATTCTAACATACATTCTAACATTCTAATATACATTCTAACATCCATTATAACATTCTAATATACATTATAACATCCATTATAACATGCTAACATACATTATCACATTTCTAACATAAATTCTAACATTCTAATATACTTTCTAACATCCATTCTAACATTCTAACATCCATTCTAACATTCTAATATACATTCTAACATCCATTATAACATCAAAACATCAATTTTAACAATCTAATATATATTATAACATCCATTATAATATTCTAACATCCATTATAATATTCTAATATACATTCTAACATCTATTATAACATTCTAAAATACACTATAACATTCTAATATACCTTCTAACATGCATTCTAACATACATTATAACATTCTAATATACATTATAACATCCATTATAACATTATAACATCCATTCTAACATTCTAATATACATTAAAACATCAATTCTAACATTCTAACATCAATTCTAACTTCCATTCTATCATTCTAAAATCCATAATAACATTCTATCATACATTATAACATTCTAATATACATTCTAACATCCATTCTAACATTCTAACATCCATTCTAACATTCTAATATACATTCTAACATCCATTATAACATTCTAACATACATTATAACTTTCTAATATACATTCTATCATCCATTATAACATTATAACATACATTATAACTTTCTAATATACATTCTATCATCCATTATAACATTCTAACATCCATAGTAACATTCTAACATACATTCTAACATTCTAATATACATTCTAACATCCATTATAACATTCTAACATACATTCTAACATTCTAATATACATTCTAAAATCAATTATAACATTCTAACATCCATTTTTACATTCTAATATACATTATAACATCCATTATAATATTCTAACATCCATTATAACATTCTAATATACATTCTTACATCCATTATAACATTCTAACATACATTATAACATTCTAATATACATTCTATCATGCATTATAACATTCTACCATCCATTCTAAAATTCTAATATACATTAAAACATTCATTATAACATTCTAACATCCATTATAACATTCTAATTTACATTCTAACATCCATTATAACATTCTAATATACATTCTAACATACATTATAACATTCTAAAATAAATTCTAACATCCATTATAACATTCTAACATACATTATAACATTCTAATATATATTCTAACATCCATTATAACATTCTAACATACATTACAACATTCTAATATACATTATAGCATTCTAATATACATTATAACATTCTAATATACATTCTAACATACATTCTAACATTCTAATATACATTCTAACATCCACTCTAACATTCTAACATCCATTCTAACATTCTAACATACATTCTAACTTCCATTATAACATCAAAACATCCATTTTAACATTCTAATAAATATTATAACATCCATTATAAGATTCTAACATCCGTTATAACATTCTAACATCCATTATAATATTCTAATATACATTCTAACATCCATTATAAGATTCTAAAATACACTATAACATTCTAATATATATTCTAGCATGCATTCTATCATACATTATAACATTCTAAAATACATTATAACATCCATTATAACATTATAACATCCATTCTAACATTCTAATATACATTAAAACATCCATTCTAACATTCTAACATCAATTCTAACTTCCATTCTAACATTCTAAAATCCATAATAACATTCTAACATACAAAATAACATTCTAATATACATTCTAACATCCATTCTAACATTCTAATATATATTATAACATCCATTATAATATTCTAACATCCATTATAACATTCTAACATCTATTATAATATTCTAATATACATTCTAACATCCATTATATCATTCTAAAATACACTATAACATTCTAATATACATTCTAACAAGCATTCTAACATACATTATAACATTCTAACATACATTATAACGTTCTAATATACATTCTAACATCCATTATATCATTCTAACATCCATAATAACATTCTAACATAGATTCTAACAATCTAAAATACATTCTAACATCCATAATAACATTCTAACATACATTCTAACATTCTAATATACATTCTAACATCCATTATAATATTCAAATATACATTCTAACATCCATTCTAACATTCTAATATACATTATATCATTCTAATATACATTCTAACATCCATTATAACATTCTTACGTACATTATAACATTCTAATATACATTCTAACATCCATTATAACATTCTAACATACATTATAAACATTCTAATATACATTCTAACATCCATTATAACATTCTAATATACATTATAACATCCATTATAACATGCTAACATACATTATCACATTTCTAACATAAATTCTAACATTCTAATATACTTTCTAACATCCATTCTAACATTCTAATATACATTCTAAAATCAATTATAACATTCTAACATCCATTTTTACATTCTAATATACATTATAACATCCATTATAATATTCTAACATCCATTATAACATTCTAATATACATTCTTACATCCATTATAACATTCTAACATACATTGTAACATTCTAATATACATTCTATCATGCATTATAACATTCTACCATCCATTCTAACATTCTAAAATACATTAAAACATTCATTATAACATTCTAACATCCATTATAACATTCTAATATACATTCTAACATCCATTATAACATTCTAATATACATTCTAACATACATTATAACATTCTAAAATACATTCTAACATCCATTATAACATGCTAACATACATTATAACATTCTAACATACATTCTAACATTCTAATATACATTCTAACATCCATTATAACATTCTAACATCCATTATAATATTCTATAATACATTCTAACATCCATTATAACATTCTAAAATACACTATAACATTCTTATATACATTCTAACATCCATTATAACATTATAACATCCATTCTAACATTCTAAATAACATTCTAACATATATTTAACATTCTAATATATATTATAACATCCATTATAATATTCAAAAATCCATTATAACATTCTAACATACATTATAACATTCTAATATACATTCTAACATCCATTATATCATTCTAACATCCATAATAACATTCTAACATAGATTCTAACAATCGAATATACATTCTAACATCCATAATAACATTCAAATATACATTCTAACATCCATCATAACATTCTAACATACATTATAACATTCTAATAAACATTCTAACATCCATTATAACATTCTAACGTACATTATAACATTCTAATATACATTCTAACATCCATTATAACATTCTAACATACATTATAAACATTCTAATATACATTCTAACATCCATTATAACATTCTATCATACATTACAACAATCTAATATACATTATAACATCCATTATAACATGCTAACATACATTATAACATTCTAACATAAATTCTAACATTCTAATATACATTCTAACATCCATTCTAACATTCTAACATCCATTCTAACATTCTAATATACATTCTAACATCCATTCTAACATCAAAACATCCATTTTAACAATCTAATATATATTCTAACATCCATTATAATATTCTAACATCCATTATAATATTCTAATATACATTCTAACATCCATTATAACATTCTAAAATACACTATAACATTCTAATATACATTCTAACATGCATTCTAACATACATTATAACATTCTAATATACATTATAACATTCTAATAGACATTATAACATCCATTATAACATTATAACATGCATGATAACATTCTAATATACATTCTAATATCCATTTTAACATTCTAACATACATTATAACATTCTAATATACATTCTAACATCAATTATAACATTCTAACATACATTATAACAATCTAATATACATTATAACATCCATTATGACATTCTGACATACATTATAACAATCTATTATACATTCTAACATCCATTATAACATTCTAAAATACATTATAACATTTTAATATACATTCTATCATACATTATAACATTCTAGTATACATTCTAACATCCATTATAACATTCTAACATACATTATATCATTGTAACATACATTATGACATTCTAATATACATTCTAACATCCATTATAACATTCTAACATACATTATAACAATCTAAAATACATTATAACATCCATTATAACATTCTAACATACTTTATAACTTTCTAATATACATTCTATCATCCATTATAACATTCTAACATCCATTATAACATTCTAACATACATTCTAACATTCTAATATACATTCTAAAATCAATTATAACATTCTAACATCCATTTTTACATTCTAATATACATTATAACATCCATTATAATATTCTAACATCCATTATAACATTCTAATATACATTCTTACATCCATTATAACATTCTAACATACATTATAACATTCTAATATACATTCTATCATGCATTATAACATTCTACCATCCATTCTAACATTCTAATATACATTAAAACATTCATTATAACATTCTAACATCCATTATAACATTCTAATATACATTCTAACATCCATTATAACATTCTAATATACATTCTAACATACATTATAACATTCTAAAATACATTCTAACATCCATTATAACATTCTAACATACATTATAACATTCTAATATATATTCTAACATCCATTATAACATTCTAACATACATTACAACATTCTAATATACATTATAGCATTCTAATATACATTATAACATTCTAATATACATTCTAACATACATTCTAACATTCTAATATACATTCTAACATCCACTCTAACATTCTAACATCCATTCTAACATTCTAATATACATTCTAACTTCCATTATAACATCAAAACATCCATTTTAACATTCTAATAAATATTATAACATCCATTATAAGATTCTAACATCCGTTATAACATTCTAACATCCATTATAATATTCTAATATACATTCTAACATCCATTATAAGATTCTAAAATACACTATAACATTCTAATATATATTCTAGCATGCATTCTATCATACATTATAACATTCTAAAATACATTATAACATCCATTATAACATTATAACATCCATTCTAACATTCTAATATACATTAAAACATCCATTATAACATTCTAACATCAATTCTAACTTCCATTCTAACATTCTAAAATCCATAATAACATTCTAACATACAAAATAACATTCTAAAATACATTCTAACATCCATTCTAACATTCTAACATCCATTTTAACATTCTAATATATATTATAACATCCATTATAATATTCTAACATCCATTATAACATTCTAACATCTATTATAATATTCTAATATACATTCTAACATCCATTATATCATTCTAAAATACACTATAACATTCTAACATAGATTCTAACAATCTAAAATACATTCTAACATCCATAATAACATTCTAACATCCATTCTAACATTCTAATATACATTAAAACATCCATTATAACATTCTAACATCAATTCTAACTTCCATTCTAACATTCTAAAATCCATAATAACATTCTAACATACAAAATAACATTCTAAAATACATTCTAACATCCATTCTAACATTCTAACATCCATTTTAACATTCTAATATATATTATAACATCCATTATAATATTCTAACATACATTATAACATTCTAACATACATTATAACGTTCTAATATACATTCTAACATCCATTATATCATTCTAACATCCATAATAACATTCTAACATAGATTCTAACAATCTAAAATACATTCTAACATCCATAATAACATTCTAACATACATTCTAACATTCTAATATACATTCTAACATCCATTATAATATTCAAATATACATTCTAACATCCATTCTAACATTCTAATATACATTATATCATTCTAATATACATTCTAACATCCATTATAACATTCTTACGTACATTATAACATTCTAATATACATTCTAACATCCATTATAACATTCTAACATACATTATAAACATTCTAATATACATTCTAACATCCATTATAACATTCTAATATACATTATAACATCCATTATAACATGCTAACATACATTATCACATTTCTAACATAAATTCTAACATTCTAATATACTTTCTAACATCCATTCTAACATTCTAACATCCATTCTAACATTCTAATATACATTCTAACATCCATTATAACATCAAAACATCAATTTTAACAATCTAATATATATTATAACATCCATTATAATATTCTAACATCCATTATAATATTCTAATATACATTCTAACATCCATTATAACATTCTAAAATACACTATAACATTCTAATATACCTTCTAACATGCATTCTAACATACATTATAACATTCTAATATACATTATAACATCCATTATAACATTATAACATCCATTCTAACATTCTAATATACATTAAAACATCAATTCTAACATTCTAACATCAATTCTAACTTCCATTCTATCATTCTAAAATCCATAATAACATTCTATCATACATTATAACATTCTAATATACATTCTAACATCCATTCTAACATTCTAACATCCATTCTAACATTCTAATATACATTCTAACATCCATTATAACATTCTAACATACATTATAACTTTCTAATATACATTCTATCATCCATTATAACATTCTAACATACATTATAACTTTCTAATATACATTCTATCATCCATTATAACATTCTAACATCCATAGTAACATTCTAACATACATTCTAACATTCTAATATACATTCTAACATCCATTATAACATTCTAACATACATTCTAACATTCTAATATACATTCTAAAATCAATTATAACATTCTAACATCCATTTTTACATTCTAATATACATTATAACATCCATTATAATATTCTAACATCCATTATAACATTCTAATATACATTCTTACATCCATTATAACATTCTAACATACATTATAACATTCTAATATACATTCTATCATGCATTATAACATTCTACCATCCATTCTAACATTCTAATATACATTAAAACATTCATTATAACATTCTAACATCCATTATAACATTCTAATATACATTCTAACATCCATTATAACATTCTAATATACATTCTAACATACATTATAACATTCTAAAATACATTCTAACATCCATTATAACATTCTAACATACATTATAACATTCTAATATATATTCTAACATCCATTATAACATTCTAACATACATTACAACATTCTAATATACATTATAGCATTCTAATATACATTATAACATTCTAATATACATTCTAACATACATTCTAACATTCTAATATACATTCTAACATCCACTCTAACATTCAAACATCCATTCTAACATTCTAACATACATTCTAACTTCCATTATAACATCAAAACATCCATTTTAACATTCTAATAAATATTATAACATCCATTATAAGATTCTAACATCCGTTATAACATTCTAACATCCATTATAATATTCTAATATACATTCTAACATCCATTATAAGATTCTAAAATACACTATAACATTCTAATATATATTCTAGCATGCATTCTATCATACATTATAACATTCTAAAATACATTATAACATCCATTATAACATTATAACATCCATTCTAACATTCTAATATACATTAAAACATCCATTCTAACATTCTAACATCAATTCTAACTTCCATTCTAACATTCTAAAATCCATAATAACATTCTAACATACAAAATAACATTCTAATATACATTCTGACATCCATTCTAACATTCTAACATCCATTTTAACATTCTAATATATATTATAACATCCATTATAATATTCTAACATCCATTATAACATTCTAACATCTATTATAATATTCTAATATACATTCTAACATCCATTATATCATTCTAAAATACACTATAACATTCTAATATACATTCTAACAAGCATTCTAACATACATTATAACATTCTAACATACATTATAACGTTCTAATATACATTCTAACATCCATTATATCATTCTAACATCCATAATAACATTCTAACATAGATTCTAACAATCTAAAATACATTCTAACATCCATAATAACATATTAACATACATTCTAACATTCTAATATACATTCTAACATCCATTATAATATTCAAATATACATTCTAACATCCATTCTAACATTCTAATATACATTATATCATTCTAATATACATTCTAACATCCATTATAACATTCTTACGTACATTATAACATTCTAATATACATTCTAACATCCATTATAACATTCTAACATACATTATAAACATTCTAATATACATTCTAACATCCATTATAACATTCTAATATACATTATAACATCCATTATAACATGCTAACATACATTATCACATTTCTAACATAAATTCTAACATTCTAATATACTTTCTAACATCCATTCTAACATTCTAATATACATTCTAAAATCAATTATAACATTCTAACATCCATTTTTACATTCTAATATACATTATAACATCCATTATAATATTCTAACATCCATTATAACATTCTAATATACATTCTTACATCCATTATAACATTCTAACATACATTGTAACATTCTAATATACATTCTATCATGCATTATAACATTCTACCATCCATTCTAACATTCTAATATACATTAAAACATTCATTATAACATTCTAACATCCATTATAACATTCTAATATACATTCTAACATCCATTATAACATTCTAATATACATTCTAACATACATTATAACATTCTAAAATACATTCTAACATCCATTATAACATGCTAACATACATTATAACATTCTAATATATATTCTAACATCCATTATAACATTCTAACATACATTACAACATTCTAATATACATTATAGCATTCTAATATACATTATAACATTCTAATATACATTCTAACATACATTCTAACATTCTAATATACATTCTAACATCCACTCTAACATTCTAACATCCATTCTAACATTCTAATATACATTCTAACTTCCATTATAACATCAAAACATCCATTTTAACATTCTAATAAATATTATAACATCCATTATAAGATTCTAACATCCGTTATAACATTCTAACATCCATTATAATATTCTAATATACATTCTAACATCCATTATAAGATTCTAAAATACACTATAACATTCTAATATATATTCTAGCATGCATTCTATCATACATTATAACATTCTAAAATACATTATAACATCCATTATAACATTATAACATCCATTCTAACATTCTAATATACATTAAAACATCCATTATAACATTCTAACATCAATTCTAACTTCCATTCTAACATTCTAAAATCCATAATAACATTCTAACATACAAAATAACATTCTAATATACATTCTAACATCCATTCTAACATTCTAACATCCATTTTAACATTCTAATATATATTATAACATCCATTATAATATTCTAACATCCATTATAACATTCTAACATCTATTATAATATTCTAATATACATTCTAACATCCATTATATCATTCTAAAATACACTATAACATTCTAATATACATTCTAACAAGCATTCTAACATACATTATAACATTCTAACATACATTATAACATTCTAATATACATTCTAACATCCATTATATCATTCTAACATCCATAATAACATTCTAACATAGATTCTAACAATCTAAAATACATTCTAACATCCATAATAACATTCTAACATACATTCTAACATTCTAATATACATTCTAACATCCATTATAATATTCAAATATACATTTTAACATCCATTCTAACATTCTAATATACATTATATCATTCTAATATACATTCTAACATCCATTATAACATTCTTACGTACATTATAACATTCTAATATACATTCTAACATCCATTATAACATTCTAACATACATTATAAACATTCTAATATACATTCTAACATCCATTATAACATTCTAATATACATTATAACATCCATTATAACATGCTAACATACATTATCACATTTCTAACATAAATTCTAACATTCTAATATACTTTCTAACATCCATTCTAACATTCTAACATCCATTCTAACATTCTAATATACATTCTAACATCCATTATAACATCAAAACATCAATTTTAACAATCTAATATATATTATAACATCCATTATAATATTCTAACATCCATTATAATATTCTAATATACATTCTAACATCCATTATAACATTCTAAAATACACTATAACATTCTAATATACCTTCTAACATGCATTCTAACATACATTATAACATTCTAATATACATTATAACATCCATTATAACATTATAACATCCATTCTAACATTCTAATATACATTAAAACATCAATTCTAACATTCTAACATCAATTCTAACTTCCATTCTATCATTCTAAAATCCATAATAACATTCTATCATACATTATAACATTCTAATATACATTCTAACATCCATTCTAACATTCTAACATCCATTCTAACATTCTAATATACATTCTAACATCCATTATAACATTCTAACATACATTATAACTTTCTAATATACATTCTATCATCCATTATAACATTCTAACATACATTATAACTTTCTAATATACATTCTATCATCCATTATAACATTCTAACATCCATAGTAACATTCTAACATACATTCTAACATTCTAATATACATTCTAACATACATTCTAACATTCTAATATACATTCTAAAATCAATTATAACATTCTAACATCCATTTTTACATTCTAATATACATTATAACATCCATTATAATATTCTAACATCCATTATAACATTCTAATATACATTCTTACATCCATTATAACATTCTAACATACATTATAACATTCTAATATACATTCTATCATGCATTATAACATTCTACCATCCATTCTAACATTCTAAAATACATTAAAACATTCATTATAACATTCTAACATCCATTATAACATTCTAATATACATTCTAACATCCATTATAACATTCTAATATACATTCTAACATACATTATAACATTCTAAAATACATTCTAACATCCATTATAACATGCTAACATACATTATAACATTCTAACATACATTCTAACATTCTAATATACATTCTAACATCCATTATAACATTCTAACATCCATTATAATATTCTATAATACATTCTAACATCCATTATAACATTCTAATATACATTATAACATCCATTATAACATGCTAACATACATTATCACATTTCTAACATAAATTCTAACATTCTAATATACTTTCTAACATCCATTCTAACATTCTAATATACATTCTAAAATCAATTATAACATTCTAACATCCATTTTTACATTCTAATATACATTATAACATCCATTATAATATTCTAACATCCATTATAACATTCTAATATACATTCTTACATCCATTATAACATTCTAACATACATTGTAACATTCTAATATACATTCTATCATGCATTATAACATTCTACCATCCATTCTAACATTCTAATATACATTAAAACATTCATTATAACATTCTAACATCCATTATAACATTCTAATATACATTCTAACATCCATTATAACATTCTAATATACATTCTAACATACATTATAACATTCTAAAATACATTCTAACATCCATTATAACATGCTAACATACATTATAACATTCTAATATATATTCTAACATCCATTATAACATTCTAACATACATTACAACATTCTAATATACATTATAGCATTCTAATATACATTATAACATTCTAATATACATTCTAACATACATTCTAACATTCTAATATACATTCTAACATCCACTCTAACATTCTAACATCCATTCTAACATTCTAATATACATTCTAACTTCCATTATAACATCAAAACATCCATTTTAACATTCTAATAAATATTATAACATCCATTATAAGATTCTAACATCCGTTATAACATTCTAACATCCATTATAATATTCTAATATACATTCTAACATCCATTATAAGATTCTAAAATACACTATAACATTCTAATATATATTCTAGCATGCATTCTATCATACATTATAACATTCTAAAATACATTATAACATCCATTATAACATTATAACATCCATTCTAACATTCTAATATACATTAAAACATCCATTATAACATTCTAACATCAATTCTAACTTCCATTCTAACATTCTAAAATCCATAATAACATTCTAACATACAAAATAACATTCTAATATACATTCTAACATCCATTCTAACATTCTAACATCCATTTTAACATTCTAATATATATTATAACATCCATTATAATATTCTAACATCCATTATAACATTCTAACATCTATTATAATATTCTAATATACATTCTAACATCCATTATATCATTCTAAAATACACTATAACATTCTAATATACATTCTAACAAGCATTCTAACATACATTATAACATTCTAACATACATTATAACATTCTAATATACATTCTAACATCCATTATATCATTCTAACATCCATAATAACATTCTAACATAGATTCTAACAATCTAAAATACATTCTAACATCCATAATAACATTCTAACATACATTCTAACATTCTAATATACATTCTAACATCCATTATAATATTCAAATATACATTCTAACATCCATTCTAACATTCTAATATACATTATATCATTCTAATATACATTCTAACATCCATTATAACATTCTTACGTACATTATAACATTCTAATATACATTCTAACATCCATTATAACATTCTAACATACATTATAAACATTCTAATATACATTCTAACATCCATTATAACATTCTAATATACATTATAACATCCATTATAACATGCTAACATACATTATCACATTTCTAACATAAATTCTAACATTCTAATATACTTTCTAACATCCATTCTAACATTCTAACATCCATTCTAACATTCTAATATACATTCTAACATCCATTATAACATCAAAACATCAATTTTAACAATCTAATATATATTATAACATCCATTATAATATTCTAACATCCATTATAATATTCTAATATACATTCTAATCCATTATAACATTCTAAAATACACTATAACATTCTAATATACCTTCTAACATGCATTCTAACATACATTATAACATTCTAATATACATTATAACATCCATTATAACATTATAACATCCATTCTAACATTCTAATATACATTAAAACATCAATTCTAACATTCTAACATCAATTCTAACTTCCATTCTATCATTCTAAAATCCATAATAACATTCTATCATACATTATAACATTCTAATATACATTCTAACATCCATTCTAACATTCTAACATCCATTCTAACATTCTAATATACATTCTAACATCCATTATAACATTCTAACATACATTATAACTTTCTAATATACATTCTATCATCCATTATAACATTCTAACATACATTATAACTTTCTAATATACATTCTATCATCCATTATAACATTCTAACATCCATAGTAACATTCTAACATACATTCTAACATTCTAATATACATTCTAACATACATTCTAACATTCTAATATACATTCTAAAATCAATTATAACATTCTAACATCCATTTTTACATTCTAATATACATTATAACATCCATTATAATATTCTAACATCCATTATAACATTCTAATATACATTCTTACATCCATTATAACATTCTAACATACATTATAACATTCTAATATACATTCTATCATGCATTATAACATTCTACCATCCATTCTAACATTCTAAAATACATTAAAACATTCATTATAACATTCTAACATCCATTATAACATTCTAATATACATTCTAACATCCATTATAACATTCTAATATACATTCTAACATACATTATAACATTCTAAAATACATTCTAACATCCATTATAACATGCTAACATACATTATAACATTCTAACATACATTCTAACATTCTAATATACATTCTAACATCCATTATAAACATTCTAACATCCATTATAATATTCTATAATACATTCTAACATCCATTATAACATTCTAAAATACACTATAACATTCTTATATACATTCTAACATCCATTATAACATTATAACATCCATTCTAACATTCTAAATAACATTCTAACATATATTTTAACATTCTAATATATATTATAACATCCATTATAATATTCAAAAATCCATTATAACATTCTAACATACATTATAACATTCTAATATACATTCTAACATCCATTATATCATTCTAACATCCATAATAACATTCTAACATAGATTCTAACAATCGAATATACATTCTAACATCCATAATAACATTCAAATATACATTCTAACATCCATCATAACATTCTAACATACATTATAACATTCTAATAAACATTCTAACATCCATTATAACATTCTAACGTACATTATAACATTCTAATATACATTCTAACATCCATTATAACATTCTAACATACATTATAAAACATTCTAATATACATTCTAACATCCATTATAACATTCTATCATACATTACAACAATCTAATATACATTATAACATCCATTATAACATGCTAACATACATTATAACATTCTAACATAAATTCTAACATTCTAATATACATTCTAACATCCATTCTAACATTCTAACATCCATTCTAACATTCTAATATACATTCTAACATCCATTCTAACATCAAAACATCCATTTTAACAATGTAATATATATTCTAACATCCATTATAATATTCTAACATCCATTATAATATTCTAATATACATTCTAACATCCATTATAACATTCTAAAATACACTATAACATTCTAATATACATTCTAACATGCATTCTAACATACATTATAACATTCTAATATACATTATAACATTCTAATAGACATTATAACATCCATTATAACATTATAACATGCATGATAACATTCTAATATACATTCTAATATCCATTTTAACATTCTAACATACATTATAACATTCTAATATACATTCTAACATCAATTATAACATTCTAACATACATTATAACAATCTAATATACATTATAACATCCATTATGACATTCTGACATACATTATAACAATCTATTATACATTCTAACATCCATTATAACATTCTAAAATACATTATAACATTTTAATATACATTCTATCATACATTATAACATTCTAGTATACATTCTAACATCCATTATAACATTCTAACATACATTATATCATTGTAACATACATTATGACATTCTAATATACATTCTAACATCCATTATAACATTCTAACATACATTATAACAATCTAAAATACATTATAACATCCATTATAACATTCTAACATACTTTATAACTTTCTAATATACATTCTATCATCCATTATAACATTCTAACATCCATAGTAACATTCTAACATACATTCTAACATTCTAATATACATTCTAACATCCATTATAACATTCTAACATACATTCTAACATTCTAATATACATTCTAAAATCAATTATAACATTCTAACATCCATTTTTACATTCTAATATACATTATAACATCCATTATAATATTCTAACATCCATTATAACATTCTAATATACATTCTTACATCCATTATAACATTCTAACATACATTATAACATTCTAATATACATTCTATCATGCATTATAACATTCTACCATCCATTCTAACATTCTAATATACATTAAAACATTCATTATAACATTCTAACATCCATTATAACATTCTAATATACATTCTAACATCCATTATAACATTCTAATATACATTCTAACATACATTATAACATTCTAAAATACATTCTAACATCCATTATAACATTCTAACATACATTATAACATTCTAATATATATTCTAACATCCATTATAACATTCTAACATACATTACAACATTCTAATATACATTATAGCATTCTAATATACATTATAACATTCTAATATACATTCTAACATACATTCTAACATTCTAATATACATTCTAACATCCACTCTAACATTCTAACATCCATTCTAACATTCTAATATACATTCTAACTTCCATTATAACATCAAAACATCCATTTTAACATTCTAATAAATATTATAACATCCATTATAAGATTCTAACATCCGTTATAACATTCTAACATCCATTATAATATTCTAATATACATTCTAACATCCATTATAAGATTCTAAAATACACTATAACATTCTAATATATATTCTAGCATGCATTCTATCATACATTATAACATTCTAAAATACATTATAACATCCATTATAACATTATAACATCCATTCAAACATTCTAATATACATTAAAACATCCATTATAACATTCTAACATCAATTCTAACTTCCATTCTAACATTCTAAAATCCATAATAACATTCTAACATACAAAATAACATTCTAAAATACATTCTAACATCCATTCTAACATTCTAACATCCATTTTAACATTCTAATATATATTATAACATCCATTATAATATTCTAACATCCATTATAACATTCTAACATCTATTATAATATTCTAATATACATTCTAACATCCATTATATCATTCTAAAATACACTATAACATTCTAACATAGATTCTAACAATCTAAAATACATTCTAACATCCATAATAACATTCTAACATCCATTCTAACATTCTAATATACATTAAAACATCCATTATAACATTCTAACATCAATTCTAACTTCCATTCTAACATTCTAAAATCCATAATAACATTCTAACATACAAAATAACATTCTAAAATACATTCTAACATCCATTCTAACATTCTAACATCCATTTTAACATTCTAATATATATTATAACATCCATTATAATATTCTAACATACATTATAACATTCTAACATACATTATAACGTTCTAATATACATTCTAACATCCATTATATCATTCTAACATCCATAATAACATTCTAACATAGATTCTAACAATCTAAAATACATTCTAACATCCATAATAACATTCTAACATACATTCTAACATTCTAATATACATTCTAACATCCATTATAATATTCAAATATACATTCTAACATCCATTCTAACATTCTAATATACATTATATCATTCTAATATACATTCTAACATCCATTATAACATTCTTACGTACATTATAACATTCTAATATACATTCTAACATCCATTATAACATTCTAACATACATTATAAACATTCTAATATACATTCTAACATCCATTATAACATTCTAATATACATTATAACATCCATTATAACATGCTAACATACATTATCACATTTCTAACATAAATTCTAACATTCTAATATACTTTCTAACATCCATTCTAACATTCTAACATCCATTCTAACATTCTAATATACATTCTAACATCCATTATAACATCAAAACATCAATTTTAACAATCTAATATATATTATAACATCCATTATAATATTCTAACATCCATTATAATATTCTAATATACATTCTAACATCCATTATAACATTCTAAAATACACTATAACATTCTAATATACCTTCTAACATGCATTCTAACATACATTATAACATTCTAATATACATTATAACATCCATTATAACATTATAACATCCATTCTAACATTCTAATATACATTAAAACATCAATTCTAACATTCTAACATCAATTCTAACTTCCATTCTATCATTCTAAAATCCATAATAACATTCTATCATACATTATAACATTCTAATATACATTCTAACATCCATTCTAACATTCTAACATCCATTCTAACATTCTAATATACATTCTAACATCCATTATAACATTCTAACATACATTATAACTTTCTAATATACATTCTATCATCCATTATAACATTCTAACATACATTATAACTTTCTAATATACATTCTATCATCCATTATAACATTCTAACATCCATAGTAACATTCTAACATACATTCTAACATTCTAATATACATTCTAACATCCATTATAACATTCTAACATACATTCTAACATTCTAATATACATTCTAAAATCAATTATAACATTCTAACATCCATTTTTACATTCTAATATACATTATAACATCCATTATAATATTCTAACATCCATTATAACATTCTAATATACATTCTTACATCCATTATAACATTCTAACATACATTATAACATTCTAATATACATTCTATCATGCATTATAACATTCTACCATCCATTCTAACATTCTAATATACATTAAAACATTCATTATAACATTCTAACATCCATTATAACATTCTAATATACATTCTAACATCCATTATAACATTCTAATATACATTCTAACATACATTATAACATTCTAAAATACATTCTAACATCCATTATAACATTCTAACATACATTATAACATTCTAATATATATTCTAACATCCATTATAACATTCTAACATACATTACAACATTCTAATATACATTATAGCATTCTAATATACATTATAACATTCTAATATACATTCTAACATACATTCTAACATTCTAATATACATTCTAACATCCACTCTAACATTCTAACATCCATTCTAACATTCTAACATACATTCTAACTTCCATTATAACATCAAAACATCCATTTTAACATTCTAATAAATATTATAACATCCATTATAAGATTCTAACATCCGTTATAACATTCTAACATCCATTATAATATTCTAATATACATTCTAACATCCATTATAAGATTCTAAAATACACTATAACATTCTAATATATATGCTAGCATGCATTCTATCATACATTATAACATTCTAAAATACATTATAACATCCATTATAACATTATAACATCCATTCTAACATTCTAATATACATTAAAACATCCATTCTAACATTCTAACATCAATTCTAACTTCCATTCTAACATTCTAAAATCCATAATAACATTCTAACATACAAAATAACATTCTAATATACATTCTGACATCCATTCTAACATTCTAACATCCATTTTAACATTCTAATATATATTATAACATCCATTATAATATTCTAACATCCATTATAACATTCTAACATCTATTATAATATTCTAATATACATTCTAACATCCATTATATCATTCTAAAATACACTATAACATTCTAATATACATTCTAACAAGCATTCTAACATACATTATAACATTCTAACATACATTATAACGTTCTAATATACATTCTAACATCCATTATATCATTCTAACATCCATAATAACATTCTAACATAGATTCTAACAATCTAAAATACATTCTAACATCCATAATAACTTTCTAACATACATTCTAACATTCTAATATACATTCTAACATCCATTATAATATTCAAATATACATTCTAACATCCATTCTAACATTCTAATATACATTATATCATTCTAATATACATTCTAACATCCATTATAACATTCTTACGTACATTATAACATTCTAATATACATTCTAACATCCATTATAACATTCTAACATACATTATAAACATTCTAATATACATTCTAACATCCATTATAACATTCTAATATACATTATAACATCCATTATAACATGCTAACATACATTATCACATTTCTAACATAAATTCTAACATTCTAATATACTTTCTAACATCCATTCTAACATTCTAATATACATTCTAAAATCAATTATAACATTCTAACATCCATTTTTACATTCTAATATACATTATAACATCCATTATAATATTCTAACATCCATTATAACATTCTAATATACATTCTTACATCCATTATAACATTCTAACATACATTGTAACATTCTAATATACATTCTATCATGCATTATAACATTCTACCATCCATTCTAACATTCTACTATACATTAAAACATTCATTATAACATTCTAACATCCATTATAACATTCTAATATACATTCTAACATCCATTATAACATTCTAATATACATTCTAACATACATTATAACATTCTAAAATACATTCTAACATCCATTATAACATGCTAACATACATTATAACATTCTAATATATATTCTAACATCCATTATAACATTCTAACATACATTACAACATTCTAATATACATTATAGCATTCTAATATACATTATAACATTCTAATATACATTCTAACATACATTCTAACATTCTAATATACATTCTAACATCCACTCTAACATTCTAACATCCATTCTAACATTCTAATATACATTCTAACTTCCATTATAACATCAAAACATCCATTTTAACATTCTAATAAATATTATAACATCCATTATAAGATTCTAACATCCATAATAACATTCTAACATACATTCTAACATTCTAATATACATTCTAACATCCATTATAATATTCAAATATACATTCTAACATCCATTCTAACATTCTAATATACATTATATCATTCTAATATACATTCTAACATCCATTATAACATTCTTATGTACATTATAACATTCTAATATACATTCTAACATCCATTATAACATTCTAACATACATTATAAACATTCTAATATACATTCTAACATCCATTATAACATTCTAATATACATTATAACATCCATTATAACATGCTAACATACATTATCACATTTCTAACATAAATTCTAACATTCTAATATACTTTCTAACATCCATTCTAACATTCTAACATCCATTCTAACATTCTAATATACATTCTAACATCCATTATAACATCAAAACATCAATTTTAACAATCTAATATATATTATAACATCCATTATAATATTCTAACATCCATTATAATATTCTAATATACATTCTAACATCCATTATAACATTCTAAAATACACTATAACATTCTAATATACCTTCTAACATGCATTCTAACATACATTATAACATTCTAATATACATTATAACATCCATTATAACATTATAACATCCATTCTAACATTCTAATATACATTAAAACATCAATTCTAACATTCTAACATCAATTCTAACTTCCATTCTATCATTCTAAAATCCATAATAACATTCTATCATACATTATAACATTCTAATATACATTCTAACATCCATTCTAACATTCTAACATCCATTCTAACATTCTAATATACATTCTAACATCCATTATAACATTCTAACATACATTATAACTTTCTAATATACATTCTATCATCCATTATAACATTCTAACATACATTATAACTTTCTAATATACATTCTATCATCCATTATAACATTCTAACATCCATAGTAACATTCTAACATACATTCTAACATTCTAATATACATTCTAACATACATTCTAACATTCTAATATACATTCTAAAATCAATTATAACATTCTAACATCCATTTTTACATTCTAATATACATTATAACATCCATTATAATATTCTAACATCCATTATAACATTCTAATATACATTCTTACATCCATTATAACATTCTAACATACATTATAACATTCTAATATACATTCTATCATGCATTATAACATTCTACCATCCATTCTAACATTCTAATATACATTAAAACATTCATTATAACATTCTAACATCCATTATAACATTCTAATATACATTCTAACATCCATTATAACATTCTAATATACATTCTAACATACATTATAACATTCTAAAATACATTCTAACATCCATTATAACATTCTAACATACATTATAACATTCTAATATATATTCTAACATCCATTATAACATTCTAACATACATTACAACATTCTAATATACATTATAGCATTCTAATATACATTATAACATTCTAATATACATTCTAACATTCTAATATACATTCTAACATCCACTCTAACATTCTAACATCCATTCTAACATTCTAATATACATTCTAACTTCCATTATAACATCAAAACATCCATTTTAACATTCTAATAAATATTATAACATCCATTATAAGATTCTAACATCCGTTATAACATTCTAACATCCATTATAATATTCTAATATACATTCTAACATCCATTATAAGATTCTAAAATACACTATAACATTCTAATATATATTCTAGCATGCATTCTATCATACATTATAACATTCTAAAATACATTATAACATCCATTATAACATTATAACATCCATTCTAACATTCTAATATACATTAAAACATCCATTCTAACATTCTAACATCAATTCTAACTTCCATTCTAACATTCTAAAATCCATAATAACATTCTAACATACAAAATACCATTCTAATATACATTCTAACATCCATTCTAACATTCTAACATCCATTTTAACATTCTAATATATATTATAACATCCATTATAATATTCTAACATCCATTATAACATTCTAACATCTATTATAATATTCTAATATACATTCTAACATCCATTATATCATTCTAAAATACACTATAACATTCTAATATACATTCTAACAAGCATTCTAACATACATTATAACATTCTAACATACATTATAACGTTCTAATATACATTCTAACATCCATTATATCATTCTAACATCCATAATAACATTCTAACATAGATTCTAACAATCTAAAATACATTCTAACATCCATAATAACATTCTAACATACATTCTAACATTCTAATATACATTCTAACATCCATTATAACATTCTAACATACAATATAAACATTCTAATATACATTCTAACATCCATTATAATATTCAAATATACATTCTAACATCCATTCTAACATTCTAATATACATTATATCATTCTAATATACATTCTAACATCCATTATAACATTCTTATGTACATTATAACATTCTAATATACATTCTAACATCCATTATAACATTCTAACATACAATATAAACATTCTAATATACATTCTAACATCCATTATAACATTCTAATATACATTATAACATCCATTATAACATGCTAACATACATTATCACATTTCTAACATAAATTCTAACATTCTAATATACTTTCTAACATCCATTCTAACATTCTAACATCCATTCTAACATTCTAATATACATTCTAACATCCATTATAACATCAAAACATCAATTTTAACAATCTAATATATATTATAACATCCATTATAATATTCTAACATCCATTATAATATTCTAATATACATTCTAACATCCATTATAACATTCTAAAATACACTATAACATTCTAATATACCTTCTAACATGCATTCTAACATACATTATAACATTCTAATATACATTATAACATCCATTATAACATTATAACATCCATTCTAACATTCTAATATACATTAAAACATCAATTCTAACATTCTAACATCAATTCTAACTTCCATTCTATCATTCTAAAATCCATAATAACATTCTATCATACATTATAACATTCTAATATACATTCTAACATCCATTCTAACATTCTAACATCCATTCTAACATTCTAATATACATTCTAACATCCATTATAACATTCTAACATACATTATAACTTTCTAATATACATTCTATCATCCATTATAACATTCTAACATACATTATAACTTTCTAATATACATTCTATCATCCATTATAACATTCTAACATCCATAGTAACATTCTAACATACATTCTAACATTCTAATATACATTCTAACATACATTCTAACATTCTAATATACATTCTAAAATCAATTATAACATTCTAACATCCATTTTTACATTCTAATATACATTATAACATCCATTATAATATTCTAACATCCATTATAACATTCTAATATACATTCTTACATCCATTATAACATTCTAACATACATTATAACATTCTAATATACATTCTATCATGCATTATAACATTCTACCATCCATTCTAACATTCTAATATACATTAAAACATTCATTATAACATTCTAACATCCATTATAACATTCTAATATACATTCTAACATCCATTATAACATTCTAATATACATTCTAACATACATTATAACATTCTAAAATACATTCTAACATCCATTATAACATTCTAACATACATTATAACATTCTAATATATATTCTAACATCCATTATAACATTCTAACATACATTACAACATTCTAATATACATTATAGCATTCTAATATACATTATAACATTCTAATATACATTCTAACATTCTAATATACATTCTAACATCCACTCTAACATTCTAACATCCATTCTAACATTCTAATATACATTCTAACTTCCATTATAACATCAAAACATCCATTTTAACATTCTAATAAATATTATAACATCCATTATAAGATTCTAACATCCGTTATAACATTCTAACATCCATTATAATATTCTAATATACATTCTAACATCCATTATAAGATTCTAAAATACACTATAACATTCTAATATACATTCTAACTTCCATTATAACATCAAAACATCCATTTTAACATTCTAATAAATATTATAACATCCATTATAAGATTCTAACATCCGTTATAACATTCTAACATCCATTATAATATTCTAATATACATTCTAACATCCATTATAAGATTCTAAAATACACTATAACATTCTAATATATATTCTAGCATGCATTCTATCATACATTATAACATTCTAAAATACATTATAACATCCATTATAACATTATAACATCCATTCTAACATTCTAATATACATTAAAACATCCATTCTAACATTCTAACATCAATTCTAACTTCCATTCTAACATTCTAAAATCCATAATAACATTCTAACATACAAAATAACATTCTAATATACATTCTAACATCCATTCTAACATTCTAACATCCATTTTAACATTCTAATATATATTATAACATCCATTATAATATTCTAACATCCATTATAACATTCTAACATCTATTATAATATTCTAATATACATTCTAACATCCATTATATCATTCTAAAATACACTATAACATTCTAATATACATTCTAACAAGCATTCTAACATACATTATAACATTCTAACATACATTATAACGTTCTAATATACATTCTAACATCCATTATATCATTCTAACATCCATAATAACATTCTAACATAGATTCTAACAATCTAAAATACATTCTAACATCCATAATAACATTCTAACATACATTCTAACATTCTAATATACATTCTAACATCCATTATAACATTCTAACATACAATATAAACATTCTAATATACATTCTAACATCCATTATAATATTCAAATATACATTCTAACATCCATTCTAACATTCTAATATACATTATATCATTCTAATATACATTCTAACATCCATTATAACATTCTTATGTACATTATAACATTCTAATATACATTCTAACATCCATTATAACATTCTAACATACAATATAAACATTCTAATATACATTCTAACATCCATTATAACATTCTAATATACATTATAACATCCATTATAACATGCTAACATACATTATCACATTTCTAACATAAATTCTAACATTCTAATATACTTTCTAACATCCATTCTAACATTCTAACATCCATTCTAACATTCTAATATACATTCTAACATCCATTATAACATCAAAACATCAATTTTAACAATCTAATATATATTATAACATCCATTATAATATTCTAACATCCATTATAATATTCTAATATACATTCTAACATCCATTATAACATTCTAAAATACACTATAACATTCTAATATACCTTCTAACATGCATTCTAACATACATTATAACATTCTAATATACATTATAACATCCATTATAACATTATAACATCCATTCTAACATTCTAATATACATTAAAACATCAATTCTAACATTCTAACATCAATTCTAACTTCCATTCTATCATTCTAAAATCCATAATAACATTCTATCATACATTATAACATTCTAATATACATTCTAACATCCATTCTAACATTCTAACATCCATTCTAACATTCTAATATACATTCTAACATCCATTATAACATCAAAACATCCATTTTAACAATCTAATATATATTATAACATCCATTGTAATATTCTAACATCCTTTATAATATTCTAATAGACATTCTAACATCCATTATAACATTCTAAAATACACTATAACATTCTAATATACATTCTAACATGCATTCTAACATACATTATAACATTCTAATATACAATATAACATCCATTATAACATTATAACATCCATTCTAACATTCTAATATACATTAAAACATCAATTCTAACATTCTAACATCAATTCTAACATTCTAACATCCATTATAACATTCTAATAGACATTATAACATCCATTATAACAATATAACATGCATGATAACATTCTAATATACATTCTAATATCCATTTTAACATTCTAACATACATTATAACATTCTAATATACATTCTAACATCCATTATAACATTCTAACATACATTATAACAATCTATTATACATTCTAACATCCATTATAACATTCTAAAATACATTATAACATTCTAATATACATTCTATCATACATTATAACATTCTAGTATACATTCTAACATCCATTATAACATTCTAACATACATTATATCATTGTAACATACATTCTAACATTCTAATATACATTCTAACATCCATTCTAACATTCTAACATACATTATAACAATCTAAAATACATTCTAACATCCATTATAACATTCTAACATACATTATAACTTTCTAATATACATTCTATCATCCATTATAACATTCTAACATCCATAATAACATTCTACCATACATTCTAACATTCTAATATACATTCTAACATCCATTGTAACATTCTAACATACATTCTAACATTCTAATATACATTCTAAAATCAATTATAACATTCTAACATCCATTTTTACATTCTAATATACATTATAACATCCATTATAATATTCTAACATCCATTATAACATTCTTACATCCATTATAACATTCTAATATACATTCTATCATGCATTATAACATTCTAACATCCATTTTTACATTCTAATATACATTATTACATCCATTATAACATTCTAACATACATTATAACATTCTAATATACATTCTATCATGCATTATAACATTCTAACATACATTATAACAATCTAATATACATTCTAACATCCATTATAACATTCTAACATACATTCTAACAATCTATTATACATTCTAACATCCATTCTAACATTCTAAAATACATTATAACATTCTAATATACATTCTAACATACATTATAACATTCTAGTAAAAATCATTATAACATCCATTATAACATTCTAACATACATTATAACATTGTAACATACATTATAACATTCTAATATACTTTCTAACATGCATTCTAACATACATTATAACATTCTAATATACAATATAACATCCATTATAACATTATAACATCCATTCTAACATTCTAATATACATTAAAACATCAATTCTAACATTCTAACATCAATTCTAACTTCCATTCTATCATTCTAAAATCCATAATAACATTCTAACATACATTATAACATTCTAATATACATTCTAACATCCTTTCTAACATTCTAACATCCATTATAACTTTCTAATAGACTTTATAACATCCATTATAACATTATAACATGCATGATAACATTCTAATATACATTCTAACATCCATTATAACATTCTAACATACATTATAACAATCTAATATACATTATAACATCCATTATGACATTCTGACATACATTATAACAATCTATTATACATTCTAACATCCATTATAACATTCTAAAATACATTATAACATTCTATTATACATTCTATCATACATTATAACATTCTCGTATACATTCTAACATCTATTATAACATTCCAACATACATTATAACTTTCTAATATACATTCTATTATCCATTATAACATTCTAACATCCATAATAACATTCTAACATACATTCTAACATTCTAATATACATTCTAACATCCATTATAACATTCTAACATACATTCTAACATTCTAATATACATTCTAAAATCAATTATAACATTCTAACATCCATTTTTACATTCTAATATACATTATAACATCCATTATAATATTCTAACATCCATTATAACATTCTTACATCCATTATAACATTCTAATATACATTCTTACATCCATTATAACATTCTAACATACATTATAACATTCTAATATACATTCTATCATGCATTATAACATTCTACCATCCATTCTAACATTCTAATATACATTAAAACATTCATTATAACATTCTAACATCCATTATAACATTCTAATATACATTCTAACATCCATTATAACATTCTAACATACATTATAACATTCTAATATACATTCTAACATCCATTATATCATTTTAACATCCATAATAACATTCTAACATATATTCTAACAATCTAATATACATTCTAACATCCATAATAACATTCTAACATACATTCTAACATTCTAATATACATTCTAACATCCATTATAATATTCAAATATACATTCTAACATCCATTATAACATTCTAATATACATTATAACATTCTAATATACATTCTAACATCCATTATAACATTCTATCATACATTATAACATTCTAATATACATTCTAACATCCATTATAACATTCTAACATACATTATAAACATTCTAATATACATTCTAACATCCATTATAACATTCTAACATACATTACAACAATCTAATATACATTATAACATCCATTATAACATGCTAACATACATTATAACATTCTAAAATAAATTCTAACATTCTAATATACATTCTTACATCCATTATAACATTCTAACATACATTATAACATTCTAATATACATTCTATCATGCATTAAAACATTCTACCATCCATTCTAACATTCTAATGTACATTAAAACATTCATTATAACATTCTAACATCCATTATAACATTCTAATATACATTCTAACATCCATTATAACATTCTAACATACATTATAACATTCTAATATACATTCTAATATCCATTATAACATTCTAACATACATTATAACATTCTAAAATACATTCTAACATCCATTATAACATTCTAACATACATTATAACATTCTAATATATATTCTAACATCCATTATAACATTCTAACATACATTACAACAATCTAATATACATTATAACATCCATTATAACATGCCAACATACATTATAACATTCTAATATACATTCTAACATCCATTATAACATTCTAACATCCATAATAACATTCTAACATCCATTATAACATTCTAATATACATTATAGCATTCTAATATACATTATAACATTCTAATATACATTCTAACATACATTCTAACATTCTAATATACATTCTAACATCCACTCTAACATTCTAACATCCATTCAAAATTCTAATATACATTCTAACTTCCATTATAACATCAAAACATCCATTTTAACATTCTAATAAATATTATAACATCCATTATAAGATTCTAACATCCATTATAACATTCTAACATCCATTATAATATTCTAATTTACATTCTAACATCCATTATAACATTCTAAAATACACTATAACATTCTAATATACATTCTAGCATGCATTCTATCATACATTATAACATTCTAAAATACATTATAACATCCATTATAAAATTATAACATCCATTCTAACATTCTAATATACATTAAAACATCCATTCTAACATTCTAACATCAATTCTAACTTCCATTCTAACATTCTAAAATCCATAATAACATTCTAACATACAAAATAACATTCTAATATACATTCTAACATCTATTCTAACATTATAACATCCATTATAACATTCTAATATACATTATAACATTCTAATAGACATTATAACATCCATTATAACATTATAACATACATGATAACATTCTAATATACATTCTAATATCCATTATAACATTCTAACATACATTATAACTTTCTAATATACATTCTAACATCAATTTTAACAATCTAACATAGATTATAACATTCTAATATACATTCTAACATCCATTATAAGATTCGAACATCCAAAACAACATTCTAACATATATTCTAACATTCTAATATACATTCTAACATCCATTATAACATTCTAACATACATTCTAACATTCTAATATACATTCTAACATCCATTATAACATTCTAACATACATTATAACATTCTAATATATATTCTAAAATCAATTATAACATTCTAACATCCATTTTAACATTATAATATACATTATAACATCCATTATAATATTCTAACATCCATTATAATATTTTAACATCCATTATAACATTCTAACATCCATTATAACATTCTAATATACATTGTAACATCCATTATAACATTCTAACATACATTAGAACATTCTATTATACATTCTAACATGCATTATAACATTCTAACATCCATTCTAACATTCTAATATACATTAAAACATTCATTATAACATTCTAACATCCATTTTAACATTCTAACATACATTATAACATTCTAATATACATTTTAATATCCATTATAACATTCTAACATACATTATAACATTCTAATATACATTCTAACATCCATTATAACATTCTAACATACATTATAACATTCTAATATACATTCTAACTTCCATTATAACATCAAAACATCCATTTTAACATTCTAATAAATATTATAACATCCATTATAAGATTCTAACATCCATTATAACATTCTAACATCCATTATAATATTCTAAAATACATTCTAACATCCATTATAACATTCTAAAATACACTATAACATTCTAATATACATTCTAGCATACATTCTAACATACATTATAACATTCTAAAATACATTATAACATCCATTATAACATCCATTCTAACATTCTAATATACATTAAAGCATCCATTCTAACATTCTAACATCAATTCTAACTTCCATTCTAACATTCTAAAATCCATAATAACATTCTAACATACAAAATAACATTCTATTATACATTCTAACATCCATTCTAACATTATAACATCAATTATAACATTCTAATATACATTATAACATTCTAATAGACATTATAACATCCATTATAACACTCTAACATACATTATAACATTCTAATATACATTCTAACATCCATTATAACATTCTAACATACATTATAACAATCTAATATACATTCTAACATCCATTATAACATTCTAACATACATTATAACAATCTATTATACATTCTAACATCCATTCTAACATTCTAAAATACATTATAACATTCTAATATACATTCTAACATACATTATAACATTCTTGTAAAAATCATTATAACATCCATTATAACATTCTAACATACATTATAACATTGTACCATACATTATAACATTCTAATATACATTCTAACATCCATAATAACATTCTAACATACATTACAACAATCTAATATACATTATAACATCCATTATAACATGATAACATACATTACAACATTCTAACATAAATTCTAACATTCTAATATACATTCTAACATCCATTCTAACATTCTAACATCCATTCTAACATTCTAATATACATTCTAACTTCCATTATAACATCAAAACATCCATTTTAACAATCTAATATATATTATAACATCCATTATAATATTCTAACATCCATTATAACATTCTAAAATACACTATAACATTCTAATATACATTCTAACATGCATTCTAACATACATTATAACATTCTAATATACAATATAACATCCATTATAACATTATAACATCCATTCTAACATTCTAAAATACATTAAAACATCAATTCTAACATTCTAACATCAATTCTAACTTCCATTCTATCATTCTAAAATCCATAATAACATTCTAACATACATTATAACATTCTAATATACATTCTAACATCCATTCTAACATTCTAACATCCATTATAACATTCTAATAGACATTATAACATCCATTATAACATTATAACATGCATGATAACATTCTAATATACATTCTAAAATCCATTTTAACATTCTAACATACATTATAACATTCTAATATACATTTTAACATCCATTATAACATTCTAACATACATTATAACAATCTAATATACATTATGACATCCATTATGACATTCTGACATACATTATAACAATCTATTATACATTCTAACATCCATTATAACATTCTAAAATACATTATAACATTCTAATATACATTCTATCATACATTATAACAATCTAGTATACATTCTAACATCCATTATAACATTCTAAGATACATTATATCATTGTAACATACATTATAACATTCTAATATACATTCTAACATCCATTATAACATTCTAACATACATTATAACAATCTAAAATACATTCTAACATCCATTATAACATTCTAACATACATTATAACTTTCTAATATACATTCTATCATCCATTATAACATTATAATATCCATAATAACATTCTAACATACATTCTAACATTCTAATATACATTCTAACATCCATTATAACATTCTAACATACATTCTAACATTCTAATATACATTCTAAAATCAATTATAACATTCTAACATCCATTTTTACATTCTAATAAACATTATAACATCCATTATAATATTCTAACATCCATTATAACATTCTTACATCCATTATAACATTCTAATATACATTCTTACATCCATTATAACATTCTAACATACATTATAACATTCTAAAATACACTATAACATTCTAATATACATTCTAGCATGCATTCTAACATACATTATAACATTCTAAAATCCATTATAACATCCATTATAACATTATAACATCCATTCTAACATTCTAATATACATTAAAGCATCCATTCTAACATTCTAACATCAATTCTAACTTCCATTCTAACATTCTAAAATCCATAATAACATTCTAACATACAAAATAACATTCTAATATACATTCTAACATCCATTCTAACATTATAACATCAATTATAACATTCTAATATACATTATAACATTCTAATAGACATTATAACATCCATTATAACATTCTAACATACATGATGACATTCTAATATACATTCTAATATCCATTATAACATTCTAACATACATTATAACATTCTAATATACATTCTAACATACATTATAACATTCTTGTAAAAATCATTATAACATCCATTATAACATTCTAACATACATTATAACATTGTACCATACATTATAACATTCTAATATACATTCTAACATCCATAATAACATTCTAACATACATTACAACAATCTAATATACATTATAACATCCATTATAACATGATAACATACATTACAACATTCTAACATAAATTCTAACATTCTAATATACATTCTAACATCCATTCTAACATTCTAACATCCATTCTAACATTCTAATATACATTCTAACTTCCATTATAACATCAAAACATCCATTTTAACAATCTAATATATATTATAACATCCATTATAATATTCTAACATCCATTATAACATTCTAAAATACACTATAACATTCTAATATACATTCTAACATGCATTCTAACATACATTATAACATTCTAATATACAATATAACATCCATTATAACATTATAACATCCATTCTAACATTCTAAAATACATTAAAACATCAATTCTAACATTCTAACATCAATTCTAACTTCCATTCTATCATTCTAAAATCCATAATAACATTCTAACATACATTATAACATTCTAATATACATTCTAACATCCATTCTAACATTCTAACATCCATTATAACATTCTAATAGACATTATAACATCCATTATAACATTATAACATGCATGATAACATTCTAATATACATTCTAAAATCCATTTTAACATTCTAACATACATTATAACATTCTAATATACATTTTAACATCCATTATAACATTCTAACATACATTATAACAATCTAATATACATTATGACATCCATTATGACATTCTGACATACATTATAACAATCTATTATACATTCTAACATCCATTATAACATTCTAAAATACATTATAACATTCTAATATACATTCTATCATACATTATAACAATCTAGTATACATTCTAACATCCATTATAACATTCTAAGATACATTATATCATTGTAACATACATTATAACATTCTAATATACATTCTAACATCCATTATAACATTCTAACATACATTATAACAATCTAAAATACATTCTAACATCCATTATAACATTCTAACATACATTATAACTTTCTAATATACATTCTATCATCCATTATAACATTATAATATCCATAATAACATTCTAACATACATTCTAACATTCTAATATACATTCTAACATCCATTATAACATTCTAACATACATTCTAACATTCTAATATACATTCTAAAATCAATTATAACATTCTAACATCCATTTTTACATTCTAATAAACATTATAACATCCATTATAATATTCTAACATCCATTATAACATTCTTACATCCATTATAACATTCTAATATACATTCTTACATCCATTATAACATTCTAACATACATTATAACATTCTAAAATACACTATAACATTCTAATATACATTCTAGCATGCATTCTAACATACATTATAACATTCTAAAATCCATTATAACATCCATTATAACATTATAACATCCATTCTAACATTCTAATATACATTAAAGCATCCATTCTAACATTCTAACATCAATTCTAACTTCCATTCTAACATTCTAAAATCCATAATAACATTCTAACATACAAAATAACATTCTAATATACATTCTAACATCCATTCTAACATTATAACATCAATTATAACATTCTAATATACATTATAACATTCTAATAGACATTATAACATCCATTATAACATTCTAACATACATGATGACATTCTAATATACATTCTAATATCCATTATAACATTCTAACATACATTATAACATTCTAATATACATTCTAACATCCATTATAACATTCTTACATACATTATAACAATCTAATATACATTCTAACATCCATTATAACTTTCTAACATACATTATAACAATCTATTATACATTCTAACATCCATTCTAACATTCTAAAATACATTATAACATTCTAATATACATTCTAACATACATTATAACATTCTAGTAAAAATCATTATAACATCCATTATAACATTCTAACATACATTATAACATTGTAACATACATTATAACATTCTAATATACATTCTAACATCCATTATAACATTCTAACATACATTACAACAATCTAATATACATTATAACATCCATTATAACATGCTAACATACATTATAACATTCTAACATAAATTCTAACATTCTAATATACATTCTTACATCCATTATAACATTCTAGCATACATTATAACATTCTAATATACATTCTATCATGCATTAAAACATTCTACCATCCATTCTAACATTCTAATGTACATTAAAACATTCATTATAACATTCTAACATCCATTATAACATTCTAATATACATTCTAACATCCATTATAACATTCTAACATACATTATAACATTCTAATATACATTCTAATATCCATTATAACATTCTAACATACATTATAACATTCTAAAATACATTCTAACATCCATTATAACATTCTAACATACATTATAACATTCTAATATATATTCTAACATCCATTATAACATTCTAACATACATTACAACAATATAATATACATTATAACATCCATTATAACATGCCAACATACATTATAACATTCTAATATACATTCTAACATCCATTATAACATTCTAACATCCATAATAACATTCTAACATCCATTATAACATTCTAATATACATTATAGCATTCTAATATACATTATAACATTCTAATATACATTCTAACATACATTCTAACATTCTAATATACATTCTAACATCCACTCTAACATTCTAACATCCATTCAAAATTCTAATATACATTCTAACTTCCATTATAACATCAAAACATCCATTTTAACATTCTAATAAATATTATAACATCCATTATAAGATTCTAACATCCATTATAACATTCTAACATCCATTATAATATTCTAATTTACATTCTAACATCCATTATAACATTCTAAAATACACTATAACATTCTAATATACATTCTAGCATGCATTCTATCATACATTATAACATTCTAAAATACATTATAACATCCATTATAAAATTATAACATCCATTCTAACATTCTAATATACATTAAAACATCCATTCTAACATTCTAACATCAATTCTAACTTCCATTCTAACATTCTAAAATCCATAATAACATTCTATAATACAAAATAACATTCTAATATACATTCTAACATCTATTCTAACATTATAACATCCATTATAACATTCTAATATACATTATAACATTCTAATAGACATTATAACATCCATTATAACATTATAACATACATGATAACATTCTAATATACATTCTAATATCCATTATAACATTCTAACATACATTATAACTTTCTAATATACATTCTAACATCAATTTTAACAATCTAACATAGATTATAACATTCTAATATACATTCTAACATCCATTATAAGATTCGAACATCCAAAACAACATTCTAACATATATTCTAACATTCTAATATACATTCTAACATCCATTATAACATTCTAACATACATTCTAACATTCTAATATACATTCTAACATCCATTATAACATTCTAACATACATTATAACATTCTAATATATATTCTAAAATCAATTATAACATTCTAACATCCATTTTAACATTATAATATACATTATAACATCCATTATAATATTCTAACATCCATTATAATATTTTAACATCCATTATAACATTCTAACATCCATTATAACATTCTAATATACATTGTAACATCCATTATAACATTCTAACATACATTAGAACATTCTATTATACATTCTAACATGCATTATAACATTCTAACATCCATTCTAACATTCTAATATACATTAAAACATTCATTATAACATTCTAACATCCATTCTAACATTCTAACATACATTATAACATTCTAATATACATTTTAATATCCATTATAACATTCTAACATACATTATAACATTCTAATATACATTCTAACATCCATTATAACATTCTAACATACATTATAACATTCTAATATACATTCTAACTTCCATTATAACATCAAAACATCCATTTTAACATTCTAATAAATATTATAACATCCATTATAAGATTCTAACATCCATTATAACATTCTAACATCCATTATAATATTCTAATATACATTCTAACATCCATTATAACATTCTAAAATACACTATAACATTCTAATATACATTCTAGCATACATTCTAACATACATTATAACATTCTAAAATACATTATAACATCCATTATAACATCCATTCTAACATTCTAATATACATTAAAGCATCCATTCTAACATTCTAACATCAATTCTAACTTCCATTCTAACATTCTAAAATCCATAATAACATTCTAACATACAAAATAACATTCTATTATACATTCTAACATCCATTCTAACATTATAACATCAATTATAACATTCTAATATACATTATAACATTCTAATAGACATTATAACATCCATTATAACACTCTAACATACATTATAACATTCTAATATAAATTCTAACATCCATTATAACATTCTAACATACATTATAACAATCTAATATACATTCTAACATCCATTATAACATTCTAACATACATTATAACAATCTATTATACATTCTAACATCCATTCTAACATTCTAAAATACATTATAACATTCTAATATACATTCTAACATACATTATAACATTCTTGTAAAAATCATTATAACATCCATTATAACATTCTAACATACATTATAACATTGTACCATACATTATAACATTCTAATATACATTCTAACATCCATAATAACATTCTAACATACATTACAACAATCTAATATACATTATAACATCCATTATAACATGATAACATACATTACAACATTCTAACATAAATTCTAACATTCTAATATACATTCTAACATCCATTCTAACATTCTAACATCCATTCTAACATTCTAATATACATTCTAACTTCCATTATAACATCAAAACATCCATTTTAACAATCTAATATATATTATAACATCCATTATAATATTCTAACATCCATTATAACATTCTAAAATACACTATAACATTCTAATATACATTCTAACATGCATTCTAACATACATTATAACATTCTAATATACAATATAACATCCATTATAACATTATAACATCCATTCTAACATTCTAAAATACATTAAAACATCAATTCTAACATTCTAACATCAATTCTAACTTCCATTCTATCATTCTAAAATCCATAATAACATTCTAACATACATTATAACATTCTAATATACATTCTAACATCCATTCTAACATTCTAACATCCATTATAACATTCTAATAGACATTATAACATCCATTATAACATTATAACATGCATGATAACATTCTAATATACATTCTAAAATCCATTTTAACATTCTAACATACATTATAACATTCTAATATACATTTTAACATCCATTATAACATTCTAACATACATTATAACAATCTAATATACATTATGACATCCATTATGACATTCTGACATACATTATAACAATCTATTATACATTCTAACATCCATTATAACATTCTAAAATACATTATAACATTCTAATATACATTCTATCATACATTATAACAATCTAGTATACATTCTAACATCCATTATAACATTCTAAGATACATTATATCATTGTAACATACATTAAAACATTCTAATATACATTCTAACATCCATTATAACATTCTAACATACATTATAACAATCTAAAATACATTCTAACATCCATTATAACATTCTAACATACATTATAACTTTCTAATATACATTCTATCATCCATTATAACATTCTAACATCCATAATAACATTCTAACATACATTCTAACATTCTAATATACATTCTAACATCCATTATAACATTCTAACATACATTCTAACATTCTAATATACATTCTAAAATCAATTATAACATTCTAACATCCATTTTTACATTCTAATAAACATTATAACATCCATTATAATATTCTAACATCCATTATAACATTCTTACATCCATTATAACATTCTAATATACATTCTTACATCCATTATAACATTCTAACATACATTATAACATTCTAAAATACACTATAACATTCTAATATACATTCTAGCATGCATTCTAACATACATTATAACATTCTAAAATCCATTATAACATCCATTATAACATTATAACATCCATTCTAACATTCTAATATACATTAAAGAATCCATTCTAACATTCTAACATCAATTCTAACTTCCATTCTAACATTCTAAAATCCATAATAACATTCTAACATACAAAATAACATTCTAATATACATTCTAACATCCATTCTAACATTATAACATCAATTATAACATTCTAATATACATTATAACATTCTAATAGACATTATAACATCCATTATAACATTCTAACATACATGATGACATTCTAATATACATTCTAATATCCATTATAACATTCTAACATACATTATAACATTCTAATATACATTCTAACATACATTATAACATTCTTGTAAAAATCATTATAACATCCATTATAACATTCTAACATACATTATAACATTGTACCATACATTATAACATTCTAATATACATTCTAACATCCATAATAACATTCTAACATACATTACAACAATCTAATATACATTATAACATCCATTATAACATGATAACATACATTACAACATTCTAACATAAATTCTAACATTCTAATATACATTCTAACATCCATTCTAACATTCTAACATCCATTCTAACATTCTAATATACATTCTAACTTCCATTTTAACATCAAAACATCCATTTTAACAATCTAATATATATTATAACATCCATTATAATATTCTAACATCCATTATAACATTCTAAAATACACTATAACATTCTAATATACATTCTAACATGCATTCTAACATACATTATAACATTCTAATATACAATATAACATCCATTATAACATTATAACATCCATTCTAACATTCTAAAATACATTAAAACATCAATTCTAACATTCTAACATCAATTCTAACTTCCATTCTATCATTCTAAAATCCATAATAACATTCTAACATACATTATAACATTCTAATATACATTCTAACATCCATTCTAACATTCTAACATCCATTATAACATTCTAATAGACATTATAACATCCATTATAACATTATAACATGCATGATAACATTCTAATATACATTCTAAAATCCATTTTAACATTCTAACATACATTATAACATTCTAATATACATTTTAACATCCATTATAACATTCTAACATACATTATAACAATCTAATATACATTATGACATCCATTATGACATTCTGACATACATTATAACAATCTATTATACATTCTAACATCCATTATAACATTCTAAAATACATTATAACATTCTAATATACATTCTATCATACATTATAACAATCTAGTATACATTCTAACATCCATTATAACATTCTAAGATACATTATATCATTGTAACATACATTAAAACATTCTAATATACATTCTAACATCCATTATAACATTCTAACATACATTATAACAATCTAAAATACATTCTAACATCCATTATAACATTCTAACATACATTATAACTTTCTAATATACATTCTATCATCCATTATAACATTCTAACATCCATAATAACATTCTAACATACATTCTAACATTCTAATATACATTCTAACATCCATTATAACATTCTAACATACATTCTAACATTCTAATATACATTCTAAAATCAATTATAACATTCTAACATCCATTTTTACATTCTAATAAACATTATAACATCCATTATAATATTCTAACATCCATTATAACATTCTTACATCCATTATAACATTCTAATATACATTCTTACATCCATTATAACATTCTAACATACATTATAACATTCTAAAATACACTATAACATTCTAATATACATTCTAGCATGCATTCTAACATACATTATAACATTCTAAAATCCATTATAACATCCATTATAACATTATAACATCCATTCTAACATTCTAATATACATTAAAGCATCCATTCTAACATTCTAACATCAATTCTAACTTCCATTCTAACATTCTAAAATCCATAATAACATTCTAACATACAAAATAACATTCTAATATACATTCTAACATCCATTCTAACATTATAACATCAATTATAACATTCTAATATACATTATAACATTCTAATAGACATTATAACATCCATTATAACATTCTAACATACATGATGACATTCTAATATACATTCTAATATCCATTATAACATTCTAACATACATTATAACATTCTAATATACATTCTAACATCCATTATAACATTCTAACATACATTATAACAATCTAATATACATTCTAACATCCATTATAACATTCTAACATACATTATAACAATCTATTATACATTCTAACATCCATTCTAACATTCTAAAATACATTATAACATTCTAATATACATTCTAACATACATTATAACATTCTAGTAAAAATCATTATAACATCCATTATAACATTCTAACATACATTATAACATTGTAACATACATTATAACATTCTAATATACATTCTAACATCCATTCTAACATTCTAACATACATTACAACAATCTAATATACATTATAACATCCATTATAACATGCTAACATACATTATAACATTCTAACATAAATTCTAACATTCTAATATACATTCTTACATCCATTATAACATTCTAACATACATTATAACATTCTAATATACATTCTATCATGCATTAAAACATTCTACCATCCATTCTAACATTCTAATATACATTAAAACATTCATTATAACATTCTAACATCCATTATAACATTCTAATATACATTCTAACATCCATTATAACATTCTAACATACATTATAACATTCTAATATACATTCTAATATCCATTATAACATTCTAACATACATTATAACATTCTAAAATACATTCTAACATCCATTATAACATTCTAACATACATTATAACATTCTAATATATATTCTAACATCCATTATAACATTCTAACATACATTACAACAATCTAATATACATTATAACATCCATTATAACATGCCAACATACATTATAACATTCTAATATACATTCTAACATCCATTATAACATTCTAACATCCATAATAACATTCTAACATCCATTATAACATTCTAATATACATTATAGCATTCTAATATACATTATAACATTCTAATATACATTCTAACATACATTATAACATTCTAGTAAAAATCATTATAACATCCATTATAACATTCTAACATACATTATAACATTGTAACATACATTATAACATTCTAATATACATTCTAACATCCATTCTAACATTCTAACATACATTACAACAATCTAATATACATTATAACATCCATTATAACATGCTAACATACATTATAACATTCTAACATAAATTCTAACATTCTAATATACATTCTTACATCCATTATAACATTCTAACATACATTATAACATTCTAATATACATTCTATCATGCATTAAAACATTCTACCATCCATTCTAACATTCTAATATACATTAAAACATTCATTATAACATTCTAACATCCATTATAACATTCTAATATACATTCTAACATCCATTATAACATTCTAACATACATTATAACATTCTAATATACATTCTAATATCCATTATAACATTCTAACATACATTATAACATTCTAAAATACATTCTAACATCCATTATAACATTCTAACATACATTATAACATTCTAATATATATTCTAACATCCATTATAACATTCTAACATACATTACAACAATCTAATATACATTATAACATCCATTATAACATGCCAACATACATTATAACATTCTAATATACATTCTAACATCCATTATAACATTCTAACATCCATAATAACATTCTAACATCCATTATAACATTCTAATATACATTATAGCATTCTAATATACATTATAACATTCTAATATACATTCTAACATACATTCTAACATTCTAATATACATTCTAACATCCACTCTAACATTCTAACATCCATTCAAACATTCTAATATACATTCTAACTTCCATTATAACATCAAAACATCCATTTTAACATTCTAATAAATATTATAACATCCATTATAAGATTCTAACATCCATTATAACATTCTAACATCCATTATAATATTCTAATTTACATTCTAACATCCATTATAACATTCTAAAATACACTATAACATTCTAATATACATTCTAGCATGCATTCTATCATACATTATAACATTCTAAAATACATTATAACATCCATTATAAAATTATAACATCCATTCTAACATTCTAATATACATTAAAACATCCATTCTAACATTCTAACATCAATTCTAACTTCCATTCTAACATTCTAAAATCCATAATAACATTCTAACATACAAAATAACATTCTAATATACATTCTAACATCTATTCTAACATTATAACATCCATTATAACATTCTAATATACATTATAACATTCTAATAGACATTATAACATCCATTATAACATTATAACATACATGATAACATTCTAATATACATTCTAATATCCATTATAACATTCTAACATACATTATAACATTCTAATATACATTCTAACATCAATTTTAACAATCTAACATAGATTATAACATTCTAATATACATTCTAACATCCATTATAACATTCGAACATCCAAAACAACATTCTAACATACATTCTAACATTCTAATATACATTCTAACATCCATTATAACATTCTAACATACATTATAACATTCTAATATACATTCTAACATCCATTATAACATTCTAACATACATTATAACATTCTAATATATATTCTAAAATCAATTATAACATTCTAACATCCATTTTAACATTATAATATACATTATAACATCTATTATAATATTCTAACATCCATTATAATATTTTAACATCCATTATAACATTCTAACATCCATTATAACATTCTAATATACATTCTAACATCCATTATAACATTCTAACATACATTAGAACATTCTATTATTCATTCTAACATGCATTATAACATTCTAACATCCATTCTAACATTCTAATATACATTAAAACATTCATTATAACATTCTAACATCCATTCTAACATTCTAACATACATTATAACATTCTAATATACATTTTAATATCCATTATAACATTCTAACATACATTATAACATTCTAATATACATTCTAACATCCATTATAACATTCTAACATACATTATAACATTCTAATATACATTCTAACTTCCATTATAACATCAAAACATCCATTTTAACATTCTAATAAATATTATAACATCCATTATAAGATTCTAACATCCATTATAACATTCTAACATCCATTATAATATTCTAATATACATTCTAACATCCATTATAACATTCTAAAATACACTATAACATTCTAATATACATTCTAGCATACATTCTAACATACATTATAACATTCTAAAATACATTATAACATCCATTATAACATCCATTCTAACATTCTAATATACATTAAAGCATCCATTCTAACATTCTAACATCAATTCTAACTTCCATTCTAACATTCTAAAATCCATAATAACATTCTAACATACAAAATAACATTCTATTATACATTCTAACATCCATTCTAACATTATAACATCAATTATAACATTCTAATATACATTATAACATTCTAATAGACATTATAACATCCATTATAACATTCTAACATACATGATAACATTCTAACATACATTCTAATATCCATTATAACATTCTAACATACATTATAACATTCTAATATACATTCTAACATCCATTATAACATTCTAACATACATTATAACAATCTAATATACATTCTAACATCCATTATAACATTCTAACATACATTATAACAATCTATTATACATTCTAACATCCATTCTAACATTCTAAAATACATTATAACATTCTAATATACATTCTAACATACATTATAACATTCTAGTAAAAATCATTATAACATCCATTATAACATTCTAACATACATTATAACATTGTACCATACATTATAACATTCTAATATACATTCTAACATCCATAATAACATTCTAACATACATTACAACAATCTAATATACATTATAACATCCATTATAACATGATAACATACATTATAACATTCTAACATAAATTCTAACATTCTAATATACATTCTAACATCCATTCTAACTTTCTAACATCCATTCTAACATTCTAATATACATTCTAACTTCCATTATAACATCAAAACATCCATTTTAACAATCTAATATATATTATAACATCCATTATAATATTCTAACATCCATTATAACATTCTAAAATACACTATAACATTCTAATATACATTCTAACATGCATTCTAACATACATTATAACATTCTAATATACAATATAACATCCATTATAACATTATAACATCCATTCTAACATTCTAAAATACATTAAAACATCAATTCTAACATTCTAACATCAATTCTAACTTCCATTCTATCATTCTAAAATCCATAATAACATTCTAACATACATTATAACATTCTAATATACATTCTAACATCCATTCTAACATTCTAACATCCATTATAACATTCTAATAGACATTATAACATCCATTATAACATTATAACATGCATGATAACATTCTAATATACATTCTAAAATCCATTTTAACATTCTAACATACATTATAACATTCTAATATACATTTTAACATCCATTATAACATTCTAACATACATTATAACAATCTAATATACATTATGACATCCATTATGACATTCTGACATACATTATAACAATCTATTATACATTCTAACATCCATTATAACATTCTAAAATACATTATAACATTCTAATATACATTCTATCATACATTATAACATTCTAGTATACATTCTAACATCCATTATAACATTCTAAGATACATTATATCATTGTAACATACATTATAACATTCTAATATACATTCTAACATCCATTATAACATTCTAACATACATTATAACAATCTAAAATACATTCTAACATCCATTATAACATTCTAACATACATTATAACTTTCTAATATACATTCTATCATCCATTATAACATTCTAACATCCATAATAACATTCTAACATACATTCTAACATTCTAATATACATTCTAACATCCATTATAACATTCTAACATACATTCTAACATTCTAATATACATTCTAAAATCAATTATAACATTCTAACATCCATTTTTACATTCTAATAAACATTATAACATCCATTATAATATTCTAACATCCATTATAACATTCTTACATCCATTATAACATTCTAATATACATTCTTACATCCATTATAACATTCTAACATACATTATAACATTCTAAAATACACTATAACATTCTAATATACATTCTAGCATGCATTCTAACATACATTATAACATTCTAAAATACATTATAACATCCATTATAACATTATAACATCCATTCTAACATTCTAATATACATTAAAGCATCCATTCTAACATTCTAACATCAATTCTAACTTCCATTCTAACATTCTAAAATCCATAATAACATTCTAACATACAAAATAACATTCTAATATACATTCTAACATCCATTCTAACATTATTACATCAATTATAACATTCTAATATACATTATAACATTCTAATAGACATTATAACATCCATTATAACATTCTAACATACATGATGACATTCTAATATACATTCTAATATCCATTATAACATTCTAACATACATTATAACATTCTAATATACATTCTAACATCCATTATAACATTCTAACATACATTATAACAATCTAATATACATTCTAACATCCATTATAACATTCTAACATACATTATAACAATCTATTATACATTCTAACATCCATTCTAACATTCTAAAATACATTATAACATTCTAATATACATTCTAACATACATTATAACATTCTAGTAAAAATCATTATAACATCCATTATAACATTCTAACATACATTATAACATTGTAACATACATTATAACATTCTAATATACATTCTAACATCCATTCTAACATTCTAACATACATTACAACAATCTAGTATACATTATAACATTCATTATAACATGCTAACATACATTATAACATTATAACATAAATTCTAACATTCTAATATACATTCTAACATCCATTCTAACATTCTAACATCCATTCTAACATTCTAATATACATTCTAACTTCCATTATAACATCAAAACATCCATTTTAACAATCTAATATATATTATAACATCCATTATAATATTCTAACATCCATTATAATATTCTAATATACATTCTAACATCCATTATAACATTCTAAAATACACTATAACATTCTAATATACATTCTAACATGCATTCTAACATACATTATAACATTCTAATATACAATATAACATCCATTATAACATTATAACATCCATTCTAACATTCTAATATACATTAAAACATCAATTCTAACATTCTAACATCAATTCTAACTTCCATTCTATCATTCTAAAATCCATAATAACATTCTAACATACATTATAACATTCTAATATACATTCTAACATCCATTCTAACATTCTAACATCCATTATAACATTCTAATAGACATTATAACATCCATTATAACATTATAACATGCATGATAACATTCTAATATACATTCTAATATCCATTTTAACATTCTAACATACATTATAACATTCTAATATACATTTTAACATCCATTATAACATTCTAACATACATTATAACAATCTAATATACATTATAACATCCATTATGACATTCTGACATACATTATAACAATCTATTATACATTCTAACATCCATTAAAACATTCTAAAATACATTATAACATTCTAAAATACATTATAACATCCATTATAACATTCTAACATACATTATAACATTCTAATATATATTCTAACATCCATTATAACATTCTAACATACATTACAACAATCTAATATACATTATAACATCCATTATAACATGCTAACATACATTATAACATTCTAATATACATTCTAACATCCATTATAACATTCTAACATCCATAATAACATTCTAACATCCATTATAACATTCTAATATACATTATAGCATTCTAATATACATTATAACATTCTAATATACATTCTAACATACATTCTAATATACATTCTAACATCCACTCTAACATTCTAACATCCATTCTAACATTCTAATATACATTCTAACTTCCATTATAACATCAAAACATCCATTTTAACATTCTAATAAATATTATAACATCCATTATAAGATTCTAACATCCATTATAACATTCTAACATCCATTATAATATTCTAATATACATTCTAACATCCATTATAACATTCTAAAATACACTATAACATTCTAATATACATTCTAGCATGCATTCTATCATACATTATAACATTTTAAAATACATTCTAACATCCATTATAACATTATAACATCCATTCTAACATTCTAATATACATTAAAACATCCATTCTAACATTCTAACATCAATTCTAACTTCCATTCTAACATTCTAAAATCCATAATAACATTCTAACATACAAAATAACATTCTAATATACATTCTAACATCCATTCTAACATTATAACATCAATTATAACATTCTAATATACATTATAACATTCTAATAGACATTATAACATCCATTATAACATTCTAACATACATGATAACATTCTAATATACATTCTAATATCCATTATAACATTCTAACATACATTATAACATTCTAATATACATTCTAACATCCATTATAACATTCTAACATACATTATAACAATCTAATATACATTCTAACATCCATTATAACATTCTAACATACATTATAACAATCTATTATACATTCTAACATCCATTCTAACATTCTAAAATACATTCTAACATTCTAATATATATTCTAACATACATTATAACATTCTAGTAAAAATAATTCTAACATCCATTATAACATTCTAACATACATTATAACAATCTATTATACATTCTAACATACATTATAACATTGTAACATACATTATAACATTCTAATATACATTCTAACATCCATTATAACATTCTAACATACATTACAACAATCTAATATACATTTTAATATCCATTATAACATGCTAACATACATTATAACATTCTAACATAAATTCTAACATTTTTATATACATTCTAACATCCATTCTAACATTCTAACATCCATTCTAACATTCTAATATACATTCTAACATCCATTATAACATCAAAACATCCATTTTAACAATCTAATATATATTATAACATCCATTATAATATTCTAACATCCATTATAATATTCTAATATACATTCTAACATCCATTATAACATTCTAAAATACACTATAACATTCTAATATACATTCTAACATGCATTCTAACATACATTATAACATTCTAATATACAATATAACATCCATTCTAACATTCTAACATCCATTCTAACATTCTAATATACATTAAAACATCAATTCTAACATTCTAACATCAATTCTAACTTCCATTTTATCATTCTAAAATCCATAATAACATTCTAACATACATTATAACATTCTAATATACATTCTAACATCCATTCTAACATTCTAACATCCATTATAACATTCTAATAGACATTATAACATCCATTATAACAATATAACATGCATGATAACATTCTAATATACATTCTAATATCCATTTTAACATTCTAACATACATTATAACATTCTAATATACATTCTAACATCCATTATAACATTCTAACATACATTATAACAATCTATTATACATTCTAACATCCATTATAACATTCTAAAATACATTATAACATTCTAATATACATTCTATCATACATTATAACATTCTAGTATACATTCTAACATCCATTATAACATTCTAACATACATTATATCATTGTAACATACATTATAACATTCTAATATACATTCTAACATCCATTATAACATTCTAACATACATTATAACAATCTAAAATACATTCTAACATCCATTATAACATTCTAACATACATTCTAACATTCTAATATACATTCTAAAATCAATTATAATATTCTAACATTCATTTTTACATTCTAATATACATTATAACATCCATTATAATATTCTAACATCCATTATAACATTCTTACATCCATTATAACATTCTAATATACATTATTACATCCATTATAACATTCTAACATACATTATAACATTCTAATATACATTCTATCATGCATTATAACATTCTAACATACATTATAACAATCTAATATACATTCTAACATCCATTATAACATTCTAACATACATTATAACAATCTATTATACATTCTAACATCCATTCTAACATTCTAAAATACATTATAACATTCTAATATACATTCTAACATACATTATAACATTCTAGTAAAAATCATTATAACATCCATTATAACATTCTAACATACATTTTAACATTGTAACATACATTATAACATTCTAATATACTTTCTAACATGCATTCTAACATACATTATAACATTCTAATATACAATATAACATCCATTATAACATTATAACATCCATTCTAACATTCTAATATACATTAAAACATCAATTCTAACTTCCATTCTATCATTCTAAAATCCATAATAACATTCTAACATACATTATAACATTCTAATATACATTCTAACATCCAATCTAACATTCTAACATCCATTATAACTTTCTAATAGACTTTATAACATCCATTATAACATTATAACATGCATGATAACATTCTAATATACATTCTAACATCCATTATAACATTCTAACATACATTATAACAATCTAATATACATTATAACATCCATTATGACATTCTGACATACATTATAACAATCTATTATACATTCTAACATCCATTATAACATTCTAAAATACATTATAACATTCTAATATACATTCTATCATACATTATAACATTCTCGTATACATTCTAACATCTATTATAACATTCCAACATACATTATATCATTGTAACATACATTATAACATTCTAATATACATTCTAACATCCATTATAACATTCTAACATACATTATAACAATCTAAAATACATTCTAACATCCATTATAACATTCTAACATACATTATAACTTTCTAATATACATTCTATTATCCATTATAACATTCTAACATCCATAATAACATTATAACATTCATTCTAACATTCTAATATACATTCTAACATCCATTATAACATTCTAACATACATTCTAACATTCTAATATACATTCTAAAATCAATTATAACATTCTAACATCCATTTTTACATTCTAATATACATTATAACATCCATTATAATATTCTAACATCCATTATAACATTCTTACATCCATTATAACATTCTAATATACATTCTTACATCCATTATAACATTCTAACATACATTATAACATTCTAATATACATTCTATCATGCATTATAACATTCTACCATCCATTCTAACATTCTAATATACATTAAAACATTCATTATAACATTCTAACATCCATTATAACATTCTAATATACATTCTAACATCCATTATAACATTCTAACATAAATTATAACATTCTAATATACATTCTAACATCCATTATATCATTCTAACATCCATAATAACATTCTAACATAGATTCTAACAATCTAATATACATTCTAACATCCATAATAACATTCTAACATACATTCTAACATTCTAATATACATTCTAACATCCATTATAATATTCAAATATACATTCTAACATCCATTATAACATTCTAATATACATTATAACATTCTAATATACATTCTAACATCCATTATAACATTCTATCATACATTATAACATTCTAATATACATTCTAACATCCATTATAACATTCTAACATACATTATAAAAATTCTAATATACATTCTAACATCCATTATAACATTCTAACATCCATTACAACAATCTAATATACATTATAACATCCATTATAACATGCTAACATACATTATAACATTCTAACATAAATTCTAACATTCTAATAAACATTCTTACATCCATTATAACATTCTAACATACATTATAACATTCTAATATACATTCTATCATGCATTAAAACATTCTACCATCCATTCTAACATTCTAATATACATTAAAACATTCATTATAACATTCTAACATCCATTATAACATTCTAATATACATTCTAACATCCATTATAACATTCTAACATACATTATAACATTCTAATATACATTCTAATATCCATTATAACATTCTAACATACATTATAACATTCTAAAATACATTCTAACATCCATTATAACATTCTAACATACATTATAACATTCTAATATATATTCTAACATCCATTATAACATTCTAACATACATTACAACAATCTAATATACATTATAACATCCATTATAACATGCCAACATACATTATAACATTCTAATATACATACTAACATCCATTATAACATTCTAACATCCATAATAACATTCTAACATCCATTATAACATTCTAATATACATTATAGCATTCTAATATACATTATAACTTTCTAATATACATTCTAACATACATTCTAACATTCTAATATACATTCTAACATCCATTCAAACATTCTAATATACATTCTAACTTCCATTATAACATCAAAACATCCATTTTAACATTCTAATAAATATTATAACATCCATTATAAGATTCTAACATCCATTATAACATTCTAACATCCATTATAATATTCTAATATACATTCTAACATCCATTATAACATTCTAAAATACACTATAACATTCTAATATACATTCTAGCATGCATTCTATCATACATTATAACATTCTAAAATACATTATAACATCCATTATAAAATTATAACATCCATTCTAACATTCTAATATACATTAAAACATCCATTCTAACATTCTAACATCAATTCTAACTTCCATTCTAACATTCTAAAATCCATAATAACATTCTAACATACAAAATAACATTCTAATATACATTCTAACATCTATTCTAACATTATAACATCCATTATAACATTCTAATATACATTATAACATTCTAATAGACATTATAACATCCATTATAACATTATAACATACATGATAACATTCTAATATACATTCTAATATCCATTATAACATTCTAACATACATTATAACATTCTAATATACATTCTAACATCCATTATAACATTCGAACATCCAAAACAACATTCTAACATACATTCTAACATTCTAATATACATTCTAACATCCATTATAACATTCTAACATACATTCTAACATTCTAATATACAATCTAACATCCATTATAACATTCTAACATACATTATAACATTCTAATATATATTCTAAAATCAATTATAACATTCTAACATCCATTTTAACATTATAATATACATTATAACTTCCATTATAATATTCTAACATCCATTATAATATTTTAACATCCATTATAACATTCTAACATCCATTATAACATTCTAATATACATTCTAACATCCATTATAACATTCTATCATACATTAGAACATTCTATTATACATTCTAACATGCATTATAACATTCTAACATCCATTCTAACATTCTAATATACATTAAAACATTCATTATAACATTCTAACATCCATTCTAACATTCTAACATACATTATAACATTCTAATATACATTCTAGCATCCATTATAACATTCTAACATACATTATAACATTCTAATATACATTCTAACTTCCATTATAACATCAAAACATCCATTTTAACATTCTAATAAATATTATAACATCCATTATAACATTCTAACATCCATTATAACATTCTAACATCCATTATAATATTCTAATATACATTCTAACATCCATTATAACATTCTAAAATACACTATAACATTCTAATATACATTCTAGCATACATTCTAACATACATTATAACATTCTAAAATACTTATAACATCCATTATAACATCCATTCTAACATTCTAATATACATTAAAGCATCCATTCTAACATTCTAACATCAATTCTAACTTCCATTCTAACATTCTAAAATCCATAATAACATTCTAACATACAAAATAACATTATATTATACATTCTAACATCCATTCTAACATTATAACATCAATTATAACATTCTAATATACATTATAACATTCTAATAGACATTATAACATCCATTATAACATTATAACATACATGATAACATTCTAACATACATTCTAATATCCATTATAACATTCTAACATACATTATAACAATCTATTATACATTCTAACATCCATTCTAACATTCTAAAATACATTATAACATTCTAATATACATTCAAACATACATTATAACATTCTAGTAAAAATCATTATAACATCCATTATAACATTCTAACATACATTATAACATTGTAACATACATTATAACATTCTAATATACATTCTAACATCCATAATAACATTCTAAAATACATTACAACAATCTAATATACATTATAACATCCATTATAACATGATAACATACATTATAACATTCTAACATAAATTCTAACATTCTAATATACATTCTAACATCCATTCTAACATTCTAACATCCATTCTAACATTCTAATATACTTTCTAACTTCCATTATAACATCAAAACATCCATTTTAACAATCTAATATATATTATAACATCCATTATAATATTCTAACATCCATTATAACATTCTAAAATACACTATAACATTCTAATATACATTCTAACATGCATTCTAACATACATTATAACATTCTAATATACAATATAACATCCATTATAACATTATAACATCCATTCTAACATTCTAATATACATTAAAACATCAATTCTAACATTCTAACATCAATTCTAACTTCCATTCTATCATTCTAAAATCCATAATAACATTCTAACATACATTATAACATTCTAATATACATTCTAACATCCATTCTAACATTCTAACATCCATTATAACATTCTAATAGACATTATAACATCCATTATAACATTATAACATGCATGATAACATTCTAATATACATTCTAATATCCATTTTAACATTCTAACATACATTATAACATTCTAATATACATTTTAACATCCATTATAACATTCTAACATACATTATAACAATCTAATATACATTATAACATCCATTATGACATTCTGACATACATTATAACAATCTATTATACATTCTAACATCCATTATAACATTCTAAAATACATTATAACATTCTAATATACATTCTATCATACATTATAACATTCTAGTATACATTCTAACATCCATTATAACATTCTAACATACATTATATCATTGTAACATACATTATAACATTCTAATATACATTCTAACATCCATTATAACATTCTAACATACATTATAACAATCTAAAATACATTCTAACATCCATTATAACATTCTAACATACATTATAACTTTCTAATATACATTCTGTCATCCATTATAACATTCTAACATCCATTCTAACATTCTAATATACATTCTAAAATCAATTATAACATTCTAACATACATTTTTACATTCTAATAAACATTATAACATCCATTATAATATTCTAACATCCATTATAACATTCTTACATCCATTATAACATTCTAATATACATTCTTACATCCATTCTAACATTCTAACATACATTATAACATTCTAAAATACACTATAACATTCTAATATACATTCTAGCATGCATTCTAACATACATTATAACATTCTAAATTACATTATAACATCCATTATAACATTATAACATCCATTCTAACATTCTAATATACATTAAAGCATCCATTCTAACATTCTAACATCAATTCTAACTTCCATTCTAACATTCTAAAATCCATAATAACATTCTAACATACAAAATAACATTCTAATATACATTCTAACATCCATTCTAACATTATAACATCAATTATAACATTCTAATATACATTAAAACATTCTAATAGACATTATAACATCCATTATAACATTCTAACATACATGATGACATTCTAATATACATTCTAATATCCATTATAACAATCTAACATACATTATAACATTCTAATATACATTCTAACATCCATTATAACATTCTAACATACATTATAACAATCTAATATACATTCTAACATCCATTATAACATTCTAACATACATTATAACAATCTATTATACATTCTAACATCCATTCTAACATTCTAAAATACATTATAACATTCTAATATACATTCTAACATACATTATAACATTCTAGTAAAAATCATTATAACATCCATTATAACATTGTAACATACATTATAACATTGTAACATACATTATAACATTCTAATAGACATTATAACATCCATTATAACATTCTAACATACATGATAACATTCTAACATACATTCTAATATCCATTATAACATTCTAACATACATTATAACATTCTAATATACATTCTAACATCCATTATAACATTCTAACATACATTATAACAATCTAATATACATTCTAACATCCATTATAACATTCTAACATACATTATAACAATCTATTATACATTCTAACATCCATTCTAACATTCTAAAATACATTATAACATTCTAATATACATTCTAACATACATTATAACATTCTAGTAAAAATCATTATAACATCCATTATAACATTCTAACATACATTATAACATTCTAATATACATTCTAACATCCATTCTAACATTCTAACATACATTACAACAATCTAATATACATTATAACATCCATTATAACATGCTAACATACATTATAACATTCTAACATAAATTCTAACATTCTAATATACATTCTAACATCCATTCTAACATTCTAACATCAATTCTAACTTCCATTCTAATATTCTAAAATCCATAATAACATTCTAACATACAAAATAACATTCTATTATACATTCTAACATCCATTCTAACATTATAACATCAATTATAACATTCTAATATACATTATAACATTCTAATAGACATTATAACATCCATTATAACATTCTAACATACATGAGAACATTCTAACATACATTCTAATATCCATTATAACATTCTAACATACATTATAACATTCTAATATACATTCTAACATCCATTATAACATTCTAACATACATTATAACAATCTAATATACATTCTAACATCCATTATAACATTCTAACATACATTATAACAATCTATTATACATTATAACATCCATTCTAACATTCTAAAATACATTATAACATTCTCATATACATTCTAACATACATTATACCATTCTAGTAAAAATCATTATAACATCCATTATAACATTCTAACATACATTATAACATTGTAACATACATTATAACATTCTAATATACATTCTAACATCCATAATAACATTCTAACATACAGTACAACAATACATTATAACATTCTAACATAAATTCTAACATTCTAATATACATTCTAACTTCCATTATAACATCAAAACATCCATTTTAACAATCTAATATATATTATAACATCCATTATAATATTCTAACATCCATTATAATATTCTAATATACATTCTAACATCCATTATAACATTCTAAAATACACTATAACATTCTAATATACATTCTAACATGCATTCTAACATACATTATAACATTCTAATATGCAATATAACATCCATTATAACATTATAACATCCATTATAACATTCTAATATACATTAAAACATCAATTCTAACATTCTAACATCAATTCTAACTTCCATTCTATCATTCTAAAATCCATAATAACATTCTAACATACATTATAACATTCTAATATACATTCTAACATCCATTCTAACATTCTAACATCCATTCTAACATTCTAATAGACATTATAACATCCATTATAACATTATAACATGCATGATAACATTCTAATATACATTCTAATATCCATTTTAACATTCTAACATACATTATAACATTCTAATATACATTTTAACATCCATTATAACATTCTAACATACATTATAACAATCTAATATACATTATAACATCCATTATGACATTCTGACATACATTATAACAATCTATTATACATTCTAACATCCATTATAACATTCTAAAATACATTATAACATTCTAATATACATTCTATCATACATTATAACATTCTAGTATACATTCTAACATCCATTATAACATTCTAACATACATTATATCATTGTAACATACATTACAACATTCTAATATACATTCTAACATCCATTATAACATTCTAACATACATTATAACAATCTAAAATACATTCTAACATCCATTATAACATTCTAACATACATTATAACTTTCTAATATACATTCTATCATCCATTATAACATTCTAACATCCATAATAACATTCTAACATACATTCTAACATTCTAATATACATTCTAACATCCATTATAACATTCTAACATACATTCTAACATTCTAATATACATTCTAAAATCAATTATAACATTCTAACATCCATTTTTACATTCTAATAAACATTATAACATCCATTATAATATTCTAACATCCATTATAACATTCTTACATCCATTATAACATTCAAATATACATTCTTACATCCATTATAACATTCTAACATACATTATAACATTCTAAAATACACTATAACATTCTAATATACATTCTAGCATGCATTCTAACATACATTATAACATTCTAAAATACATTATAACATCCATTATAACATTCTAACATCCATTCTAACATTCTAATATACATTAAAGCATCCATTCTAACATTCTAACATCAATTCTAACTTCCATTCTAACATTCTAAAATCCATAATAACATTCTAACATACAAAATAACATTCTAATATACATTCTAACATCCATTCTAACATTATAACATCAATTATAACATTCTAATATACATTATAACATTCTAATAGACATTATAACATCCATTATAACATTCTAACATACATGATAACATTCTAATATACATTCTAATATCCATTATAACATTCTAACATACATTATAACATTCTAATATACATTCTAACATCCATTATAACATTCTAACATACATTATAACAATCTAATATACATTCTAACATCCATTATAACATTCTAACATACAGTATAACAATCTATTATACATTCTAACATCCATTCTAACATTCTAAAATACATTATAACATTCTAATATACATTCTAACATACATTATAACATTCTAGTAAAAATCATTATAACATCCATTATAACATTGTAACATACATTATAACATTGTAACATACATTATAACATTCTAATAGACATTATAACATCCATTATAACATTCTAACATACATGATAACATTCTAACATACATTCTAATATCCATTATAACATTCTAACATACATTATAACATTCTAATATACATTCTAACATCCATTATAACATTCTAACATACATTATAACAATCTAATATACATTCTAACATCCATTATAACATTCTAACATACATTATAACAATCTATTATACATTCTAACATCCATTCTAACATTCTAAAATACATTATAACATTCTAATATACATTCTAACATACATTATAACATTCTAGTAAAAATCATTATAACATCCATTATAACATTCTAACATACATTATAACATTGTAACATACATTATAACAATCTATTATACATTCTAACATCCATTATAACATTCTAAAATACATTATAACATTCTAATATACATTCTATCATACATTATAACATTCTAGTATACATTCTAACATCCATTATAACATTCTAACATACATTATATCATTGTAACATACATTATAACATTCTAATATACATTCTAACATCCATTATAACATTCTAACATACATTATAACAATCTAAAATACATTCTAACATCCATTATAACATTCTAACATACATTATAACTTTCTAATATACATTCTATCATCCATTATAACATTCTAACATCCATAATAACATTCTAACATACATTCTAACATTCTAATATACATTCTAACATCCATTATAACATTCTAACATACATTCTAACATTCTAATATACATTCTAAAATCAATTATAACATTCTAACATCCATTTTTACATTCTAATAAACATTATAACATCCATTATAATATTCTAACATCCATTATAACATTCTTACATCCATTATAACATTCTAATATACATTCTTACATCCATTATAACATTCTAACATACATTATAACATTCTAAAATACACTATAACATTCTAATATACATTCTAGCATGCATTCTAACATACATTATAACATTCTAAAATACATTATAACATCCATTATAACATTCTAACATCCATTCTAACATTCTAATATACATTAAAGCATCCATTCTAACATTCTAACATCAATTCTAACTTCCATTCTAACATTCTAAAATCCATAATAACATTCTAACATACAAAATAACATTCTAATATACATTCTAACATCCATTCTAACATTATAACATCAATTATAACATTCTAATATACATTATAACATTCTAATAGACATTATAACATCCATTATAACATTCTAACATACATGATATCATTCTAATATACATTCTAATATCCATTATAACATTCTAACATACATTATAACATTCTAATATACATTCTAACATCCATTATAACATTCTAACATACATTATAACAATCTAATATACATTCTAACATCCATTATAACATTCTAACATACATTATAACAATCTATTATACATTCTAACATCCATTCTAACATTCTAAAATACATTATAACATTCTAATATACATTCTAACATACATTATAACATTCTAGTAAAAATCATTATAACATCCATTATAACATTCTAACATACATTATAACATTGTAACATACATTATAACATTCTAATAGACATTATAACATCCATTATATTATTCTAACATACATGATAACATTCTAACATACATTCTAATATCCATTATAACATTCTAACATACATTATAACATTCTAATATACATTCTAACATCCATTATAACATTCTAACATACATTATAACAATCTAATATACATTCTAACATCCATTATAACATTCTAACATACATTATAACAATCTATTATACATTCTAACATCCATTATAACATTCTAAAATACATTATAACATTCTAATATACATTCTAACATACATTATAACATTCTAGTAAAAATCATTATAACATCCATTATAACATTCTAACATACATTATAACATTGTAACATACATTATAACATTCTATTATACATTCTAACATCCATTCTAACATTCTAACATACATTACAACAATCTCATATACATTATAACATCCATTATAACATGCTAACATACATTATAACATTCTAACATAAATTCTAACATTCTAATATACATTCTAACTTCCATTATAACTTCAAAACATCCATTTTAACAATCTAATATATATTATAACATCCATTATAATATTATAACATCCATTATATTATTCTAATATACATTCTAACATCCATTATAACATTCTAAAATACACTATAACATTCTAATATACATTCTAACATGCATTCTAACATACATTATAACATTCTAATATACAATATAACATCCATTATAACATTATAACATCCATTCTAACATTCTAATATACATTAAAACATCAATTCTAACATTCTAACATCAATTTTAACTTCCATTCTATCATTCTAAAATCCATAATAACATTCTAACATACATTATAACATTCTAATATACATTCTAACATCCATTCTAACATTGTAACATCCATTATAACATTCTAATAGACATTATAACATCCATTATAACATTATAACATGCATGATAACATTCTAATATACATTCTAATATCCATTATAACATTCTAAAATACATTATAACATTCTAATATACATTCTATCATACATTATAACATTCTAGTATACATTCTAACATCCATTATAACATTCTAACATACATTATATCATTGTAACATACATTATAACATTCTAATATACATTCTAACATCCATTCTAACATTCTAACATCCATTATAACATTCTAATAGACATTATAACATCCATTATAACATTATAACATGCATGATAACATTCTAATATACATTCTAATATCCATTATAATATTCTAACATACATTATAACATTCTAATATACATTCTAACATCCATTATAACATTCTAACATACATTATAACAATCTAATATACATTATAACATCCATTATGACATTCTGACATACATTATAACAATCTATTATACATTCTAACATCCATTATAACATTCTAAAATACATTATAACATTCTAATATACATTCTATCATACATTATAACATTCTAGTATACATTCTAACATCCATTATAACATTCTAACATACATTATATCATTGTAACATACATTATAACATTCTAATATACATTCTAACATCCATTATAACATTCTAACATACATTATAACAATCTAAAATACATTCTAACATCCATTATAACATTCTAACATACATTATAACTTTCTAATATACATTCTATCATCCATTATAACATTCTAACATCCATAATAACATTCTAACATACATTCTAACATTCTAATATACATTCTAACATCCATTATAACATTCTAACATACATTCTAACATTCTAATATACATTCTAAAATCAATTATAACATTCTAACATCCATTTTTACATTCTAATATACATTATAACATCCATTATAATATTCTAACATCCATTATAACATTCTTACATCCATTATAACATTCTAATATACATTCTTACATCCATTATAACATTCTAACATACATTATAACATTCTAACATAAATTCTAACATTCTAATATACATTCTAACATCCATTCTAACATTCTAATATCCATTCTAACATTCTAATATACATTCTAACTTCCATTATAACATCAAAACATCCATTTTAACAATCTAATATATATTATAACATCCATTATAATATTCTAACATCCATTATATTATTCTAATATACATTCTAACATCCATTATAACATTCTAAAATACACTATAACATTCTAATATACATTCTAACATGCATTCTAACATACATTATAACATTCTAATATACAATATAACATCCATTATAACATTATAACATCCATTCTAACATTCTAATATACATTAAAACATCAATTCTAACATTCTAACATCAATTTTAACTTCCATTCTATCATTCTAAAATCCATAATAACATTCTAACATACATTATAACATTCTAATATACATTCTAACATCCATTCTAACATTCTAACATCCATTATAACATTCTAATAGACATTATAACATCCATTATAACATTATAACATGCATGATAACATTCTAATATACATTCTAATATCCATTATAATATTCTAACATACATTATAACATTCTAATATACATTCTAACATCCATTATAACATTCTAACATACATTATAACAATCTAATATACATTATAACATCCATTATGACATTCTGACATACATTATAACAATCTATTATACATTCTAACATCCATTATAACATTCTAAAATACATTATAACATTCTAATATACATTCTATCATACATTATAACATTCTAGTATACATTCTAACATCCATTATAACATTCTAACATACATTATATCATTGTAACATACATTATAACATTCTAATATACATTCTAACATCCATTATAACATTCTAACATACATTATAACAATCTAAAATACATTCTAACATCCATTATAACATTCTAACATACATTATAACTTTCTAATATACATTCTATCATCCATTATAACATTCTAACATCCATAATAACATTCTAGCATACATTCTAACATTCTAATAAACATTCTAACATCCATTATAACATTCTAACATACATTCTAACATTCTAATATACATTCTAAAATCAATTATAACATTCTAACATCCATTTTTACATTCTAATATACATTATAACATCCATTATAATATTCTAACATCCATTATAACATTCTTACATCCATTATAACATTCTAATATACATTCTTACATCCATTATAACATTCTAACATACATTATAACATTCTAAAATACACTATAACATTCTAATATACATTCTAGCATGCATTCTAACATACATTATAACATTCTAAAATACATTATAACATCCATTATAACATTATAACATCCATTCTAACATTCTAATATACATTAAAGCATCCATTCTAACATTCTAACATCAATTCTAAATTCCATTCTAACATTCTAAAATCCATAATAACATTCTAACATACAAAATAACATTCTAATATACATTCTAACATCCATTCTAACATTATAACATCAATTATAACATTCTAATATACATTATAACATTCTAATAGACATTATAACATCCATTATAACATTCTAACATACATGATAACATTTTAATATACATTCTAATATCCATTATAACATTCTAAAATACATTATAACATTCTAATATACATTCTAACATCCATAATAACATTCTAACATACATTACAACAATCTAATATACATTATAACATCCATTATAACATGATAACATACATTATAACATTCTAACATAAATTCTAACATTCTAATATACATTCTAACTTCCATTATAACATCAAAACATCCATTTTAACAATCTAATATATATTATAACATCCATTATAATATTCTAACATCCATTATAATATTCTAATATACATTCTAACATCCATTATAACATTCTAAAATACACTATAACATTCTAATATACATTCTAACATGCATTCTAACATACACTATAACATTCTAATATACAATATAACATCCATTATAACATTATAACATCCATTCTAACATTCTAATATACATTAAAACATCAATTCTAACATTCTAACATCAATTCTAACTTCCATTCTATCATTCTAAAATCCATAATAACATTCTAACATACATTATAACATTCTAATATACATTCTAACATCCATTCTAACATCCATTATAACATTCTAATAGACATTATAACATCCATTATAACATTATAACATGCATGATAACATTCTAATATACATTCTAATATCCATTTTAACATTCTAACATACATTATAACATTCTAATATACATTTTAACATCCATTATAACATTCTAACATACATTATAACAATCTAATATACATTATAACATCCATTATGACATTCTGACATACATTATAACAATCTATTATACATTCTAACATCCATTATAACATTCTAAAATACATTATAACATTCTAATATACATTCTATCATACATTATAACATTCTAGTATACATTCTAACATCCATTATAACATTCTAACATACATTATATCATTGTAGCATACATTATAACATTCTAATATACATTCTAACATCCATTATAACATTCTAACATACATTATAACAATCTAAAATACATTCTAACATCCATTATAACATTCTAACATACATTATAACTTTCTAATATACATTATATCATCCATTATAACATTCTAACATCCATAATAACATTCTAACATACATTCTAACATTCTAATATACATTCTAACATCCATTATAACATTCTAACATACATTCTAACATTCTAATATACATTCTAAAATCAATTATAACATGCTAACATCCATTTTTACATTCTAATATACATTATAACATCCATTATAATATTCTAACATCCATTATAACATTCTTACATCCATTATAACATTCTAATATACATTCTTTCATCCATTATAACATTCTAACATACATTATAACATTCTAATATACATTCTATCATGCATTATAACATTCTAACATACATTATAACAATTTAATATACATTCTAACATCCATTATAACATTCTAACATACATTATAACAATCTATTATACATTCTAACATCCATAATAACATTCTAACATACATTCTAACATTCTAATATACATTCTAACATCCATTATAACATTCTAACATACATTCCAACATTCTAATATACATTCTAAAATCAATTATAACATTCTAACATCCATTTTTACATTCTAATATACATTATAACTTCCATTATAATATTCTAACATCCATTATAACATCCATTATAACATTCTAATATACATTCTTACATCCATTATAACTTTCTAACATACATTATAACATTCTAATATACATTCGATCATGCATTATAACATTCTACCATCCATTCTAACATTCTAATATACATTAAAACATTCATTATAACATTCTAACATCCATTATACCATTCTAATATACATTCTAACATCCATTATAGCATTTTAACATACATTATAACATTCTAATATACATTCTAAAATCCCTTATAACATTCTAACATACATTTTAACATTCTAAAATACATTCTAACATCCATTATAACATTCTAACATAGATTATAACATTCTAATATATATTCTAACATCCATTATATCATTCTAACTTACATTACAACAATCTAATATACATTATAACATCCATTATAACATGCTAACATACATTATAACATTCTAATATACATTCTTACATCCATTATAACATTCTAACATCCATAATAACATTCTAACATCCATTATAACATTCTAATATACATTATAGCATTCTAATATACATTCTAACATTCTAATATACATTCTAACATACATTCTAACATTCTAATATACATTCTAACATCCACTCTAACATTCTAACATCCATTCTAACATTCTAATATACATGCTAACTTCCATTATAACATCAAAACATCCATTTTAACATTCTAATAAATATTATAACATCCATTATAAGATTCTAACATCCATTATAACATTCTAACATCCATTATAATATTCTAATATACATTCTAACATCCATTATAACATTCTAAAATACACTATAACATTCTAATATACATTCTAGCATGCATTCTATCATACATTATATCATTCTAAAATACATTATAACATCCATTATAACATTTTAACATCCATGATAACATTATAATATACATTCTAATATCCATTATAACATTCTAACATACATTATAACATTCTAATATACATTCTAACATCCATTATTACATTCTAACATACATTATAACAATCTAATATACATTTTAACATCCATTATAACATTCTAACATACATTATAACAATCTATTATACATTCTAACATCCATTCTAACATTCTAAAATACATTATAACATTCTAATATACTTTCTAACATACATTATAACATTCTAACATACATTATAACATTGTAACATACATTATAACATTCTAATATACATTCTAACATCCATTATAACATTCTAACATACATTACAACAATCTAATATACATTATAACATCCATTATAACATTCTAACATACATTATAACATTCTAACATACATTATAACATTCTAATATACATTCTAACATCCACTATAACATTCTAAAATACACTATAACATTCTAATATACACTATAACATTCTAATATACATTCTAACATGCATTCTAACATACATTATAACATTCTAATATACAATATAACATCCATTATAACATTATAACATCCATTCTAACATTCTAATATACATTAAAACATCAATTCTAACATTCTAACATCAATTCTAACTTCCATTCTATCATTCTAAAATCCATAATAACATTCTACCATACATTATAACATTCTAATATACATTCTAACATCCATTCTAACATTCTAACATCCATTATAACATTCTAATAGACATTATAACATCCATTATAACATTATAACATGCATGATAACATTCTAATATACATTCTAACATCCATTATAACATTCTAACATCCATTATAACAATCTAAAATACATTCTAACATCCATTATAACATTCTAACATACATTATAACTTTCTAATATACATTCTATCATCCATTATAACATTCTAACATCCATGATAACATTCTAACATACATTCTAACATTCTAATATACATTCTAACATCCATTATAACATTCTAACATACATTCTAACATTCTAATATACATTCTAAAATCAATTATAACATTCTAACATCCATTTTTACATTCTAATAAACATTATAACATCCATTATAATATTCTAACATCCATTATAACATTCTTACATCCATTATAACATTCAAATATACATTCTTACATCCATTATAACATTCTAACATACATTATAACATTCTAAAATACACTATAACATTCTAATATACATTCTAGCATGCATTCTAACATACATTATAACATTCTAAAATACATTATAACATCCATTATAACATTCTAACATCCATTCTAACATTCTAATATACATTAAAGCATCCATTCTAACATTCTAACATCAACTCTAACTTCCATTCTAACATTCTAAAATCCATAATAACATTCTAACATACAAAATAACATTCTAATATACATTCTAACATCCATTCTAACATTATAACATCAATTATAACATTCTAATATACATTATAACATTCTAATAGACATTATAACATCCATTATAACATTCTAACATACATGATAACATTCTAATATACATTCTAATATCCATTATAACATTCTAACATACATTATAACATTCTAATATACATTCTAACATCCATTATAACATTCTAACATACATTATAACAATCTAATATACATTCTAACATCCATTATAACATTCTAACATACAGTATAACAATCTATTATACATTCTAACATCCATTCTAACATTCTAAAATACATTATAACATTCTAATATACATTCTAACATACATTATAACATTCTAGTAAAAATCATTATAACATCCATTATAACATTGTAACATACATTATAACATTGTAACATACATTATAACATTCTAATAGACATTATAACATCCATTATAACATTCTAACATACATGATAACATTCTAACATACATTCTAATATCCATTATAAAATTCTAACATACATTATAACATTCTAATATACATTCTAACATCCATTATAACATTCTAACATACATTATAACAATCTAATATACATTCTAACATCCATTATAACATTCTAACATACATTATAACAATCTATTATACATTCTAACATCCATTCTAACATTCTAAAATACATTATAACATTCTAATATACATTCTAACATACATTATAACATTCTAGTAAAAATCATTATAACATCCATTATAACATTCTAACATACATTATAACATTGTAACATACATTATAACAATCTATTATACATTCTAACATCCATTATAACATTCTAAAATACATTATAACATTCTAATATACATTCTATCATACATTATAACATTCTAGTATACATTCTAACATCCATTATAACATTCTAACATACATTATATCATTGTAACATACATTATAACATTCTAATATACATTCTAACATCCATTATAACATTCTAACATACATTATAACAATCTAAAATACATTCTAACATCCATTATAACATTCTAACATACATTATAACTTTCTAATATACATTCTATCATCCATTATAACATTCTAACATCCATAATAACATTCTAACATACATTCTAACATTCTAATATACATTCTAACATCCATTATAACATTCTAACATACATTCTAACATTCTAATATACATTCTAAAATCAATTATAACATTCTAACATCCATTTTTACATTCTAATAAACATTATAACATCCATTATAATATTCTAACATCCATTATAACATTCTAATATACATTCTTACATCCATTATAACATTCTAACATACATTATAACATTCTAAAATACACTATAACATTCTAATATACATTCTAGCATGCATTCTAACATACATTATAACATTCTAAAATACATTATAACATCCATTATAACATTCTAACATCCATTCTAACATTCTAATATACATTAAAGCATCCATTCTAACATTCTAACATCAATTCTAACTTCCATTCTAACATTCTAAAATCCATAATAACATTCTAACATACAAAATAACATTCTAACATACATTATAACATTCTAATATACATTCTAACATCCATTATAACATTCTAACATACATTATAACAATCTAATATACATTCTAACATCCATTATAACATTCTAACATACATTATAACAATCTATTATACATTCTAACATCCATTCTAACATTCTAAAATACATTATAACATTCTAATATACATTCTAACATACATTATAACATTCTAGTAAAAATCATTATAACATCCATTATAACATTCTAACATACATTATAACATTGTAACATACATTATAACATTCTAATAGACATTATAACATCCATTATATTATTCTAACATACATGATAACATTCTAACATACATTCTAATATCCATTATAACATTCTAACATACATTATAACATTCTAATATACATTCTAACATCCATTATAACATTCTAACATACATTATAACAATCTAATATACATTCTAACATCCATTATAACATTCTAACATACATTATAACAATCTATTATACATTCTAACATCCATTATAACATTCTAAAATACATTATAACATTCTAATATACATTCTAACATACATTATAACATTCTAGTAAAAATCATTATAACATCCATTATAACATTCTAACATTCATTATAACATTGTAACATACATTATAACATTCTATTATACATTCTAACATCCATTCTAACATTCTAACATACATTACAACAATCTCATATACATTATAACATCCATTATAACATGCTAACATACTTTATAACATTCTAACATAAATTCTAACATTCTAATATACATTCTAACTTCCATTATAACATCAAAACATCCATTTTAACAATCTAATATATATTATAACATCCATTATAATATTCTAACATCCATTATATTATTCTAATATACATTCTAACATCCATTATAACATTCTAAAATACACTATAACATTCTAATATACATTCTAACATGCATTCTAACATACATTATAACATTCTAATATACAATATAACATCCATTATAACATTATAACATACATTCTAACATTCTAATATACATTAAAACATCAATTCTAACATTCTAACATCAATTTTAACTTCCATTCTATCATTCTAAAATCCATAATAACATTCTAACATACATTATAACATTCTAATATACATTCTAACATCCATTCTAACATTCTAACATCCATTATAACATTCTAATAGACATTATAACATCCATTATAACATTATAACATGCATGATAACATTCTAATATACATTCTAATATCCATTATAACATTCTAAAATACATTATAACATTCTAATATACATTCTATCATACATTATAACATTCTAGTATACATTCTAACATCCATTATAACATTCTAACATACATTATATCATTGTAACATACATTATAACATTCTAATATACATTCTAACATCCATTCTAACATTCTAACATCCATTATAACATTCTAATAGACATTATAACATCCATTATAACATTATAACATGCATGATAACATTCTAATATACATTCTAATATCCATTATAATATTCTAACATACATTATAACATTCTAATATACATTCTAACATCCATTATAACATTCTAACATACATTATAACAATCTAATATACATTATAACATCCATTATGACATTCTGACATACATTATAACAATCTATTATACATTATAACATCCATTATAACATTCTAAAATACATTATAACATTCTAATATACATTCTATCATACATTATAACATTCTAGTATACATTATAACATCCATTATAACATTCAAACATACATTATATCATTGTAACATACATTATAACATTCTAATATACATTCTAACATCCATTATAACATTCTAACATACATTATAACAATCTAAAATACATTCTAACATCCATTATAACATTCTAACATACATTATAACTTTCTAATATACATTCTATCATCCATTATAACATTCTAACATCCATAATAACATTCTAACATACATTCTAACATTCTAATATACATTCTAACATCCATTATAACATTCTAACATACATTCTAACATTCTAATATACATTCTAAAATCAATTATAACATTCTAACATCCATTTTTACATTCTAATATACATTATAACATCCATTATAATATTCTAACATCCATTATAACATTCTTACATCCATTATAACATTCTAATATACATTCTTACATCCATTATAACATTCTAACATACATTATAACATTCTAACATAAATTCTAACATTCTAATATACATTCTAACATCCATTCTAACATTCTAACATCCATTCTAACATTCTAATATACATTCTAACTTCCATTATAACATCAAAACATCCATTTTAACAATCTAATATATATTATAACATCCATTATAATATTCTAACATCCATTATATTATTCTAATATACATTCTAACATCCATTATAACATTCTAAAATACACTATAACATTCTAATATACATTCTAACATGCATTCTAACATACATTATAACATTCTAATATACAATATAACATCCATTATAACATTATAACATCCATTCTAACATTCTAATATACATTAAAACATCAATTCTAACATTCTAACATCAATTCTAACTTCCATTCTATCATTCTAAAATCCATAATAACATTCTACCATACATTATAACATTCTAATATACATTCTAACATCCATTCTAACATTCTAACATCCATTATAACATTCTAATAGACATTATAACATCCATTATAACATTATAACATGCATGATAACATTCTAATATACATTCTAACATCCATTATAACATTCTAACATCCATTATAACAATCTAAAATACATTCTAACATCCATTATAACATTCTAACATACATTATAACTTTCTAATATACATTCTATCATCCATTATAACATTCTAACATCCATGATAACATTCTAACATACATTCTAACATTCTAATATACATTCTAACATCCATTATAACATTCTAACATACATTCTAACATTCTAATATACATTCTAAAATCAATTATAACATTCTAACATCCATTTTTACATTCTAATAAACATTATAACATCCATTATAATATTCTAACATCCATTATAACATTCTTACATCCATTATAACATTCAAATATACATTCTTACATCCATTATAACATTCTAACATACATTATAACATTCTAAAATACACTATAACATTCTAATATACATTCTAGCATGCATTCTAACATACATTATAACATTCTAAAATACATTATAACATCCATTATAACATTCTAACATCCATTCTAACATTCTAATATACATTAAAGCATCCATTCTAACATTCTAACATCAACTCTAACTTCCATTCTAACATTCTAAAATCCATAATAACATTCTAACATACAAAATAACATTCTAATATACATTCTAACATCCATTCTAACATTATAACATCAATTATAACATTCTAATATACATTATAACATTCTAATAGACATTATAACATCCATTATAACATTCTAACATACATGATAACATTCTAATATACATTCTAATATCCATTATAACATTCTAACATACATTATAACGTTCTAATATACATTCTAACATCCATTATAACATTCTAACATACATTATAACAATCTAATATACATTCTAACATCCATTATAACATTCTAACATACAGTATAACAATCTATTATACATTCTAACATCCATTCTAACATTCTAAAATACATTATAACATTCTAATATACATTCTAACATACATTATAACATTCTAGTAAAAATCATTATAACATCCATTATAACATTGTAACATACATTATAACATTGTAACATACATTATAACATTCTAATAGACATTATAACATCCATTATAACATTCTAACATACATGATAACATTCTAACATACATTCTAATATCCATTATAAAATTCTAACATACATTATAACATTCTAATATACATTCTAACATCCATTATAACATTCTAACATACATTATAACAATCTAATATACATTCTAACATCCATTATAACATTCTAACATACATTATAACAATCTATTATACATTCTAACATCCATTCTAACATTCTAAAATACATTATAACATTCTAATATACATTCTAACATACATTATAACATTCTAGTAAAAATCATTATAACATCCATTATAACATTCTAACATACATTATAACATTGTAACATACATTATAACAATCTATTATACATTCTAACATCCATTATAACATTCTAAAATACATTATAACATTCTAATATACATTCTATCATACATTATAACATTCTAGTATACATTCTAACATCCATTATAACATTCTAACATACATTATATCATTGTAACATACATTATAACATTCTAATATACATTCTAACATCCATTATAACATTCTAACATACATTATAACAATCTAAAATACATTCTAACATCCATTATAACATTCTAACATACATTATAACTTTCTAATATACATTCTATCATCCATTATAACATTCTAACATCCATAATAACATTCTAACATACATTCTAACATTCTAATATACATTCTAACATCCATTATAACATTCTAACATACATTCTAACATTCTAATATACATTCTAAAATCAATTATAACATTCTAACATCCATTTTTACATTCTAATAAACATTATAACATCCATTATAATATTCTAACATCCATTATAACATTCTAATATACATTCTTACATCCATTATAACATTCTAACATACATTATAACATTCTAAAATACACTATAACATTCTAATATACATTCTAGCATGCATTCTAACATACATTATAACATTCTAAAATACATTATAACATCCATTATAACATTCTAACATCCATTCTAACATTCTAATATACATTAAAGCATCCATTCTAACATTCTAACATCAATTCTAACTTCCATTCTAACATTCTAAAATCCATAATAACATTCTAACATACAAAATAACATTCTAACATACATTATAACATTCTAATATACATTCTAACATCCATTATAACATTCTAACATACATTATAACAATCTAATATACATTCTAACATCCATTATAACATTCTAACATACATTATAACAATCTATTATACATTCTAACATCCATTCTAACATTCTAAAATACATTATAACATTCTAATATACATTCTAACATACATTATAACATTCTAGTAAAAATCATTATAACATCCATTATAACATTCTAACATACATTATAACATTGTAACATACATTATAACATTCTAATAGACATTATAACATCCATTATATTATTCTAACATACATGATAACATTCTAACATACATTCTAATATCCATTATAACATTCTAACATACATTATAACATTCTAATATACATTCTAACATCCATTATAACATTCTAACATACATTATAACAATCTAATATACATTCTAACATCCATTATAACATTCTAACATACATTATAACAATCTATTATACATTCTAACATCCATTATAACATTCTAAAATACATTATAACATTCTAATATACATTCTAACATACATTATAACATTCTAGTAAAAATCATTATAACATCCATTATAACATTCTAACATTCATTATAACATTGTAACATACATTATAACATTCTATTATACATTCTAACATCCATTCTAACATTCTAACATACATTACAACAATCTCATATACATTATAACATCCATTATAACATGCTAACATACTTTATAACATTCTAACATAAATTCTAACATTCTAATATATATTCTAACTTCCATTATAACATCAAAACATCCATTTTAACAATCTAATATATATTATAACATCCATTATAATATTCTAACATCCATTATATTATTCTAATATACATTCTAACATCCATTATAACATTCTAAAATACACTATAACATTCTAATATACATTCTAACATGCATTCTAACATACATTATAACATTCTAATATACAATATAACATCCATTATAACATTATAACATACATTCTAACATTCTAATATACATTAAAACATCAATTCTAACATTCTAACATCAATTTTAACTTCCATTCTATCATTCTAAAATCCATAATAACATTCTAACATACATTATAACATTCTAATATACATTCTAACATCCATTCTAACATTCTAACATCCATTATAACATTCTAATAGACATTATAACATCCATTATAACATTATAACATGCATGATAACATTCTAATATACATTCTAATATCCATTATAACATTCTAAAATACATTATAACATTCTAATATACATTCTATCATACATTATAACATTCTAGTATACATTCTAACATCCATTATAACATTCTAACATACATTATATCATTGTAACATACATTATAACATTCTAATATACATTCTAACATCCATTCTAACATTCTAACATCCATTATAACATTCTAATAGACATTATAACATCCATTATAACATTATAACATGCATGATAACATTCTAATATACATTCTAATATCCATTATAATATTCTAACATACATTATAACATTCTAATATACATTCTAACATCCATTATAACATTCTAACATACATTATAACAATCTAATATACATTATAACATCCATTATGACATTCTGACATACATTATAACAATCTATTATACATTATAACATCCATTATAACATTCTAAAATACATTATAACATTCTAATATACATTCTATCATACATTATAACATTCTAGTATACATTCTAACATCCATTATAACATTCAAACATACATTATATCATTGTAACATACATTATAACATTCTAATATACATTCTAACATCCATTATAACATTCTAACATACATTATAACAATCTAAAATACATTCTAACATCCATTATAACATTCTAACATACATTATAACTTTCTAATATACATTCTATCATCCATTATAACATTCTAACATCCATAATAACATTCTAACATACATTCTAACATTCTAATATACATTCTAACATCCATTATAACATTCTAACATACATTCTAACATTCTAATATACATTCTAAAATCAATTATAACATTCTAACATCCATTTTTACATTCTAATATACATTATAACATCCATTATAATATTCTAACATCCATTATAACATTCTTACATCCATTATAACATTCTAATATACATTCTTACATCCATTATAACATTCTAACATACATTATAACATTCTAACATAAATTCTAACATTCTAATATACATTCTAACATCCATTCTAACATTCTAACATCCATTCTAACATTCTAATATACATTCTAACTTCCATTATAACATCAAAACATCCATTTTAACAATCTAATATATATTATAACATCCATTATAATATTCTAACATCCATTATATTATTCTAATATACATTCTAACATCCATTATAACATTCTAAAATACACTATAACATTCTAATATACATTCTAACATGCATTCTAACATACATTATAACATTCTAATATACAATATAACATCCATTATAACATTATAACATCCATTCTAACATTCTAATATACATTAAAACATCAATTCTAACATTCTAACATCAATTTTAACTTCCATTCTATCATTCTAAAATCCATAATAACATTCTAACATACATTATAACATTCTAATATACATTCTAACATCCATTCTAACATTCTAACATCCATTATAACATTCTAATAGACATTATAACATCCATTATAACATTATAACATGCATGATAACATTCTAATATACATTCTAATAACCATTATAATATTCTAACATACATTATAACATTCTAATATACATTCTAACATCCATTATAACATTCTAACATACATTATAACAATCTAATATACATTATAACATCCATTATGACATTCTGACATACATTATAACAATCTATTATACATTCTAACATATATTATAACATTCTAAAATACATTATAACATTCTAATATACATTCTATCATACATTATAACATTCTAGTATACATTCTAACATCCATTATAACATTCTAACATACATTATATCATTGTAACATACATTATAACATTCTAATATACATTCTAACATCAATTATAACATTCTAACATACATTATAACAATCTAAAATACATTCTAACATCCATTATAACATTCTAACATACATTATAACTTTCTAATATACATTCTATCATCCATTATAACATTCTAACATCCATAATAACATTCTAGCATACATTCTAACATTCTAATATACATTCTAACATCCATTATAACATTCTAACATACATTCTAACATTCTAATATACATTCTAAAATCAATTATAACATTCTAACATCCATTTTTACATTCTAATATACATTATAACATCCATTATAATATTCTAACATCCATTATAACATTCTTACATCCATTATAACATTCTAATATACATTCTTACATCCATTATAACATTCTAACATACATTATAACATTCTAAAATACACTATAACATTCTAATATACATTCTAGCATGCATTCTAACATACATTATAACATTCTAAAATACATTATAACATCCATTATAACATTATAACATCCATTCTAACATTCTAATATACATTAAAGCATCCATTCTAACATTCTAACATCAATTCTAAATTCCATTCTAACATTCTAAAATCCATAATAACATTCTAACATACAAAATAACATTCTAATATACATTCTAACATCCATTCTAACATTATAACATCAATTATAACATTCTAATATACATTATAACATTCTAATAGACATTATAACATCCATTATAACATTCTAACATACATGATAACATTTTAATATACATTCTAATATCCATTATAACATTCTAAAATACATTATAACATTCTAATATACATTCTAACATCCATAATAACATTCTAACATACATTACAACAATCTAATATACATTATAACATCCATTATAACATGATAACATACATTATAACATTCTAACATAAATTCTAGCATTCTAATATACATTCTAACTTCCATTATAACATCAAAACATCCATTTTAACAATCTAATATATATTATAACATCCATTATAATATTCTAACATCCATTATAATATTCTAATATACATTCTAACATCCATTATAACATTCTAAAATACACTATAACATTCTAATATACATTCTAACATGCATTCTAACATACACTATAACATTCTAATATACAATATAACATCCATTATAACATTATAACATCCATTCTAACATTCTAATATACATTAAAACATCAATTCTAACATTCTAACATCAATTCTAACTTCCATTCTATCATTCTAAAATCCATAATAACATTCTAACATACATTATAACATTCTAATATACATTCTAACATCCATTCTAACATTCTAACATCCATTATAACATTCTAATAGACATTATAACATCCATTATAACATTATAACATGCATGATAACATTCTAATATACATTCTAATATCCATTTTAACATTCTAACATACATTATAACATTCTAATATACATTTTAACATCCATTATAACATTCTAACATACATTATAACAATCTAATATACATTATAACATCCATTATGACATTCTGACATACATTATAACAATCTATTATACATTCTAACATCCATTATAACATTCTAAAATACATTATAACATTCTAATATACATTCTATCATACATTATAACATTCTAGTATACATTCTAACATCCATTATAACATTCTAACATACATTATATCATTGTAGCATACATTATAACATTCTAATATACATTCTAACATCCATTATAACATTCTAACATACATTATAACAATCTAAAATACATTCTAACATCCATTATAACATTCTAACATACATTATAACTTTCTAATATACATTACATCATCCATTATAACATTCTAACATCCATAATAACATTCTAACATACATTCTAACATTCTAATATACATTCTAACATCCATTATAACATTCTAACATACATTCTAACATTCTAATATACATTCTAAATTCAATTATAACATGCTAACATCCATTTTTACATTCTAATATACATTATAACATCCATTATAATATTCTAACATCCATTATAACATTCTTACATCCATTATAACATTCTAATATACATTCTTTCATCCATTATAACATTCTAACATACATTATAACATTCTAATATACATTCTATCATGCATTATAACATTCTAACATACATTATAACAATCTAATATACATTCTAACATCCATTATAACATTCTAACATACATTATAACAATCTATTATACATTCTAACATCCATAATAACATTCTAACATACATTCTAACATTCTAATATACATTCTAACATCCATTATAACATTCTAACATACATTCCAACATTCTAATATACATTCTAAAATCAATTATAACATTCTAACATCCATTTTTACATTCTAATATACATTATAACTTCCATTATAATATTCTAACATCCATTATAACATCCATTATAACATTCTAATATACATTCTTACATCCATTATAACTTTCTAACATACATTCTAACATTCTAATATACATTCTATCATGCATTATAACATTCTACCATCCATTCTAACATTCTAATATACATTAAAACATTCATTATAACATTCTAACATCCATTATAACATTCTAATATACATTCTAACATCCATTATAGCATTTTAACATACATTATAACATTCTAATATACATTCTAAAATCCCTTATAACATTCTAACATACATTTTAACATTCTAAAATACATTCTAACATCCATTATAACATTCTAACATAGATTATAACATTCTAATATATATTCTAACATCCATTATATCATTCTAACTTACATTACAACAATCTAATATACATTATAACATCCATTATAACATGCTAACATACATTATAACATTTTAATATACATTCTTACATCCATTATAACATTCTAACATCCATAATAACATTCTAACATCCATTATAACATTCTAATATACATTATAGCATTCTAATATACATTCTAACATTCTAATATACATTCTAACATACATTCTAACATTCTAATATACATTCTAACATCCACTCTAACATTCTAACATCCATTCTAACATTCTAATATACATGCTAACTTCCATTATAACATCAAAACATCCATTTTAACATTCTAATAAATATTATAACATCCATTATAAGATTCTAACATCCATTATAACATTCTAACATCCATTATAATATTCTAATATACATTCTAACATCCATTATAACATTCTAAAATACACTATAACATTCTAATATACATTCTAGCATGCATTCTATCATACATTATATCATTCTAAAATACATTATAACATCCATTATAACATTATAACATCCATTCTAACATTCTAACATACATGATAACATTATAATATACATTCTAATATCCATTATAACATTCTAACATACATTATAACATTCTAATATACATTCTAACATCTATTATTACATTCTAACATACATTATAACAATCTAATATACATTTTAACATCCATTATAACATTCTAACATACATTATAACAATCTATTATACATTCTAACATCCATTCTAACATTCTAAAATACATTATAACATTCTAATATACATTCTAACATACATTATAACATTCTAACATACATTATAACATTGTAACATACATTATAACATTCTAATATACATTCTAACATCCTTTATAACATTCTAACATACATTACAACAATCTAATATACATTATAACATCCATTATAACATTCTAACATACATTATAACATTCTAACATACATTATAACATTCTAATATACATTCTAACATCCACTATAACATTCTAAAATACACTATAACATTCTAATATACACTATAACATTCTAATATACATTCTAACATGCATTCTAACATACATTATAACATTCTAATATACAATATAACATCCATTATAACATTATAACATCCATTCTAACATTCTAATATACATTAAAACATCAATTCTAACATTCTAACATCAATTCTAACTTCCATTCTATCATTCTAAAATCCATAATAACATTCTACCATACATTATAACATTCTAATATACATTCTAACATCCATTCTAACATTCTAACATCCATTATAACATTCTAATAGACATTATAACATCCATTATAACATTATAACATGCATGATAACATTCTAATATACATTCTAATATCCATTTTAACATTCTAACATACATTATAACATTCTAATATACATTCTAACATCCATTATAACATTCTAACATACATTATAACAATCTAATATACATTATAACATCCATTATGACATTCTGACATACATTATAACAATCTATTATACATTCTAACATCCATTATAACATTCAAAAATACATTATAACATTCTAATATACATTCTATCATACATTATAACATTCTAGTATACATTCTAACATCCATTATAACATTCTAACATACATTATATCATTGTAACATACATTATAACATTCTAATATACATTCTAACATCCATTATAACATTCTAACATACATTATAACAATCTAAAATACATTCTAACATCCATTATTACATTCTAACATACATTATAACTTTCTAATATACATTCTATCATCCATTAAAACATTCTAACATCCATAATAACATTCTAACATACATTCTAACATTCTAATATACATTCTAACATCCATTATAACATTCTAACATACATTCCAACATTCTAATATACATTCTAAAATCAATTATAACATTCTAACATCCATTTTTACATTCTAATATACATTATAACTTCCATTATAATATTCTAACATCCATTATAACATTCTTACATCCATTATAACATTCTAATATACATTCTTACATCCATTATAACATTCTAACATACATTATAACATTCTAATATACATTCTATCATGCTTTATAACATTCTACCATCCATTCTAACATTCTAATATACATTAAAACATTCATTATAACATTCTAACATCCATTATAACATTCTAACATACATTCTAACATCCATTATAGCATTTTAACATACATTATAACATTCTAATATACATTCTAATATCCCTTATAACATTCTAACATACATTTTAACATTCTAAAATACATTCTAACATCCATTATAACATTCTAACATAGATTATAACATTCTAAAATATATTCTAACATCCATTAAAACATTCTAACATACATTACAACAATCTAATATACATTATAACATCCATTATAACATGCTAACATACATTATAACATTCTAATATACATTCTAACAACCATTATAACATTCTAACATCCATAATAACATTCTAACATCCATTATAACATTCTAATATACATTATAGCATTCTAATATACATTATAACATTCTAATATACATTCTAACATACATTCTAACATTCTAATATACATTCTAACATCCACTCTAACATTCTAACATCCATTCTAACATTCTAATATACATGCTAACTTCCATTATAACATCAAAACATCCATTTTAACATTCTAATAAATATTATAACATCCATTATAAGATTCTAACATCCATTATAACATTCTAACATCCATTATAATATTCTAATATACATTCTAACATCCATTATAACATTCTAAAATACACTATAACATTCTAATATACATTCTAGCATGCATTCTATCATACATTATAACATTCTAAAATACATTATAACATCCATTATAACATTATAACATCCATTCTAACATTCTAACATACATGATAACATTATAATATACATTCTAATATCCATTATAACATTCTAACATACATTATAACATTCTAAGATACATTCTAACATCCATTCTAACATTCTAACATCCATTATAACATTCTAATAGACATTATAACATCCATTATAACATTATAACATGCATGATAACATTCTAATATACATTCTAATATCCATTATAATATTCTAACATACATTATAACATTCTAATATACATTCTAACATCCATTATAACATTCTAACATACATTATAACAATCTAATATACATTATAACATCCATTATGACATTCTGACATACATTATAACAATCTATTATACATTCTAACATCCATTATAACATTCAAAAATACATTATAACATTCTAATATACATTCTATCATACATTATAACATTCTAGTATACATTCTAACATCCATTATAACATTCTAACATACATTATATCATTGTAACATCCATTATAACATTCTAATATACATTCTAACATCCATTATAACATTCTAACATACATTATAACAATCTAAAATACATTCTAACATCCATTATTACATTCTAACATACATTATAACTTTCTAATATACATTCTATCATCCATTAAAACATTCTAACATCCATAATAACTTTCTAACATACATTCTAACATTCTAATATACATTCTAACATACATTATAACATTCTAACATACATTCCAACATTCTAATATACATTCTAAAATCAATTATAACATTCTAACATCCATTTTTACATTCTAATATACATTATAACATCCATTATAACATTCTTACATCCATTATAACATTCTAATATACATTCTTACATCCATTATAACATTCTAACATACATTATAACATTCTAATATACATTCTATCATGCATTATAACATTCTACCATCCATTCTAACATTCTAATATACATTAAAACATTCATTATAACATTCTAACATCCATTATAACATTCTAACATACATTCTAACATCCATTATAGCATTTTAACATACATTATAACATTCTAATATACATTCTAATATCCCTTATAACATTCTAACATACATTTTAACATTCTAAAATACATTCTAACATCCATTATAACATTCTAAAATAGATTATAACATTCTAATATATATTCTAACATCCATTATAACATTCTAACATACATTACAACAATCTAATATACATTATAACATCCATTATAACATGCTAACATACATTATAACATTCTAATATACATTCTAACAACCATTATAACATTCTAACATCCATAATAACATTTTAACATCCATTATAACATTCTAATATACATTATAGCATTCTAATATACATTATAACATTCTAATATACATTCTAACATACATTCTAACATTCTAATATACATTCTAACATCCACTCTAACATTCTAACATCCATTCTAACATTCTAATATACATGCTAACTTCCATTATAACATCAAAACATCCATTTTAACATTCTAATAAATATTATAACATCCATTATAAGATTCTAACATCCATTATAACATTCTAACATCCATTATAATATTCTAATATACATTCTAACATCCATTATAACATTCTAAAATACACTATAACATTCTAATATACATTCTAGCATGCATTCTATCATACATTATAACATTCTAAAATACATTATAACATCCATTATAACATTATAACATCCATTCTAACATTCTAACATACATGATAACATTATAATATACATTCTAATATCCATTATAACATTCTAACATACATTATAACATTCTAAGATACATTCTAACATCCATTCTAACATTCTAACATCCATTATAACATTCTAATAGACATTATAACATCCATTATAACATTATAACATGCATGATAACATTCTAATATACATTCTAATATCCATTATAATATTCTAACATACATTATAACATTCTAATATACATTCTAACATCCATTATAACATTCTAACATACATTATAACAATCTAATATACATTATAACATCCATTATGACATTCTGACATACATTATAACAATCTATTATACATTCTAACATCCATTATAACATTCTAAAATACATTATAACATTCTAATATACATTCTATCATACATTATAACATTCTAGTATACATTCTAACATCCAATATAACATTCTAACATACATTATATCATTGTAACATACATTATAACATTCTAATATACATTCTAACATCCATTATAACATTCTAACATACATTATAACAATCTAAAATACATTCTAACATCCATTATAACATTCTAACATACATGATAACTTTCTAATATACATTCTATCATCCATTATAACATTCTAACATCCATAATAACATTCTAACATACATTCTAACATTCTAATATACATTCTAACATCCATTATAACATTCTAACATACATTCTAACATTCTAATATACATTCTAAAATCAATTATAACATTCTAACATCCATTTTTACATTCTAATATACATTATAACATCCATTATAATATTCTAACATCCATTATAACATTCTTACATCCATTATAACATTCTAATATACATTCTTACATCCATTATAACATTCTAACATACATTATAACATTCTAAAATACACTATAACATTCTAATATACATTCTAGCATGCATTCTAACATACATTATAACATTCTAAAATACATTATAACATCCATTATAACATTATAACATCCATTCTAACATTCTAATATACATTAAAGCATCCATTCTAACATTCTAACATCAATTCTAACTTCCATTCTAACATTCTAAAATCCATAATAACATTCTAACATACAAAATATCATTCTAATATACATTCTAACATCCATTCTAACATTATAACATCAATTATAACATTCTAATATACATTATAACATTCTAATAGACATTATAACATCCATTATAACATTCTAACATACATGATAACATTTTAATATACATTCTAATATCCATTGTAACATTCTAACATACATTATAACATTCTAATATACATTCTAACATCCATTATAACATTCTAACATACATTATTACTATCTAATATACATTCTAACATCCATTATAACATTCTAACATACATTATAACAATCTATTATACATTCTAACATCCATTCTAACATTCTAAAATACATTCTAACATTCTAATATACATTCTAACATACATTATAACATTCTAGTAAAAATCATTATAACATCCATTATAACATTCTAACATACATTATAACATTGTAACATACATTATAACATTCTAATATACATTCTAACATCCATTATAACATTCTAACATACATTACAACAATCTAATATCCATTATAACATCCATTATAACATGCTAACATACATTATAACATTCTAACATAAATTCTAACATTTTTATATACAATCTAACATCCATTCTAACATTCTAACATCCATTCTAACATTCTAATATACATTCTAACATCCATTATAACATCAAAACATCCATTTTAACAATCTAATATATATTATAACATCCATTATAATATTCTAAAATACACTATAACATTCTAATATACATTCTAACATGCATTCTAACATACATTATAACATTCTAATATACAATATAACATCCATTATAACATTATAACATCCATTCTAACATTCTAATATACATTAAAACATCAATTCTAACATTCTAACATCAATTCTAACTTCCATTATATCATTCTAAATTCCATAATAACATTCTAACATACATTATAACATTCTAATATACATTCTAACATCCATTCTAACATTCTAACATCCATTATAACATTCTAATAGACATTATAACATCCATTATAACATTATAACATGCATAATAACATTCTAATATACATTCTAATATCCATTTTAACATTCTAACATACATTATAACATTCTAATATACATTCTAACATCCATTATAACATTCTAACATACATTATAACAATCTAATATACATTATAACATCCATTATGACATTCTGACATACATTATAACAATCTATTATACATTCTAACATCCATTATAACATTCTAAAATACATTATAACATTCTAATATACATTCTATCATACATTATAACATTCTAGTATACATTCTAACATCCATTATAACATTCTAACATACATTATATCATTGTAGCATACATTATAACATTCTAATATACATTCTAACATCCATTATAACATTCTAACATACATTATAACAATCTAAAATACATTCTAACATCCATTATAACATTCTAACATACATTATAACTTTCTAATATACATTATATCATCCATTATAACATTCTAACATCCATAATAACATTCTAACATACATTCTAACATTCTAATATACATTCTAACATCCATTATAACATTCTAACATACATTCTAACATTCTAATATACATTCTAAAATCAATTATAACATACTAACATCCATTTTTACATTCTAATATACATTATAACATCCATTATAATATTCTAACATCCATTATAACATTCTTACATCCATTATAACATTCTAATATACATTCTTTCATCCATTATAACATTCTAACATACATTATAACATTCTAATATACATTCTATCATGCATTATAACATTCTAACATACATTATAACAATCTAATATACATTCTAACATCCATTATAACATTCTAACATACATTATATCATTGTAACATACATTATAACATTCTAATATACATTCTAACATCCATTATAACATTCTAACATACATTATAACAATCTAAAATACATTCTAACATCCATTATAACATTCTAACATACATTATAACTTTCTAATATACATTCTATCATCCATTAAAACATTCTAACATCCATAATAACATTCTAACATACATTCTAACATTCTAATATACATTCTAACATCCATTATAACATTCTAACATACATTCCAACATTCTAATATACATTCTAAAATCAATTATAACATTCTAACATCCATTTTTACATTCTAATATACATTATAACTTCCATTATAATATTCTAACATCCATTATAACATCCATTATAACATTCTAATATACATTCTTACATCCATTATAACTTTCTAACATACATTATAACATTCTAATATACATTCTATCATGCATTATAACATTCTACCATCAATTCTAACATTCTAATATACATTAAAACATTCATTATAACATTCTAACATCCATTATAACATTCTAATATACATTCTAACATCCATTATAGCATTTTAACATACATTATAACATTCTAATATACATTCTAATATCCCTTATAACATTCTAACATACATTTTAACATTCTAAAATACATTCTAACATCCATTATAACATTCTAACATAGATTATAACATTCTAATATATATTCTAACATCCATTATATCATTCTAACATACATTACAACAATCTAATATACATTATAACATCCATTATAACATGCTAACATACATTATAACATTCTAATATACATTCTAACATCCATTATAACATTCTAACATCCATAATAACATTCTAACATCCATTATAACATTCTAATATACATTATAGCATTCTAATATACATTATAACATTCTAATATACATTCTAACATACATTCTAACATTCTAATATACATTCTAACATCCACTCTAACATTCTAACATCCATTCTAACATTCTAATATACATGCTAACTTCCATTATAACATCAAAACATCCATTTTAACATTCTAATAAATATTATAACATCCATTATAAGATTCTAACATCCATTATAACATTCTAACATCCATTATAATATTCTAATATACATTCTAACATCCATTATAACATTCTAAAATACACTATAACATTCTAATATACATTCTAGCATGCATTCTATCATACATTATATCATTCTAAAATACATTATAACATCCATTATAACATTATAACATCCATTCTAACATTCTAACATACATGATAACATTATAATATACATTCTAATATCCATTATAACATTCTAACATACATTATAACAATCTAATATACATTCTAACATCCATTATAACATTCTAACATACATTATAACAATCTATTATACATTCTAACATCCATTCTAACATTCTAAAATACATTATAACATTCTAATATACATTCTAACATACATTATAACATTCTAGTAAAAATAATTATAACATCCATTATAACATTCTAACATACATTATAACATTGTAACATACATTATAACATTCTAATATACATTCTAACATCCATTATAACATTCTAACATACATTACAACAATCTAATATACATTATAACATCCATTATAACATTGTAACATACATTATAACATTCTAACATACATTATAACATTCTAATATACATTCCAACATCCACTATAACATTCTAAAATACACTATAACATTCTAATATACACTATAACATTCTAATATACATTCTAACATGCATTCTAACATACATTATAACATTCTAATATACAATATAACATCCATTATAACATTATAACATCCATTCTAACATTCTAATATACATTAAAACATCAATTCTAACATTCTAACATCAATTCTAACTTCCATTCTATCATTCTAAAATCCATAATAACATTCTACCATACATTATAACATTCTAATATACATTCTAACATCCATTCTAACATTCTAACATCCATTATAACATTCTAATAGACATTATAACATCCATTATAACATTATAACATGCATGATAACATTCTAATATACATTCTAATATCCATTTTAACATTCTAACATACATTATAACATTCTAATATACATTCTAACATCCATTATAACATTCTAACATACATTATAACAATCTAATATACATTATAACATCCATTATGACATTCTGACATACATTATAACAATCTATTATACATTCTAACATCCATTATAACATTCAAAAATACATTATAACATTCTAATATACATTCTATCATACATTATAACATTCTAGTATACATTCTAACATCCATTATAACATTCTAACATACATTATATCATTGTAACATACATTATAACATTCTAATATACATTCTAACATCCATTATAACATTCTAACATACATTATAACAATCTAAAATACATTCTAACATCCATTATTACATTCTAACATACATTATAACTTTCTAATATACATTCTATCATCCATTAAAACATTCTAACATCCATAATAACATTCTAACATACATTCTAACATTCTAATATACATTCTAACATCCATTATAACATTCTAACATACATTCCAACATTCTAATATACATTCTAAAATCAATTATAACATTCTAACATCCATTTTTACATTCTAATATACATTATAACTTCCATTATAATATTCTAACATCCATTATAACATTCTTACATCCATTATAACATTCTAATATACATTCTTACATCCATTATAACATTCTAACATACATTATAACATTCTAATATACATTCTATCATGCATTATAACATTCTACCATCCATTCTAACATTCTAATATACATTAAAACATTCATTATAACATTCTAACATCCATTATAACATTCTAACATACATTCTAACATCCATTATAACATTCTAAAATACACTATAACATTCTAATATACATTCTAGCATGCATTCTATCATACATTATAACATTCTAAAATACATTATAACATCCATTATAACATTATAACATCCATTCTAACATTCTAACATACATGATAACATTATAATATACATTCTAATATCCATTATAACATTCTAACATACATTATAACATTCTAATATACATTCTAACATCCATTATTACATTCTAACATACATTATAACAATCTAATATACATTCTAACATCCATTATAACATTATAATATACATTATAACAATCTATTATACATTCTAACATCCATTCTAACATTCTAACATACATTATAACATTCTAATATTCATTCTAACATACATTATAACATTCTAGTAAAAATCATTATAACATCCATTATAACATTCTAACATACATTATAACATTGTAACATACATTATAACATTCTAATATACATTCTAACATCCATTATAACATTCTAACATACATTACAACAATCTAATATACATTATAACATCCATTATAACATGCTAACATACATTATAACATTCTAACATAAATTCTAACATTCTAATATACATTCTAACATCCATTCTAACATTCTAACATCCATTCTAACATTCTAATATACATTCTAACATCCATTATAACATCAAAACATCCATTTTAACAATCTAATATATATTATAACATCCATTATAATATTCTAACATCCATTATAACATTCTAAAATACACTATAACATTCTAATATACATTCTAACATGCATTCTAACATCCATTCTAACATTCTAATATACATTAAAACATCAATTCTAACATTCTAACATCAATTCTAACTTCCATTATATCATTCTAAAATCCATAATAACATTCTAACATACATTATAACATTCTAATATACATTCTAACATCCATTCTAACATTCTAACATCCATTATAACATTCTAATAGACATTATAACATCCATTATAACATTATAACATGCATGATAACATTCTAATATACATTCTAATATCCATTTTAACATTCTAACATACATTATAACATTCTAATATACATTCTAACATCCATTATAACATTCTAACATACATTATAACAATCTAATATACATTATAACATCCATTATGACATTCTGACATACATTATAACAATCTATTATACATTCTAACATCCATTATAACATTCTAAAATACATTATAACATTCTAATATACATTCTATCATACATTATAACATTCTAGTATACATTCTAACATCCATTATAACATTCTAACATACATTATATCATTGTAACATACATTATAACATTCTAATATACATTCTAACATCCATTATAACATTCTAACATACATTATAACAATCTAAAATACATTCTAACATCCATTATAACATTCTAACATACATTATAACTTTCTAATATACATTCTATCATCCATTATAACATTCTAACATCCATAATAACATTCTAACATATATTCTACCATTCTAATATACATTCTAACATCCATTATAACATTCTAACATACATTCTAACATTCTAATATACATTCTAAAATCAATTATAACATTCTAACATCCATTTTTACATTCTAATATACCTTATAACATCCATTATAATATTCTAACATCCATTATAACATTCTTACATCCATTATAACATTCTAATATACATTCTTACATCCATTATAACATTCTAACATACATTATAACATTCTAATATACATTCTATCATGCATTATAACATTCTAACATACATTATAACAATCTAATATACATTCTAACATCCATTATAACATTCTAACATACATTATAACAATCTATTATACATTCTAACATCCATTGTAACATTCTAAAATACATTATAACATTCTAATATACATTCTAACATACATTATAACATTCTAGTAAAAATCATTATAACATCCATTATAACATTCTAACATACATTATAACATTGTAACATACATTATAACTTTGTAATATACATTCTAACATCCATTATAACATTCTAACATACATTATAACAATCTAAAATACATTCTAACATCCATTATAACATTCTAACATACATTATAACTTTCTATCATCCATTATAACATTCTAACATCCATAATAACATTCTAACATACATTCTAACATTCTAATATACATTCTAACATCCATTTTAACATTCGAACATCCAAAACAACATACTAACATACATTCTAACATTCTAATATACATTCTAACATCCATTATAACATTCTATCATACATTCTAACATTCTAATATACATTCTAACATCCATTATAACATTCTAACATACATTCTTACATTCTAATATACATTCAAAAATCAATTATAACATTCTAACATCCTGTTTAACATTCTAATATACATTTTAACATCCATTATAATATTCTAACATCCATTATAATATTTTAACATCCATTATAACATTCTAACATCCATTATAACATTCTAATATACATTCTAACATCGATTATAACATTCTAACATACATTATAACTTTCTAATATACATTCTAACATGCATTATAACATTCTAACATCCATTCTAACATTCTAATATACATTAAAACATTCATTATAACATTATAACATCCATTCTAACATTCTAACATACATTATAACATTCGAATATACATTCTAACATCCATTATAACATTCTAACATACATTATAACATTCTAATATACATTCTAACTTCCATTATAACATCAAAACATCCATTTTAACATTCTAATATATATTATAACATCCATTATAATATTCTAACATCCATTCTAACATTTTAACATCCATTATAATATTCTAATATACATACTAACATCCATTATAACATTCTAAAATACAATATAACATTCTAATATACATTCTAGCTTGCATTCTAACATACATTATAACATTATAAAATACATTATAACATCCATTATAACATTATAACATCCATTCTTACATTCTAATTTACATTAAAACATCCATTATAACATTCTAACATCAATTCTAACTTCCATTCTAACATTCTAAAATCCATAATAACATTCTAACATACAAAATAACATTCTAATATACATTCTAACATCCATTCTAACATTATAACATCCATTATAACATTCTAATATACATTATAACATTCTAATAGACATTATAACATCCATTATAACATTATAACATACATGATAACATTCTAATATACATTCTAATATCCATTATAACATTCTAACATACATTATAACATTCTAACATACATTTTAACATTCTAATATACATTCTAACATCCATTATAACATTCTAACATACATTATAACAATCTAATATACATTCTAACATCCATTATAACATTCTAACATACATTATAACAATCTATTATACTTTCTAACATCCATTATAACATTCTAAAATACATTATAACATTCTAATATACATTCTAACATACATTATAACATTCTAGTAAAAATCATTATAACATCCATTATAACATTCTAACATACTTTATAACATTGTAACATACATTATAACATTCTAATATACATTCTTACATCCATTATAACATTCTAACATACATTATAACAATCTAAAATACATTCTAACATCCATTATAACATTCTAACATACATTATAACTTTCTATCATCCATTATAACATTCTAACATTCATAATAACATTCTAACATTCTAATATACATTCTAACATCCATTATAACATTCTAACATAGATTATAACATTCTAATATACATTCTAACATCCATTATAACATTAGAACATCCAAAACAACATTCTACCATACATTCTAACATTCTAATATACATTCTAACATCCATTATAACATACTAACATACATTCTAACATTCTAATATACATTCTAACATCCATTATAATATTCTAACATACATTCTAACATTCTAATATACATTCTAAAATCAATTATAACATTCTAACATCCATTTTAACATTCTAATATACATTAAAACATCCATTCTAACATTCTAACATCAATTCTAACTTCCATTCTAACATTCTAAAATCCATAATAACATTCTAACATACAAAATAACATTCTAATATACATTCTAACATCCATTCTAACTTATAACATCCATTATAACATTCTAATATACATTATAACATTCTTATAGACATTATAACATCCATTATAACATTATAACATACATGATAACATTCTAATATACATTCTAATATCCATTATAACATTCTAACATACATTATAACATTCTAATATACATTCTAACATTCTAATATACATTCTAACATCCATTATAACATTCTAACATACATTCTAACATTCTAATATACATTCTAAAATCAATTATAACATTCTAACATCCATTTTAACATTCTAATATACATTAAAACATCCATTCTAACATTCTAACATCAATTCTAACTTCCATTCTAACATTCTAAAATCCATAATAACATTCTAACATACAAAATAACATTCCAATATACATTCTAACATCCATTCTAACATTATAACATCCATTATAATGTTCTAATATACATTATAACATTCTAATAGACATTATAACATCCATTAAAACATTATAACATACATGATAACATTCTAATATACATTCTAATATCCATTATAACATTCTAACATACATTATAACATTCTAATATACATTCTAACATCCATTATAACATTCTAACATACATTATAAAAATCTAATATACATTCTAACATCCATTATAACATTCTAACATACATTATAACAATCTATTATACATTCTAACATCCATTATAACATTCTAAAATACATTATAACATTCTAATATACATTCTAACATACATTATAACATTCTAGTAAAAATCATTATAACATCAATTATAACATTCTAACATACATTATAACATTGCAACATACATTATAACTTTGTAATATACTTTCTAACATCCATTATAACATTCTACCATACATTATAACAATCTAAAATACATTCTAACATCCATTATAACATTCTAACATACATTATAACTTTCTATCATCCATTATAACAATCTAACATCCATAATAACATGCTAACATACATTCTAACATTCTAATATACATTCTATCATCCATTTTAACATTCTAACATAGATTATAACATTCTAATATACATTCTAACATCCATTATAACATTCCAACATCCAAAACAACATTCTAACATACATTCTAACATTCTAATATACATTCTAACATCCATTATAACATTCTAACATACATTCTAACATTCTAATATACATTCTAACATCCATTATAACATTCTAACATACATTCTAACATTCTAATATACATTCTAACATCCATTATAACATTCTAACATACATTCTAACATTCTAATATACATTCTAAAATCAATTATAACATTCTAACATCCATTTTAACATTCTAATATACATTATAACATCCATTATAATATTCTAACATCCATTATAATATTTTAACATCCATTATAACATTCTAACATCCATTATAACATTCTAATATACATTCTAACATCCATTATAACATTCTAACATACATTATATCATTCTAATATACATTCAAACATGCATTATAACATTCTAACATCCATTCTAACATTCTAATATATATTAAAACATTCATTATAACATTCTAACATCCATTCTAACATTCTAACATACATTATAACATTCTAATATACATTTTAATATCCATTATAACATTCTAACATACATTATAACATTCTAATATACATTCTAACATCCATTATAACATTCTAACATACAATATAACATTGTAACATACATTATAACATTCTAATATACATTCTAACATCCATTATAACATTATAACATACATTATAACAGTCTAATATACATTCTAACTTCCACTATAACATCAAAACATCCATTTTAACATTCTAATATATATTATAACATCCATTATAATATTCTAACATCCATTATAACATTCTAACATCCATTATAATATTTTAATATACATTAAACATCCATTCTAACATTCTAACATCAATTCTAACTTCCATTCTAACATTCTAAAATCCATAATAACATTCTAACATACAAAATAACATTCTAATATACCTTCCAACATCCATTCTAACATTATAACATCCATTATAACATTCTAATATACATTATAACATTATAACATACATGATAACATTCTAATATACATTCTAATATCCATTATAACATTCTATTATACATTATAACATTCTAATATACATTCTAACATCCATTATAACATTCAAACATCCATTTTAACATTCTAATATACATTAAAACATCCATTCTAACATTCTAACATCAATTCTAACTTCCATTCTAACATTCTAAAATCCATAATAACATTCTAACATACAAAATAACATTCTAATATACATTCTAACATCCATTCTAACATTATAACATCCATTAAAACATTGTAATATACATTATAACATTCTAATAAACATTATAACATCCATTATAACATTATAACATACATGATAACATTCTAATATACATTCTAATATCCATTATAACATTCTAGCATACATTATAACATTCTAATATACATTCTAACATCCATTATAACATTCTAACATACATTATAACAATCTAATATACATTCTAACATCCATTATATCATTCTAACATACATTATAACAATCTATTATACATTCTAACATCCATTATAACATTCTAAAATACATTCTAACATTCTAATATACATTCTAACATACATTATAACATTCTAGTAAAAATCATTATAACATCCATTATAACATTCTAACATACATTATAACATTGTAACATACATTATAACTTTGTAATATACATTCTAACATCCATTATAACATTCTAACATACATTATAACAATCTAAAATACATTCTAACATCCAATATAACATTTTAACATACTTTATAACTTTCTATCATCCATTATAACATTCTAACATCCATAATAACATTCTAACATACATTCTAACATTCTAATATACATTCTAACATCCATTTTAACATTCTAACATAGATTATAACATTCTAATATACATTCTAACATCCATTATAACATTTGAACATCCAAAACAACATTCTAACATACATTCTAACATTCTAATATACATTCTAACATCCATTATAACATTCTAACAAACATTCTAACATTCTAATATACATTCTAACATCCATTGTAACATTCTAACATACATTCTAACATTCTAATATACATTCTAAAATCAATTATAACATTCTAACATCCATTTTAACATTCTAATATACATTATAACATCCATTATAATATTTTAACATCCATTATAACATTCTAACATCCATTATAACATTCTAATATACATTCTAACATCCATTATAACATTCTAACATACATTCTAACATTCTAATATACATTCTAACATGCATTATAACATTCTAACATCCATTCTAACATTCTAATATACATTAAAACATTCATTATAACATTCTAACATCCATTCTAAAATTCTAACATACATTATAACATTCTAATATACATTTTAATATCCATTCTAACATTCTAACATACATTATAACATTCTAATATACATTCTAACATCCATTATAACATTCTAACATACAATATAACATTGTAACATACATTATAACATTCTAATATACATTCTAACATCAATTATAACATTATAACATACATTATAACATTCTAATATACATTCTAACTTCCATTATAACATCAAAACATCCATTTTAACATTCTAATATATATTATAACATCCATTATAATATTCTAACATCCATTTTAACATTCTAACATCCATTATAATATTTTAATATACATTCTAACATCCATTATAACATTCTAAAATACACTATAACATTCTAATATACATTCTAGCATGCATTCTAACATACATTATAACATTCTAAAATACATTATAACATCCATTATAACATTATAACATCCATTCTAACATTCTAATATACATTTAAACATCCATTCTAACATTCTAACATCAATTCTAACTTCCATTCTAACATTCTAAAATCCATAATAACATTCTAACATACAAAATAACATTCTAATATAAATTCTAACATCCATTCTAACATTATAACATCCATTATAACATTCTAATATACATTATAACATTCTAATAGACATTATAACATCCATTATAACATTATAACATACATGATAACATTCTAATATACATTCTAATATCCATTATAACATTCTAACATACATTATAACATTCTAATATACATTCTAACATACATTATAACAATCTAATATACATTCTAACATCCATTATAACATTGTAACATACATTATAAAAATCTATTATACATTCTAACATCCATTATAACATTCTAAAATACATTATTACATTCTAATATACATTCTAACATCCATTATAACATTCAAACATCCAAAACAACATTCTAACATACATTCTAACATTTTAATATACATTCTAACATCCATTATAACATTCTAACATACATTCTAACATTCTAATATACATTCTAACATCCATTATAACATTCTAACATACATTCTAATATTTTAATATATACATTCTAAAATCAATTATAACATTCTAACATCCATTTTAACATTCTAATATACATTATAACATTCTAATATACATTTTAATATCCATTATAACATTCTAACATACATTATAACATTCTAATATACATTCTAACATCCATTATAACATTCTAACATACAATATAACATTGTAACATACATTATAACATTCTAATATACATTCTAACATCCATTATAACATTCTAACATACATTATAACATTCTAAAAAACATTCTAACTTCCATTATAACAGCAAAACATCCATTTTAACATTCTAATATATATTATAACTTCCATTATAATATTCTAACATCCATTATAACATTCTAACATCCATTATAATATTTTAATATACATTCTAACATCCATTATAACATTCTAAAATACACTATAACATTCTAATATACATTCTAGCATGCATTCTAACATACATTATAACATTCTAAAATACATTATAACATCCATTATATCATTATAACATCCATTCTAACATTCTAATATACATTAAAACATCCATTCTAACATTCTAACATCAATTCTAACTTCCATTCTAACATTCTAAAATCCATAATAACATTCTAACATACAAAATAACATTCTAATATAAATTCTAACATCCATTCTAACATTGTAACATACATTATAACAATCTATTATACATTCTAACATCCATTATAACATTCTAAAATACATTATAACATTCTAATATACATTATAACATACATTATAACATTCTAGTAAAAATCATAATAACATCCATTATAACATTCTAATATACATTCTTACATCCATTATAACATTCTAACATAGATTATAACATTCTAATATACATTCTAACATCCATTATAACATTCGAACATCCAAAACAACATTCTAACATACATTCTAACATTCTAATATACATTCTAACATCCATTATAACATTCTAACATACATTCTAACATTCTAATGTACATTCTAACATTCATTATAACATTCTAACATACATTCTAACATTATAATATACATTCTAAAATCAATAATAACATTCTAACATCCATTTTAACATTATAAAATACATTATAACATCCATTATAATATTTTAACATCCATTATAACATTCTAACATCCATTATAACATTCTAATATACATTCTAACATCCATTCTAACATTCTAACATACATTATAACATGCTAATATACATTCTAACATGCATTATAACATTCTAACATCCATTCTAACATTCTAATATACATTAAAACATTCATTTTAACATTTTAACATCCATTCTAACATTCTAACATACATTATAACATTCTAATATACATTTTAATATCCATTATAACAATCTAACATACATTATAACATTCTAATATACATTCTAACATCCATTATAACATTCTAACATACAAAATAACATTGTAACATCCATTATAACATTCTAACATACATTATAACAGTCTAAAATACATTCTAACATCCATTATAACATTCTAACATCCATAATAACATTCTAACATACATTCTAACATCCATAATAACATTCTAAAATACATTCTAACATTCTACCATACATTCTAACATTCTAATATACATTCTAACATCAATTATAACATTCTAACATCCATTTTAATATTCTAATATACATTATAACATCCATTATAATATTCTAACATCCAATATAACATTCTAACATCCATTACAACATTCTAATATACATTATAAAATGCATTCTAACATACATTATATAATATACATTCTAACATCCATTATAACATTCTAACATCCATTCTAACATTCTAATATTTATTATAACATCCAATATAACATTCTAACATACATTGCAACATTCTAATATACATTCTAATATCCATTCTAACATTCTAACATACATTAAAACATTCTAATATACATTATAATAATCTAATATACATTATTACATCCATTGTAACATTCTAACATACATTATAACATTTTAATATACATTCTAAAATCCATTATAACATTCTAACATACATTATAACATTCTAATATACATTCTAACATACATAATAACATTCTAGTTTACATTATAACATCCATTATAACATTCTAACAAACAGTATAACATTGTAACATACATTTTAACATTCTAATATACATTCTAACATCCATTATAAAATTTTAACATCCATAATAACATTCTAACATACATTCTAACATTCTAATATACATTCTAACATCCATTATAACATTCTAATATACTTTATAACATTCTAATATACATTCTAACATCCATTATAACATTCTAACATACATTATAGCATTCTAATATACATTCTAACATCCATTATAACATTCTAACATCCATAATAACATTCTGACATACATTCTAACATTCTAATATACATTCTAACATGCATAATAACATTCTAACATACATTCTAACATTCTAATATACATTCTAACATCCATTATAACATTCTAACATACATTCTAACATTCTAATATACATTCTAAAATCAATTATAACATTCTAACATCCATTTTAACATTCTAATATACATTATAACATCCATTATAATATTCTAACATCCATTATAATATTTTAACATCCATTATAACATTCTAACATCCATTATAACATTCTAATATACATTCTAACATCCATTATAACATTCTAACATACATTATATCATTCTAATATACATTCAAACATGCATTATAACATTCTAACATCCATTCTAACATTCTAATATATATTATAACATTCATTATAACATTCTAACATCCATTCTAACATTCTAACATACATTATAACATTCTAATATACATTTTAATATCCATTATAACATTCTAACATACATTATAACATTCTATTATACATTCTAACATCCATTATAACATTCTAACATACAATATAACATTGTAACATACATTATAACATTCTAATATACATTCTAACATCCATTATAACATTATAACATACATTATAACTGTCTAATATACATTCTAACTTCCACTATAACATCAAAACATCCATTTTAACATTCTAATATATATTATAACATCCATTATAATATTTTAACATCCATTATAACATTCTAACATCCATTATAATATTTTAATATACATTAAACATCCATTCTAACATTCTAACATCAATTCTAACTTCCATTCTAACATTCTAAAATCCATAATAACATTCTAACATACAAAATAACATTCTAATATACATTCTAACATCCATTCTAACATTATAACATCCATTATAACATTCTAATATACATTATAACATTATAACATACATGATAACATTCTAATATACATTCTAATATCCATTATAACATTCTATTATACATTATAAAATTCTAATATACATTCTAACATCCATTATAACATTCAAACATCCATTTTAACATTCTAATATACATTAAAACATCCATTCTAACATTCTAACATCAATTCTTACTTCCATTCTAACATTCTAAAATCCATAATAAGATTCTAACATACAAAATAACATTCTAATATACATTCTAACATCCATTCTAACATTATAACTTCCATTATAACATTCTAATATACATTATAACATTCTAATAGACATTATAACATCCATTATAACATTATAACATACATGATAACATTCTAATATATAAATTCTAATATCCATTATAACATTCTAACATACATTATAACATTCTAATATACATTCTAACATCCATTATAACATTCTAACATACATTCTAACAATCTAATATACATTCTAACATCCATTATATCATTCTAACATACATTATAACAATATATTATACATTCTAACATCCATTATAACATTCTAAAATACATTCTAACATTCTAATATATATTATAACATCCATTATAATATTTTAACATCCATTATAACATTCTAACATCCATTATAACATTCAAATATACATTCTACCTTCCATTATAACATCAAAACATCCATTTTAACATTCTAATATATATTATAACATCCATTATAATATTCTAACATCCATTTTAATATTCTAACATCCATTATAATATTTGAATATACATTCTAACATCCATTATAACATTCTAAAATACACTATAACATTCTAATATACATTCTAGCATGCATTCTAACATACATTATAACATTCTAAAATACATTATAACATCCATTATAACATTATAACATCCATTCTAACATTCTAATATACATTAAAACATCCATTCTAACATTCTAACATCAATTCTAACTTCCATTCTAACATTCTAAAATCCATAATAACATTCTAACATACAAAATAACATTCTAATATAAATTCTAACATCCATTCTAACATTATAACATCCATTATAACATTCTAATATACATTATAACATTCTAATAGACATTATAACATCCATTATAACATTATAACATACATGATAACATTTTAATATACATTCTAATATCCATTATAACATTCTAACATACATTATAACATTCTAATATACATTCTAACATCCATTATAACATTCTAACATACATTATAACAATCTAATATACATTCTAACATCCATTATAACATTGTAACATACATTATAAAAATCTATTATACATTCTAACATCCATTATAACATTCTAAAATACATCATTACATTCTAATATACATTCTAACATCCATTATAACATTCGAACATCCAAAACAACATTCTAACATACATTCTAACATTCTAATATACATTCTAACATCCATTATAACATTCTAACATACATTCTAACATTCTAATATACATTCTAACATCCATTTTAACATTCTAACATACATTCTAATATTCTAATATACATTCTAAAATCAATTATAACATTCTAACATCCATTTTAACATTCTAATATACATTATAACATCCATTATAATATTCTAACATCCATTATAATATTTTAACATCCATTATAACATTCTAACATCCATTATAACATTCTAATATACATTCTAACATCCATTATAACATTCTAACATACATTATAACATTCTAATATACATTCCAACATGTATTATAACATTCTAACATCCATTCTAACATTCTAATATACATTAAAACATTCATTATGACATTCTAACATCCATTCTAACATTCTAACATACATTATAACATTCTAATATACATTTTAATATCCATTATAACATTCTAACATACATTATAACATTCTAATATACATTCTAACATCCATTATAACATTCTAACATACAATATAACATTGTAACATACATTATAACATTCTAATATACATTCTAACATCCATTATAACATTCTAACATACATTATAACATTCTAAAAAACATTCTAACTTCCATTATAACATCAAAACATCCATTTTAACATTCTAATATATATTATAGCATCCATTATAATATTCTAACATCCATTATAACATTCTAACATCCATTATAATATTTTAATATACATTCTAACATCCATTATAACATTCTAAAATACACTATAACATTCTAATATACATTCTAGCATGCATTCTAACATACATTATAACATTCTAAAATACATTATAACATCCATTATATCATTATAACATCCATTCTAACATTCTAATATACATTAAAACATCCATTCTAACATTCTAACATCAATTCTAACTTCCATTCTAACATTCTAAAATCCATAATAACATTCTAACATACAAAATAACATTCTAATATAAATTCTAACATCCATTCTAACATTGTAACATACATTATAACAATCTATTATACATTCTAACATCCATTATAACATTCTAAAATACATTATAACATTCTAATATACATTCTAACATACATTATAACATTCTAGTAAAAATCATAATAACATCCATTATAACATTCTAATATACATTCTTACATACATTATAACATTCTAACATACATTATAACAATCTAAAATACATTCTAACATCCATTATAACATTCTAACATACATTATAACTTTCTATCATCCATTATAACATTCTAACATCCATAATTACATTCTAACATACATTCTAACATTTTAATATACATTCTAACATCCATTATAACATTCTAACATATTTTATAACATTCTAATATACATTCTAACATCCATTATAACATTCGAACATCCAAAACAACATTCTAACATACATTCTAACTTTCTAATATACATTCTAACATCCATTATAACATTCTAACATACATTCTAACATTCTAATATACATTCTAACATTCATTATAACATTCTAACATACATTCTAACATTCTAATATACATTCTAAAATCAATAATAACATTCTAACATCAATTTTAACATTATAAAATACATTATAACATCCATTATAATATTTTAACATCCATTATAACATTCTAACATCCATTATAACATTCTAATATACATTCTAACATCCATTATAACATTCTAACATACATTATAACATTCTAATATACATTCTAACATGCATTATAACATTCTAACATCCATTCTAACATTCTAATATACATTAAAACATTAATTTTATCATTCTACCATCCATTCTAACATTCTAACATACATTATAACATTCTAATATACATTTTAATATCCATTATAACAATCTAACATACATTATAACATTCTAAAATACATTCTAACATCCATTATAACATTCTAACATACAAAATAACATTGTAACATCCATTATAACATTCTAACATACATTATAACAGTCTAAAATACATTCTAACATCCATTATAACATTCTAACATCCATAATAACATTCTAACATACATTCTAACATCCATAATAACATTCTAAAATACATTCTAACATTCTACCATACATTCTAACATTCTAATATACATTCTAACATCAATTATAACATTCTAATATACATTATAACATTCTAATAGACATTATAACATCCATTATAACATTATAACATACATGATAACATTCTAATATACATTCTAATATCCATTATAACATTCTAACATACATTATAACATTCTAATATACATTCTAACATCCATTATAACATTCTAACATACATTATAACAATCTAATATACATTCTAACATCCATTATAACATTGTAACATACATTATAAAAATCTATTATACATTCTAACATCCATTATAACATTCTAAAATACATTATTACATTCTAATATACATTCTAACATCCATTATAACATTCGAACATCCAAAACAACATTCTAACATACATTCTAACATTCTAATATACATTCTAACATCCATTATAACATTCTAACATACATTCTAACATTCTAATATACATTCTAACATCCATTATAACATTCTAACATACATTCTAATATTCTAATATACATTCTAAAATCAATTATAACATTCTAACATCCATTTTAACATTCTAATATACATTATAACATCCATTATAATATTCTAACATCCATTATAATATTTTAACATCCATTATAACATTCTAACATCCATTATAACATTCTAATATACATTCTAACATCCATTCTAACATTCTAACATACATTATAACATTCTAATATACATTTTAATATCCATTATAACATTCTAACATACATTATAACATTCTAATATACATTCTAACATCCATTATAACATTCTAACATACAATATAACATTGTAACATACATTCTAACATTCTAATATACATTCTAACATCCATTATAACATTTTAACATACATTATAACATTCTAAAAAACATTCTAACTTCCATTATAACATCAAAACATCCATTTTAACATTCTAATATATATTATAACATCCATTATAATATTCTAACATCCATTATAACATTCTAACATCCATTATAATATTTTAATATACATTCTAACATCCATTATAACATTCTAAAATACACTATAACATTCTAATATACATTCTAGCATGCATTTTAACATACATTATAACATTCTAAAATACATTATAACATCCATTATATCATTATAACATCCATTCTAACATTCTATTATACATTAAAACATGCATTCTAACATTCTAACATCAATTCTAACTTCCATTCTAACATTCTAAAATCCATAATAACATTCTAACATACAAAATAACATTCTAATATAAATTCTAACATCCATTCTAACATTATAACATCCATTATAACATTCTAATATACATTATAACATTCTAATAGACATTATAACATCCATTATAACATTATAACATACATGATAACATTCTAATATACATTCTAATATCCATTATAACATTCTAACATACATTATAACATTCTAATATACATTCTAACATCCATTATAACATTCTAACATACATTATAACAATCTAATATACATTCTAACATCCATTATAACATTCTAACATACATTATAATATTCTAATATACATTCTAACTTCCATTATAACATCAAAACATCCATTTTAACATTCTAATATATATTATAACATCCATTATAATATTCTAACATCCATTATAACATTCTAACATCCATTATAATATTTGAATATACATTCTAACATCCATTATAACATTCTAAAATACACTATAACATTCTAATATACATTCTAGCATGCATTCTAACATACATTATAACATTCTAAAATACATTATAACATCCATTATAACATTATAACATCTATTCTAACATTCTAATATACATTAAAACATCCATTCTAACATTCTAACATCAATTCTAACTTCCATTCTAACATTCTAAAATCCATAATAACATTCTAACATACAAAATAACATTCTAATATAAATTCTAACATCCATTCTAACATTATAACATCCATTATAACATTCTAATATACATTATAACATTCTAATAGACATTATAACATCCATTATAACATTATAACATACATGATAACATTCTAATATACATTCTAATATCCATTATAACATTCTAACATACATTATAACATTCTAATATACATTCTAACATCCATTATAACATTCTAACATACATTATAACAATCTAATATACATTCTAACATCCATTATAACATTGTAACATACATTATAAAAATCTATTATACATTCTAACATCCATTATAACATTCTAAAATACATCATTACATTCTAATATACATTCTAACATCCATTATAACATTCGAACATCCAAAACAACATTCTAACATACATTCAAACATTCTAATATACATTCTAACATCCATTCTAACATTCTAACATACATTCTAACATTCTAATATACATTCTAACATCCATTTTAACATTCTAACATACATTCTAATATTCTAATATACATTCTAAAATCAATTATAACATTCTAACATCCATTTTAACATTCTAATATACATTATAACATCAATTATAATATTCTAACATCCATTATAATATTTTAACATCCATTATAACATTCTAACATCCATTATAACATTCTAATATACATTCTAACATCCATTATAACATTCTAACATACATTATAACATTCTAATATACATTCCAACATGTATTATAACATTCTAACATCCATTCTAACATTCTAATATACATTAAAACATTCATTATGACATTCTAACATCCATTCTAACATTCTTACATACATTATAACATTCTAATATACATTTTAATATCCATTATAACATTCTAACATCCATTCTAACATTCTAATATACATTAAAACATCAATTCTAACATTCTAACATCAATTCTAACTTCCATTATATCATTCTAAAATCCATAATAACATTCTAACATACATTATAACATTCTAATATACATTCTAACATCCATTCTAACATTCTAACATCCATTATAACATTCTAATAGACATTATAACATCCATTATAACATTATAACATGCATGATAACATTCTAATATACATTCTAATATCCATTTTAACATTCTAACATACATTATAACATTCTAATATACATTCTAACATCCATTATAACATTCTAACATACATTATAACAATCTAATATACATTATAACATCCATTATGACATTCTGACATACATTATAACAATCTATTATACATTCTAACATCCATTATAACATTCTAAAATACATTATAACATTCTAATATACATTCTATCATACATTATAACATTCTAGTATACATTCTAACATCCATTATAACATTCTAACATACATTATATCATTGTAACATACATTATAACATTCTAATATACATTCTAACATCCATTATAACATTCTAACATACATTATAACAATCTAAAATACATTCTAACATCCATTATAACATTCTAACATACATTATAACTTTCTAATATACATTCTATCATCCATTATAACATTCTAACATCCATTATAACATTCTAACATACATTCTAACATTCTAATATACATTCTAAAATCAATTATAACATTCTAACATCCATTTTTACATTCTAATATACCTTATAACATCCATTATAATATTCTAACATCCATTATAACATTCTTACATCCATTATAACATTCTAATATACATTCTTACATCCATTATAACATTCTAACATACATTATAACATTCTAATATACATTCTATCATGCATTATAACATTCTAACATACATTATAACAATCTAATATACATTCTAACATCCATTATAACATTCTAACATACATTATAACAATCTATTATACATTCTAACATCCATTGTAACATTCTAAAATACATTATAACATTCTAATATACATTCTAACATACATTATAACATTCTAGTAAAAATCATTATAACATCCATTATAACATTCTAACATACATTATAACATTGTAACATACATTATAACTTTGTAATATACATTCTAACATCCATTATAACATTCTAACATACATTATAACAATCTAAAATACATTCTAACATCCATTATAACATTCTAACATACATTATAACTTTCTATCATCCATTATAACATTCTAACATCCATAATAACATTCTAACATACATTCTAACATTCTAATATACATTCTAACATCCATTTTAACATTCGAACATCCAAAACAACATACTAACATACATTCTAACATTCTAATATACATTCTAACATCCATTATAACATTCTATCATACATTCTAACATTCTAATATACATTCTAACATCCATTATAACATTCTAACATACATTCTTACATTCTAATATACATTCAAAAATCAATTATAACATTCTAACATCCTGTTTAACATTCTAATATACATTTTAACATCCATTATAACATTCTAACATCCATTATAATATTTTAACATCCATTATAACATTCTAACATCCATTATAACATTCTAATATACATTCTAACATCCATTATAACATTCTAACATACATTATAACTTTCTAATATACATTCTAACATGCATTATAACATTCTAACATCCATTCTAACATTCTAATATACATTAAAACATTCATTATAACATTATAACATCCATTCTAACATTCTAACATACATTATAACATTCGAATATACATTCTAACATCCATTATAACATTCTAACATACATTATAACATTCTAATATACATTCTAACTTCCATTATAACATCAAAACATCCATTTTAACATTCTAATATATATTATAACATCCATTATAATATTCTAACATCCATTCTAACATTTTAACATCCATTATAATATTCTAATATACATAGTAACATCCATTATAACATTCTAAAATACAATATAACATTCTAATATACATTCTAGCTTGCATTCTAACATACATTATAACATTATAAAATACATTATAACATCCATTATAACATTATAACATCCATTCTTACATTCTAATTTACATTAAAACATCCATTATAACATTCTAACATCAATTCTAACTTCCATTCTAACATTCTAAAATCCATAATAACATTCTAACATACAAAATAACATTCTAATATACATTCTAACATCCATTCTAACATTTTAACATCCATTATAACATTCTAATATACATTATAACATTCTAATAGACATTATAACTTTCTATCATCCATTATAACATTCTAACATTCATAATAACATTCTAACATTCTAATATACATTCTAACATCCATTATAACATTCTAACATAGATTATAACATTCTAATATACATTCTAACATCCATTATAACATTAGAACATCCAAAACAACATTCTACCATACATTCTAACATTCTAATATACATTCTAACATCCATTATAACATACTAACATACATTCTAACATTCTAATATACATTCTAACATCCATTATAATATTCTAACATACATTCTAACATTCTAATATACATTCTAAAATCAATTATAACATTCTAACATCCATTTTAACATTCTAATATACATTAAAACATCCATTCTAACATTCTAACATCAATTCTAACTTCCATTCTAACATTCTAAAATCCATAATAACATTCTAACATACAAAATAACATTCCAATATACATTCTAACATCCATTCTAACATTATAACATCCATTATAACATTCTAATATACATTATAACATTCTTATAGACATTATAACATCCATTATAACATTATAACATACATGATAACATTCTAATATACATTCTAATATCCATTATAACATTCTAACATACATTATAACATTCTAATATACATTCTAACATTCTAATATACATTCTAACATCCATTATAACATTCTAACATACATTCTAACATTCTAATATACATTCTAAAATCAATTATAACATTCTAACATCCATTTTAACATTCTAATATACATTAAAACATCCATTCTAACATTCTAACATCAATTCTAACTTCCATTCTAACATTCTAAAATCCATAATAACATTCTAACATACAAAATAACATTCCAATATACATTCTAACATCCATTCTAACATTATAACATCCATTATAACATTCTAATATACATTATAACATTCTAATAGACATTATAACATCCATTAAAACATTATAACATACATGATAATATTCTAATATACATTCTAATATCCATTATAACATTCTAACATACATTATAACATTCTAATATACATTCTAACATCCATTATAACATTCTAACATACATTATAAAAATCTAATATACATTCTAACATCCATTATAACATTCTAACATACATTATAACAATCTATTATACATTCTAACATCCATTATAGCATTCTAAAATACATTATAACATTCTAATATACATTCTAACATACATTATAACATTCTAGTAAAAATCATTATAACATCAATTATAACATTCTAACATACATTATAACATTGCAACATACATTATAACTTTGTAATATACATTCTAACATCCATTATAACATTCTACCATACATTATAACAATCTAAAATACATTCTAACATCCATTAAAACATTCTAACATACATTATAACTTTCTATCATCCATTATAACAATCTAACATCCATAATAACATGCTAACATACATTCTAACATTCTAATATACATTCTAACATCCATTTTAACATTCTAACATAGATTATAACATTCTAATATACATTCTAACATCCATTATAACATTCGAACATCCAAAACAACATTCTAACATACATTCTAACATTCTAATATACATTCTAACATCCATTATAACATTCTAACATACATTCTAACATTCTAATATACATTCTAACATCCATTATAACATTCTAACATACATTCTAACATTCTAATATACATTCTAACATCCATTATAACATTCTAACATACATTCTAACATTCTAATATACATTCTAAAATCAATTATAACATTCTAACATCCATTTTAACATTCTAAATATACATTATAACATCCATTATAATATTCTAACATCCATTATAATATTTTAACATCCATTATAACATTCTAACATCCATTATAATATTCTAATATACATTCTAACATCCATTATAACATTCTAACATACATTATATCATTCTAATATACATTCAAAATTGCATTATAACATTCTAACATCCATTCTAACATTCTAATATATATTAAAACATTCATTATAACATTCTAACATCCATTCCTAACATTCTAACATACATTATAACATTCTAATATACATTTTAATATCCATTATAACATTTCTAACATACATTATAACATTCTAATATACATTCTAACATCCATTATAACATTCTAACATACAATATAACATTGTAACATACATTATAACATTCTAATATACATTCTAACATCCATTATAACATTATAACATACATTATAACAGTCTAATATACATTCTAACTTCCACTATAACATCAAAACATCCATTTTAACATTCTAATATATATTATAACATCCATTATAATATTCTAACATCCATTATAACATTCTAACATCCATTATAATATTTTAATATACAATAAACATCCATTCTAACATTCTAACATCAATTCTAACTTCCATTCTAACATTCTAAAATCCATAATAACATTCTAACATACAAAATAACATTCTAATATACCTTCCAACATCCATTCTAACATTATAACATCCATTATAACATTCTAATATACATTATAACATTATAACATACATGATAACATTCTAATATACATTCTAATATCCATTATAACATTCTATTATACATTATAACATTCTAATATACATTCTAACATCCATTATAACATTCAAACATCCATTTTAACATTCTAATATACATTAAAACATCCATTCTAACATTCTAACATCAATTCTAACTTCCATTCTAACATTCTAAAATCCATAATAACATTCTAACATACAAAATAACATTCTAATATACATTCTAACATCCATTCTAACATTATAACATCCATTAAAACATTGTAATATACATTATAACATTCTAATAAACATTATAACATCCATTATAACATTATAACTTACATGATAACATTCTAATATACATTCTAATATCCATTATAACATTCTAGCATACATTATAACATTCTAATATACATTCTAACATCCATTATAACATTCTAACATACATTATAACAATCTAATATACATTCTAACATCCATTATATCATTCTAACATACATTATAACAATCTATTATACATTCTAACATCCATTATAACATTCTAAAATACATTCTAACATTCTAATATACATTCTAACATACATTATAACATTCTAGTAAAAATCATTATAACATCCATTATAACATTCTAACATACATTATAACATTGTAACATACATTATAACTTTGTAATATACATTCTAACATCCATTATAACATTCTAACATACATTATAACAATCTAAAATACATTCTAACATCCATTATAACATTCTAACATACTTTATAACTTTCTATCATCCATTATAACATTCTAACATCCATAATAACATTCTAACATACATTCTAACATTCTAATATACATTCTAACATCCATTTTAACATTCTAACATAGATTATAACATTCTAATATACATTCTAACATCCATTATAAAATTTGAACATCCAAAACAACATTCTAACATACATTCTAACATTCTAATATACATTCTAACATCCATTATAACATTCTAACAAACATTCTAACATTCTAATATACATTCTAACATCCATTATAACATTCTAACATACATTCTAACATTCTAATATACATTCTAAAATCAATTATAACATTCTAACATCCATTTTAACATTCTAATATACATTATAACATCCATTATAATATTTTAACATCCATTATAACATTCTAACATCCATTATAACATTCTAATATACATTCTAACATCCATTATAACATTCTAACATACATTCTAACATTCTAATATACATTCTAACATGCATTATAACATTCTAACATCCATTCTAACATTCTAATATACATTAAAACATTCATTATAACATTCTAACATCCATTATAACATTCTAACATACATTCTAATATTTTAATATATACATTCTAAAATCAATTATAACATTCTAACATCCATTTTAACATTCTAATATACATTATAACATTCTAATATACATTTTAATATCCATTATAACATTCTAACATACATTATAACATTCTAATATACATTCTAACATCCATTATAACATTCTAACATACAATATAACATTGTAACATACATTATAACATTCTAATATACATTCTAACATCCATTATAACATTCTAACATACATTATAACATTCTAAAAAACATTCTAACTTCCATTATAACAGAAAAACATCCATTTTAACATTCTAATATATATTATAACTTCCATTATAATATTCTAACATCCATTATAACATTCTAACATCCATTATAATATTTTAATATACATTCTAACATCCATTATAACATTCTAAAATACACTATAACATTCTAATATACATTCTAGCATGCATTCTAACATACATTATAACATTCGAAAAAACATTATAACATCCATTATATCATTATAAAATCCATTCTAACATTCTAATATACATTAAAACATCCATTCTAACATTCTAACATCAATTCTAACTTCCATTCTAACATTCTAAAATCCATAATAACATTCTAACATACAAAATAACATTCTAATATAAATTCTAACATCCATTCTAACATTGTAACATACATTATAACAATCTATTATACATTCTAACATCCATTATAACATTCTAAAATACATTATAACATTCTAATATACATTCTAACATACATTATAACATTCTAGTAAAAATCATAATAACATCCATTATAACATTCTAATATACATTCTTACATCCATTATAACATTCTAACATACTTTATAACAATCTAAAATACATTCTAACATCCATTATAACATTCTAACATACATTATAACTTTCTATCATCCATTATAACATTCTACCATCCATAATTACATTATAACATACATTCTAACATTCTAATATACATTCTAACATCCATTATAACATTCTAACATAGATTATAACATTCTAATATACATTCTAACATCCATTATAACATTCGAACATCCAAAACAACATTCTAACATACATTCTAACATTCTAATATACATTCTAACATCCATTATAACATTCTAACATACATTCTAACATTCTAATATACATTCTAACATTCATTATAACATTCTAACATACATTCTAACATTCTAATATACATTCTAAAATCAATAATAACATTCTAACATCCATTTTAACATTATAAAATACATTATAACATCCATTATAATATTTTAACATCCATTATAACATTCTAACATCCATTATAACATTCTAATATACATTCTAACATCCATTCTAACATTCTAACATACATTATAACATGCTAATATACATTCTAACATGCATTATAACATTCTAACATCCATTCTAACATTCTAATATACATTAAAACATTCATTTTAACATTCTAACATCCATTCTAACATTCTAACATACATTATAACATTCTAATATACATTTTAATATCCATTATAACAATCTAACATACATTATAACATTCTAATATACATTCTAACATCCATTATAACATTCTAACATACAAAATAACATTGTAACATCCATTATAACATTCTAACATACATTATAACAGTCTAAAATACATTCTAACATCCATTATAACATTCTAACATCCATAATAACATTCTAACATACATTTTAACATCATTAATAACATTCTAAAATACATTCTAACATTCTACCATACATTCTAACATTCTAATATACATTCTAACATCAATTATAACATTCTAACATCCATTTTAATATTCTAATATACATTATAACATCCATTATAATATTCTAACATCCAATATAACATTCTAACATCCATTACAACATTCTAATATACATTATAAAATGCATTCTAACATACATTATATAATATACATTCTAACATCCATTATAACATTCTAACATCCATTCTAACATTCTAATATTTATTATAACATCCAATATAACATTCTAACATACATTGCAACATTCTAATATACATTCTAATATCCATTCTAACATTCTAACATACATTAAAACATTCTAATATACATTATAATAATCTAATATACATTATAACATCCATTATAACATTCTAACAAACAGTATAACATTGTAACATACATTTTAACATTCTAATATACATTCTAACATCCATTATAAAATTTTAACATCCATAATAACATTCTAACATACATTCTAACATTCTAATATACATTCTAACATCCATTATAACATTCTAATATACTTTATAACATTCTAATATACATTCTAACATCCATTATAACATTATAACATACATTATAACATTCTAATATACATTCTAACATCCAGTATAACATTCTAACATCCATAATAACATTCTGACATACATTCTAACATTCTAATATACATTCTAACATGCATAATAACATTCTAACATACATTCTAACATTCTAATATACATTCTAACATCCATTATAACATTCTAACATACATTCTAACATTCTAATATACATTCTAAAATCAATTATAACATGCTAACATCCATTTTAACATTCTAATATACATTATAACATCCATTATAATATTCTAACATCCATTATAATATTTTAACATCCATTATAACATTCTAACATCCATTATAACATTCTAATATACATTCTAACATCCATTATAACATTCTAACATACATTATATCATTCTAATATACATTCAAACATGCATTATAACATTCTAACATCCATTCTAACATTCTAATATATATTAAAACATTCATTATAACATTCTAACATCCATTCTAACATTCTAACATACATTATAACATTCTAATATACATTTTAATATCCATTATAACATTCTAACATACATTATAACATTCTATTATACATTCTAACATCCATTATAACATTCTAACATACAATATAACATTGTAACATACATTATAACATTCTAATATACATTCTAACATCCATTATAACATTATAACATACATTATAACAGTCTAATATACATTCTAACTTCCACTATAACATCAAAACATCCATTTTAACATTCTAATATATATTATAACATCCATTATAATATTTTAACATCCATTATAACATTCTAACATCCATTATAATATTTTAATATACATTAAACATCCATTCTAACATTCTAACATCAATTCTAACTTCCATTCTAACATTCTAAAATCCATAATAACATTCTAACATACAAAATAACATTCTAATATACATTCTAACATCCATTCTAACATTATAACATCCATTATAACATTCTAATATACATTATAACATTATAACATACATGATAACATTCTAATATACATTCTAATATCCATTATAACATTCTATTATACATTATAAAATTCTAATATACATTCTAACATCCATTATAACATTCAAACATCCATTTTAACATTCTAATATACATTAAAACATCCATTCTAACATTCTAACATCAATTCTAACTTCCATTCTAACATTCTAAAATCCATAATAAGATTCTAACATACAAAATAACATTCTAATATACATTCTAACATCCATTCTAACATTATAACTTCCATTACAACATTCTAATATACATTATAACATTCTAATAGACATTATAACATCCATTATAACATTATAACATACATGATAACATTCTAATATACATTCTAATATCCATTATAACATTCTAACATACATTATAACATTCTAATATACATTCTAACATCCATTATAACATTCTAACATACATTCTAACAATCTAATATACATTCTAACATCCATTATATCATTCTAACATACATTATAACAATATATTATACATTCTAACATCCATTATAACATTCTAAAATACATTCTAACATTCTAATATACATTCTAACATCCATTTTAACATTCTAACATAGATTATAACATTCTAATATACATTCTAACATCCATTATAACATTCGAACATCCAAAACAACATTCTAACATACATTCTAACATTCTAATATACATTCTAACATCCATTATAACATTTTAACAAACATTCTAATATTCTAATATACATTCTAACATCCATTATAACATTCTAACATACATTCTAACATTCTAATATACATTCTAAAATCAATTATAACATCAAAACATCCATTTTAACATTCTAATATATATTATAACATCCATTATAATATTCTAACATCCATTTTAACATTCTAACATCCATTATAATATTTGAATATACATTCTAACATCCATTATAACATTCTAAAATACACTATAACATTCTAATATACATTCTAGCATGCATTCTAACATACATTATAACATTCTAAAATACATTATAACATCCATTATAACATTATAACATCCATTCTAACATTCTAATATACATTAAAACATCCATTCTAACATTCTAACATCAATTCTAACTTCCATTCTAACATTCTAAAATCCATAATAACATTCTAACATACAAAATAACATTCTAATATAAATTCTAACATCCATTCTAACATTATAACATCCATTATAACATTCTAATATACATTATAACATTCTAATAGACATTATAACATCCATTATAACATTATAACATACATGATAACATTCTAATATACATTCTAATATCCATTATAACATTCTAACATACATTATAACATTCTAATATACATTCTAACATCCATTATAACATTCTAACATACATTATAACAATCTAATATACATTCTAACATCCATTATAACTTTGTAACATACATTATAAAAATCTATTATACATTCTAACATCCATTATAACATTCTAAAATACATCATTACATTCTAATATACATTCTAACATCCATTATAACATTCGAACATCCAAAACAACATTCTAACATACATTCTAACATTCTAATATACATTCTAACATCCATTATAACATTCTAACATACATTCTAACATTCTAATATACATTCTAACATCCATTTTAACATTCTAACATACATTCTAATATTCTAATATACATTCTAAAATCAATTATAACATTCTAACATCCATTTTAACATTCTAATATACATTATAACATCCATTATAATATTCTAACATCCATTATAATATTTTAACATCCATTATAACATTCTAACATCCATTATAACATTCTAATATACATTCTAACATCCATTATAACATTCTAACATACATTATAACATTCTAATATACATTCCAACATGTATTATAACATTCTAACATCCATTCTAACATTCTAATATACATTAAAACATTCATTATGACATTCTAACATCCATTCTAACATTCTAACATACATTATAATATTCTAATATACATTTTAATATCCATTATAACATTCTAACATACATTATAACATTCTAATATACATTCTAACATCCATTATAACATTCTAACATACAATATAACATTGTAACATACATTATAACATTCTAATATACATTCTAACATCCATTATAACATTCTAACATACATTATAACATTCTAAAAAACATTCTAACTTCCATTATAACATCAAAACATCCATTTTAACATTCTAATATATATTATAGCATCCATTATAATATTCTAACATCCATTATAACATTCTAACATCCATTATAATATTTTAATATACATTCTAACATCCATTATAACATTCTAAAATACACTATAACATTCTAATATACATTCTAGCATGCATTCTAACATACATTATAACATTCTAAAATACATTATAACATCCATTATATCATTATAACATCCATTCTAACATTCTAATATACATTAAAACATCCATTCTAACATTCTAACATCAATTCTAACTTCCATTCTAACATTCTAAAATCCATAATAACATTCTAACATACAAAATAACATTCTAATATAAATTCTAACATCCATTCTAACATTGTAACATACATTATAACAATCTATTATACATTCTAACATCCATTATAACATTCTAAAATACATTATAACATTCTAATATACATTCTAACATACATTATAACATTCTAGTAAAAATCATAATAACATCCATTATAACATTCTAATATACATTCTTACATCCATTATAACATTCTAACATACATTATAACAATCTAAAATACATTCTAACATCCATTATAACATTCTAACATACATTATAACTTTCTATCATCCATTATAACATTCTAACATCCATAATTACATTCTAACATACATTCTAACATTTTAATATGCATTCTAACATCCATTATAACATTCTAACATATTTTATAACATTCTAATATACATTCTAACATCCATTATAACATTCGAACATCCAAAACAACATTCTAACATACATTCTAACTTTCTAATATACATTCTAACATCCATTATAACATTCTAACATACATTCTAACATTCTAATATACATTCTAACATTCATTATAACATTCTAACATACATTCTAACATTTTAATATACATTCTAAAATCAATAATAACATTCTAACATCAATTTTAACATTATAAAATACATTATAACATCCATTATAATATTTTAACATCCATTATAACATTCTAACATCCATTATAACATTCTAATATACATTCTAACATCCATTATAACATTCTAACATACATTATAACATTCTAATATACATTCTAACATGCATTATAACATTCTAACATCCATTCTAACATTCTAATATACATTAAAACATTCATTTTATCATTCTACCATCCATTCTAACATTCTAACATACATTATAACATTCTAATATACATTTTAATATCCATTATAACAATCTAACATACATTATAACATTCTAATATACATTCTAACATCCATTATAACATTCTAACATACAAAATAACATTGTAACATCCATTATAACATTCTAACATACATTATAACAGTCTAAAATACATTCTAACATCCATTATAACATTCTAACATCCATAATAACATTCTAACATACATTCTAACATCCATAATAACATTCTAAAATACATTCTAACATTTTACCATACATTCTAACATTCTAATATACATTCTAACATCAATTATAACATTCTAATATACATTATAACATTCTAAAAGACATTATAACATCCATTATAACATTATAACATACATGATAACATTCTAATATACATTCTAATATCCATTATAACATTCTAACATACATTATAACATTCTAATATACATTCTAACATCCATTATAACATTCTAACATACATTATAACAATCTAATATACATTCTAACATCCATTATAACATTGTAACATACATTATAAAAATCTATTATACATTCTAACATCCATTATAACATTCTAAAATACATTATTACATTCTAATATACATTCTAACATCCATTATAACATTCGAACATCCAAAACAACATTCTAACATACATTCTAACATTCTAATATACATTCTAACATCCATTATAACATTCTAACATACATTCTAACATTCTAATATACATTCTAACATCCATTATAACATTCTAACATACATTCTAATATTCTAATATACATTCTAAAATCAATTATAACATTCTAACATCCATTTTAACATTCTAATATACATTATAACATCCATTATAATATTCTAACATCCATTATAATATTTTAACATCCATTATAACATTCTAACATCCATTATAACATTCTAATATACATTCTAACATCCATTATAACATTCTAACATACATTCTAACATTCTAATATACATTCTAAAATCAATTATAACATCAAAACATCCATTTTAACATTCTAATATATATTATAACATCCATTATAATATTCTAACATCCATTTTAACATTCTAACATCCATTATAATATTTGAATATACATTCTAACATCCATTATAACATTCTAAAATACACTATAACATTCTAATATACATTCTAGCATGCATTCTAACATACATTATAACATTCTAAAATACATTATAACATCCATTATAACATTATAACATCCATTCTAACATTCTAATATACATTAAAACATCCATTCTAACATTCTAACATCAATTCTAACTTCCATTCTAACATTCTAAAATCCATAATAACATTCTAACATACAAAATAACATTCTAATATAAATTCTAACATCCATTCTAACATTATAACATCCATTATAACATTCTAATATACATTATAACATTCTAATAGACATTATAACATCCATTATAACATTATAACATACATGATAACATTCTAATATACATTCTAATATCCATTATAACATTCTAACATACATTATAACATTCTAATATACATTCTAACATCCATTATAACATTCTAACATACATTATAACAATCTAATATACATTCTAACATCCATTATAACATTGTAACATACATTATAAAAATCTATTATACATTCTAACATCCATTATAACATTCTAAAATACATCATTACATTCTAATATACATTCTAACATCCATTATAACATTCGAACATCCAAAACAACATTCTAACATACATTCTAACATTCTAATATACATTCTAACATCCATTATAACATTCTAACATACATTCTAACATTCTAATATACATTCTAACATCCATTTTAACATTCTAACATACATTCTAATATTCTAATATACATTCTAAAATCAATTATAACATTCTAACATCCATTTTAACATTCTAATATACATTATAACATCCATTATAATATTCTAACATCCATTATAATATTTTAACATCCATTATAACATTCTAACATCCATTATAACATTCTAATATACATTCTAACATCCATTATAACATTCTAACATACATTATAACATTCTAATATACATTCCAACATGTATTATAACATTCTAACATCCATTCTAACATTCTAATATACATTAAAACATTCATTATGACATTCTAACATCCATTCTAACATTCTAACATACATTATAATATTCTAATATACATTTTAATATCCATTATAATATTCTAACATACATTATAACATTCTATTATACATTCTAACATCCATTATAACATTCTAACATACAATATAACATTGTAACATACATTATAACATTCTAATATACATTCTAACATCCATTATAACATTCTAACATACATTATAACATTCTAAAAAACATTCTAACTTCCATTATAACATCAAAACATCCATTTTAACATTCTAATATATATTATAGCATCCATTATAATATTCTAACATCCATTATAATATTCTAACATCCATTATAATATTTTAATATACATTCTAACATCCATTATAACATTCTAAAATACACTATAACATTCTAATATACATTCTAGCATGCATTCTAACATACATTATAACATTCTAAAATACATTATAACATCCATTATATCATTATAACATCCATTCTAACATTCTAATATACATTAAAACATCCATTCTAACATTCTAACATCAATTCTAACTTCCATTCTAACATTCTAAAATCCATAATAACATTCTAACATACAAAATAACATTCTAATATAAATTCTAACATCCATTCTAACATTGTAACATACATTATAACAATCTATTATACATTCTAACATCCATTATAACATTCTAAAATACATTATAACATTCTAATATACATTCTAACATACATTATAACATTCTAGTAAAAATCATAATAACATCCATTATAACATTCTAATATACATTCTTACATCCATTATAACATTCTAACATACATTATAACAATCTAAAATACATTCTAACATCCATTATAACATTCTAACATACATTATAACTTTCTATCATCCATTATAACATTCTAACATCCATAATTACATTCTAACATACATTCTAACATTTTAATATGCATTCTAACATCCATTATAACATTCTAACATATTTTATAACATTCTAATATACATTCTAACATCCATTATAACATTCGAACATCCAAAACAACATTCTAACATACATTCTAACTTTCTAATATACATTCTAACATCCATTATAACATTCTAACATACATTCTAACATTCTAATATACATTCTAACATTCATTATAACATTCTAACATACATTCTAACATTTTAATATACATTCTAAAATCAATAATAACATTCTAACATCAATTTTAACATTATAAAATACATTATAACATCCATTATAATATTTTAACATCCATTATAACATTCTAACATCCATTATAACATTCTAATATACATTCTAACATCCATTATAACATTCTAACATACATTATAACATTCTAATATACATTCTAACATGCATTATAACATTCTAACATCCATTCTAACATTCTAATATACATTAAAACATTCATTTTATCATTCTACCATCCATTCTAACATTCTAACATACATTATAACATTCTAATATACATTTTAATATCCATTATAACAATCTAACATACATTATAACATTCTAATATACATTCTAACATCCATTATAACATTCTAACATACAAAATAACATTGTAACATCCATTATAACATTCTAACATACATTATAACAGTCTAAAATACATTCTAACATCCATTATAACATTCTAACATCCATAATAACATTCTAACATACATTCTAACATCCATAATAACATTCTAAAATACATTCTAACATTTTACCATACATTCTAACATTCTAATATACATTCTAACATCAATTATAACATTCTAATATACATTATAACATTCTAAAAGACATTATAACATCCATTATAACATTATAACATACATGATAACATTCTAATATACATTCTAATATCCATTATAACATTCTAACATACATTATAACATTCTAATATACATTCTAACATCCATTATAACATTCTAACATACATTATAACAATCTAATATACATTCTAACATCCATTATAACATTGTAACATACATTATAAAAATCTATTATACATTCTAACATCCATTATAACATTCTAAAATACATTATTACATTCTAATATACATTCTAACATCCATTATAACATTCGAACATCCAAAACAACATTCTAACATACATTCTAACATTCTAATATACATTCTAACATCCATTATAACATTCTAACATACATTCTAACATTCTAATATACATTCTAACATCCATTATAACATTCTAACATACATTCTAATATTCTAATATACATTCTAAAATCAATTATAACATTCTAACATCCATTTTAACATTCTAATATACATTATAACATCCATAATAATATTCTAACATCCATTATAATATTTTAACATCCATTATAACATTCTAACATCCATTATAACATTCTAATATACATTCTAACATCCATTCTAACATTCTAACATACATTATAACATTCTAATATACATTTTAATATCCATTATAACATTCTAACATACATTATAACATTCTAATATACATTCTAACATCCATTATAACATTCTAACATACAATATAACATTGTAACATACATTCTAACATTCTAATATACATTCTAACATCCATTATAACATTTTAACATACATTATAACATTCTAAAAAACATTCTAACTTCCATTATAACATCAAAACATCCATTTTAACATTCTAATATATATTATAACATCCATTATTATATTCTAACATCCATTATAACATTATAACATCCATTATAATATTTTAATATACATTCTAACATCCATTATAACATTCTAAAATACACTATAACATTCTAATATACATTCTAGCATGCATTCTAACATACATTATAACATTCTAAAATACATTATAACATCCATTATATCATTATAACATCCATTCTAACATTCTAATATACATTAAAACATGCATTCTAACATTCTAACATCAATTCTAACTTCCATTCTAACATTCTAAAATCCATAATAACATTCTAACATACAAAATAACATTCTAATATAAATTCTAACATCCATTCTAACATTATAACATCCATTATAACATTCTAATATACATTATAACATTCTAATAGACATTATAACATCCATTATAACATTATAACATACATGATAACATTCTAATATACATTCTAATATCCATTATAACATTCTAACATACATTATAACATTCTAATATACATTCTAACATCCATTATAACATTCTAACATACATTATAACAATCTTATATACATTCTAACATCCATTATAACATTCTAACATACATTATAATATTCTAATATACATTCTAACTTCCATTATAACATCAAAACATCCATTTTAACATTCTAATATATATTATAACATCCATTATAATATTCTAACATCCATTATAACATTCTAACATCCATTATAATATTTGAATATACATTCTAACATCCATTATAACATTCTAAAATACACTATAACATTCTAATATACATTCTAGCATGCATTCTAACATACATTATAACATTCTAAAATACATTATAACATCCATTATAACATTATAACATCTATTCTAACATTCTAATATACATTAAAACATCCATTATAACATTCTAACATCAATTCTAACTTCCATTCTAACATTCTAAAATCCATAATAACATTCTAACATACAAAATAACATTCTAATATAAATTCTAACATCCATTCTAACATTATAACATCCATTATAACATTCTAATATACATTATAACATTCTAATAGACATTATAACATCCATTATAACATTATAACATACATGATAACATTCTAATATACATTCTAATATCCATTATAACATTCTAACATACATTATAACATTCTAATATACATTCTAACATCCATTATAACATTCTAACATACATTATAACAATCTAATATACATTCTAACATTCATTATAACATTGTAACATACATTATAAAAATCTATTATACATTCTAACATCCATTATAACATTCTAAAATACATCATTACATTCTAATATACATTCTAACATCCATTATAACATTCGAACATCCAAAACAACATTCTATCATACATTCTAACATTCTAATATACATTCTAACATCCATTCTAACATTCTAACATACATTCTAACATTCTAATATACATTCTAACATCCATTTTAACATTCTAACATACATTCTAATATTCTAATATACATTCTAAAATCAATTATAACATTCTAACATCCATTTTAACATTCTAATATACATTATAACATCAATTATAATATTCTAACATCCATTATAATATTTTAACATCCATTATAACATTCTAACATCCATTATAACATTCTAATATACATTCCAACATGTATTATAACATTCTAACATCCATTCTAACATTCTAATATACATTAAAACATTCATTATGACATTCTAACATCCATTCTAACATTCTAACATACATTATAACATTCTAATATACATTTTAATATCCATTATAACATTCTAACATACATTATAACATTCTAATATACATTCTAACATCCATTATAACATTCTAACATACAATATAACATTGTAACATACATTATAACATTCTAATATACATTCTAACATCCATTATAACATTCTAACATACATTATAACATTCTAAAAAACATTCTAACTTCCATTATAACATCAAAACATCCATTTTAACATTCTAATATATATTATAACATCCATTATAATATTCTAACATCCATTATAACATTCTAACATCCATTATAATATTTTAATATACATTCTAACATCCATTATAACATTCTAAAATACACTATAACATTCTAATATACATTCTAGCATGCATTCTAACATACATTATAACATTCTAAAATACATTATAACATCCATTATATCATTATAACATCCATTCTAACATTCTAATATACATTAAAACATCCATTCTAACATTCTAACATCAATTCTAACTTCCATTCTAACATTCTAAAATCCATAATAACATTCTAACATACAAAATAGCATTCTAATATAAATTCTAACATCCATTCTAACATTGTAACATACATTATAACAATCTATTATACATTCTAACATCCATTATAACATTCTAAAATACATTATAACATTCTAATATACATTCTAACATACATTATAACATTCTAGTAAAAATCATAATAACATCCATTATAACATTCTAATATACATTCTTACATCCATTATAACATTCTAACATACATTATAACAATCTAAAATACATTCTAACATCCATTATAACATTCTAACATACATTATAACTTTCTATCATCCATTATAACATTCTAACATCCATAATTACATTCTAACATACATTCTAACATTTTAATATACATTCTAACATCCATTATAACATTCTAACATATTTTATAACATTCTAATATACATTCTAACATCCATTATAACATTCGAACATCCAAAACAACATTCTAACATACATTCTAACTTTCTAATATACATTCTAACATCCATTATAACATTCTAACATACATTCTAACATTCTAATATACATTCTAACATTCATTATAACATTCTAACATACATTCTAACATTCTAATATACATTCTAAAATCAATAATAACATTCTAACATCAATTTTAACATTATAAAATACATTATAACATCCATTATAATATTTTAACATCCATTATAACATTCTAACATCCATTATAACATTCTAATATACATTCTAACATCCATTATAACATTCTAACATACATTATAACATTCTAATATACATTCTAACATGCATTATAACATTCTAACATCCATTCTAACATTCTAATATACATTAAAACATTCATTTTATCATTCTACCATCCATTCTAACATTCTAACATACATTATAACATTCTAATATACATTTTAATATCCATTATAACAATCTAACATACATTATAACATTCTAATATACATTCTAACATCCATTATAACATTCTAACATACAAAATAACATTGTAACATCCATTATAACATTCTAACATACATTATAACAGTCTAAAATACATTCTAACATCCATTATAACATTCTAACATCCATAATAACATTCTAACATACATTCTAACATCCATAATAACATTCTAAAATACATTCTAACATTCTACCATACATTCTAACATTCTAATATACATTCTAACATCCATTTTAATATTCTAATATACATTATAACATCCATTATAATATTCTAACATCCAATATAACATTCTAACATCCATTACAACATTCTAATATACATTCTAAAATGCATTCTAACATACATTATAACATTCTAATATACATTCTAACATCCATTATAACATTCTAACATCCATTCTAACATTCTAATATTTATTATAACATCCAATATAACATTCTAACATACATTGCAACATTCTAATATACATTCTAATATCCATTCTAACATTCTAACATACATTAAAACATTCTAATATACATTATAATAATCTAATATACATTATTACATCCATTGTAACATTCTAACATACATTATAACATTTTAATATACATTCTAAAATCCATTATAACATTCTAACATACATTATAACATTCTAATATACATTCTAACATACATAATAACATTCTAGTTTACATTATAACATCCATTATAACATTCTAACAAACAGTATAACATTGTAACATACATTTTAACATTCTAATATACATTCTAACATCCATTATAAAATTTTAACATCCATAATAACATTCTAACATACATTCTAACATTCTAATATACATTCTAACATCCATTATAACATTCTAATATACATTATAACATTCTAATATACATTATAACATCCATTATAACATTCTAACATACATTATAACATTCTAATATACATTCTAACATCCATTATAACATTCTAACATCCATAATAACATTCTGACATACATTCTAACATTCTAATATACATTCTAACATGCATAATAACATTCTAACATACATTCTAACATACATTCTAACATTCTAATATATATTCTAACATTCATTATAACATTCAAATATACATTCTAACATCCATTATGACATTCTAATATACATTATAACATTCTAATATACATTCTAATATCCATTATAACATTATAACATATATTATAACATTCTAATATACATTCTAACATCCATTATAACATTCTAACATACATTATAACATTCTAATATACATTCTAGCATCAATTATAACATTCTAACATACATTACAACAATCTAATATACATTATAACCTCCATTATAACATGCTAACATACATTATAATATTCCAATATACATTCTAACATCCATTATAACATTCTTACATCCATAATAACATTCTAATATCCATTATAACATTCTAATATACATGATAATATTCTAATATACATTCTAACATCCATTATAACATTCTAACATACATTCTAACATTCTAATATACATTCTAAAATACATTATAACATTCTAACATACTTTCTAATATTCTAACATACATTCTAACATTCTAATATACATTCTAACATCCATTATAACATTCTAACATCCATTCTAACATTCTAATATACATTCTAACATCAATTATAGCATTCTAACATCCATTTTAACATTCTAAAATATATTATAACATCCATTATAATATTCTAACATCCATTATAACATTCTAACATCCATTATAATATTCAAATATACATTCTAACATCCATTATATCCTTCTAAATTACACTATAACATTCTAATATACATTCTAACATGCATTCTAACATACATTATAACATTATAATATACATTATAACATCCATTATAACATTATAACATCCATTCTAACATTCTAATATACATTCTAACATCCATTATAACATTCTAACATACATTCTAACATTCTAATATACATTCTAAAATCAATTATAACATTCTAACATCCATTTTAACATTCTAATATACATTTTAACATCCATTATAATATTCTAACATCCATTATAACATTCTAATATACATTCTAACATCCATTATAACATTCTAACATACATTATAACATTCTAATATACATTCTAACATGCATTATAACATTCTAACATCCATTCTAACATTCTAATATACATTAAAACATTCATTATAACATTCTAACATCCATTATAACATTCTAACATACATTATAACATTCTAATAATCATTTTAATATCCATTATAACATTCTAACATACATTATAACATTCTAATATACATTCTAACATCCATTATAACATTCTAACATACAATATAACATTGTAACATTTATTATAACATCCTAATTTACATTCTAACATCCATTATAACCTTCTAACATCCATTATAACAATCTAAAATACTTCCTAACATCCATTATAACATTCTAACATACATAATAATATTCTAACATACATTCTAACATCCATAATAACATTCTAACATACATTCTAACATACATTATAACATTCTAGTAAAAATCATAATAACATCCATTATAACATTCTAATATACATTCTTACATCCATTATAACATTCTAACATACATTATAACAATCTAAAATACATTCTAACATCCATTATAACATTCTAACATACATTATAACTTTCTATCATCCATTATAACATTCTAACATCCATAATTACATTCTAACATACATTCTAACATTTTAATATGCATTCTAACATCCATTATAACATTCTAACATATTTTATAACATTCTAATATACATTCTAACATCCATTATAACATTCGAACATCCAAAACAACATTCTAACATACATTCTAACTTTCTAATATACATTCTAACATCCATTATAACATTCTAACATACATTCTAACATTCTAATATACATTCTAACATTCATTATAACATTCTAACATACATTCTAACATTTTAATATACATTCTAAAATCAATAATAACATTCTAACATCAATTTTAACATTATAAAATACATTATAACATCCATTATAATATTTTAACATCCATTATAACATTCTAACATCCATTATAACATTCTAATATACATTCTAACATCCATTATAACATTCTAACATACATTATAACATTCTAATATACATTCTAACATGCATTATAACATTCTAACATCCATTCTAACATTCTAATATACATTAAAACATTCATTTTATCATTCTACCATCCATTCTAACATTCTAACATACATTATAACATTCTAATATACATTTTAATATCCATTATAACAATCTAACATACATTATAACATTCTAATATACATTCTAACATCCATTATAACATTCTAACATACAAAATAACATTGTAACATCCATTATAACATTCTAACATACATTATAACAGTCTAAAATACATTCTAACATCCATTATAACATTCTAACATCCATAATAACATTCTAACATACATTCTAACATCCATAATAACATTCTAAAATACATTCTAACATTTTACCATACATTCTAACATTCTAATATACATTCTAACATCAATTATAACATTCTAATATACATTATAACATTCTAAAAGACATTATAACATCCATTATAACATTATAACATACATGATAACATTCTAATATACATTCTAATATCCATTATAACATTCTAACATACATTATAACATTCTAATATACATTCTAACATCCATTATAACATTCTAACATACATTATAACAATCTAATATACATTCTAACATCCATTATAACATTGTAACATACATTATAAAAATCTATTATACATTCTAACATCCATTATAACATTCTAAAATACATTATTACATTCTAATATACATTCTAACATCCATTATAACATTCGAACATCCAAAACAACATTCTAACATACATTCTAACATTCTAATATACATTCTAACATCCATTATAACATTCTAACATACATTCTAACATTCTAATATACATTCTAACATCCATTATAACATTCTAACATACATTCTAATATTCTAATATACATTCTAAAATCAATTATAACATTCTAACATCCATTTTAACATTCTAATATACATTATAACATCCATAATAATATTCTAACATCCATTATAATATTTTAACATCCATTATAACATTCTAACATCCATTATAACATTCTAATATACATTCTAACATCCATTCTAACATTCTAACATACATTATAACATTCTAATATACATTTTAATATCCATTATAACATTCTAACATACATTATAACATTCTAATATACATTCTAACATCCATTATAACATTCTAACATACAATATAACATTGTAACATACATTCTAACATTCTAATATACATTCTAACATCCATTATAACATTTTAACATACATTATAACATTCTAAAAAACATTCTAACTTCCATTATAACATCAAAACATCCATTTTAACATTCTAATATATATTATAACATCCATTATTATATTCTAACATCCATTATAACATTATAACATCCATTATAATATTTTAATATACATTCTAACATCCATTATAACATTCTAAAATACACTATAACATTCTAATATACATTCTAGCATGCATTCTAACATACATTATAACATTCTAAAATACATTATAACATCCATTATATCATTATAACATCCATTCTAACATTCTAATATACATTAAAACATGCATTCTAACATTCTAACATCAATTCTAACTTCCATTCTAACATTCTAAAATCCATAATAACATTCTAACATACAAAATAACATTCTAATATAAATTCTAACATCCATTCTAACATTATAACATCCATTATAACATTCTAATATACATTATAACATTCTAATAGACATTATAACATCCATTATAACATTATAACATACATGATAACATTCTAATATACATTCTAATATCCATTATAACATTCTAACATACATTATAACATTCTAATATACATTCTAACATCCATTATAACATTCTAACATACATTATAACAATCTTATATACATTCTAACATCCATTATAACATTCTAACATACATTATAATATTCTAATATACATTCTAACTTCCATTATAACATCAAAACATCCATTTTAACATTCTAATATATATTATAACATCCATTATAATATTCTAACATCCATTATAACATTCTAACATCCATTATAATATTTGAATATACATTCTAACATCCATTATAACATTCTAAAATACACTATAACATTCTAATATACATTCTAGCATGCATTCTAACATACATTATAACATTCTAAAATACATTATAACATCCATTATAACATTATAACATCTATTCTAACATTCTAATATACATTAAAACATCCATTATAACATTCTAACATCAATTCTAACTTCCATTCTAACATTCTAAAATCCATAATAACATTCTAACATACAAAATAACATTCTAATATAAATTCTAACATCCATTCTAACATTATAACATCCATTATAACATTCTAATATACATTATAACATTCTAATAGACATTATAACATCCATTATAACATTATAACATACATGATAACATTCTAATATACATTCTAATATCCATTATAACATTCTAACATACATTATAACATTCTAATATACATTCTAACATCCATTATAACATTCTAACATACATTATAACAATCTAATATACATTCTAACATTCATTATAACATTGTAACATACATTATAAAAATCTATTATACATTCTAACATCCATTATAACATTCTAAAATACATCATTACATTCTAATATACATTCTAACATCCATTATAACATTCGAACATCCAAAACAACATTCTATCATACATTCTAACATTCTAATATACATTCTAACATCCATTCTAACATTCTAACATACATTCTAACATTCTAATATACATTCTAACATCCATTTTAACATTCTAACATACATTCTAATATTCTAATATACATTCTAAAATCAATTATAACATTCTAACATCCATTTTAACATTCTAATATACATTATAACATCAATTATAATATTCTAACATCCATTATAATATTTTAACATCCATTATAACATTCTAACATCCATTATAACATTCTAATATACATTCCAACATGTATTATAACATTCTAACATCCATTCTAACATTCTAATATACATTAAAACATTCATTATGACATTCTAACATCCATTCTAACATTCTAACATACATTATAACATTCTAATATACATTTTAATATCCATTATAACATTCTAACATACATTATAACATTCTAATATACATTCTAACATCCATTATAACATTCTAACATACAATATAACATTGTAACATACATTATAACATTCTAATATACATTCTAACATCCATTATAACATTCTAACATACATTATAACATTCTAAAAAACATTCTAACTTCCATTATAACATCAAAACATCCATTTTAACATTCTAATATATATTATAACATCCATTATAATATTCTAACATCCATTATAACATTCTAACATCCATTATAATATTTTAATATACATTCTAACATCCATTATAACATTCTAAAATACACTATAACATTCTAATATACATTCTAGCATGCATTCTAACATACATTATAACATTCTAAAATACATTATAACATCCATTATATCATTATAACATCCATTCTAACATTCTAATATACATTAAAACATCCATTCTAACATTCTAACATCAATTCTAACTTCCATTCTAACATTCTAAAATCCATAATAACATTCTAACATACAAAATAGCATTCTAATATAAATTCTAACATCCATTCTAACATTGTAACATACATTATAACAATCTATTATACATTCTAACATCCATTATAACATTCTAAAATACATTATAACATTCTAATATACATTCTAACATACATTATAACATTCTAGTAAAAATCATAATAACATCCATTATAACATTCTAATATACATTCTTACATCCATTATAACATTCTAACATACATTATAACAATCTAAAATACATTCTAACATCCATTATAACATTCTAACATACATTATAACTTTCTATCATCCATTATAACATTCTAACATCCATAATTACATTCTAACATACATTCTAACATTTTAATATACATTCTAACATCCATTATAACATTCTAACATATTTTATAACATTCTAATATACATTCTAACATCCATTATAACATTCGAACATCCAAAACAACATTCTAACATACATTCTAACTTTCTAATATACATTCTAACATCCATTATAACATTCTAACATACATTCTAACATTCTAATATACATTCTAACATTCATTATAACATTCTAACATACATTCTAACATTCTAATATACATTCTAAAATCAATAATAACATTCTAACATCAATTTTAACATTATAAAATACATTATAACATCCATTATAATATTTTAACATCCATTATAACATTCTAACATCCATTATAACATTCTAATATACATTCTAACATCCATTATAACATTCTAACATACATTATAACATTCTAATATACATTCTAACATGCATTATAACATTCTAACATCCATTCTAACATTCTAATATACATTAAAACATTCATTTTATCATTCTACCATCCATTCTAACATTCTAACATACATTATAACATTCTAATATACATTTTAATATCCATTATAACAATCTAACATACATTATAACATTCTAATATACATTCTAACATCCATTATAACATTCTAACATACAAAATAACATTGTAACATCCATTATAACATTCTAACATACATTATAACAGTCTAAAATACATTCTAACATCCATTATAACATTCTAACATCCATAATAACATTCTAACATACATTCTAACATCCATAATAACATTCTAAAATACATTCTAACATTCTACCATACATTCTAACATTCTAATATACATTCTAACATCCATTTTAATATTCTAATATACATTATAACATCCATTATAATATTCTAACATCCAATATAACATTCTAACATCCATTACAACATTCTAATATACATTCTAAAATGCATTCTAACATACATTATAACATTCTAATATACATTCTAACATCCATTATAACATTCTAACATCCATTCTAACATTCTAATATTTATTATAACATCCAATATAACATTCTAACATACATTGCAACATTCTAATATACATTCTAATATCCATTCTAACATTCTAACATACATTAAAACATTCTAATATACATTATAATAATCTAATATACATTATTACATCCATTGTAACATTCTAACATACATTATAACATTTTAATATACATTCTAAAATCCATTATAACATTCTAACATACATTATAACATTCTAATATACATTCTAACATACATAATAACATTCTAGTTTACATTATAACATCCATTATAACATTCTAACAAACAGTATAACATTGTAACATACATTTTAACATTCTAATATACATTCTAACATCCATTATAAAATTTTAACATCCATAATAACATTCTAACATACATTCTAACATTCTAATATACATTCTAACATCCATTATAACATTCTAATATACATTATAACATTCTAATATACATTATAACATCCATTATAACATTCTAACATACATTATAACATTCTAATATACATTCTAACATCCATTATAACATTCTAACATCCATAATAACATTCTGACATACATTCTAACATTCTAATATACATTCTAACATGCATAATAACATTCTAACATACATTCTAACATACATTCTAACATTCTAATATATATTCTAACATTCATTATAACATTCAAATATACATTCTAACATCCATTATGACATTCTAATATACATTATAACATTCTAATATACATTCTAATATCCATTATAACATTATAACATATATTATAACATTCTAATATACATTCTAACATCCATTATAACATTCTAACATACATTATAACATTCTAATATACATTCTAGCATCAATTATAACATTCTAACATACATTACAACAATCTAATATACATTATAACCTCCATTATAACATGCTAACATACATTATAATATTCCAATATACATTCTAACATCCATTATAACATTCTTACATCCATAATAACATTCTAATATCCATTATAACATTCTAATATACATGATAATATTCTAATATACATTCTAACATCCATTATAACATTCTAACATACATTCTAACATTCTAATATACATTCTAAAATACATTATAACATTCTAACATACTTTCTAATATTCTAACATACATTCTAACATTCTAATATACATTCTAACATCCATTATAACATTCTAACATCCATTCTAACATTCTAATATACATTCTAACATCAATTATAGCATTCTAACATCCATTTTAACATTCTAAAATATATTATAACATCCATTATAATATTCTAACATCCATTATAACATTCTAACATCCATTATAATATTCAAATATACATTCTAACATCCATTATATCCTTCTAAATTACACTATAACATTCTAATATACATTCTAACATGCATTCTAACATACATTATAACATTATAATATACATTATAACATCCATTATAACATTATAACATCCATTCTAACATTCTAATATACATTCTAACATCCATTATAACATTCTAACATACATTCTAACATTCTAATATACATTCTAAAATCAATTATAACATTCTAACATCCATTTTAACATTCTAATATACATTTTAACATCCATTATAATATTCTAACATCCATTATAACATTCTAATATACATTCTAACATCCATTATAACATTCTAACATACATTATAACATTCTAATATACATTCTAACATGCATTATAACATTCTAACATCCATTCTAACATTCTAATATACATTAAAACATTCATTATAACATTCTAACATCCATTATAACATTCTAACATACATTATAACATTCTAATAATCATTTTAATATCCATTATAACATTCTAACATACATTATAACATTCTAATATACATTCTAACATCCATTATAACATTCTAACATACAATATAACATTGTAACATTTATTATAACATCCTAATTTACATTCTAACATCCATTATAACCTTCTAACATCCATTATAACAATCTAAAATACTTCCTAACATCCATTATAACATTCTAACATACATAATAATATTCTAACATACATTCTAACATCCATAATAACATTCTAACATACATTCTAACATTCTACCATACATTCTAACATTCTAATATACATTCTAACATCAATTATAACATTCTAACATCCATTTTATTATTCTAATATACATTATAACATCCATTATAATATTCTAACATCCATTATAACATTCTAACATCCATTCTAACATTCTAATATACATTCTAATACCCATTATCACATTCTAATATACATTCTAACATCCATTATAACATTCTAACATACATTATAACATTCTAATATACATTCTAACATCCATTATAACATTCTAACATACATTATAACATTCTAAAATACATTCTAACATCCATAATAACATTCTAACATACATTACAACAATCTAATATACTTTATAGTCTCCATTATAACATGCTAACATACATTATAACATTCCAATATACATTCTATCATCCATTATAACATTCTTACATCCATAATAACATTCTAACATCCATTATAACATTCTAATATACATTATAACATTCTAATATACATTATAACATCCATTATAACATTCTAACATACATTTTAACAATCTAAAATACATTCTAACATCCATTATTACATTCTAACATACTTTATAACTTTCTATCATCCATTATAACATTCTAACATCCATAATAACATTCTAACATACATTCTAACATTCTAATATACATTCTAACATCCATTTTAACATTCTATCATAGATTATAACATTCTAATATACATTCTAACATTCATTATAACATTCGAACATCCAAAACAACATTCTAACATACATTCTAACATTCTAATATACATTCTAACATCCATTATAACATTCTAACATACATTCTAACATTCTAATATACATTCTAACATCCATTAAAACATTCTAACATACATTCTAACATTCTAATATACATTCTAAAATCAATTATAACATTCTAACATCCATTTTAACATTCTAATATACATTATAACATCCATTATAATATTTTAACATCCATTATAACATTCTAACATCCATTATAACATTCTAATATACATTCTAACATCCATTATAACATTCTAACATACATTATAACATTCTAATATACATTCTAACATGCATTATAACATTCTAACATCCACTCTAACATTCTAATATACATTAAAACATTCATTATAACATTCTAACATCCATTCTAACATTCTAACATACATTATAACATTCTAATATACATTTTAATATCCATTATAACATTCTAATATACATTCTAACATCCATTATAACATTCTAACATACAATATAACATTGTAACTTACATTATAACATTCTAATATACATTCTAACATCCATTATAACATTCTAACATCCATAATAACATTCTAACATACATTCTAACATCCATAATAACATTCTAAAATACATTCTAACATTCTACCATACATTCTAACATTCTAATATACATTCTAACATCAATTATAACATTCTAACATCCATTTTAATATTCTAATATACATTATAACATCCATTATAATATTCTAACATCCAATATAACATTCTAACATCCATTACAACATTCTAATATACATTCTAAAATGCATTCTAACATACATTATAACATTCTAATATACATTCTAACATCCATTATACAATTCTAACATCCATTCTAACATTCTAATATTTATTATAACATCCAATATAACATTCTAACATACATTGCAACATTCTAATATACATTCTAATATCCATTCTAACATTCTAACATACATTAAAACATTCTAACATACATTATAATAATCTAATATACATTATTACATCCATTGTAACATTCTAACATACATTATAACATTTTAATATACATTCTAAAATCCATTATAACATTCTAACATACATCATAACATTCTAATATACATTCTAACATACATAATAACATTGTAGTATACATTATAACATCCATTATAACATTCTAACAAACAGTATAACATTGTAACATACATTTTAACATTCTAATATACATTCTAACATCCATTATAAAATTTTAACATCCATAATAACATTCTAACATACATTCTAACATTCTAATATACATTCTAACATCCATTATAACATTCTAATATACATTATAACATTCTAATATACATTCTAACATCCATTATAACATTCTAACATACATTATAACATTCTAATATACATTCTAACATCCATTATAACATTCTAACATCCATAATAACATTCTGACATACATTCTAACATTCTAATATACATTCTAACATGCATAATAACATTCTAACATACATTCTAACATACATTCTAACATTCTAATATATATTCTAACATTCATTATAACATTCAAATATACATTCTAACATCCATTATGACATTCTAATATACATTATAACATTCTAATATACATTCTAATATCCATTATAACATTATAACATACATTATAACATTCTAATATACATTCTAACATCCATTATAACATTCTAACATACATTATAACATTCTAATATACATTCTAGCATCAATTATAACATTCTAACATACATTACAACAATCTAATATACTTTATAACCTCCATTATAACATGCTAACATACATTATAATATTCCAATATACATTCTAACATCCATTATAACATTCTTACATCCACAATAACATTCTAATATCCATTATAACATTCTAATATACATGATAACATTCTAATATACATTCTAACATCCATTATAACATTCTAACATACATTCTAACATTCTAATATACATTCTAAAATACATTATAACATTCTAACATACTTTCTAATATTCTAACATACATTCTAACATTCTAATATACATTCTAACATCCATTATAACATTCTAACATCCATTCTAACATTCTAATATACATTCTAACATCAATTATAGCATTCTAACATCCATTTTAACATTCTAAAATATATTATAACATCCATTATAATATTCTAACATCCATTATAACATTCTAACATCCATTATAATATTCAAATATACATTCTAACATCCATTATATCCTTCTAAATTACACTATAACATTCTAATATACATTGTAACATGCATTCTAACATACATTATAACATTATAATATACATTATAACATCCATTATAATATTATAACATCCATTCTAACATTCTAATATACATTCTAACATCCATTATAACATTCTAACATACTTTCTAACATTCTAATATACATTCTAAAATCAATTATAACATTCTAACATCCATTTTAACATTCTAATATACATTTTAACATCCATTATAACATTCTAATATACATTCTAACATCCATTATAACATTCTAACATACATTATAACATTCTAATATACATTCTAACATGCATTATAACATTCTAACATCCATTCTAACATTCTAATATACATTAAAACATTCATTATAACATTCTAACATCCATTATAACATTCTAACATACATTATAACATTCTAATAATCATTTTAATATCCATTTTAACATTCTAACATACATTATAACATTCTAATATACATTCTAACATCCATTCTAACATTCTAACATACAATATAACATTGTAACATTTATTATAACATCCTAATTTACATTCTAACATCCATTATAACATTCTAACATCCATTATAACAATCTAAAATACTTCCTAACATCCATTATAACATTCTAACATACATAATAATATTCTAACATACATTCTAACATCCATAATAACATTCTTACATACATTCTAACATTCTACCATACATTCTAACATTCTAATATACATTCTAACATCCATTATAACATTCTAACATCCATTCTAACATTCTAATATACATTCTAACATCAATTATAACATTCTAACATCCATTTTAATATTCTAATATACATTATAACATCCATTATAATATTCTAACATCCATTATAACATTCTAACATCCATTCTAACATTCTAATATACATTCTAATACCCATTATAACATTCTAATATACATTCTAACATCCATTATAACATTCTAACATACATTATAACATTCTAATATACATTCTAACATCCATTCTAACATTCTAACATACATTATAACATTCTAAAATACATTCTAACATCCATAATAACATTCTAACATACATTACAACAATCTAATATACTTTATAGTCTCCATTATAACATGCTAACATACATTATAACATTCCAATATACATTCTATCATCCATTATAACATTCTTACATCCATAATAACATTATAACATCCATTATAACATTCTAATATACATTATAACATTCTAATATACATTATAACATCCATTATAACATTCTAACATACATTTTAACAATCTAAAATACATTCTAACATCCATAATAACATTCTAACATACTTTATAACTTTCTATCATCCATTATAACATTCTAACATCCATAATAACATTCTAACATACATTCTAACATTCTAATATACATTCTAAAATCCATTTTAATATTCTATCATAGATTATAACATTCTAATATACATTCTAACATTCATTATAACATTCAAACATCCAAAACAACATTCTAACATACATTCTAACATTCTAATATACATTCTAACATCCATTATAACATTCTAACATACATACTAACATTCTAATATACATTCTAACATCCATTATAACATTCTAACATACATTCTAACATTCTAATATACATTCTAAAATCAATTATAACATTCTAACATCCATTTTAACATTCTAATATACATTATAACATCCATTATAATATTTTAACATCCATTATAACATTCTAACATCCATTATAACATTCTAATATACATTCTAACATCCATTATAACATTCTAACATACATTATAACATTCTAATATACATTCTAACATGCATTATAACATTCTAACATCCACTCTAACATTCTAATATACATTAAAACATTCATTATAACATTCTAACATCCATTCTAACATTCTAACATACATTATAACATTCTAATATACATTTTAATATCCATTATAACATTCTAATATACATTCTAACATCCATTATAACATTCTAACATACAATATAACATTGTAACATACATTATAACATTCTAATATACATTCTAACATCCATTATAACATTCTAACATACATTATAACAGTCTAAAATACATTCTAACATCCATTATAACATTCTAACATCCATAATAACATTCTAACATACATTGTAACATCCATAATAACATTCTAAAATACATTCTAACATTCTAATATACATTCTAACATCAATTATAACATTCTAACATCCATTTTAATATTCTAATATACATTATAACATCCATTATAATATTCTAACATCCAATATAACATTCTAACATCCATTACAACATTCTAATATACATTCTAAAATGCATTCTAACATACATTATAACATTCTAATATACATTCTAACATCTATTATAAAATTCTAACATCCATTCTAACATTCTAATATTTATTATAACATCCAATATAACATTCTAACATACATTGCAACATTCTAATATACATTCTAATATCCATTCTAACATTCTAACATACATTAAAACATTCTAACATACATTATAATAATCTCATATACATTATTACATCCATTGTAACATTCTAACATACATTATAACATTTTAATATACATTCTAAAATCCATTATAACATTCTAACATACATTATAACATTCTAATATACATTCTAACATACATAATAACATTCTAGTATACATTATAACATCCATTATAACATTCTAACAAACAGTATAACATTGTAACATACATTTTAACATTCTAATATACATTCTAACATCCATTATAAAATTTTAACATCCATAATAACAATCTAACATACATTCTAACATTCTAATATACATTCTAACATCCATTATAACATTCTAATATACATTATAACATTCTAATATACATTCTAACATCCATTATAACATTCTAACATACATTATAACATTCTAATATCCATTCTAACATCCATTATAACATTCTAACATCCATAATAACATTCTGACATACATTCTAACATTCTAATATACATTCTAACATGCATAATAACATTCTAACATACATTCTAACATACATTCTAACATTCTAATATATATTCTAACATTCATTATAACATTCAAATATACATTCTAACATCCATTATGACATTCTAATATACATTATAACATTCTAATATACATTCTAATATCCATTATAACATTATAACATACATTATAACATTCTAATATACATTCTAACATCCATTATAACATTCTAACATACATTATAACATTCTAATATACATTCTAGCATCAATTATAACATTCTAACATACATTACAACAATCTAATATACATTATAACCCCCATTATAACATGCTAACATACATTATAATATTCCAATATACATTCTAACATCCATTATAACATTCTTACATCCATAATAACATTCTAATATCCATTATAACATTCTAATATACATGATAACATTCTAATATACATTCTAACATCCATTATAACATTCTAACATACATTCTAAAATTCTAATATACATTCTAAAATACATTATAACATTCTAACATACTTTCTAATATTCTAACATACATTCTAACATTCTAATATACATTCTAACATCCATTATAACATTCTAACATCCATTCTAACATTCTAATATACATTCTAACATCAATTATAACATTCTAACATCCATTTTAACATTCTAATATATATTATAACATCCATTATAATATTCTAACATACATTATAACATTCTAACATCCATTATAATTTTCAAATATACATTCTAACATCCATTATATCCTTCTAAATTACACTATAACATTCTAATATACATTCTAACATGCATACTAACATACATTATAACATTATAATATACATTATAACATCCTTTATAACATTATAACATCCATTCTAACATTCTAATATACATTCTAACATCCATTATAACATTCTAACATCCATTCTAACATTCTAATATACATTCTAAAATCAATTATAACATTCTAACATCCATTTTAACATTCTAATATACATTTTAACATCCATTATAATATTCTAACATCCATTATAACATTCTAATATACATTCTAATATCCATTATAACATTCTAACATACATTATAACATTCTAATATACATTCTAACATGCATTATAACATTCTAACATCCATTCTAACATTCTAATATACATTAAAACATTCATTATAACATTCTAACATCCATTATAACATTCTAACATACATTATAACATTCTAATATACATTCTAACATCCATTATAACATTCTAACATACAATATAACATTGTAACATTTATTATAACATTCTAATTTACATTCTAACATCCAATTTTAACATTCTAACATCCATTATAACAATCTAAATACTTCCTAACATCCATTATAACATTCTAACATACATAATAACATTCTAACATACATTCTAACATCCATAATAACATTCTAACATACATTCTAACATTCTAATATACATTCTAACATTCATTATAACATTCTAACATCCATTCTAACATTCTAATATACATTCTAACATCAATTATAACATTCTAACATCCATTTTAATATTCTAATATACATTATAACATCCATTATAATATTCTAACATCGATTATAACATTCTAACATTCATTCTAACATTCTAATATACATTCTAATATCCATTATAACATTATAATATAAATTCTAACATCCATTATAACATTCTAACATACATTATAACATTCCTAATATACATTCTAACATCCATTATAACATTCTAACATACATTATAACATTCTAAAATACATTCTAACATCCATAATAACATTCTAACATACATTACAACAATCTAATATACTTTATAGTCTCCATTATAACATGCTAACATAAATTATAACATTCCAATATACATTCTATCATCCATTATAACATTCTTACATCCATAATAACATTCTAACATCCATTATAACATTCTAATATACATTATAACATTCTAATATACATTCTAACATCCATTATAACATTCTAACATACTTTATAACTTTCTATCATCCATTATAACATTCTAACATCCATAATAACATTCTAACATACATTCTAACATTCTAATATACATTCTAACATCCATTTTAACTTTCTATCATAGATTATAACATTCTAATATACATTCTAACATTCATTATAACATTCGAACATCCAAAACAACATTCTAACATACATTCTAACATTCTAATATACATTCTAACATCCATTATAACATTCTAACATACATTCTAACATTCTAATATACATTCTAACATCCATTATAACATTCTAACATACATTCTAACATTCTAATATACATTCTAAAATCAATTATAACATTCTAACATCCATTTTAACATTCTAATATACATTATAACATCCATTATAATATTTTAACATCCATTATAACATTCTAACATCCATTATAACATTCTAATATACATTCTAACATCCATTATAACATTCTAACATACTTTATAACATTCTAATATACATTCTAACATGCATTATAACATTCTAACCATTCTAACATCCATTCTAACATTCTAATATACATTAAAACATTCATTATAACATTCTAACATCCATTCTAACATTCTAACATACATTATAACATTCTAATATACATTTTAATATCCATTATAACATTCTAACATTTATTATAACATTCTAATATACATTCTAACATCCATTATAACATTCTAACATACATTATAACATTCTAATATACATTCTAACTTCCATTATAACATCAAAACATCAATTTTAACATTCTAATATATATTATAACATCCATTATAATATTCTAACATCCATTATAACATTCTAACATCCATTATAATATTTAAATATACATTCTAACATCCATTATAACATTCTAAAATACACTATAACATTCTAATATACATTCTAGCATGCATTCTAACATACATTATAACTTTCTAAAATACATTATAACATCCATTATAACATTATAACATCCATTCTAATATTCTAATATACATTAAAACATCCATTCTAACATTCTAACATCAATTCTAACTTCCATTCTAACATTCTAAAATCCATAATAACATTCTAACATACAAAATAACATTCTAATATAAATTCTAACATCCATTCTAACATTATAACATCCATTATAACATTCTAATATACATTATAACATTCTAATAGACATTATAACATCCATTATAACATTATAACATACATGATAACATTCTAATATACATTCTAATATCCATTATAACATTCTAACATACATTATAACATTCTAATATACATTCTAACATCCATTATAACATTCTAACATACATTATAACAATCTAATATACATTCTAACATCCATTATAACATTGTAACATACATTATAACAATATATTATACATTCTAACATCCATTATAACATTCTAAAATACATTATAACATTCTAATATACATTCTAAAATCAATAATAACATTCTAACATCCATTTTAACATTATAAAAAACATTATAACATCCATTTATAATATTTTAACATCCATTATAACATTCTAACATCCATTATAACATTCTAATATACATTCTAACATCCATTATAACATTCTAACATACATTATAATAATCTAATATACAATATTACATCCATTGTAACATTCTAACATACATTATAACATTTTAATATACATTCTAAAATCCATTATAACATTCTAACATACATTATAACATTGTAACACACATTATAACATTCTAATATACATTCTTACATCCATTATAACATTCTAACATACAATATAACAATCTAAAATACATTCTAACATCCATTATAACATTCTAACATACATTATAACTTTCAATCATCCATTATAACATTCTAACATCCATAATAACATTCTAACATACATTCTAACATTCTAATATACATTCTAACATCCATTATAACATTCTAACATAGATTATAACATTCTAATATACATTCTAACATCCATTATAACATTCTAACATACATTCTAACATTCCAATATACATTCTAAAATCAATAATAACATTCTAACATCCATTTTAACATTATAAAATACATTATAACATCCATTTATAATATTTTAACATCCATTATAACATTCTAACATCCATTATAACATTCTAATATACATTCTAACATCCATTATAACATTCTAACATACATTATAACATTCTAATATACATTCTAACATGCATTATAACATTCTAACATCCATTCTAACATTCTAATATAAATTAAAACATTCATTTTAACATTCTAACCTCCATTCTAACATTCTAACATACATTATAACATTCTAATATACATTTTAATATCCATTATAACAATCTAACATACATTATAACATTCTAATATACATTCTAACATCCATTATAACATTCTAACATACAATATAACATTGTAACATACATTATAACATTCTAATATACATTCTAACATCCATTATAACATTCTAATATACATTATAACATCCATTATAACATTCTAACATACATTTTAACAATCTAAAATACATTCTAACATCCATTATAACATTCTAACATACTTTATAACTTTCTATCATCCATTATAACATTCTAATATCCATAATAACATTCTAACATACATTCTAACATTCTAATATACATTCTAACATCCATTTTAACATTCTATCATAGATTATAACATTCTAATATACATTCTAACATTCATTATAACATTCGAACATCCAAAACAACATTCTAACATACATTCTAACATTCTAATATACATTCTAACATCCATTATAACATTCTAACATACATTCTAACATTCTAATATACATTCTAACATCCATTATAACATTCTAACATACATTCTAACATTCTAATATACATTCTAAAATCAATTATAACATTCTAACATCCATTTTAACATTCTAATATACATTATAACATCCATTATAATATTTTAACATCCATTATAACATTCTAACATCCATTATAACATTCTAATATACATTCTAACATCCATTATAACATTCTAACATACATTATAACATTCTAATATACATTCTAACATGCATTATAACATTCTAACATCCACTCTAACATTCTAATATACATTAAAACATTCATTATAACATTCTAACATCCATTCTAACATTCTAACATACATTATAACATTCTAATATACATTTTAATATCCATTATAACATTCTAATATACATTCTAACATCCATTATAACATTCTAACATACAATATAACATTGTAACATACATTATAACATTCTAATATACATTCTAACATCCATTATAACATTCTAACATACATTATAACAGTCTAAAATACATTCTAACATCCATTATAACATTCTAACATCCATAATAACATTCTAACATACATTGTAACATCCATAATAACATTCTAAAATACATTCTAACATTCTAATATACATTCTAACATCAATTATAACATTCTAACATCCATTTTAATATTCTAATATACATTATAACATCCATTATAATATTCTAACATCCAATATAACATTCTAACATCCATTACAACATTCTAATATACATTCTAAAATGCATTCTAACATACATTATAACATTCTAATATACATTCTAACATCCATTATAAAATTTTAACATCCATTCTAACATTCTAATATTTATTATAACATCCAATATAACATTCTAACATACATTAAAACATTCTAACATACATTATAATAATCTCATATACATTATTACATCCATTGTAACATTCTAACATACATTATAACATTTTAATATACATTCTAAAATCCATTATAACATTCTAACATACATTATAACATTCTAATATACATTCTAACATACATAATAACATTCTAGTATACATTATAACATCCATTATAACATTCTAACAAACAGTATAACATTGTAACATACATTTTAACATTCTAATATACATTCTAACATCCATTATAAAATTTTAACATCCATAATAACATTCTAACATACATTCTAACATTCTAATATACATTCTAACATCCATTATAACATTCTAATATACATTATAACATTCTAATATACATTCTAACATCCATTATAACATTCTAACATACATTATAACATTCTAATATACATTCTAACATCCATTATAACATTCTAACATCCATAATAGCATTCTGACATACATTCTAACATTCTAATATACATTATAACATGCATAATAACATTCTAACATACATTCTAACATACATTCTAACATTCTAATATATATTCTAACATTCATTCTAACATTCAAATATACATTCTAACATCCATTATGACATTCTAATATACATTATAACATTCTAATATACATTCTAATATCCATTATAACATTATAACATACATTATAACATTCTAATATACATTCTAACATCCATTATAACATTCTAACATACATTATAACATTCTAATATACATTCTAGCATCAATTATAACATTCTAACATACATTACAACAATCTAATATACATTATAACCCCCATTATAACATGCTAACATACATTATAATATTCCAATATACATTCTAACATCCATTATAACATTCTTACATCCATATTAACATTCTAATATCCATTATAACATTCTAATATACATGATAACATTCTAATATACATTCTAACATCCATTATAACATTCTAACATACATTCTAACATTCTAATATACATTCTAAAATACATTATAACATTCTAACATACTTTCTAATATTCTAACATACATTCTAACATTCTAATATACATTCTAACATCCATTATAACATTCTAACATCCATTCTAACATTCTAATATACATTCTAACATCAATTATAACATTCTAACATCCATTTTAACATTCTAATATATATTATAACATCCATTATAATATTCTAACATCCATTATAACATTCTAACATCCATTATAATATTCAAATATACATTCTAACATCAATTATATCCTTCTAAATTACACTATAACATTCTAATATACATTCTAACATGCATTCTAACATACATTATAACATTATAATATACATTCTAAAATCAATTATAACATTCTAACATCCATTTTAACATTCTAATATACATTTTAACATCCATTATAATATTCTAACATCCATTATAACATTCTAATATACATTCTAACATCCATTATAACATTCTAACATACATTATAACATTCTAATATACATTCTAACATGCATTATAACATTCTAACATCCATTCTAACATTCTAATATACATTAAAACATTCATTATAACATTCTAACATCCATTATAACATTCTAACATACATTATAACATTCTAATATACATTCTAACATCCATTATAACATTCTAACATACAATATAACATTGTAACATTTATTATAACATTCTAATTTACATTCTAACATCCATTATAACATTCTAACATCCATTATAACAATCTAAATACTTCCTAACATCCATTATAACATTCTAACATACATAATAACATTCTAACATACATTCTAACATCCATAATAACATTCTAACATACATTCTAACATTCTAATATACATTCTAACATTCATTATAACATTCTAACATCCATTCTAACATTCTAATATACATTCTAACATCAATTATAACATTCTAACATCCATTTTAATATTCTAATATACATTATAACATCCATTATAATATTCTAACATCCATTATAACATTCTAACATTCATTCTAACATTCTAATATACATTCTAATATCCATTATAACATTCTAATATACATTCTAACATCCATTATAACATTCTAACATACATTATAACATTCTAATATACATTCTAACATCCATTATAACATTCTAACATACATTATAACATTCTAAAATACATTCTAACATCCATAATAACATTCTAACATACATTACAACAATCTAATATACTTTATAGTCTCCATTATAACATGCTAACATAAATTATAACATTCCAATATACATTCTATCATCCATTATAACATTCTTACATCCATAATAACATTCTAACATCCATTATAACATTCTAATATACATTATAACATTCTAATATACATTCTAACATCCATTATAACATTCTAACATACTTTATAACTTTCTATCATCCATTGTAACATTCTAACATCCATAATAACATTCTAACATACATTCTAACATTCTAATATACATTCTAACATCCATTTTAACATTCTATCATAGATTATAACATTCTAATATACATTCTAACATTCATTATAACATTCGAACATCCAAAACAACATTCTAACATACATTCTAACATTCTAATATACATTCTAACATCCATTATAACATTCTAACATACATTCTAACATTCTAATATACATTCTAACATCCATTATAACATTCTAACATACATTCTAACATTCTAATATACATTCTAAAATCAATTATAACATTCTAACATCCATTTTAACATTCTAATATACATTATAACATCCATTATAATATTTTAACATCCATTATAACATTCTAACATCCATTATAACATTCTAATATACATTCTAACATCCATTATAACATTCTAACATACTTTATAACATTCTAATATACATTCTAACATGCATTATAACATTCTAACCATTCTAACATCCATTCTAACATTCTAATATACATTAAAACATTCATTATAACATTCTAACATCCATTCTAACATTCTAACATACATTATAACATTCTAATATACATTTTAATATCCATTATAACATTCTAACATTTATTATAACATTCTAATATACATTCTAACATCCATTATAACATTCTAACATACATTATAACATTCTAATATACATTCTAACTTCCATTATAACATCAAAACATCCATTTTAACATTCTAATATATATTACAACATCCATTATAATATTCTAACATCCATTATAACATTCTAACATCCATTATAATATTTAAATATACATTCTAACATCCATTATAACATTCTAAAATACACTATAACATTCTAATATACATTCTAGCATGCATTCTAACATACATTATAACTTTCTAAAATACATTATAACATCCATTATAACATTATAACATCCATTCTAATATTCTACTATACATTAAAACATCCATTCTAACATTCTAACATCAATTCTAACTTCCATTCTAACATTCTAAAATCCATAATAACATTCTAACATACAAAATAACATTCTAATATAAATTCTAACATCCATTCTAACATTATAACATCCATTATAACATTCTAATATACATTATAACATTCTAATAGACATTATAACATCCATTATAACATTATAACATACATGATAACATTCTAATATACATTCTAATATCCATTATAACATTCTAACATACATTATAACATTCTAATATACATTCTAACATCCATTATAACATTCTAACATACATTATAACAATCTAATATACATTCTAACATCCATTATAACATTGTAACATACATTATAACAATATATTATACATTCTAACATCCATTATAACATTCTAAAATACATTATAACATTCTAATATACATTCTAAAATCAATAATAACATTCTAACATCCATTTTAACATTATAAAAAACATTATAACATCCATTTATAATATTTTAACATCCATTATAACATTCTAACATCCATTATAACATTCTAATATACATTCTAACATCCATTATAACATTCTAACATACATTATAATAATCTAATATACATTATTACATCCATTGTAACATTCTAAAATACATTATAACATTTTATTATACATTCTAAAATCCATTATAACATTCTAACATACATTATAACATTGTAACATACATTATAACATTCTAATATACATTCTTACATCCATTATAACATTCTAATATACAATATAACAATCTAAAATACATTCTAACATCCATTATAACATTCTAACATACATTATAACTTTCAATCATCCATTATAACATTCTAACATCCATAATAACATTCTAACATACATTCTAACATTCTAATATACATTCTAACATCCATTATAACATTCTAACATAGATTATAACATTCTAATATACATTCTAACATCCATTATAACATTCTAACATACATTCTAACATTCTAATATACATTCTAAAATCAATAATAACATTCTAACATCCATTTTAACATTATAAAATACATTATAACATCCATTTATAATATTTTAACATCCATTCTAACATTCTAACATCCATTATAACATTCTAATATACATTCTAACATCCATTATAACATTCTAACATACATTCTAACATTCTAATATACATTCTAACATGCATTATAACATTCTAACATCCATTCTAACATTCTAATATACATTAAAACATTCATTATAACATTCTAACATCCATTCTAACATTCTAATATACATTCTAACTTCCATTATAACATCAAAACATCCATTTTAACATTCTAAAATCCATAATAACATTCTAACATACAAAATAACATTCTAATATAAATTCTAACATCCATTCTAAGATTATAACATCCATTATAACATTCTAATATACATTATAACATTCTAATAGACATTATAACATCCATTATAACATTATAACATACATGATAAAATTCTAATATACATTCTAATATCCATTATAACATTCTAACATACATTATAACATTCTAATATACATTCTAACATCCATTATAACATTCTAACATACATTATAACAATCTAATATACATTCTAACATCCATTATAACATTGTAACATACATTATAACAATCTATTATACATTCTAACATCCATTATAACATTCTAAATTACATTATAACATTCTAATATACATTCTAACATCCATTATAACATTCGAACATCCAAAACAACATTCTAACATACATTCTAACATTCTAATATACATTCTAACATCCATTATAACATTCTAACATACATTCTAACATTCTAATATACATTCTAACATCCATTATAACATTCTAACATGCATTCTTATATTCTAATATACATTCTAAAATCAATTATAACATTCTAACATCCATTTTAACAATCCATTATAACATTCTAACATCCATTATAATATTCTAACATCCATTATAATATTTTAACATCCATTATAACATTCTAACATCCATTATAACATTCTAATATAAATTCTAACATCCATTATAACATTCTAACATACATTATAACATTCTAATATACATTCTAACATGCATTATAACATTCTAACATCCATTCTAACATTCTAATATACATTAAAACATTCATTCTAACATTCTAACCTCCATTCTAACATTCTAACATACATTATAACATTCTAATATACATTTTAATATCCATTATAACATTCTAACATACATTATAACATTCTAATATACATTCTAACATCCATTATAACATTCTAACATACAATATAACATTGTAACATACATTATAACATTCTAAAAAACATTCTAACTTCCATTATAACATCAAAACATCCATTTTAACATTCTAATATATATTATAACATCCATTATAATATTATAACATCCATTATAACATTCTAACATCCATTATAATATTTTAATATACATTCTAACATCCATAATAACATTCTAAAATACAATATAACATTCTAATATACATTCTAGCATGCATTCTAACATACATTATTACATTCTAAAATACATTATAACATCCATTATATCATTATAACATCCATTCTAACATTCTAATATACATTAAAACATCCATTCTAACATACTAACATCAATTCTAACTTCCATTCTAACATTCTAAAATCCATAATAACATTCAAACATACAAAATAACATTCTAATATAAATTCTAACATCCATTCTAACATTATAACATCCATTATAACATTCTAATATACATTATAACATTCTAATAGACATTATAACATCCATTATAACATTATAACATAGATGATAACATTCTAATATACATTCTAATATCCATTATAACATTCTAACATAAATTATAACATTCTAATATACATTCTAACATCCATTATAACATTTTAACATACATTATAACAATCTAATATACATTCTAACATCCATTAAAACATTGTAACATACATTTAAACAATCTATTATACATTCTAACATCCATTATAACATTCTAAAATACATTATAACATTCTAATATACATTCTAACATACATTATAACATTCTAGTAAAAATCATTATAACATCCATTATAACATTCTAACATACATTATAACATTGTAACATACATTATAACATTCTAATATACATTCTTACATCCATTATAACATTCTAACATACAATATAACAATCTAAAATACATTCTAACATCCATTATAACATTCTAACATACATTATAACTTTCAATCATCCATTATAACATTCTAACATCCATAATAACATTCTAACATACATTCTAACATTCTAATATACATTCTAACATCCATTATAACATTCTAACATAGATTATAACATTCTAATATACATTCTAACATCCATTATAACATTTGAACATCCAAAACAACATTCTAACATACATTCTAACATTCTAATATACATTCTAACATCCATTATAACATTCTAACATACATTCTATCATTCTAATATACATTCTAACATCCATTATAACATTCTAACATACATTCTAACATTCTAATATACATTCTAAAATCAATAATAACATTCTAACAACCATTTTAACATTATAAAATACATTATAACATCCATTATAATATTTTAACATCAATTATAACATTCTAACATCCATTATAACATTCTAATATACATTGTACATCCATTATAAAATTCTAACATATATTATAACATTCTAATATACATTCTAACATGCATTTTAACATTCTAACATCCATTCTAACATTCTAATATAAATTAAAACTTTCATTTTAACATTCTAACATCCATTCTAACATTCTAACATACATTATAACATTCTAATATACATTTTAATATCCATTATAACAATCTAACATACATTATAACATTCTAATATACATTCTAACATCCATTATAACATTCTAACATACAATATAACATTGTAACATACATTATAACATTCTAATATACATTCTAACATCCATTATAACATTCTAACATACTTTATAACAGTCTAAAATACATTCTAACATCCATTATAACATTCTAACATCCATAATAACATTCTAACATACATTCTAACATCCATAATAACATTCTAATACACATTCTAACATTCTACCATACATTCTAACATTCTAATATACATTCTAACATCAATTATAACATTCTAACATCCATTTTAATATTCTAATATACATTATAACATCCATTATAATATTCTAACATCCAATATAACATTCTAACATCCATTACAACATTCTAATATACATTCTAACATGCATTCTAACATACATTATAACATTCTAATATACATTCTAACATCCATTATAACATTCTAACATCCATTCTAACATTCTAATATTTATTATAACATCCAATATAACATTCTAACATACATTTCAACATTCTAATATACATTCTAATATCCATTCTAACATACATTAAAACATTCTAACATACATTATTATAATCTAATATACATTATTACATCCATTGTAACATTTTAACATACATTATAACATTTTAATATACATTCTAAAATCCATTATAACATTCTAACATACATTATAACATTCTAATATACATTCTAACATACATAATAACATTCTAGTATACATTATAACATCCATTATAACATTCTAACAAACAGAATAACATTGTAACATACATTTTAACATTCTAATATACATTCTAACATCCATTATAAAATTTTAACATCCATAATAACATTCTAACATACATTCTAACATTCTAATATACATTCTAACATCCATTATAACATTCTAACATACATTATAACAATCTAATATACATTCTAACATCCATTATAACATTGTAACATACATTATAACAATCTATTATACATTCTAACATCCATTATAACATTCTAAAATACATTATAACATTCTAATATACATTCTAACATCCATTATAACATTCGAACATCCAAAACAACATTCTAACATACATTCTAACATTCTAATATACATTCTAACATCCATTATAACATTCTAACATACATTCTAACATTCTAATATACATTCTAACATCCATTATAACATTGTAACATGCATTCTTATATTCTAATATACATTCTAAAATCAATTATAACATTCTAACATCCATTTTAACAATCCATTATAACATTCTAACATCCATTATAATATTCTAACATCCATTATAATATTTTAACATCCATTATAACATTCTAACATCCATTATAACATTCTAATATACATTCTAACATCCATTATAACATTCTAACATACATTATAACATTCTAATATACATTCTAACATGCATTATAACATTCTAACATCCATTCTAACATTCTAATATATATTAAAACATTCATTCTAACATTCTAACCTCCATTCTAACATTCTAACATACATTATAACATTCTAATATACATTTTAATATCCATTATAACATTCTAACATACATTATAACATTCTAATATACATTCTAACATCCATTATAACATTCTAACATACAATATAACATTGTAACATACATTATAACATTCTAAAAAACATTCTAACTTCCATTATAACATCAAAACATCCATTTTAACATTCTAATATATATTATAACATCCATTATAATATTATAACATCCATTATAACATTCTAACATCCATTATAATATTTTAATATACATTCTAACATCCATAATAACATTCTAAAATACAATATAACATTCTAATATACATTCTAGCATGCATTCTAACATACATTATTACATTCTAAAATACATTATAACATCCATTATATCATTATAACATCCATTCTAACATTCTAATATACATTAAAACATCCATTCTAACATACTAACATCAATTCTAACTTCCATTCTAACATTCTAAAATCCATAATAACATTCAAACATACAAAATAACATTCTAATATAAATTCTAACATCCATTCTAACATTATAACATCCATTATAACATTCTAATATACATTATAACATTCTAATAGACATTATAACATCCATTATAACATTATAACATAGATGATAACATTCTAATATACATTCTAATATCCATTATAACATTCTAACATACATTATAACATTCTAATATACATTCTAACATCCATTATAACATTTTAACATACATTATAACAATCTAATATGCATTCTAACATCCATTAAAACATTGTAACATACATTTAAACAATCTATTATACATTCTAACATCCATTATAACATTCTAAAATACATTATAACATTCTAATATACATTCTAACATACATTATAACATTCTAGTAAAAATCATTATAACATCCATTATAACATTCTAACATACATTATAACATTGTAACATACATTATAACATTCTAATATACATTCTTACATCCATTATAACATTCTAACATACAATATAACAATCTAAAATACATTCTAACATCCATTATAACATTCTAACATACATTATAACTTTCAATCATCCATTATAACATTCTAACATCCATAATAACATTCTAACATACATTCTAACATTCTAATATACATTCTAACATCCATTATAACATTCTAACATAGATTATAACATTCTAATATACATTCTAACATCCATTATAACATTTGAACATCCAAAACAACATTCTAACATACATTCTAACATTCTAATATACATTCTAACATCCATTCTAACATTCTAACATACATTCTATCATTCTAATATACATTCTAACATCCATTATAACATTCTAACATACATTCTAACATTCTAATATACATTCTAAAATCAATAATAACATTCTAACAACCATTTTAACATTATAAAATACATTATAACATCCATTATAATATTTTAACATCAATTATAACATTCTAACATCCATTATAACATTCTAATATACATTGTACATCCATTATAAAATTCTAACATATATTATAACATTCTAATATACATTCTAACATGCATTTTAACATTCTAACATCCATTCTAACATTCTAATATAAATTAAAACTTTCATTTTAAAATTCTAACATCCATTCTAACATTCTAACATACATTATAACATTCTAATATACATTTTAATATCCATTATAACAATCTAACATACATTATAACATTCTAATATACATTCTAACATCCATTATAACATTCTAACATACAATATAACATTGTAACATACATTATAACATTCTAATATACATTCTAACATCCATTATAACATTCTAACATACTTTATAACAGTCTAAAATAAATTCTAACATCCATTATAACATTCTAACATCCATAATAACATTCTAACATACATTCTAACATCCATAATAACATTCTAATACACATTCTAACATTCTACCATACATTCTAACATTCTAATATACATTCTAACATCAATTATAACATTCTAACATCCATTTTAATATTCTAATATACATTATAACATCCATTATAATATTCTAACATCCAATATAACATTCTAACATCCATTACAACATTCTAATATACATTCTAACATGCATTCTAACATACATTATAACATTCTAATATACATTCTAACATCCATTATAACATTCTAACATCCATTCTAACATTCTAATATTTATTATAACATCCAATATAACATTCTAACATACATTTCAACATTCTAATATACATTCTAATATCCATTCTAACATACATTAAAACATTCTAACATACATTATTATAATCTAATATACATTATTACATCCATTGTAACATTTTAACATACATTATAACATTTTAATATACATTCTAAAATCCATTATAACTTTCTAACATACATTATAACATTCTAATATACATTCTAACATACATAATAACATTCTAGTATACATTATAACATCCATTATAACATTCTAACAAACAGAATAACATTGTAACATACATTTTAACATTCTAATATACATTCTAACATCCATTATAAAATTTTAACATCCATAATAACATTCTAACATACATTCTAACATTCTAATATACATTCTAACATCCATTATAACATTCTAACATACATTATAACAATCTAATATACATTCTAACATCCATTATAACATTGTAACATACATTATAACAATCTATTATACATTCTAACATCCATTATAACATTCTAAAATACATTATAACATTCTAATATACATTCTAACATCCATTATAACATTCGAACATCCAAAACAACATTCTAACATACATTCTAACATTCTAATATACATTCTAACATCCATTATAACATTCTAACATACATTCTAACATTCTAATATACATTCTAACATCCATTATAACATTCTAACATGCATTCTTATATTCTAATATACATTCTAAAATCAATTATAACATTCTAACATCCATTTTAACAATCCATTATAACATTCTAACATCCATTATAATATTCTAACATCCATTATAATATTTTAACATCCATTATAACATTCTAACATCCATTATAACATTCTAATATACATTCTAACATCCATTATAACATTCTAACATACATTATAACATTCTAATATACATTCTAACATGCATTATAACATTCTAACATCCATTCTAACATTCTAATATACATTAAAACATTCATTCTAACATTCTAACCTCCATTCTAACATTCTAACATACATTATAACATTCTAATATACATTTTAATATCCATTATAACATTCTAACATACATTATAACATTCTAATATACATTCTAACATCCATTATAACATTCTAACATACAATATAACATTGTAACATACATTATAACATTCTAAAAAACATTCTAACTTCCATTATAACATCAAAACATCCATTTTTAACATTCTAATATATATTATAACATCCATTATAATATTATAACATCCATTATAACATTCTAACATCCATTATAATATTTTAATATACATTCTAACATCCATTATAACATTCTAAAATACAATATAACATTCTAATATACATTCTAGCATGCATTCTAACATACATTATTACATTCTAAAATACATTATAACATCCATTATATCATTATAACATCCATTCTAACATTCTAATATACATTAAAACATCCATTCTAACATACTAACATCAATTCTAACTTCCATTCTAACATTCTAAAATCCATAATAACATTCAAACATACAAAATAACATTCTAATATAAATTCAACATCCATTCTAACATTATAACATCCATTATAACATTCTAATATACATTATAACATTCTAATAGACATTATAACATCCATTATAACATTATAACATAGATGATAACATTCTAATATACATTCTAATATCCATTATAACATTCTAACATACATTATAACATTCTAATATACATTCTAACATCCATTATAACATTTTAACATACATTATAACAATCTAATATACATTCTAACATCCATTAAAACATTGTAACATACATTTAAACAATCTATTATACATTCTAACATCCATTATAACATTCTAAAATACATTATAACATTCTAATATACATTCTAACATACATTATAACATTCTAGTAAAAATCATTATAACATCCATTATAACATTCTAACATACATTATAACATTGTAACATACATTATAACATTCTAATATACATTCTTACATCCATTATAACATTCTAACATACAATATAACAATCTAAAATACATTCTAACATCCATTATAACATTCTAACATACATTATAACTTTCAATCATCCATTATAACATTCTAACATCCATAATAACATTCTAACATACATTCTAACATTCTAATATACATTCTAACATCCATTATAACATTCTAACATAGATTATAACATTCTAATATACATTCTAACATCCATTATAACATTTGAACATCCAAAACAACATTCTAACATACATTCTAACATTCTAATATACATTCTAACATCCATTATAACATTCTAACATACATTCTATCATTCTAATATACATTCTAACATCCATTATAACATTCTAACATACATTCTAACATTCTAATATACATTCTAAAATCAATAATAACATTCTAACAACCATTTTAACATTATAAAATACATTATAACATCCATTATAATATTTTAACATCAATTATAACATTCTAACATCCATTATAACATTCTAATATACATTGTACATCCATTATAAAATTCTAACATATATTATAACATTCTAATATACATTCTAACATGCATTTTAACATTCTAACATCCATTCTAACATTCTAATATAAATTAAAACTTTCATTTTAAAATTCTAACATCCATTCTAACATTCTAACATACATTATAACATTCTAATATACATTTTAATATCCATTATAACAATCTAACATACATTATAACATTCTAATATACATTCTAACATCCATTATAACATTCTAACATACAATATAACATTGTAACATACATTATAACATTCTAATATACATTCTAACATCCATTATAACATTCTAACATACTTTATAACAGTCTAAAATAAATTCTAACATCCATTATAACATTCTAACATCCATAATAACATTCTAACATACATTCTAACATCCATAATAACATTCTAATACACATTCTAACATTCTACCATACATTCTAACATTCTAATATACATTCTAACATCAATTATAACATTCTAACATCCATTTTAATATTCTAATATACATTATAACATCCATTATAATATTCTAACATCCAATATAACATTCTAACATCCATTACAACATTCTAATATACATTCTAACATGCATTCTAACATACATTATAACATTCTAATATACATTCTAACATCCATTATAACATTCTAACATCCATTCTAACATTCTAATATTTATTATAACATCCAATATAACATTCTAACATACATTTCAACATTCTAATATACATTCTAATATCCATTCTAACATACATTAAAACATTCTAACATACATTATTATAATCTAATATACATTATTACATCCATTGTAACATTTTAACATACATTATAACATTTTAATATACATTCTAAAATCCATTATAACTTTCTAACATACATTATAACATTCTAATATACATTCTAACATACATAATAACATTCTAGTATACATTATAACATCCATTATAACATTCTAACAAACAGAATAACATTGTAACATACATTTTAACATTCTAATATACATTCTAACATCCATTATAAAATTTTAACATCCATAATAACATTCTAACATACATTCTAACATTCTAATATACATTCTAACATCCATTATAACATTCTAACATACATTATAACAATCTAATATACATTCTAACATCCATTATAACATTGTAACATACATTATAACAATCTATTATACATTCTAACATCCATTATAACATTCTAAAATACATTATAACATTCTAATATACATTCTAACATCCATTATAACATTCGAACATCCAAAACAACATTCTAACATACATTCTAACATTCTAATATACATTCTAACATCCATTATAACATTCTAACATACATTCTAACATTCTAATATACATTCTAACATCCATTATAACATTCTAACATGCATTCTTATATTCTAATATACATTCTAAAATCAATTATAACATTCTAACATCCATTTTAACAATCCATTATAACATTCTAACATCCATTATAATATTCTAACATCCATTATAATATTTTAACATCCATTATAACATTCTAACATCCATTATAACATTCTAATATACATTCTAACATCCATTATAACATTCTAACATACATTATAACATTCTAATATACATTCTAACATGCATTATAACATTCTAACATCCATTCTAACATTCTAATATACATTAAAACATTCATTCTAACATTCTAACCTCCATTCTAACATTCTAACATACATTATAACATTCTAATATACATTTTAATATCCATTATAACATTCTAACATACATTATAACATTCTAATATACATTCTAACATCCATTATAACATTCTAACATACAATATAACATTGTAACATACATTATAACATTCTAAAAAACATTCTAACTTCCATTATAACATCAAAACATCCATTTTAACATTCTAATATATATTATAACATCCATTATAATATTATAACATCCATTATAACATTCTAACATCCATTATAATATTTTAATATACATTCTAACATCCATTATAACATTCTAAAATACAATATAACATTCTAAAATACATTCTAGCATGCATTCTAACATACATTATTACATTCTAAAATACATTATAACATCCATTATATCATTATAACATCCATTCTAACATTCTAATATACATTAAAACATCCATTCTAACATACTAACCTCAATTCTAACTTCCATTCTAACATTCTAAAATCCATAATAACATTCAAACATACAAAATAACATTCTAATATAAATTCTAACATCCATTCTAACATTATAACATCCATTATAACATTCTAATATACATTATAACATTCTAATAGACATTATAACATCCATTATAACATTATAACATAGATGATAACATTCTAATATACATTCTATTATCCATTATAACATTCTAACATACATTATAACATTCTAATATACATTCTAACATCCATTATAACATTTTAACATACATTATAACAATCTAATATACATTCTAACATCCATTAAAACATTGTAACATACATTTAAACAATCTATTATACATTCTAACATCCATTATAACATTCTAAAATACATTATAACATTCTAATATACATTCTAACATACATTATAACATTCTAGTAAAAATCATTATAACATCCATTATAACATTCTAACATACATTATAACATTGTAACATACATTATAACATTCTAATATACATTCTTACATCCATTATAACATTCTAACATACAATATAACAATCTAAAATACATTCTAACATCCATTATAACATTCTAACATACATTATAACTTTCAATCATCCATTATAACATTCTAACATCCATAATAACATTCTAACATACATTCTAACATTCTAATATACATTCTAACATCCATTATAACATTCTAACATAGATTATAACATTCTAATATACATTCTAACATCCATTATAACATTTGAACATCCAAAACAACATTCTAACATACATTCTAACATTCTAATATACATTCTAACATCCATTCTAACATTCTAACATACATTCTATCATTCTAATATACATTCTAACATCCATTATAACATTCTAACATACATTCTAACATTCTAATATACATTCTAAAATCAATAATAACATTCTAACAACCATTTTAACATTATAAAATACATTATAACATCCATTATAATATTTTAACATCAATTATAACATTCTAACATCCATTATAACATTCTAATATACATTGTACATCCATTATAAAATTCTAACATATATTATAACATTCTAATATACATTCTAACATGCATTTTAACATTCTAACATCCATTCTAACATTCTAATATAAATTAAAACTTTCATTTTAACATTCTAACATCCATTCTAACATTCTAACATACATTATAACATTCTAATATACATTTTAATATCCATTATAACAATCTAACATACATTATAACATTCTAATATACATTCTAACATCCATTATAACATTCTAACATACAATATAACATTGTAACATACATTATAACATTCTAATATACATTCTAACATCCATTATAACATTCTAACATACTTTATAACAGTCTAAAATACATTCTAACATCCATTATAACATTCTAACATCCATAATAACATTCTAACATACATTCTAACATCCATAATAACATTCTAATACACATTCTAACATTCTACCATACATTCTAACATTCTAATATACATTCTAACATCAATTATAACATTCTAACATCCATTTTAATATTCTAATATACATTATAACATCCATTATAATATTCTAACATCCAATATAACATTCTAACATCCATTACAACATTCTAATATACATTCTAACATGCATTCTAACATACATTATAACATTCTAATATACATTCTAACATCCATTATAACATTCTAACATCCATTCTAACATTCTAATATTTATTATAACATCCAATATAACATTCTAACATACATTTCAACATTCTAATATACATTCTAATATCCATTCTAACATACATTAAAACATTCTAACATACATTATTATAATCTAATATACATTATTACATCCATTGTAACATTTTAACATACATTATAACATTTTAATATACATTCTAAAATCCATTATAACATTCTAACATACATTATAACATTCTAATATACATTCTAACATACATAATAACATTCTAGTATACATTATAACATCCATTATAACATTCTAACAAACAGAATAACATTGTAACATACATTTTAACATTCTAATATACATTCTAACATCCATTATAAAATTTTAACATCCATAATAACATTCTAACATACATTCTAACATTCTAATATACATTCTAACATCCATTATAACATTCTAACATACATTATAACAATCTAATATACATTCTAACATCCATTATAACATTGTAACATACATTATAACAATCTATTATACATTCTAACATCCATTATAACATTCTAAATTACATTATAACATTCTAATATACATTCTAACATCCATTATAACATTCGAAAATCCAAAACAACATTCTAACATACATTCTAACATTCTAATATACATTCTAACATCCATTATAACATTCTAACATACATTCTAACATTCTAATATACATTCTAACATCCATTATAACATTCTAACATGCATTCTTATATTCTAATATACATTCTAAAATCAATTATAACATTCTAACATCCATTTTACCAATCCATTATAACATTCTAACATCCATTATAATATTCTAACATCCATTATAATATTTTAACATCCATTATAACATTCTAACATCCATTATAACATTCTAATATACATTCTAACATCCATTATAACATTCTAACATACATTATAACATTCTAATATACATTCTAACATGCATTATAACATTCTAACATCCATTCTAACATTCTAATATACATTAAAACATTCATTCTAACATTCTAACCTCCATTCTAACATTCTAACATACATTATAACATTCTAATATACATTTTAATATCCATTATAACATTCTAACATACATTATAACATTCTAATATACATTCTAACATCCATTATAACATTCTAACATACAATATAACATTGTAACATACATTATAACATTCTAAAAAACATTCTAACTTCCATTATAACATCAAAACATCCATTTTTAACATTCTAATATATATTATAACATCCATTATAATATTATAACATCCATTATAACATTCTAACATCCATTATAATATTTTAATATACATTCTAACATCCATTATAACATTCTAAAATACAATATAACATTCTAATATACATTCTAGCATGCATTCTAACATACATTATTACATTCTAAAATACATTATAACATCCATTATATCATTATAACATCCATTCTAACATTCTAATATACATTAAAACATCCATTCTAACATACTAACATCAATTCTAACTTCCATTCTAACATTCTAAAATCCATAATAACATTCAAACATACAAAATAACATTCTAAAATAAATTCTAACATCCATTCTAACATTATAACATCCATTATAACATTCTAATATACATTATAACATTCTAATAGACATTATAACATCCATTATAACATTATAACATAGATGATAACATTCTAATATACATTCTAATATCCATTATAACATTCTAACATACATTATAACATTCTAACAAACAGAATAACATTGTAACATACATTTTAACATTCTAATATACATTCTAACATCCATTATAAAATTTTAACATCCATAATAACATTCTAACATACATTCTAACATCCATTATAACATTCTAATATACATTATAACATTCTACTATACATTCTAACATCCATTATAACATTCTAACATACATTATAAAATTCTAATATACATTCTAACATGCATAATAACATTCTAACATACATTCTAACATACATTCTAACATTCTAATATATAATCTAACATTCATTATAACATTCAAATATACATTCTAACATCCATTATGACATTCTAATATACATTATAACATTCTAATAAAAATTCTAATATCCATTATAACATTATAACATACATTATAACATTCTAATATACATTCTAACATCCATTATAACATTCTAACATACATTTTAACATTCTAATATACATTCTAGCATCAATTATAACATTCTAACATACATTACAACAATCTAATATACATTATAACCTCCATTATAACATGCTAACATACATTATAATATTCCAATATACATTCTAACATCCATTATAACATTCTTACATCCATAATAACATTCTAACATCCATTATAACATTCTAATATACATGATAACATTCTAATATACATTCTAACATCCATTATAACATTCTAATATACATTCTAACATTCCAATATACATTCTAAAATACATTATAACATTCTAACATACTTTCTAATATTCTAACATACATTCTAACATTCTAATATACATTCTAACATCCATTATAACATTCTAACATCCATTCTAAAATTCTAATATACATTCTAACATCAATTATAACATTCTAACATCCATTTTAACATTCTAATATATATTATAACATCCATTATAATATTCTAACATTCATTATAACATTCTAACATCCATTATAATATTCAAATATACATTCTAACATCCATTATAACCTTCTAAAATACACTATAACATTCTAATATACATTCTAACATGCATTCTAACATACATTATAACATTATAATATACACTATAACATCCATTCTAACATTATAACATCCATTCTAACATTCTAATATACATTCTAACATCCATTATAACATTATAACATCCATTTTAACATTCTAATATACATTTTAACATCCATTATAATATTCTAACATCAATTATAACATTCTAATATACATTCTAACATCCATTCTAACATTCTAACATACATTATAACATTCTAATATACATTCTAACATGCATTATAACATTCTAACATCCATTCTAACATTCTAATATACATTAAAACATTCATTATAACATTCTAACATCCATTATAACATTCTAACATACATTATAACATTCTAATAATCATTTTAATATCCATTATAACATTCTAACATACATTATAACATTCTAATATACATTCTAACATCCATTATAACATTCTAACATACAATATAACATTGTAACATTTATTATAACATTCTAATTTACATTCTAACATCCATTATAACATTCTAACATACATAATAACATTCTAACATACATTCTAACATCCATAATAACATTCTAACATACATTCTAACATTCTACCATACATTCTAACATTCAAATATACATTCTAACATCCATTATAACATTCTAACATCCATTCTAACATTCTAATATACATTCTAACATCAATTATAACATTCTAACATCCATTTTAATATTCTAATATACATTATAACATCCATTATAATATTCTAACATCCATTATAACATTCTAACATCCATTCTAACATTCTAATATACATTCTAATATCCATTATAACATTCTAATATACATTCTAACATCCATTATAACATTCTAAACATCCATTTTAACATTCTAATATATATTATAACATCCATTATAATATTATAACATCCATTATAACATTCTAACATCCATTATAATATTTTAATATACATTCTAACATCCATTATAACATTCTAAAATACAATATAACATTCTAATATACATTCTAGCATGCATTCTAACATACATTATAACATTCTAAAATACATTATAACATCCATTATATCATTATAACATCCATTCTAACATTCTAATATACATTAAAACATCCATTCTAACATACTAACATCAATTCTAACTTCCATTCTAACATTCTAAAATCCATAATAACATTCAAACATACAAAATAACATTCTAATATAAATTCTAACATCCATTCTAACATTATAACATCCATTATAACATTCTAATATACATTATACCATTCTAATAGACATTATAACATCCATTATAACATTATAACATAGATGATAACATTCTAATATACATTCTAATATCCATTATAACATTCTAACATACATTATAACATTCTAATATACATTCTAACATCCATTATAACATTTTAACATACATTATAACAATCTAATATACATTCTAACATCCATTAAAACATTGTAACATACATTTAAACAATCTATTATACATTCTAACATCCATTATAACATTCTAAAATACATTATAACATTCTAACATACATTCTAACATACATTATAACATTCTAGTAAAAATCATTATAACATCCATTATAACATTCTAACATACATTATAACATTGTAACATACATTATAACATTCTAATATACATTCTTACATCCATTATAACATTCTAACATACAATATAACAATCTAAAATACATTCTAACATCCATTATAACATTCTAACATACATTATAACTTTCAATCATCCATTATAACATTCTAACATCCATAATAACATTCTAACATACATTCTAACATTCTAATATACATTCTAACATCCATTATAACATTCTAACATAGATTATAACATTCTAATATACATTCTAACATCCATTTTAACATTCTATCATAGATTATAACATTCTAATATACATTCTAAGATCCATTATAACATTTGAACATCCAAAACAACATTCTAACATACATTCTAACATTCTAATATACATTCTAACATCCATTATAACATTCTAACATACATTCTAACATTCTAATATACATTCTAACATCCATTATAACATTCTAACATACATTCTAACTTTCTAATATACATTCTAAAATCAATTATAACATTCTAACATCCATTTTAACATTCTAATATACATTATAACATCCATTATAATATTTTAACATCCATTATAACATTCTAACATCCATTATAACATTCTAATATACATTTTAACATCCATTATAACATTATAACATACATTATAACATTCTAATATACATTCTAACATGCATTATAACATTCTAACATCCATTCTAACATTCTAATATACATTAAAACATTCATTATAACATTCTAACATCCATTCTAACATTCTAACATACATTGTAACATTCTAATATACATTTTAATATCCATTATAACATTCTAACATTTATTATAACATTCTAATATACATTCTAACATCCATTATAACATTCTAACATACAATATAACATTGTAACATACATTATAACATTCTAATATACATTCTAACATCCATTCTAACATTCTAACATACATTATAACATTCTAATATACATTCTAACTTCCATTATAACATCAAAACATCCATTTTAACATTCTAAAATCCATAATAACATTCTAACATACAAAATAACATTCTAATATAAATTCTAACATCCATTCTAAGATTATAACATCCATTATAACATTCTAATATACATTATAACATTCTAATAGACATTATAACATCCATTATAACATTATAACATACATGATAACATTCTAATATACATTCTAATATCCATTATAACATTCTAACATACATTATAACATTCTAATATACATTCTAACATCCATTATAACATTCTAACATACATTATAACAATCTAATATACATTCTAACATCCATTATAACATTGTAACATACATTATAACAATCTATTATACATTCTAACATCCATTATAACATTCTAAAATACATTATAACATTCTAATATACATTCTAACATCCATTATAACATTCGAACATCCAAAACAACATTCTAACATACATTCTAACATTCTAATATACATTCTAACATCCATTATAACATTCTAACATACATTCTAACATTCTAATATACATTCTAACATCCATTATAACATTCTAACATACATTCTTATATTCTAATATACATTCTAAAATCAATTATAACATTCTAACATCCATTTTAACATTCTAATATACATTATAACATCCATTATAATATTCTAACATCCATTATAATATTTTAACATCCATTATAACATTCTAACATCCATTATAACATTCTAATATACATTCTAACATCCATTATAACATTCTAACATATATTATAACATTCTAATATACATTCTAACATGCATTATAACATTCTAACATCCATTCTAAAATTCTAATATACATTAAAACATTCATTCTAACATTCTAACCTCCATTCTAACATACATTATAACATTCTAATATACATTTTAATATCCATTATAACATTCTAACATACATTATAACATTCTAATATACATTCTAACATCCATTATAACATTCTAACATACAATATAACATTGTAACATACATTATAACATTCTAAAATACATTCTAAAATCCATTATAACATTCTAACATCCATTATAACATTCTAACATACATTATAACATTCTAAAAAACATTCTAACTTCCATTATAACATCAAAACATCCATTTTAACATTCTAATTTATATTATAACATCCATTATAATATTATAACATCCATTATAACATTCTAACATCCATTATAATATTTTAATATACATTCTAACATCCATTATAACATTCTAAAATACAATATAACATTCTAATATACATTCTAGCATGCATTCTAACATACATTATAACATTCTAAAATACATTATAACATCAATTATATCATTATAACATCCATTCTAACATTCTAATATACATTAGAACATCCATTCTAAAATACTAACATCAATTCTAACTTCCATTCTAACATTCTAAAATCCATAATAACATTCAAACATACAAAATAACATTCTAATATAAATTCTAACATCCATTCTAACATTATAACATCCATTATAACATTCTAATATACATTATAACATTCTAATACACATTATAACATCCATTATAACATTATAACATAGATGATAACATTCTAATATACATTCTAATATCCATTATAACATTCTAACATACATTATAACATTCTAATATACATTCTAACATCCATAATAACATTCTAACATACATTCTAACATTCTACCATACATTCTAACATTCAAATATACATTCTAACATCCATTATAACATTCTAACATCCATTCTAACATTCTAATATACATTCTAACATCAATTATAACATTCTAACATCCATTTTAATATTCTAATATACATTATAACATCCATTATAATATTCTAACATCCATTATAACATTCTAACATCCATTCTAACATTCTAATATACATTCTAATATCCATTATAACATTCTAATATACATTCTAACATCCATTATAACATTCTAAACATCCATTTTAACATTCTAATATATATTATAACATCCATTATAATATTATAACATCCATTATAACATTCTAACATCCATTATAATATTTTAATATACATTCTAACATCCATTATAACATTCTAAAATACAATATAACATTCTAATATACATTCTAGCATGCATTCTAACATACATTATAACATTCTAAAATACATTATAACATCCATTATATCATTATAACATCCATTCTAACATTCTAATATACATTAAAACATCCATTCTAACATACTAACATCAATTCTAACTTCCATTCTAACATTCTAAAATCCATAATAACATTCAAACATACAAAATAACATTCTAATATAAATTCTAACATCCATTCTAACATTATAACATCCATTATAACATTCTAATATACATTATACCATTCTAATAGACATTATAACATCCATTATAACATTATAACATAGATGATAACATTCTAATATACATTCTAATATCCATTATAACATTCTAACATACATTATAACATTCTAATATACATTCTAACATCCATTATAACATTTTAACATACATTATAACAATCTAATATACATTCTAACATCCATTAAAACATTGTAACATACATTTAAACAATCTATTATACATTCTAACATCCATTATAACATTCTAAAATACATTATAACATTCTAACATACATTCTAACATACATTATAACATTCTAGTAAAAATCATTATAACATCCATTATAACATTCTAACATACATTATAACATTGTAACATACATTATAACATTCTAATATACATTCTTACATCCATTATAACATTCTAACATACAATATAACAATCTAAAATACATTCTAACATCCATTATAACATTCTAACATACATTATAACTTTCAATCATCCATTATAACATTCTAACATCCATAATAACATTCTAACATACATTCTAACATTCTAATATACATTCTAACATCCATTATAACATTCTAACATAGATTATAACATTCTAATATACATTCTAACATCCATTTTAACATTCTATCATAGATTATAACATTCTAATATACATTCTAAGATCCATTATAACATTTGAACATCCAAAACAACATTCTAACATACATTCTAACATTCTAATATACATTCTAACATCCATTATAACATTCTAACATACATTCTAACATTCTAATATACATTCTAACATCCATTATAACATTCTAACATACATTCTAACTTTCTAATATACATTCTAAAATCAATTATAACATTCTAACATCCATTTTAACATTCTAATATACATTATAACATCCATTATAATATTTTAACATCCATTATAACATTCTAACATCCATTATAACATTCTAATATACATTTTAACATCCATTATAACATTATAACATACATTATAACATTCTAATATACATTCTAACATGCATTATAACATTCTAACATCCATTCTAACATTCTAATATACATTAAAACATTCATTATAACATTCTAACATCCATTCTAACATTCTAACATACATTGTAACATTCTAATATACATTTTAATATCCATTATAACATTCTAACATTTATTATAACATTCTAATATACATTCTAACATCCATTATAACATTCTAACATACAATATAACATTGTAACATACATTATAACATTCTAATATACATTCTAACATCCATTCTAACATTCTAACATACATTATAACATTCTAATATACATTCTAACTTCCATTATAACATCAAAACATCCATTTTAACATTCTAAAATCCATAATAACATTCTAACATACAAAATAACATTCTAATATAAATTCTAACATCCATTCTAAGATTATAACATCCATTATAACATTCTAATATACATTATAACATTCTAATAGACATTATAACATCCATTATAACATTATAACATACATGATAACATTCTAATATACATTCTAATATCCATTATAACATTCTAACATACATTATAACATTCTAATATACATTCTAACATCCATTATAACATTCTAACATACATTATAACAATCTAATATACATTCTAACATCCATTATAACATTGTAACATACATTATAACAATCTATTATACATTCTAACATCCATTATAACATTCTAAAATACATTATAACATTCTAATATACATTCTAACATCCATTATAACATTCGAACATCCAAAACAACATTCTAACATACATTCTAACATTCTAATATACATTCTAACATCCATTATAACATTCTAACATACATTCTAACATTCTAATATACATTCTAACATCCATTATAACATTCTAACATACATTCTTATATTCTAATATACATTCTAAAATCAATTATAACATTCTAACATCCATTTTAACATTCTAATATACATTATAACATCCATTATAATATTCTAACATCCATTATAATATTTTAACATCCATTATAACATTCTAACATCCATTATAACATTCTAATATACATTCTAACATCCATTATAACATTCTAACATATATTATAACATTCTAATATACATTCTAACATGCATTATAACATTCTAACATCCATTCTAAAATTCTAATATACATTAAAACATTCATTCTAACATTCTAACCTCCATTCTAACATACATTATAACATTCTAATATACATTTTAATATCCATTATAACATTCTAACATACATTATAACATTCTAATATACATTCTAACATCCATTATAACATTCTAACATACAATATAACATTGTAACATACATTATAACATTCTAAAATACATTCTAAAATCCATTATAACATTCTAACATCCATTATAACATTCTAACATACATTATAACATTCTAAAAAACATTCTAACTTCCATTATAACATCAAAACATCCATTTTAACATTCTAATTTATATTATAACATCCATTATAATATTATAACATCCATTATAACATTCTAACATCCATTATAATATTTTAATATACATTCTAACATCCATTATAACATTCTAAAATACAATATAACATTCTAATATACATTCTAGCATGCATTCTAACATACATTATAACATTCTAAAATACATTATAACATCAATTATATCATTATAACATCCATTCTAACATTCTAATATACATTAGAACATCCATTCTAAAATACTAACATCAATTCTAACTTCCATTCTAACATTCTAAAATCCATAATAACATTCAAACATACAAAATAACATTCTAATATAAATTCTAACATCCATTCTAACATTATAACATCCATTATAACATTCTAATATACATTATAACATTCTAATACACATTATAACATCCATTATAACATTATAACATAGATGATAACATTCTAATATACATTCTAATATCCATTATAACATTCTAACATACATTATAACATTCTAATATACATTCTAACATCCATCATAACATTTTAACATACATTATAACAATCTAATATACATTCTAACATCCATTATAACATTCTAACATACATTCTAACATTCTAATATACATTCTAACATCCATTATAACATTCTAACATACATTCTTATATTCTAATATACATTCTAAAATCAATTATAACATTCTAACATCCATTTTAACATTCTAATATACATTATAACATCCATTATAATATTCTAACATCCATTATAATATTTTAACATCCATTATAACATTCTAACATCCATTATAACATTCTAATATACATTCTAACATCCATTATAACATTCTAACATACATTATAACATTCTAATATACATTCTAACATGCATTATAACATTCTAACATCCATTCTAAAATTCTAATATACATTAAAACATTCATTCTAACATTCTAACCTCCATTCTAACATACATTATAACATTCTAATATACATTTTAATATCCATTATAACATTCTAACATACATTATAACATTCTAATATACATTCTAACATCCATTATAACATTCTAACATACAATATAACATTGTAACATACATTATAACATTCTAAAATACATTCTAACATCCATTATAACATTCTAACATCCATTATAACATTCTAACATACATTATAACATTCTAAAAAACATTCTAACTTCCATTATAACATCAAAACATCCATTTTAACATTCTAATATATATTATAACATCCATTATAATATTATAACATCCATTATAACATTCTAACATCCATTATAATATTTTAATATACATTCTAACATCCATTATAACATTCTAACATACATTCTAACATTCTAATATACATTCTAACATGCATTATAACATTCTAACATCCATTCTAACATTCTAATATACATTAAAACATTCATTATAACATTCTAACATCCATTCTAACATTCTAACATACATTATAACATTCTAATATACATTTTAATATCCATTATAACATTCTAACATACATTATAACATTCTAATATACATTCTAACATCCATTATAACATTCTAACATACAATATAACATTGTAACATACATTATAACATTCTAAAATACATTCTAACATCCATTATAACATTCTAACATACATTATAACATTCTAAAAAACATTCTAACTTCCATTATAACATCAAAACATCCATTTTAACATTCTAATATATATTATAACATCCATTATAATATTATAACATCCATTATAATATTTTAATATACATTCTAACATCCATTATAACATTCTAAAATACAATATAACATTCTAATATACATTCTAGCATGCATTCTAACATACATTATAACATTCTAAAATACATTATAACATCCATTATATCATTATAACATCCATTCTAACATTCTAATATACATTAAAACATCCATTCTAAAATACTAACATCAATTCTAACTTCCATTCTAACATTCTAAAATTCATAATAACATTCAAACATACAAAATAACATTCTAATATAAATTCTAACATCCATTCTAACATTATAACATCCATTATAACATTCTAATATACATTATAACATTCTAATAGACATTATAACATCCACAATAACATTATAACATAGATGATAACATTCTATTATACATTCTAATATCCATTATAACATTCTAACATACATTATAACATTCTAATATACATTCTAACATCCATTATAACATTTTAACATACATTATAACAATCTAATATACATTCTAACATCCATTAAAACATTGTAACATACATTTAAACAATCTATTATACATTCTAACATCCATTATAACATTCTAAAATACATTATAACATTCTAGTAAAAATCATTATAACATCCATTATAACATTCTAACATACATTATAACATTGTAACATACATTATAACATTCTAATATACATTCTTACATCCATTATAACATTCTAACATACAATATAACAATCTAAAATACATTCTAACATCCATTATAACATTCTAACATACATTATAACTTTCAATCATCCATTATAACATTCTAACATCCATAATAACATTCTAACATACATTCTAACATTCTAATATACATTCTAACATCCATTACAACATTCTAACATAGATTATAACATTCTAATATACATTCTAACATCCATTATAACATTTGAACATCCAAAACAACATTCTAACATACATTCTAACATTCTAATATACATTCTAACATCCATTATAACATTCTAACATACATTCTATCATTCTAATATACATTCTAACATCCATTATAACATTCTAACATACATTCTAACATTCTAATATACATTCTAAAATCAATAATAACATTCTAACAACCATTTTAACATTGTAACATACATTATAACATTCTAATATACATTCTTACATCCATTATAACATTCTAACATACAATATAACAATCTAAAATACATTCTAACATCCATTATAACATTCTAACATACATTATAACTTTCAATCATCCATTATAACATTCTAACATCCATAATAACATTCTAACATACATTCTAACATTCTAATATACATTCTAACATCCATTATAACATTCTAACATAGATTATAACATTCTAATATACATTCTAACATCCATTATAACATTCGAACATCCAAAACAACATTCTAACATACATTCTAACCTTCTAATATACATTCTAACATCCATTATAACATTCTAACATACATTCTAACATTATAATATACATTCTAACATCCATTATAACATTCTAACATCCATTCTAATATTCTAATATACATTAAAACATCCATTCTAACATTCTAACATCAATTCTAACTTCCATTCTAACATTCTAAAATCCATAATAACATTCTAACATACAAATTAACATACATTATAACATTCTAATATACATTCTTACATCCATTATAACATTCTAACATACAATATAACAATCTAAAATACATTCTAACATCCATTATAACATTCTAACATACATTATAACTTTCAATCATCCATTATAACATTCTAACATCCATAATAACATTCTAACATACATTCTAACATTCTAATATACATTCTAACATCCATTATAACATTCTAACATAGATTATAACATTCTAATATACATTCTAACATCCATTATAACATTCGAACATCCAAAACAACATTCTAACATACATTCTAACCTTCTAATATACATTCTAACATCCATTATAACATTCTAACATACATTCTAACATTCTAATATACATTCTAACATCCATTATAACATTCTAACATACATTATAACATTCTAATATACATTCTAAAATCAATAATAACATTCTAACATCCATTTTAACATTATAAAATACATTATAACATCCATTATAATATTTTAACATCCATTATAACATTCTAACATACATTATAACATTCTAATATACATTCTAACATGCATTATAACATTCTAACATCCATTCTAACATTCTAATATAAATTAAAACATTCATTTTAACATTCTAACATCCATTCTAACATTCTAACATACATTATAACATTCTAATATACATTTTAATATCCATTATAACAATCTAACATACATTATAACATTCTAATATACATTCTAACATCCATTATAACATTCTAACATACAATATAACATTGTAACATACATTATAACATTCTAATATACATTCTAACATCCATTCTAACATTCTAACATACATTATAACATTCTAATATACATTTTAATATCCATTATAACATTCTAACATCCATAATAACATTCTAACATACATTCTAACATCCATAATAACATTCTAAAATACATTCTAACATTCTACCATACATTCTAACATTCTAATATACATTCTAACATCAATTATAACATTCTAACATCCATTTTAATATTCTAATATACATTATAACATCCACTATAATTTTCTAACATCCAATATAACATTCTAACATCCATTACAACATTCTAATATACATTCTAACATGCATTCTAACATACATTATAACATTCTAATATACATTCTAACATCCATTATAACATTCTAACATCCATTCTAACATTCTAATATTTATTATAACATCCAATATAACATTCTAACATACATTTCAACATTCTAATATACATTCTAATATCCAATCTAACATTCTAACATACATTAAAACATTCAAACATACATTATAATAATCTAATATACATTATTACATCCATTGTAACATTCTAACATACATTATAACATTTTAATATACATACTAAAATCCATTATAACATTCTAACATACATTATAACATTCTAATATACATTCTAACATACATAATAACATTCTAGTATACATTATAACATCCATTATAACATTCTAACAAACATTATAACATTGTAACATACATTTTAACATTCTAATATACATTCTAACATCCATTATAAAATTTTAACATCCATAATAACATTCTAACATACATTCTAACATTCTAATATACATTCTAACATCCATTATAATATTCTAATATACATTATAACATTCTAATATACATTCTAACATCCATTATAACATTCTAACATACATTATAACATTCTAATATACATTCTAACATCCATTATAACATTCTAACATCCATAATAACATTCTGACATACATTCTAACATTCTAGTATACATTCTAACATGCATAATAACATTCAAATATACATTCTAACATCCATTATGACATTCTAATATACATTATAACATTCTAATATACATTGTTATATCCATTATAACATTATAACATACATTTTAACATTCTAATATACATTCTTACATACATTATAACATTCTAATATACATTCTAACATCAATTATAACATTCTAACATACTTTACAACAATCTAATATACATTATAAGCTCCATTATAACATGCTAACATACATTATAAAATTCCAATATACATTCTAACATCCATTATAACATTCTTACATCCATAATAACATTCTAACATCCATTATAACATTCTAATATACATTATAACATTCTAATATACATTCTAACATCCATTATAACATTCTAACATACATTCTAACATTCTAATATACATTCTAACATCAATTATCACATTCTAACATCCATTTTAACATTCTAATATATATTCTAACATCCATTATAATATTCTAACATCCATTATAACATTCTAACATCCATTATAATATTCTAATATACATTCTAACATCCATTATAACTTCTAAAATACACTATAACATTCTAATATACATTCTAACATGCATTCTAACATACATTATAACATTCTAATATACATTATAACATCCATTATAACATTATAACATCCATTCTAACATTCTAATATACATTCTAACATCCATTATAACATTCTAACATACATTCTAACATTCTAATATACATTCTAAAATCAAAAATTTAACATTCTAACATCCATTTTAACATTCTAATATACATTATAACATCCATTATAATTTTCTAACATCCATTGTAATATTCTAACATCCATTATAACATTCTAACATCCATTATAACATTCTAATATACATTCTAACATCCATTATAACATTCTAACATACATTATAACATTCTAATATACATTCTAACATGCATTATAACATTCTAACATCCATTCTAACATTCTAATATACATTAAAACATTCATTATAACATTCTAACATCCATTATAACATTCTAACATACATTATAACATTCTAATAAACATTTTAAATATCCATTATAACATTCTATCATACATTATAACATTCTATTATACATTCTAACATCCATTATAACATTCTAACATACAATATAACATTGTAACATACATTATAACATTCTAATATACATTCTAACATCCATTATAACATTATAACATACTTTACAGCAATCTAATATACATTATAACCTCCATTATAACATGCTAACATACATTATAACATTCCAATATACATTCTAACATCCATTATAACATTCTTACATCCATAATAACATTCTAACATCCATTATAACATTCTAACATACATTATAACATTCTAATATACATTCTAACATCCATTATAACATTCTAACATCCATTCTAACATTCTAATATACATTCTAACATCAATTATAACATTCTAACATCCATTTTAACATTCTAATATATATTATAACATCAATTATAATATTCTAACATCCATTATAACATTCTAACATCCATTATAATATTCTAATATACATTCTAACATCCATTATAACTTCTAAAATACACTATAACATTCTAATATACATTCTAACATGCATTCTAACATACATTATAACATTCTAATATACATTATAACATCCATTATAACATTATAATATCCATTCTAACATTCTAATATACATTCTAACATCCATTATAACATTCTAACATACATTCTAACATTCTAATATACATTCTAAATTCAATTATAACATTTTAACATCCATTTTAACATTCTAATATACATTATAACATCCATTATAATATTCTAACATCCATTATAATATTCTAATATCCATTATAACATTCTAACATCCATTATAAAATTCTAATATACATTCTAACATCCATAATAACATTCTAACATACATTCTAACATCCATAATAACCTTCTAACATACATTCTAACATTCTACCATACATTCTAACATTCTAATATACATTCTAACATCCATTATAACTTTCTCACATCCATTCTAACATTCTAATATACATTCTAACATCAATTCTAACATTCTAACATCCATTTTAATATTCCAATATACATTATAAAATCCATTATAATATTCTAACATCCATTATAACATTCTAACATCCATTAAAACATTCTAATATACATTCTAAAATGCATTCTAACATACTTTATAACATTCTAATATACATTCTAACATCCATTAAAACATCCTAACATACATTATGACATTCTAATATACATTCTAATATCCATTATAACATTATAACATACATTATAACATTCTAATATACATTCTAACGTCCATTATAACATTCTAACATACATTATAACATTCTAATATACATTCTAACATCAATTATAACATTATAACATACTTTACAGCAATCTAATATACATTATAACCTCCATTATAACATGCTAACATACATTATAACATTCCAATATACATTCTAACATCCATTATAACATTCTTACATCCATAATAACATTCTAACATCCATTATAACATTCTAATATACATTTTAACATTCTAATATACATTCTAACATCCATTATAACATTCTAACATACATTCTAACATTCTAATATACATTCTAAATTACATTATAACATTCTTACATACTTTCTAATATTCTAACATACATTCTAACATTCTAATATACATTCTAACATCCATTATAACATTCTAACATCCATTCTAACATTCTGATTTATACATTCTAACATCAATTATAACATTCTAACATCCATTTTAACATTCTAATATATATTATAACATCCATTATAATATTCTAACATCCATTATAACATTCTAACATCCATTATTATATTCTAATATACATTCTAACATCCATTATAACTTCTAAAATACACTATAACATTCTAATATACATTCTAACATGCATTCTAACATACATTATAACATTCTAACATACATTCTAACATTCTAATATACATTCTAAAATACATTATAACATTCTAACATACTTTCTAATATTCTAACATACATTCTAACATTATAATATACATTCTAACATCAATTATAACATTCTAACATCCATTCTAACATTCTAATATACATTCTAACATCAATTATAACATTCTAACATCCATTTTAACATTCTAATATATATTCTAACATCCATTATAATATTCTAACATCCATTATAACATTCTAACATCTATTATAATATTCTAATATACATTCTAACATCCATTATAACTTCTAAAATACACTATAACATTCTAATATACATTCTAACATGCATTCTAACATACATTATAACATTCTAATATACATTATAACATTATAACATCCATTCTAACATTCTAATATACATTCTAACATCCATTATAACATTCTAACATACATTCTAACATTCTAATATACATTTTAAATTCAATTATAACATTCTAACATCCATTATAATATTCTAATATACATTCTAGCATCCATTATAACATTCTAACATACATTCTAACATTCTAATATACATTCTAAAATACATTATAACATTCTAACATACTTTCTAATATTCTAACATACATTCTAACATTATAATATACATTCTAACATCCATTATAACATTCTAATATACATTCTAACATCAATTATAACATTCTAACATCCATTTTAACATTCTAATATATATTAGAACATCCATTATAATATTCTAACATCCATTATAACATTCTAACATCCATTATAATATTCTAATATACATTCTAACATCCATTATAACTTCTAAAATACACTATAACATTCTAATATACATTCTAACATGCATTCTAACATACATTATAACATTCTAATATACATTATAACATTATAACATCCATTCTAACATTCTAATATACATTCTAACATCCATTATAACATTCAAACATACATTCTAACATTCTAATATACATTTTAAATTCAATTATAACATTCTAACATCCATTTTAACATTCTAATATACATTATAACATCCATTATAATATTCTAACATCCATTATAACATTCTAACATCCATTATAAAATTCTAATATACATTCTAACATCCATTATAACATTCTAACATACATTATAACATTCTAATATACATTCTAACATGCATTATAACATTCTAACATCCATTCTAACATTCTAATATACATTAAAACATTCATTATAACATTCTAACATCCATTATAACATTCTAACATACATTATAACATTCTAATATACATTTTAATATCCATTCTAACATTCTAACATACATTATAACATTCTAATATACATTCTAACATCCATTATAACATTCTAACATACAATATAACATTGTAACATACATTATAACATCCATTATAATATTCTAACATCCATTATAACATTCTAACATCCATTATAACATTCTAATATACATTCTAACATGCATTCTAACATACATTATAACATTGTAATATACATTCTAACATCCATTATAACATTCTAACATCCATTCTAACATTCTAATATTTATTATAACATCCAATATAACATTCTAACATACATTGCAACATTCTAATATACATTCTAATATCCATTCTAACATTCTAACATACATTATAACATTCTAACATACATTATAAAAATCTAATATACATTATTACATCCATTGTAACATTCTAACATACATTATAACATTTTAATATACATTCTAAAATCCATTATAACATTCTAACATACATTATAACATTCTAATATACATTCTAACATACATAATAACATTCTAGTATAAATTATAACATCCATTATAACATTCTAACAAACATTATAACATTGTAACATACATTTTAACATTCTAATATACATTCTAACAGCCATTATAAAATTATAACATCCATAATATCATTCTAACATACATTCTAACATTCTAATATACATTCTAACATCCATTATAACATTCTAATATACATTATAACATTCTAATATACATTCTAACATCCATTATAACATTCTAACATACATTATAACATTCTAATATTCATTCTAACATCCATTATAACATTCTAACATCCATAATAACATTATAACATACATTCTAACATTCTAATATACATTCTAACATGCATAATAACATTCTAACATACATTCTAACATACATTCTAACATACATTATAACATTCTAAAATACATTATGACATTCTTTATAACATTATAACATCCATTCTAACATTCTAATAAACATTAAAACATCCATTCTAACATTCTAACATCCATTATAACATTCTAATATACATTATAACATTCTTATAGACATTATAACATCCATTATAACATTCTAACATACATTATAACATTCTAATATACATTCTAACATACATTATAACATTCTAGTATATATTATAACATCCATTATAACATTCTAACATACATTATAACTTTGTAACATACATTATAACATTCTAATATACATTCTAACATCCATTATAACATTCTAACATACATTCTAACATTCTAATATACATTCTAACAAACATTATAACATTCTAGTATACATTATAACATCCATTATAACATTCTAACATACATTATAACATTGTAGCATACATTATAACATTCTAACATCCATAATAGCATTCTAACATACATTATAACATTCTAATATACATTCTAACATCCATTCTAACATTCTAACATCCATTATAACATTCTAATATACATTCTAACATCCATTATAACATTATAACATACTTTACAGCAATCTAATATACATTATAACCTCCATTATAACATGCTAACATACATTATAACATTCCAATATACATTCTAACATCCATTATAACATTCTTACATCCATAATAACATTCTAACATCCATTATAACATTCTAATATACATTATAACATTCTAATATACATTCTAACATCCATTATAACATTCTAACATACATTCTAACATTCTAATATACATTCTAAATTACATTATAACATTCTTACATACTTTCTAATATTCTAACATACATTCTAACATTCTAATTTACATTCTAACATCCATTATAACGTTCTAACATCCATTCTAACATTCTAATATACATTCTAACATCAATTATAACATTCTAACATACATTATAAAAATCTAATATACATTATTACATCCATTGTAACATTCTAACATACATTATAACAATCTAAAATACTTTCTAACATCCATTATAACATCCTAACATACATAATAACATTCTAACATACATTCTAACATCCATAATAACATTCTAACATACATTCTATCATTCTACCATACATTCTAACATTCTAATATACATTCTATCATCCACTATAACATTCTAACATCCATTCTAACATTCTAATATACATTCTAACATCAATTATAACATTCTAACATCCATTTTAATATTCTAATATACATTATAACATCCATTATAATATTCTAACATCCATTATAACATTCTAACATCCAATATAACATTCTAATATACATTCTAACATTGTAATATACATTCTAACATCCATTCTAACATTCTAACATCCATTATAACATTCTAACATCCATTCTAACATTCTAATATTTATTATAACATCCAATATAACATTCTATCATACATTGCAACTTTCTAATATACATTCTAATATCCATTCTAACATTCTAACATACATTATAACATTCTAACATACATTATAAAAATCTAATATACATTATTACATCCATTGTAACATTCTAACATACATTATAACATTTTAATATACATTCTAAAATCCTTTATAACATTCTAACATACATTATAACATTCTAATATACATTCTAACATACATAATAACATTCTAGTATAAATTATAACATCCATTATAACATTTTAACAAACATTATAACATTGTAACATACATTTTAACATTCTAATATACATTCTAACAGCCATTATAAAATTCTAACATCCATAATAACATTCTAACATACATTCTAACATTCTAATATACATTCTAACATCCATTATAACATTCTAATATCCATAATAACATTATAACATACATTCTAACATTCTAATATACATTCTAACATGCATAATAACATTCTAACATACATTCTAACATGCATTCTAACATACATTATAACATTCTAAAATACATTATGACATCCTTTATAACATTATAACATCCATTCTAACATTCTAATATACATTAAAACATCCATTCTAACATTCTAACATCCATTATAACATTCTAATATACATAATAACATTCTTATAGACATTATAACATCCATTATAACATTCTAACATACATTATAACATTCTAATATACATTCTAACATCCATTATAACATTCTAACATACATTATAACATTCTAATATTCATTCTAACATCCATTATAACATTCTAACATCCATAATAACATTATAACATACATTCTAACATTATAACATACATTCTAACATTCTAATATACATTCTAACATGCATAATAACATTCTAACATACATTCTAACATGCATTCTAACATACATTATAACATTCTAAAATACATTATGACATTCTTTATAACATTATAACATCCATTCTAACATTCTAATAAACATTAAAACATCCATTCTAACATTCTAACATCCATTATAACATTCTAATATACATTATAACATTCTTATAGACATTATAACATCCATTATAACATTCTAACATACATTATAACATTCTAATATACATTCTAACATACATTATAACATTCTAGTATATATTATAACATCCATTATAACATTCTATCATACATTATAACTTTGTAACATACATTATAACATTCTAATATACATTCTAACATCCATTATAACATTCTAACATACATTCTAACATTCTAATATACATTCTAACAAACATTATAACATTCTAGTATACATTATAACATCCATTATAACATTCTAACATACATTATAATATTGTAGCATACAGTATAACATTCTAACATCCATAATAGCATTCTAACATACATTATAACATTCTAATATACATTCTAACATCCATTCTAACATTCTAACATCCATTATAACATTCTAATATACATTCTAACATCCATTATAACATTATAACATACTTTACAGCAATCTAATATACATTATAACCTCCATTATAACATGCTAACATACATTATAACATTCCAATATACATTCTAACATCCATTATAACATTCTTACATCCATAATAACATTCTAACATCCATTATAACATTCTAATATACATTATAACATTCTAATATGCATTCTAACATCCATTATAACATTCTAACATACATTCTAACATTCTAATATACATTCTAAATTACATTATAACATTCTTACATACTTTCTAATATTCTAACATACATTCTAACATACTAATTTACATTCTAACATCCATTATAACGTTCTAACATCCATTCTAACATTCTAATATACATTCTAACATCAATTATAACATTCTAACATCCATTTTAACATTCTAATATATATTCTAACATGCATTATAACATTCTAACATCCATTCTAACATTCTAATATACATTAAAACATTCATTATAACATTCTAACATCCATTATAACATTCTAACATACATTATAACATTCTAATATACATTTTAATATACATTATAACATTCTAACATACATTATAACATTCTATTATACATTCTAACATCCATTATAACATTCTAACATACAATATAACATTGTAACATACATTATAACATCCATTATAATATTCTAACATCCATTATAACATTCTAACATCCATTATAACATTCTAATATACATTCTAACATGCATTCTAACATACATTATAACATTGTAATATACATTCTAACATCCATTATAACATTCTAACATCCATTCTAACATTCTAATATTTATTATAACATCCAATATAACATTCTAACATACATTGCAACATTCTAATATACATTCTAATATCCATTCTAACATTCTAACATACATTATAACATTCTAACATACATTATAAAAATCTAATATACATTATTACATCCATTGTAACATTCTAACATACATTATAACATTTTAATATACATTCTAAAATCCATTATAACATTCTAACATACATTATAACATTCTAATATACATTCTAACATACATAATAACATTCTAGTATAAATTATAACATCCATTATAACATTCTAACAAACATTATAACATTGTAACATACATTTTAACATTCTAATATACATTCTAACAGCCATTATAAAATTATAACATCCATAATATCATTCTAACATACATTCTAACATTCTAATATACATTCTAACATCCATTATAACATTCTAATATACATTATAACATTCTAATATACATTATAACATCCATTATAACATTCTAACATACATTATAACATTCTAATATTCATTCTAACATCCATTATAACATTCTAACATCCATAATAACATTATAACATACATTCTAACATTCTAATATACATTCTAACATGCATAATAACATTCTAACATACATTCTAACATGCATTCTAACATACATTATAACATTCTAAAATACATTATGACATTCTTTATAACATTATAACATCCATTCTAACATTCTAATAAACATTAAAACATCCATTCTAACATTCTAACATCCATTATAACATTCTAATATACATTATAACATTCTTATAGACATTATAACATCCATTATAACATTCTAACATACATTATAACATTCTAATATACATTCTAACATACATTATAACATTCTAGTATATATTATAACATCCATTATAACATTCTAACATACATTATAACTTTGTAACATACATTATAACATTCTAATATACATTCTAACATCCATTATAACATTCTAACATACATTCTAACATTCTAATATACATTCTAACAAACATTATAACATTCTAGTATACATTATAACATCCATTATAACATTCTAACATATATTATAACATTGTAGCATACATTATAACATTCTAACATCCATAATAGCATTCTAACATACATTATAACATTCTAATATACATTCTAACATCCATTCTAACATTCTAACATCCATTATAACATTCTAATATACATTCTAACATCCATTATAACATTATAACATACTTTACAGCAATCTAATATACATTATAACCTCCATTATAACATGCTAACATACATTATAACATTCCAATATACATTCTAACATCCATTATAACATTCTTACATCCATAATAACATTCTAACATCCATTATAACATTCTAATATACATTATAACATTCTAATATACATTCTAACATCCATTATAACATTCTAACATACATTCTAACATTCTAATATACATTCTAAATTACATTATAACATTCTTACATACTTTCTAATATTCTAACATACATTCTAACATTCTAATTTACATTCTAACATCCATTATAACGTTCTAACATCCATTCTAACATTCTAATATACATTCTAACATCAATTATAACATTCTAACATACATTATAAAAATCTAATATACATTATTACATCCATTGTAACATTCTAACATACATTATAACAATCTAAAATACTTTCTAACATCCATTATAACATCCTAACATACATAATAACATTCTAACATACATTCTAACATCCATAATAACATTCTAACATACATTCTAACATTCTAATATACATTTTAAATTCAATTATAACATTCTAACATCCATTATAATATTCTAATATACATTCTAGCATCCATTATAACATTCTAACATACATTCTAACATTCTAATATACATTTTAAAATACATTATAACATTCTAACATACTTTCTAATATTCTAACATACATTCTAACATTATAATATACATTCTAACATCCATTATAACATTCTAATATACATTCTAACATCAATTATAACATTCTAACATCCATTTTAACATTCTAATATATATTATAACATCCATTATAATATTCTAACATCCATTATAACATTCTAACATCCATTATAATATTCTAATATACATTCTAACATCCATTATAACTTCTAAAATACACTATAACATTCTAATATACATTCTAACATGCATTCTAACATACATTATAACATTCTAATATACATTATAACATTATAACATCCATTCTAACATTCTAATATACATTCTAACATCCATTATAACATTCAAACATACATTCTAACATTCTAATATACATTTTAAATTCAATTATAACATTCTAACATCCATTTTAACATTCTAATATACATTATAACATCCATTATAATATTCTAACATCCATTATAACATTCTAACATCCATTATAAAATTCTAATATACATTCTAACATCCATTATAACATTCTAACATCCATTATAACATTCTAACATACATTATAACATTCTAATATACATTCTAACATGCATTATAACATTCTAACATCCATTCTAACATTCTAATATACATTAAAACATTCATTATAACATTCTAACATCCATTATAACATTCTAACATACATTATAACATTCTAATATACATTTTAATATCCATTCTAACATTCTAACATACATTATAACATTCTAATATACATTCTAACATCCATTATAACATTCTAACATACAATATAACATTGTAACATACATTATAACATCCATTATAATATTCTAACATCCATTATAACATTCTAACATCCATTGTAACATTCTAATATACATTCTAACATGCATTCTAACATACATTATAACATTGTAATATACATTCTAACATCCATTATAACATTCTAACATCCATTCTAACATTCTAATATTTATTATAACATCCAATATAACATTCTAACATACATTGCAACATTCTAATATACATTCTAATATCCATTCTAACATTCTAACATACATTATAACATTCTAACATACATTATAAAAATCTAATATACATTATTACATCCATTGTAACATTCTAACATACATTATAACATTTTAATATACATTCTAAAATCCATTATAACATTCTAACATACATTATAACATTCTAATATACATTCTAACATACATAATAACATTCTAGTATAAATTATAACATCCATTATAACATTCTAACAAACATTATAACATTGTAACATACATTTTAACATTCTAATATACATTCTAACAGCCATTATAAAATTATAACATCCATAATATCATTCTAACATACATTCTAACATTCTAATATACATTCTAACATCCATTATAACATTCTAATATACATTATAACATTCTAATATACATTCTAACATCCATTATAACATTCTAACATACATTATAACATTCTAATATTCATTCTAACATCCATTATAACATTCTACCATCCATAATAACATTATAACATACATTCTAACATTCTAATATACATTCTAACATGCATAATAACATTCTAACATACATTCTAACATACATTCTAACATACATTATAACATTCTAAAATACATTATGACATTCTTTATAACATTATAACATCCATTCTAACATTCTAATAAACATTAAAACATCCATTCTAACATTCTAACATCCATTATAACATTCTAATATACATTATAACATTCTTATAGACATTATAACATCCATTATAACATTCTAACATACATTATAACATTCTAATATACATTCTAACATACATTATAACATTCTAGTATATATTATAACATCCATTATAACATTCTAACATACATTATAACTTTGTAACATACATTATAACATTCTAATATACATTCTAACATCCATTATAACATTCTAACATACATTCTAACATTCTAATATACATTCTAACAAACATTATAACATTCTAGTATACATTATAACATCCATTATAACATTCTAACATACATTATAACATTGTAGCATACATTATAACATTCTAACATCCATAATAGCATTCTAACATACATTATAACATTCTAATATACATTCTAACATCCATTCTAACATTCTAACATCCATTATAACATTCTAATATACATTCTAACATCCATTATAACATTATAACATACTTTACAGCAATCTAATATACATTATAACCTCCATTATAACATGCTAACATACATTATAACATTCCAATATACATTCTAACATCCATTATAACATTCTTACATCCATAATAACATTCTAACATCCATTATAACATTCTAATATACATTATAACATTCTAATATACATTCTAACATCCATTATAACATTCTAACATACATTCTAACATTCTAATATACATTCTAAATTACATTATAACATTCTTACATACTTTCTAATATTCTAACATACATTCTAACATTCTAATTTACATTCTAACATCCATTATAACGTTCTAACATCCATTCTAACATTCTAATATACATTCTAACATCAATTATAACATTCTAACATACATTATAAAAATCTAATATACATTATTACATCCATTGTAACATTCTAACATACATTATAACAATCTAAAATACTTTCTAACATCCATTATAACATCCTAACATACATAATAACATTCTAACATACATTCTAACATCCATAATAACATTCTAACATACATTCTATCATTCTACCATACATTCTAACATTCTAATATACATTCTATCATCCACTATAACATTCTAACATCCATTCTAACATTCTAATATACATTCTAACATCAATTATAACATTCTAACATCCATTTTAATATTCTAATATACATTATAACATCCATTATAATATTCTAACATCCATTATAACATTCTAACATCCAATATAACATTCTAATATACATTCTAACATTGTAATATACATTCTAACATCCATTCTAACATTCTAACATCCATTATAACATTCTAACATCCATTCTAACATTCTAATATTTATTATAACATCCAATATAACATTCTATCATACATTGCAACTTTCTAATATACATTCTAATATCCATTCTAACATTCTAACATACATTATAACATTCTAACATACATTATAAAAATCTAATATACATTATTACATCCATTGTAACATTCTAACATACATTATAACATTTTAATATACATTCTAAAATCCTTTATAACATTCTAACATACATTATAACATTCTAATATACATTCTAACATACATAATAACATTCTAGTATAAATTATAACATCCATTATAACATTTTAACAAACATTATAACATTGTAACATACATTTTAACATTCTAATATACATTCTAACAGCCATTATAAAATTCTAACATCCATAATAACATTCTAACATACATTCTAACATTCTAATATACATTCTAACATCCATTATAACATTCTAATATCCATAATAACATTATAACATACATTCTAACATTCTAATATACATTCTAACATGCATAATAACATTCTAACATACATTCTAACATGCATTCTAACATACATTATAACATTCTAAAATACATTATGACATCCTTTATAACATTATAACATCCATTCTAACATTCTAATATACATTAAAACATCCATTCTAACATTCTAACATCCATTATAACATTCTAATATACATAATAACATTCTTATAGACATTATAACATCCATTATAACATTCTAACATACATTATAACATTCTAATATACATTCTAACATCCATTATAACATTCTAACATACATTATAACATTCTAATATTCATTCTAACATCCATTATAACATTCTAACATCCATAATAACATTATAACATACATTCTAACATTATAACATACATTCTAACATTCTAATATACATTCTAACATGCATAATAACATTCTAACATACATTCTAACATGCATTCTAACATACATTATAACATTCTAAAATACATTATGACATTCTTTATAACATTATAACATCCATTCTAACATTCTAATAAACATTAAAACATCCATTCTAACATTCTAACATCCATTATAACATTCTAATATACATTATAACATTCTTATAGACATTATAACATCCATTATAACATTCTAACATACATTATAACATTCTAATATACATTCTAACATACATTATAACATTCTAGTATATATTATAACATCCATTATAACATTCTATCATACATTATAACTTTGTAACATACATTATAACATTCTAATATACATTCTAACATCCATTATAACATTCTAACATACATTCTAACATTCTAATATACATTCTAACAAACATTATAACATTCTAGTATACATTATAACATCCATTATAACATTCTAACATACATTATAATATTGTAGCATACAGTATAACATTCTAACATCCATAATAGCATTCTAACATACATTATAACATTCTAATATACATTCTAACATCCATTCTAACATTCTAACATCCATTATAACATTCTAATATACATTCTAACATCCATTATAACATTATAACATACTTTACAGCAATCTAATATACATTATAACCTCCATTATAACATGCTAACATACATTATAACATTCCAATATACATTCTAACATCCATTATAACATTCTTACATCCATAATAACATTCTAACATCCATTATAACATTCTAATATACATTATAACATTCTAATATGCATTCTAACATCCATTATAACATTCTAACATACATTCTAACATTCTAATATACATTCTAAATTACATTATAACATTCTTACATACTTTCTAATATTCTAACATACATTCTAACATACTAATTTACATTCTAACATCCATTATAACGTTCTAACATCCATTCTAACATTCTAATATACATTCTAACATCAATTATAACATTCTAACATCCATTTTAACATTCTAATATATATTCTAACATGCATTATAACATTCTAACATCCATTCTAACATTCTAATATACATTAAAACATTCATTATAACATTCTAACATCCATTATAACATTCTAACATACATTATAACATTCTAATATACATTTTAATATACATTATAACATTCTAACATACATTATAACATTCTATTATACATTCTAACATCCATTATAACATTCTAACATACAATATAACATTGTAACATACATTATAACATTCTAATATACATTCTAACATCCATTATAACATTCTAACATACATTATAACAATCTAAAATACATTCTAACATCCATTATAACATTATAACATACATAATAACATTTTAACATACATTCTAACATCCATAATAACATTCTAACATACATTCTATCATTCTACTATACATTCTAACATTCTAATATACATTCTAACATCCACTATAACATTCTAACATCCATTCTAACATTCTAATATACATTCTAACATCAATTATATCATTCTAACATCCATTTTAATATTCTAATATACATTATAACATCCATTATAATATTCTAACATCCATTATAACATTCTAACATCCATTATAATATTCTAATATACATTCTAACATCCATTAGAACATTCTAACATACATTCTAACATTCTAATATACATTCTAAAATACATTATAACATTCTAACATACTTTCTAATATCCATTATAACATTCTAACATACATTATAACATTCTAATATTCATTCTAACATCCATTATAACATTCTAACATCCATAATAACATTCTAATATACATTCTAACATCCATTATAACATTCTAACATACATTATAACATTCTAATATTCATTCTAACATCCATTATAACATTCTAACATCCATAATAACATTATAACATACATTCTAACATTATAACATACATTCTAACATTCTAATATACATTCTAACATGCATAATAACATTCTAACATACATTCTAACATGCATTCTAACATACATTATAACATTCTAAAATACATTATGTCATTCTTTATAACATTATAACATCCATTCTAACATTCTAATAAACATTAAAACATCCATTCTAACATTCTAACATCCATTATAACATTCTAATATACATTATAACATTCTTATAGACATTATAACATCCATTATAACATTCTAACATACATTATAACATTCTAATATACATTCTAACATACATTATAACATTCTAGTATATATTATAACATCCATTATAACATTCTATCATACATTATAACTTTGTAACATACATTCTAACATTCTAATATACATTCTAACATCCATTATAACATTCTAACATACATTCTAACATTCTAATATACATTCTAACAAACATTATAACATTCTAGTATACATTATAACATCCATTATAACATTCTAACATACATTATAACATTGTAGCATACATTATAACATTCTAACATCCATAATAGCATTCTAACATACATTATAACATTCTAATATACATTCTAACATCCATTCTAACATTCTAACATCCATTATAACATTCTAATATACATTCTAACATCCATTATAACATTATAACATACTTTACAGCAATCTAATATACATTATAACCTCCATTATAACATGCTAACATACATTATAACATTCCAATATACATTCTAACATCCATTATAACATTCTTACATCCATAATAACATTCTAACATCCATTATAACATTCTAATATACATTATAACATTCTAATATGCATTCTAACATCCATTATAACATTCTAACATACATTCTAACATTCTAATATACATTCTAAATTACATTATAACATTCTTACATACTTTCTAATATTCTAACATACATTCTAACATACTAATTTACATTCTAACATCCATTATAACGTTCTAACATCCATTCTAACATTCTAATATACATTCTAACATCAATTATAACATTCTAACATCCATTTTAACATTCTAATATATATTCTAACATGCATTATAACATTCTAACATCCATTCTAACATTCTAATATACATTAAAACATTCATTATAACATTCTAACATCCATTATAACATTCTAACATACATTATAACATTCTAATATACATTCTAACATCCATTATAACTTCTAATATACACTATAACATTCTAATATACATTCTAACATGCATTCTAACATACATTATAACATCCATTATAACATTATAACATCCATTCTAACATTCTAATATACATTCTAACATCCATTATAACATTCTAACATACATTCTAACATTCTAATATACATTCTAAATTCAATTATAACATTCTAACATCCATTTTAACATTCTAATATACATTATAACATCCATTATAATATTCTAACATCCATTATAATATTCTAATATCCATTATAACATTCTAACATCCATTATAAAATTCTAATATACATTCTAACATCCATAATAACATTCTAACATACATTCTAACATCCATAATAACCTTCTAACATACATTCTAACATTCTACCATACATTCTAACATTCTAATATACATTCTAACATCCATTATAACTTTCTCACATCCATTCTAACATTCTAATATACATTCTAACATCAATTCTAACATTCTAACATCCATTTTAATATTCTAATATACATTATAAAATCCATTATAATATTCTAACATCCTTAATAACATTGTAACATCCATTTAAACATTCTAATATACATTCTAACATGCATTCTAACATACTTTATAACATTCTAATATACATTCTAACATCCATTAAAACATCCTAACATACATTATAACATTCTAATATACATTCTAATATCCATTATAACATTATAACATACATTATAACATTCTAATATACATTCTAACGTCCATTATAACATTCTAACATACATTATAACATTCTAATATACATTCTAACATCCATTATAACATTATAACATACTTTACAGCAATCTAATATACATTATAACCTCCATTATAACATGCTAACATACATTATAACATTCCAATATACATTCTAACATCCATTATAACATTCTTACATCCATAATAACATTCTAACATCCATTATAACATTCTAATATACATTATAACATTCTAATATACATTCTAACATCCATTATAACATTCTAACATACATTCTAACATTCTAATATACATTCTAAATTACATTATAACATTCTTACATACTTTCTAATATTCTAACATACATTCTAACATTCTAATATACATTCTAACATCCATTATAACATTCTAACATCCATTATAATATTCTAATATACATTCTAACATCAATTATAACATTCTAACATCCATTTTAACATTCTAATATATATTATAACATCCATTATAATATTCTAACATCCATTATAACATTCTAACATCCATTATAATATTCTAATATACATTCTAACATCCATTATAACTTCTAAAATACACTATAACATTCTAATATACATTCTAACATGCATTCTAACATACATTATAACATTCTAATATACATTATAACATTCATTATAACATTATAACATCCATTCTAACATTCTAATATACATTCTAACATCCATTATAACATTCTAACATACATTCTAACATTCTAATATACCTTCTAAAATCAAAATTTAACATTCTAACATCCATTTTAACATTCTAATATACATTATAACATCCATTATAATTTTCTAACATCCATTGTAATATTCTAACATCCATTATAACATTCTAACATCCATTATAACATTCTAATATACATTCTAACATCCATTATAACATTCTAACATACATTATAACATTCTAATATACATTCTAACATGCATTATAACATTCTAACATCCATTCTAACATTCAAATATACATTAAAACATTCATTATAACATTCTAACATCCATTATAACATTCTAACATACATTATAACATTCTAATATACATTTTAATATCCATTATAACATTCTAACATACATTATAACATTCTATTATACATTCTAACATCCATTATAACATTCTAACATACAATATAACATTGTAACATACATTATAACATTCTAATATACATTATAACATCCATTATAACATTCTAACATACATTATAACAATCTAAAATACATTCTAACATCCATTATAACATTCTAACATACCTAATAACATTTTAACATACATTCTAACATCCATAATAACATTCTAACATACATTCTATCATTCTACTATACATTCTAACATTCTAATATACATTCTAACATCCACTATAACATTCTAACATCCATTTTAACATTCTAATATACATTCTAACATCAATTATATCATTCTAACATCCATTTTAATATTCTAATATACATTATAACATCCATTATAATATTCTAACATCCATTATAACATTCTAACATCCATTATAATATTCTAATATACATTCTAACATCCATTATAACATTCTAACTTACATTCTAACATTCTAATATACATTCTAAAATACATTATAACATTCTAACATACTTTCTAATATTCTAACATACATTCTAACATTATAATATACATTCGAACATCCATTATAACATTCTAACATCCATTCTAACATTCTAATATACATTCTAACATCAATTATAACATTCTAACATCCATTTTAACATTCTATTATATATTATAACATCCATTATAATATTCTAACATCCATTATAACATTCTAACAACCATTATAATATTCTAATATACATTCTAACATCCATTATAACTTCTAAAATACACTATAACATTCTAATATACGTTCTAACATGCATTCTAACATACATTATAACATTCTAATATACATTATAACATCCATTATAACATTATAACATCCATTCTAACATTCTAATATACATTCTAACATCCATTATAACATTCTAGCATACATTCTAACATTCTAATATACATTTTAAATTCAATTATAACATTCTAACATCCATTTTAACATTCTAATATACATTATAACATCCATTATAATATTCTAACATCCATTATAATATTCTAACATCCATTATAACATTCTAACATCCATTATAAAATTCTAATATACATTCTAACATCCATTATAACATTCTAACATACATTATAACATTCTAATATACATTCTAACATGCATTATAACATTCTAACATCCATTCTAACATTCTAATATACATTAAAACATTCATTATAACATTCTAACATCCATTATAACATTCTAACATACATTATAACATTCTAATATACATTTTAATATCCATTATAACATTCTAACATACATTATAACATTCTAATATACATTCTAACATCCATTATAACATTCTAACATACAATATAACATTGTAACATACATTATAACATTCTAATATACATTCTAACATCCATTATAACATTCTAACATACATTATAACAATCTAAAATACTTTCTAACATCCATTATAACATCCTAACATACATAATAACATTCTAACATACATTCTAACATCCATAATAACATTTTAACATACATTCTATCATTCTACCATACATTCTAACATTCTAATATACATTCTAACATCCACTATAACATTCTAACATCCATTCTAACATTATAATATACATTCTAACATCAATTATAACATTCTAACATCCATTTTAATATTCTAATATACATTATAACATCCATTATAATATTCTAACATCCATTATAACATTCTAACATCCATTATAACATTCTAATATACATTCTAACATTGTAATATACATTCTAACATCCATTCTAACATTCTAACATCCATTATAACATTATAACATCCATTCTAACATTCTAATATTTATTATAACATCCAATATAACATTCTATCATACATTGCAACTTTCTTATATACATTCTAATATCCATTCTAACATTCTAACATACATTATAACATTCTAACATACATTATAAAAATCTAATATACATTCTAAAATCCTTTATAACATTCTAACATACATTATAACATTCTAATATACATTCTAACATACATAATAACATTCTAGTATAAATTATAACATCCATTATAACATTTTAACAAACATTATAACATTGTAACATACATTTTAACATTCTAATATACATTCTAACAGCCATTATAAAATTCTAACATCCATAATAACATTCTAACATACATTCTAACATTCTAATATACATTCTAACATCCATTATAACATTCTAATATACATTATAACATTCTAATATACATTCTAACATCCATTATAACATTCTAACATACATTATAACATTCTAATATTCATTCTAACATCCATTATAACATTCTAACATCCATAATAACATTATAACATACATTCTAACATTCTAATATACATTCTAACATGCATAATAACATTCTAACATACATTCTAACATGCATTCTAACATACATTATAACATTCTAAAATACATTATGACATCCTTTATAACATTATAACATCCATTCTAACATTCTAATATACATTAAAACATCCATTCTAACATTCTAACATCCATTATAACATTCTAATATACATAATAACATTCTTATAGACATTATAACATCCATTATAACATTCTAACATACATTATAACATTCTAATATACATTCTAACATACATTATAACATTCTAGTATATATTATAACATCCATTATAACATTCTAACATACATTATAACTTTGTAACATACATTATAACATTCTAATATACATTCTAACATCCATTATAACATTCTAACATACATTCTAACATTCTAATATACATTCTAAAATCAAAATTTAACATTCTAACATCCATTTTAACATTCTAATATACATTATAACATCCATTATAATTTTCTAACATCCATTGTAATATTCTAACATCCATTATAACATTCTAACATCCATTATAACATTCTAATATACATTCTAACATCCATTATAACATTCTAACATACATTATAACATTCTAATATACATTCTAACATGCATTATAACATTCTAACATCCATTCTAACATTCAAATATACATTAAAACATTCATTATAACATTCTAACATCCATTATAACATTCTAACATACATTATAACATTCTAATATACATTTTAATATCCATTATAACATTCTAACATACATTATAACATTCTATTATACATTCTAACATCCATTATAACATTCTAACATACAATATAACATTGTAACATACATTATAACATTCTAATATACATTATAACATCCATTATAACATTCTAACATACATTATAACAATCTAAAATACATTCTAACATCCATTATAACATTCTAACATACATAATAACATTTTAACATACATTCTAACATCCATAATAACATTCTAACATACATTCTATCATTCTACTATACATTCTAACATTCTAATATACATTCTAACATCCACTATAACATTCTAACATCCATTCTAACATTCTAATATACATTCTAACATCAATTATATCATTCTAACATCCATTTTAATATTCTAATATACATTATAACATCCATTATAATATTCTAACATCCATTATAACATTCTAACATCCATTATAATATTCTAATATACATTCTAACATCCATTATAACATTCTAACATACATTCTAACATTCTAATATACATTCTAAAATACATTATAACATTCTAACATACTTTCTAATATTCTAACATACATTCTAACATTATAATATACATTCGAACATCCATTATAACATTCTAACATACATTCTATCATTCTACTATACATTCTAACATTCTAATATACATTCTAACATCCACTATAACATTCTAACATCCATTCTAACATTCTAATATACATTCTAACATCAATTATAACATTCTAACATCCATTTTAACATTCTATTATATATTATAACATCCATTATAATATTCTAACATCCATTATAACATTATAACATCCATTATAATATTCTAATATACATTCTAACATCCATTATAACTTCTAAAATACACTATAACATTCTAATATACATTCTAACATGCATTCTAACATTCTAGTATATATTATAACATCCATTATAACATTCTAACATACATTATAACTTTGTAACATACATTATAACATTCTAATATACATTCTAACATCCATTATAACATTCTAATATACATTCTAACATGCATTATAACATTATAACATCCATTCTAACATTCTAATATACATTCTAACATCCATTATAACATTCTAGCATACATTCTAACATTCTAATATACATTTTAAATTCAATTATAACATTCTAACATCCATTTTAACATTCTAATATACATTATAACATCCATTATAATATTCTAACATCCATTATAATATTCTAACATCCATTATAACATTCTAACATCCATTATAAAATTCTAATATACATTCTAACATCCATTATAACATTCTAACATACATTATAACATTCTAATATACATTCTAACATGCATTCTAACATTCTAACATCCATTCTAACATTCTAATATACATTAAAACATTCATTATAACATTCTAACATCCATTATAACATTCTAACATACATTATAACATTCTAATATACATTTTAATATCCATTATAATATTCTAACATACATTATAACATTCTAATATACATTCTAACATCCATTATAACATTCTAACATACAATATAACATTGTAACATACATTATAACATTCTAATATACATTCTAACATCCATTATAATATTCTAACATACATTATAACAATCTAAAATACTTTCTAACATCCATTATAACATCCTAACATACATAATAACATTCTAACATACATTCTAACATCCATAATAACATTCTAACATACATTCTATCATTCTACCATACATTCTAACATTCTAATATACATTCTAACATCCACTATAACATTCTAACATCCATTCTAACATTCTAATATACATTCTAACATCAATTATAACATTCTAACATCCATTTTAATATTCTAATATACATTATAACATCCATTATAATATTCTAACATCCATTATAACATTCTAACATCCATTATAACATTCTAATATACATTCTAACATGCATTCTAACATACATTATAACATTGTAATATACATTCTAACATCCATTATAACATTCTAACATCCATTCTAACATTCTAATATTTATTATAACATCCAATATAACATTCTAACATACATTGCAACTTTCTAATATACATTCTAATATCCATTCTAACATTCTAACATACATTATAACATTCTAACATACATTATAAAAATCTAATATACATTATTACATCCATTGTAACATTCTAACATACATTATAACATTCTAATATACATTCTAACATACATAATAACATTCTAGTATAAATTATAACATCCATTATAACATTTTAACAAACATTATAACATTGTAACATACATTTTAACATTCTAATATACATTCTAACAGCCATTATAAAATTCTAACATCCATAATAACATTCTAACATACATTCTAACATTCTAATATACATTCTAACATCCATTATAACATTCTAATATACATTATAACATTCTAATATTCATTCTAACATCCATTATAACATTCTAACATCCATAATAACATTATAACATACATTCTAACATTCTAATATACATTCTAACATGCATAATAACATTCTAACATACATTCTAACATGCATTCTAACATACATTATAACATTCTAAAATACATTATGACATCCTTTATAACATTATAACATCCATTCTAACATTCTAATATACATTAAAACATCCATTCTAACATTCTAACATCCATTATAATATTCTAATATACATAATAACATTCTTATAGACATTATAACATCCATTATAACATTCTAACATACATTATAACATTCTAATATACATTCTAACATACATTATAACATTCTAGTATATATTATAACATTCATTATATCATTCTAACATACATTATAACTTTGTAACATACATTATAACATTCTAATATACATTCTAACATCCATTATAACATTCTAATATACATTCTAACATGCATTATAACATTCTAACATCCATTCTAACATTCTAATATACATTAAAACATTCATTATAACATTCTAACATCCATTATAACTTTCTAACATACATTATAACATTCTAATATACATTTTAATATCCATTATAACATTCTAACATACATTATAACATTCTAATATACATTCTAACATCCATTATAACATTCTAACATACAATATAACATTGTAACATACATTATAACATTCTAATATACATTCTAACATCCATTATAACATTCTAACATACATTATAACAATCTAAAATACTTTCTAACATCCATTATAACATCCTAACATACATAATAACATTCTAACATACTTTCTAACATCCATAATAACATTCTAACATACATTCTATCATTCTACCATACATTCTAACATTCTAATATACATTCTAACATCCACTATAACATTCTAACATCCATAATAACATTCTAACATACATTCTATCATTCTACTATACATTCTAACATTCTAATATACATTCTAACATCCACTATAACATTCTAACATCCATTCTAACATTCTAATGTACATTCTAACATCAATTATATCATTCTAACATCCATTTTAATATTCTAATATACATTATAACATCCATTATAATATTCTAACATCCATTATAACATTCTAACATCCATTATAATATTCTAATATACATTCTAACATCCATTAGAACATTCTAACATACATTCTAACATTCTAATATACATTCTAAAATACATTATAACATTCTAACATACTTTCTAATATTCTAACATACATTCTAACATTATAATATACATTCTAACATCCATTATAACATTCTAACATCCATTATAACATTTTAATATACATTCTAACATCAATTATAACATTCTAACATCCATTTTAACATTCTAATATATATTATAACATCCATTATAATATTCTAACATCCATTATAACATTCTAACATCCATTATAATATTCTAATATACATTCTAACATCCATTATAACTTCTAAAATACACTATAACATTCTAATATACATTCTAACATGCATTCTAACATACATTATAACATTCTAATATACATTATAACATCCATTATAACATTATAACATCCATTCTAACATTCTAATATACATTCTAACATCCATTATAACATTCTAACATACATTCTAACATTCTAATATACATTCTAAATTCAATTATAACATTCTAACATCCATTTTAACATTCTAATATACATTATAACATCCATTATAATATTCTAACATCCATTATAATATTCTAACATCCATTATAACATTCTAACATCCATTATAAAATTCTAATATACATTCTAACATCCATAATAACATTCTAACATACATTCTAACATCCATAATAACCTTCTAACATACATTCTAACATTCTACCATACATTCTAACATTCTAATATACATTCTAACATCCGTTATAACTTTCTCACATCCATTCTAACATTCTAATATACATTCTAACATCAATTCTAACATTCTAACATCCATTTTAATATTCTAATATACATTATAAAATCCATTATAATATTCTAACATCCATTATAACATTCTAACATCCATTAAAACATTCTAATATACATTCTAACATGCATTCTAACATACTTTATAACATTCTAATATACATTCTAACATCCATTAAAACATCCTAACATACATTATAACATTCTAATATACATTCTAATATCCATTATAACATTATAACATACATTATAACATTCTAATATACATTCTAACGTCCATTATAACATTCTAACATACATTATAACATTCTAATATACATTCTAACATCCATTATAACATTATAACATACTTTACAGCAATCTAATATACATTATAACCTCCATTATAACATGCTAACATACATTATAACATTCCAATATACATTCTAACATCCATTATAACATTCTTACATCCATAATAACATTCTAACATCCATTATAACATTCTAATATACATTATAACATTCTAATATACATTCTAACATCCATTATAACATTCTAACATACACTATAACATTCTAATATACATTCTAACATGCATTCTAACATACATTATAACATTCTAATATACATTATAACATCCATTATAACATTATAACATCCATTCTAACATTCTAATATACATTCTAACATCCATTATAACATTCTAACATACATTCTAACATTCTAATATACATTCTAAATTCAATTATAACATTCTAACATCCATTTTAACATTCTAATATACATTATAACATCCATTATAATATTCTAACATCCATTATAATATTCTAACATCCATTATAACATTCTAACATCCATTATAAAATTCTAATATACATTCTAACATCCATAATAACATTCTAACATACATTCTAACATCCATAATAACCTTCTAACATACATTCTAACATTCTACCATACATTCTAACATTCTAATATACATTCTAACATCCGTTATAACTTTCTCACATCCATTCTAACATTCTAATATACATTCTAACATCAATTCTAACATTCTAACATCCATTTTAATATTCTAATATACATTATAAAATCCATTATAATATTCTAACATCCATTATAACATTCTAACATCCATTATAATATTCTAATATACATTCTAACATCCATTAGAACATTCTAACATACATTCTAACATTCTAATATACATTCTAAAATACATTATAACATTCTAACATACTTTCTAATATTCTAACATACATTCTAACATTATAATATACATTCTAACATCCATTATAACATTCTAACATCCATTATAACATTTTAATATACATTCTAACATCAATTATAACATTCTAACATCCATTTTAACATTCTAATATATATTATAACATCCATTATAATATTCTAACATCCATTATAACATTCTAACATCCATTATAATATTCTAATATACATTCTAACATCCATTATAACTTCTAAAATACACTATAACATTCTAATATACATTCTAACATGCATTCTAACATACATTATAACATTCTAATATACATTATAACATCCATTATAACATTATAACATCCATTCTAACATTCTAATATACATTCTAACATCCATTATAACATTCTAACATACATTCTAACATTCTAATATACATTCTAAATTCAATTATAACATTCTAACATCCATTTTAACATTCTAATATACATTATAACATCCATTATAATATTCTAACATCCATTATAATATTCTAACATCCATTATAACATTCTAACATCCATTATAAAATTCTAATATACATTCTAACATCCATAATAACATTCTAACATACATTCTAACATCCATAATAACCTTCTAACATACATTCTAACATTCTACCATACATTCTAACATTCTAATATACATTCTAACATCCGTTATAACTTTCTCACATCCATTCTAACATTCTAATATACATTCTAACATCAATTCTAACATTCTAACATCCATTTTAATATTCTAATATACATTATAAAATCCATTATAATATTCTAACATCCATTATAACATTCTAACATCCATTAAAACATTCTAATATACATTCTAACATGCATTCTAACATACTTTATAACATTCTAATATACATTCTAACATCCATTAAAACATCCTAACATACATTATAACATTCTAATATACATTCTAATATCCATTATAACATTATAACATACATTATAACATTCTAATATACATTCTAACGTCCATTATAACATTCTAACATACATTATAACATTCTAATATACATTCTAACATCCATTATAACATTATAACATACTTTACAGCAATCTAATATACATTATAACCTCCATTATAACATGCTAACATACATTATAACATTCCAATATACATTCTAACATCCATTATAACATTCTTACATCCATAATAACATTCTAACATCCATTATAACATTCTAATATACATTATAACATTCTAATATACATTCTAACATCCATTATAACATTCTAACATCCATTTTAACATTCTAATATATATTATAACATCCATTATAATATTCTAACATCCATTATAACATTCTAACATCCATTATAATATTCTAATATACATTCTAACATCCATTATAACTTCTAAAATACACTATAACATTCTAATATACATTCTAACATGCATTCTAACATACATTATAACATTCTAATATACATTATAACATCCATTATAACATTATAACATCCATTCTAACATTCTAATATACATTCTAACATCCATTATAACATTCTAACATACATTCTAACATTCTAATATACATTCTAAATTCAATTATAACATTCTAACATCCATTTTAACATTCTAATATACATTATAACATCCATTATAATATTCTAACATCCATTATAATATTCTAACATCCATTATAACATTCTAACATCCATTATAAAATTCTAATATACATTCTAACATCCATAATAACATTCTAACATACATTCTAACATCCATAATAACCTTCTAACATACATTCTAACATTCTACCATACATTCTAACATTCTAATATACATTCTAACATCCGTTATAACTTTCTCACATCCATTCTAACATTCTAATATACATTCTAACATCAATTCTAACATTCTAACATCCATTTTAATATTCTAATATACATTATAAAATCCATTATAATATTCTAACATCCATTATAACATTCTAACATCCATTAAAACATTCTAATATACATTCTAACATGCATTCTAACATACTTTATAACATTCTAATATACATTCTAACATCCATTAAAACATCCTAACATACATTATAACATTCTAATATACATTCTAATATCCATTATAACATTATAACATACATTATAACATTCTAATATACATTCTAACGTCCATTATAACATTCTAACATACATTATAACATTCTAATATACATTCTAACATCCATTATAACATTATAACATACTTTACAGCAATCTAATATACATTATAACCTCCATTATAACATGTTAACATACATTATAACATTCCAATATACATTCTAACATCCATTATAACATTCTTACATCCATAATAACATTCTAACATCCATTATAACATTCTAATATACATTATAACATTCTAATATACATTCTAACATCCATTATAACATTCTAACATACACTATAACATTCTAATATACATTCTAACATGCATTCTAACATACATTATAACATTCTAATATACATTATAACATCCATTATAACATTATAACATCCATTCTAACATTCTAATATACATTCTAACATCCATTATAACATTCTAACATACATTCTAACATTCTAATATACATTCTAAATTCAATTATAACATTCTAACATCCATTTTAACATTCTAATATACATTATAACATCCATTATAATATTCTAACATCCATTATAATATTCTAACATCCATTATAACATTCTAACATCCATTATAAAATTCTAATATACATTCTAACATCCATAATAACATTCTAACATACATTCTAACATCCATAATAACCTTCTAACATACATTCTAACATTCTACCATACATTCTAACATTCTAATATACATTCTAACATCCGTTATAACTTTCTCACATCCATTCTAACATTCTAATATACATTCTAACATCAATTCTAACATTCTAACATCCATTTTAATATTCTAATATACATTATAAAATCCATTATAATATTCTAACATCCATTATAACATTCTAACATCCATTATAATATTCTAATATACATTCTAACATCCATTAGAACATTCTAACATACATTCTAACATTCTAATATACATTCTAAAATACATTATAACATTCTAACATACTTTCTAATATTCTAACATACATTCTAACATTATAATATACATTCTAACATCCATTATAACATTCTAACATCCATTATAACATTTTAATATACATTCTAACATCAATTATAACATTCTAACATCCATTTTAACATTCTAATATATATTATAACATCCATTATAATATTCTAACATCCATTATAACATTCTAACATCCATTATAATATTCTAATATACATTCTAACATCCATTATAACTTCTAAAATACACTATAACATTCTAATATACATTCTAACATGCATTCTAACATACATTATAACATTCTAATATACATTATAACATCCATTATAACATTATAACATCCATTCTAACATTCTAATATACATTCTAACATCCATTATAACATTCTAACATACATTCTAACATTCTAATATACATTCTAAATTCAATTATAACATTCTAACATCCATTTTAACATTCTAATATACATTATAACATCCATTATAATATTCTAACATCCATTATAATATTCTAACATCCATTATAACATTCTAACATCCATTATAAAATTCTAATATACATTCTAACATCCATAATAACATTCTAACATACATTCTAACATCCATAATAACCTTCTAACATACATTCTAACATTCTACCATACATTCTAACATTCTAATATACATTCTAACATCCGTTATAACTTTCTCACATCCATTCTAACATTCTAATATACATTCTAACATCAATTCTAACATTCTAACATCCATTTTAATATTCTAATATACATTATAAAATCCATTATAATATTCTAACATCCATTATAACATTCTAACATCCATTAAAACATTCTAATATACATTCTAACATGCATTCTAACATACTTTATAACATTCTAATATACATTCTAACATCCATTAAAACATCCTAACATACATTATAACATTCTAATATACATTCTAATATCCATTATAACATTATAACATACATTATAACATTCTAATATACATTCTAACGTCCATTATAACATTCTAACATACATTATAACATTCTAATATACATTCTAACATCCATTATAACATTATAACATACTTTACAGCAATCTAATATACATTATAACCTCCATTATAACATGCTAACATACATTATAACATTCCAATATACATTCTAACATCCATTATAACATTCTTACATCCATAATAACATTCTAACATCCATTATAACATTCTAATATACATTATAACATTCTAATATACATTCTAACATCCATTATAACATTCTAACATACATTCTAATATTCTAATATACATTCTAAATTACATTATAACATTCTTAAATACTTTCTAATATTCTAACATACATTCTAACATTCTAATATACATTCTAACATCCATTATAACATTCTAACATCCATTATAATATTCTAATATACATTCTAACATCAATTATAACATTCTAACATCCATTTTAACATTCTAATATATATTATAACATCCATTATAATATTCTAACATCCATTATAACATTCTAACATCCATTATAATATTCTAATATACATTCTAACATCCAATATAACTTCTAAAATACACTATAACATTCTAATATACATTCTAACATGCATTCTAACATACATTATAACATTCTAATATACATTATAACATCCATTATAACATTATAACATCCATTCTAACATTCTAATATACATTCTAACATCCATTATAACATTCTAACATACTTTCTAACATTCTAATATACATTCTAAAATCAAAATTTAACATTCTAACATCCATTTTAACATTCTAATATACATTATAACATCCAATATAATTTTCTAACATCCATTGTAATATTCTAACATCCATTATAACATTCTAACATCCATTATAACATTCTAATATACATTCTAACATCCATTATAACATTCTAACATACATTATAACATTCTAATATACATTCTAACATGCATTATAACATTCTAACATCCATTCTAACATTCTAATATACATTAAAACATTCATTATAACATTCTAACATCCATTATAACATTCTAACATACATTATAACATTCTAATATACATTTTAATATCCATTATAACATTCTAACATACATTATAACATTCTATTATACATTCTAACATCCATTATAACATTCTAACATACAATATAACATTGTAACATACATTATAACATTCTAATATACATTCTAACATCCATTATAACATTCTAACATACATTATAACAATCTAAAATACATTCTAACATCCATTATAACATTCTAACATACATAATAACATTTTAACATACATTCTAACATCCATAATAACATTCTAACATACTTTCTATCATTCTACTCTACATTCTAACATTCTAATATACATTCTAACATCCACTATAACATTCTAACATCCATTCTAACATTCTAATATACATTCTAACATCAATTATATCATTCTAACATCCATTTTAATATTCTAATATACATTATAACATCCATTATAATATTCTAACATCCATTATAACATTCTAACATCCATTATAATATTCTAATATACATTCTAACATCCATTAGAACATTCTAACATACATTCTAACATTCTAATATACATTCTAAAATACATTATAACATTCTAACATACTTTCTAATATTCTAACATCCATTCTAACATTATAATATACATTCTAACATCCATTATAACATTCTAACATCCATTATAACATTTTAATATACATTCTAACATCAATTATAACATTCTAACATCCATTTTAACATTCTAATATATATTATAACATCCATTATAATATTCTAACATCCACTATAACATTCTAACATCCATTATAATATTCTAATATACATTCTAACATCCATTATAACTTCTAAAATACACTATAACATTCTAATATACATTCTAACATGCATTCTAACATACATTATAACATTCTAATATACATTATAACATCCATTATAACATTATAACATCCATTCTAACATTCTAATATACATTCTAACATCCATTATAACATTCTAACATACATTCTAACATTCTAATATACATTCTAAATTCAATTATAACATTCTAACATCCATTTTAACATTCTAATATACATTATAACATCCATTATAATATTCTAACATCCATTATAATATTCTAACATCCATTATAACATTCTAACATCCATTATAAAATTCTAATATACATTCTAACATCCATAATAACATTCTAACATACATTCTAACATCCATAATAACCTTCTAACATACATTCTAACATTCTACCATACATTCTAACATTCTAATATACATTCTAACATCCATTATAACTTTCTCACATCCATTCTAACATTCTAATATACATTCTAACATCAATTCTAACATTCTAACATCCATTTTAATATTCCAATATACATTATAAAATCCATTATAATATTCTAACATCCATTATAACATTCTAACATCCATTAAAACATTCTAATATACATTCTAAAATGCATTCTAACATACTTTATAACATTCTAATATACATTCTAACATCCATTAAAACATCATAACATACATTATAACATTCTAATATACATTCTAATATCCATTATAACATTATAACATACATTATAACATTCTAATATACATTCTAACGTCCATTATAACATTCTAACATACATTATAACATTCTAATTTACATTCTAACATCAATTATAACATTATAACATACTTTACAGCAATCTAATATACATTATAACCTCCATTATAACATGCTAACATACATTATAACATTCCAATATACATTCTAACATCCATTATAACATTCTTACATCCATAATAACATTCTAACATCCATTATAACATTCTAATATACATTATAACATTCTAATATACATTCTAACATCCATTATAACATTCTAACATACATTCTAACATTCTAATATACATTCTAAAATACATTATAACATTCTAACATACTTTCTAATATTCTAACATACATTCTAACATTCTAATATACATTCTAACATCCATTATAATTTTCTAAAATCCATTATAACATTCTAACATCCATTATAATATTCAAATATACATTCTAACATCCATTATAACCTTCAAAAATACACTATAACATTCTAATATACATTCTAACATGCATTCTAACATACATTATAACATTATAATATACATTATAACATCCATTATAACATTATAACATACATTCTAACATTCTAATATACATTCTAACATCCATTATAACATTATAACATACATTCTAACATTCTAATATACATTCTAAAATCAATTATAACATTCTAACATCCATTTTAACATTCTAATATACATTCTAACATCCATTATAATATTCTATCATCCATTATAATATTCTAACATCCATTATAACATTCTAATATACATTCTAACATCCATTATAACATTCTAACATACATTATAACATTCTAATATACATTCTAACATGCATTATAACATTCTAACATCCATTCTAACATTCTAATATACATTAAAACATTCATTATAACATTCTAACATCCATTAAAACATTCATTATAACATTCTAACATCCATTAAAAACATTCTAACATACATTATAACATTCTAATAATCATTTTAATATCCATTATAACATTCTAACATACATTATAACATTCTAATATACATTCTAACATCCATTATAACATTCTAACATACAATAAAACATTGTAACATTTATTATAACATTCTAATTTACATTCTAACATCCATTATAACATTCTAACATCCACTATAACAATCTAAAAAACATTCTAACATCCATTATAACATTCTAACATACATAATAACATTCTAACATACATTCTAACATCCATAATAACATTCTAACATACATTCTTACATTCTACCATACATTCTAACATTCTAATATACATTCTAACATCCATTATAACATTCTAACATCCATCCTAACATTCTAATATACATTCTAACATCAATTATAACATTCTAACATCCATTTTAATATTCTAATATACATTATAACATCCATTATAATATTCTAACATCCATTATAACATCCTAACATCCATTCTAACATTCTAATATACATTCTAATATCCATTGTAACATTCTAACCTACATTATAACATTCTAATATACTTTATAGTCTCCATTATAACATGCTAACATACAATATAACATTCCAATATACATTCTATCATCCATTATAACATTCTTACATCCATAATAACATTCTAACATCCATTATTACATTCTAATATACATTATAACATTCTAATATACATTCTAACATCCATTATAACATTGTAACATACATTCTAACATTCTAATATACATTCTAAAATACATTATAACCTTCTAACATACTTTCTAATATTCTAACATACATTCTAACATTCTAATATACATTCTAACATCCATTATAACATTCTAACATCCATTATAATATTCTAGTATACATTCTAACATCCATTATAACCTTATAAAATACACTATAACATTCTAATATACATTCTAACATGCATTCTAACATACATTATAACATTCTAATATACATTATAACATCCATTATAACATTATAACATCCATTCTAACATTCTAATATACATTCTAACATCCATTATAATTTTCTAACATCCATTGTAATATTCTAACATCCATTATAACATTCTAACATCCATTATAACATTCTAATATACATTCTAACATCCATTATAACATTCTAACATACATTATAACATTCTAATATACATTCTAACATGCATTATAACATTCTAACATCCATTCTAACATTCTATTATACATTAAAACATTCATTATAACATTCTAACATCCATTATAACATTCTAACATACATTATAACATTCTAATATACATTTTAATATCCATTATAACATTCTAACATACATTATAACATTCTATTATACATTCTAACATCCATTTTAACATTCTAACATACAATATAACATTGTAACATACATTATAACATTCTAATATACATTCTAACATCCATTATAACATTCTAACATACATTATAACAATCTAAAATACATTCTAGCATCCATTATAACATTCTAACATACATAATAACATTTTAACATACATTCTAACATACATTCTAACATCCATAATAACATTCTAACGTACATTCTATCATTCTACTATACATTCTAACATTCTAATATACATTCTAACATCCACTATAACATTCTAACATCCATTCTAACATTCTAACATCCATTATAATATTCTAATATACATTCTAACATCCATTATAACATTCTAACATACATTCTAACATTCTAATATACATTCTAAAATACATTATAACATTCTAACATACTTTCTAATATTCTAACATACATTCTAACATTATAATATACATTCTAACATCCATTATAACATTCTAACATCCATTCTAACATTCTAATATACATTCTAACATCAATTATAACATTCTAACATCCATTTTAACATTCTAATATATATTATAACATCAATTAAAATATTCTAACATCCATTATAACATTCTAACATCCATTATAATATTCTAATATACATTCTAACATCCATTATAACTTCTAAAATACACTATAACATTCTAATATACATTCTAACATGCATTCTAACATACATTATAACATTCTAATATACATTATAACATCCATTATAACATTATAACATCCATTCTAACATTCTAATATACATTCTAACATCCATTATAACATTCTAACATACATTCTAACTTTCTAATATACATTCTAAATTCAATTATAACATTCTAACATCCATTTTAACATTCTAATATACATTATAACATCCATTATAATATTCTAACATCCATTATAATATTCTAATATCCATTATAACATTCTAACATCCATTATAAAATTCTAATATACATTCTAACATCCATAATAACATTCTAACATACATTCTAACATCCATAATAACCTTCTAACATACATTCTAACATTCTACCATACATTCTAACATTCTAATATACATTCTAACATCCATTATAACTTTCTCACATCCATTCTAACATTCTAATATACATTCTAACATCAATTCTAACATTCTAACATCCATTTTAATATTCCAATTTACATTATAAAATCCATTATAATATTCTAACATCCATTATAACATTCTAACATCCATTAAAACATTCTAATATACATTCTAAAATGCATTCTAACATACTTTATAACATTCTAATATACATTCTAACATCCATTAAAACATCCTAACATACATTATAACATTCTGATATACATTCTAATATCCATTATAACATTATAACATACATTATAACATTCTAATATACATTCTAACGTCCATTATAACATTCTAACATACATTATAACATTCTAATATACATTCTAACATCAATTATAACATTATAACATACTTTACAGCAATCTAATATACATTATAACCTCCATTATAACATGCTAACATCCATTATAACATTCTAACATACATAATAACATTCTAACATACAATCTAACATCCATAATAACATTCTAACATACATTCTTACATTCTACCATACATTCTAACATTCTAATATACATTCTAACATCCATTATAACATTCTAACATCCATCCTAACATTCTAATATACATTCTAACATCAATTATAACATTCTAACATCCATTTTAATATTCTAATATACATTATAACATCCATTATAATATTCTAACATCCATTATAACATCCTAACATCCATTCTAACATTCTAATATACATTCTAATATCCATTGTAACATTCTAACATACATTATAACATTCTAATATACTTTATAGTCTCCATTATAACATGCTAACATACAATATAACATTCCAATATACATTCTATCATCCATTATAACATTCTTACATCCATAATAACATTCTAACATCCATTATTACATTCTAATATACATTATAACATTCTAATATACATTCTAACATCCATTATAACATTGTAACATACATTCTAACATTCTAATATACATTCTAAAATACATTATAACATTCTAACATACTTTCTAATATTCTAACATACATTCTAACATTCTAATATACATTCTAACATCCATTATAACATTCTAACATCCATTATAATATTCTAGTATACATTCTAACATCCATTATAACCTTATAAAATACACTATAACATTCTAATATACATTCTAACATGCATTCTAACATACATTATAACATTCTAATATACATTATAACATCCATTATAACATTATAACATCCATTCTAACATTCTAATATACATTCTAACATCCATTATAATTTTCTAACATCCATTGTAATATTCTAACATCCATTATAACATTCTAACATCCATTATAACATTCTAATATACATTCTAACATCCATTATAACATTCTAACATACATTATAACATTCTAATATACATTCTAACATGCATTATAACATTCTAACATCCATTCTAACATTCTAATATACATTAAAACATTCATTATAACATTCTAACATCCATTATAACATTCTAACATACATTATAACATTCTAATATACATTTTAATATCCATTATAACATTCTAACATACATTATAACATTCTATTATACATTCTAACATCCATTTTAACATTCTAACATACAATATAACATTGTAACATACATTATAACATTCTAATATACATTCTAACATCCATTATAACATTCTAACATACATTATAACAATTTAAAATACATTCTAGCATCCATTATAACATTCTAACATACATAATAACATTTTAACATACATTCTAACATACATTCTAACATCCATAATAACATTCTAACGTACATTCTATCATTCTACTATACATTCTAACATTCTAATATACATTCTAACATCCACTATAACATTCTAACATCCATTCTAACATTCTAACATCCATTATAATATTCTAATATACATTCTAACATCCATTATAACATTCTAACATACATTCTAACATTCTAATATACATTCTAAAATACATTATAACATTCTAACATACTTTCTAATATTCTAACATACATTCTAACATTATAATATACATTCTAACATCCATTATAACATTCTAACATCCATTCTAACATTCTAATATACATTCTAACATCAATTATAACATTCTAACATCCATTTTAACATTCTAATATATATTATAACATCAATTAAAATATTCTAACATCCATTATAACATTCTAACATCCATTATAATATTCTAATATACATTCTAACATCCATTATAACTTCTAAAATACACTATAACATTCTAATATACATTCTAACATGCATTCTAACATACATTATAACATTCTAATATACATTATAACATCCATTATAACATTATAACATCCATTCTAACATTCTAATATACATTCTAACATCCATTATAACATTCTAACATACATTCTAACTTTCTAATATACATTCTAAATTCAATTATAACATTCTAACATCCATTTTAACATTCTAATATACATTATAACATCCATTATAATATTCTAACATCCATTATAATATTCTAATATCCATTATAACATTCTAACATCCATTATAAAATTCTAATATACATTCTAACATCCATAATAACATTCTAACATACATTCTAACATCCATAATAACCTTCTAACATACATTCTAACATTCTACCATACATTCTAACATTCTAATATACATTCTAACATCCATTATAACTTTCTCACATCCATTCTAACATTCTAATATACATTCTAACATCAATTCTAACATTCTAACATCCATTTTAATATTCCAATATACATTATAAAATCCATTATAATATTCTAACATCCATTATAACATTCTAACATCCATTAAAACATTCTAATATACATTCTAAAATGCATTCTAACATACTTTATAACATTCTAATATACATTCTAACATCCATTAAAACATCCTAACATACATTATAACATTCTGATATACATTCTAATATCCATTATAACATTATAACATACATTATAACATTCTAATATACATTCTAACGTCCATTATAACATTCTAACATACATTATAACATTCTAATATACATTCTAACATCAATTATAACATTATAACATACTTTACAGCAATCTAATATACATTATAACCTCCATTATAACATGCTAACATACATTATAACATTCCAATATACATTCTAACATCCATTATTACATTCTTACATCCATAATAACATTCTAACATCCATTATAACATTCTAATATACATTATAACATTCTAATATACATTCTAACATCCATTATAACATTCTAACATACATTCTAACATTCTAATATACATTCTAAATTACATTATAACATTCTTACATACTTTCTAATATTCTAACATACATTCTAACATTCTAATATACATTCTAACATCCATTATAACATTCTAACATTCTGATTTATACATTCTAACATCAATTATAACAAACTAACATCCATTTTAACATTCTAATATATATTATAACATCCATTATAATATTCTAACATCCATTATAACATTCTAACATCCATTATAATATTCTAATATACATTCTAACATCCATTATAACTTCTAAAATACACTATAACATTCTAATATACATTCTAACATGCATTCTAACATACATTATAACATTCTAATATACATTATAACATCCATTATAACATTATAACATCCATTCTAACATTCTAATATACATTCTAACATCCATTTTAACATTCTAACATACATTCTAACTTTCTAATATACATTCTAAATTCAATTATAACATTCTAACATCCATTTTAACATTCTAATATACATTATAACATCCATTATAATATTCTAACATCCATTATAATATTCTAATATCCATTATAACATTCTAACATCCATTATAAAATTCTAATATACATTCTAACATCCATAATAACATTCTAACATACATTCTAACATCCATAATAACCTTCTAACATTCATTCTAACATTCTACCATACATTCTAACATTCTAATATACATTCTAACATCCATTATAACTTTCTCACATCCATTCTAACATTCTAATATACATTCTAACATCAATTCTAACATTCTAACATCCATTTTAATATTCCAATATACATTATAAAATCCATTATAATATTCTAACATCCATTATAACATTCTAACATCCATTAAAACATTCTAATATACATTCTAAAATGCATTCTAACATACTTTATAACATTCTAATATACATTCTAACATCCATTAAAACATCCTAACATACATTATAACATTCTGATATACATTCTAATATCCATTATAACATTATAACATACATTATAACATTCTAATATACATTCTAACGTCCATTATAACATTCTAACATACATTATAACATTCTAATATACATTCTAACATCAATTATAACATTATAACATACTTTACAGCAATCTAATATACATTATAACCTCCATTATAACATGCTAACATACATTATAACATTCCAATATACATTCTAACATCCATTATTACATTCTTACATCCATAATAACATTCTAACATCCATTATAACATTCTAATATACATTATAACATTCTAATATACATTCTAACATCCATTATAACATTCTAACATACATTCTAACATTCTAATATACATTCTAAATTACATTATAACATTCTTACATACTTTCTAATATTCTAACATACATTCTAACATTCTAATATACATTCTAACATCCATTATAACATTCTAACATTCTGATTTATACATTCTAACATCAATTATAACATTCTAACATCCATTTTAACATTCTAATATATATTATAACATCCATTATAATATTCTAACATCCATTATAACATTCTAACATCCATTATAATATTCTAATATACATTCTAACATCCATTATAACTTCTAAAATACACTATAACATTCTAATATACATTCTAACATGCATTCTAACATACATTATAACATTCTAATATACATTATAACATCCATTATAACATTATAACATCCATTCTAACATTCTAATATACATTCTAACATCCATTATAACATTCTAACATACATTATAACATTCTAATATACATTCTAACATGCATTATAACATTCTAACATCCATTCTAACATTCTAATATACATTAAAACTTTCATTATAACATGCTAACATCCATTATAACATTCTAACATACATTATAACATTCTAATATACATTTTAATATCCATTATAACATTCTAACATACATTATAACATTCTATTATACATTCTAACATCCATTATAACATTCTAACATACAATATAACATTGTAACATACATTATAACATTCTAATATACATTCTAACATCCTTATAACATTCTAACATACATTATAACAATCTAAAATACATTCTAACATCCATTATAACATTCTAACATACATAATAACATTTTAACATACATTCTAACATCCATAATAACATTCTAACATACATTCTATCATTCTACTATACATTCTAACATTCTAATATACATTCTAACATCCACTATAACATTCTAACATCCATTTTAACATTCTAATATACATTCTAACATCAATTATATCATTCTAACATCCATTTTAATATTCTAATATACATTATAACATCCATTATAATATTCTAACATCCATTATAACATTCTAACATCCATTATAATATTCTAATATACATTCTAACATCCATTATAACATTCTAACATACATTCTAACATTCTAATATACATTCTAAAATACATTATAACATTCTAACATACTTTCTAATATTCTAACATACATTCTAACATTATAATATACATTCTAACATCAATTATAACATTCTAACATCCATTCTAACATTCTAATATACATTCTAACATCAATTATAACATTCTAACATCCATTTTAACATTCTAATATATATTATAACATCCATTATAATATTCTAACATCCATTATAACATTCTAACATCCATTATAATATTCTAATATACATTCTAACATCCATTATAACTTCTAAAATACACTATAACATTCTAATATACATTCTAACATGCATTCTAACATACATTATAACATTCTAATATACATTATAACATCCATTATAAAATTATAACATCCATTCTAACATTCTAATATACATTCTAACATCCATTATAACATTCTAACATACATTCTAACATTCTAATATACATTTTAAATTCAATTATAACATTCTAACATCCATTTTAACATTCTAATATACATTCTAACATCCATTATAATATTCTAATATCCATTATAATATTCTAACATCCATTATAACATTCTAACATCCATTATAAAATTCTAATATACATTCTAACATCTATTATAACATTCTAACATACATTATAACATTCTAATATACATTCTAACATGCATTATAACATTATAACATCCATTCTAACATTCTAATATACATTAAAACATTCATTATAACATTCTAACATCCATTATAACATTCTAACATACATTATAACATTCTAATATACATTTTAATATCCATTATAACATTCTAACATACATTATAACTTTCTAATATACATTCTAACATCCATTATAACATTCTAACATACAATATAACATTGTACCATACATTATAACATTCTAATATACATTCTAACATCCATTATAACATTCTAACATACATTATAACAATCTAAAATACTTTCTAACATCCATTATAACATCCTAACATACATAATAACATTCTAACATACATTCTAACATCCATAATAACATTCTAACATACATTCTATCATTCTACCATACATTCTAACATTCTAATATACATTCTAACATCCACTATAACATTCTAACATCCATTCTAACATTCTAATATACATTCTAACATCAATTATAACATTCTAACATCCATTTTAATATTCTAATATACATTATAACATTAATTATAATATTCTAACATCCATTATAACATTCTAACATCCATTATAACATTCTAATATACATTCTAACATGCAATCTAACATACATTATAACATTGTAATATACATTCTAACATCCATTATAACATTCTAACATCCATTCTAACATTCTAATATTTATTATAACATCCAATATAACATTCTAACATACATTGCAACATTCTAATATACATTCTAATATCCAATCTAACATTCTAACATACATTATAACATTCTAACATACATTATAAAAATCTAATATACATTATTACATCCATTGTAACATTCTAACATACATTATAACATTTTAATATACTTTCTAAAATCCATTATAACATTCTAACATACATTATAACATTCTAATATACATTCTAACATACATAATAACATTCTAGTATAAATTATAACATCCATTATAACATTCTAACAAACATTATAACATTGTAACATACATTTTAACATTCTAATATACATTCTAACAGCCATTATAAAATTCTAACATCCATAATAACATTCTAACATACAGTCTAACATTCTAATATACATTCTAACATCCATTATAACATTCTAATATACATTATAACATTCTAATATACATTCTAACATCCATTATAACATTCTAACATACATTATAACATTCTAATATTCATTCTAACATCCATTGTAACATTATAACATCCATAATAACATTATAACATACATTCTAACATTCTATTATACATTCTAACATGCATAATAACATTCTAACATACATTCTAACTTGCATTCTAACATACATTATAACATTCTAAAATACATTATGACATCCTTTATAACATTATAACATCCATTCTAACATTCTAATATACATTAAAACATCCATTCTAACATTCTAACATCCATTATAACATTCTAATATACATTATAACATTCTTATAGACATTATAACATCCATTATAACATTCTAACATACATTATAACATTCTAATATACATTCTAACATACATTATAACATTCTAGTATATATTATAACATCCATTATAACATTCTAACATACATTATAACTTTGTAACATACATTATAACATTCTAATATACATTCTAACATCAATTATAACATTCTAACATACATTCTAACATTCTAATATACATTCTAACAAACATTATAACATTCTAGTATACATTATAACATCCATTATAACATTCTAACATACATTATAACATTGTAGCATACATTATAACATTCTAACATCCATAATAGCATTCTAACATACATTATAACATTCTAATATACATTCTAACATCCATTCTAACATTCTAACATCCATTATAACATTCTAATATACATTCTAACATCCATTATAACATTATAACATACTTTACAGCAATCTAATTTACATTATAACCTCCATTATAACATGCTAACATACATTATAACATTCCAATATACATTCTAACATCCATTATAACATTCTTACATCCATAATAACATTCTAACATCCATTATAACATTCTAACATACATTATAACATTCTAATATACATTCTAACATCCATTATAACATTCTAACATACATTCTAACATTCTAATATACATTCTAACATCAAATATAACATTCTAACATCCATTTTAACATTCTAATATATATTCTAACATCCATTATAATATTCTAACATCCATTATAACATTCTAACATCCATTATAATATTCTAATATACATTCTAACATCCATTATAACTTCTAAAATACACTATAACATTCTAATATACATTCTAACATTCTAATATACATTCTAAAATACATTATAACATTCTAACATACTTTCTAATATTCTAACATACATTCTAACATTATAATATACATTCTAACATCAATTATAACATTCTAACATCCATTCTAACATTCTAATATACATTCTAACATCAATTATAACATTCTAACATCCATTTTAACATTCTAATATATATTATAACATCCATTATAATATTCTAACATCCATTATAACATTCTAACATCCATTATAATATTCTAATATACATTCTAACATCCATTATAACTTCTAAAATACACTATAACATTCTAATATACATTCTAACATGCATTCTAACATACATTATAACATTCTAATATACATTATAACATCCATTATAAAATTATAACATCCATTCTAACATTCTAATATACATTCTAACATCCATTATAACATTCTAACATACATTCTAACATTCTAATATACATTTTAAATTCAATTATAACATCCTAACATCCATTTTAACATTCTAATATACATTCTAACATCCATTATAATATTCTAATATCCATTATAATATTCTAACATCCATTATAACATTCTAACATCCATTATAAAATTCTAATATACATTCTAACATCTATTATAACATTCTAACATACATTATAACATTCTAATATACATTCTAACATGCATTATAACATTATAACATCCATTCTAACATTCTAATATACATTAAAACATTCATTATAACATTCTAACATCCATTATAACATTCTAACATACATTATAACATTCTAATATACATTTTAATATCCATTATAACATTCTAACATACATTATAACTTTCTAATATACATTCTAACATCCATTATAACATTCTAACATACAATATAACATTGTACCATACATTATAACATTCTAATATACATTCTAACATCCATTATAACATTCTAACATACATTATAACAATCTAAAATACTTTCTAACATCCATTATAACATCCTAACATACATAATAACATTCTAACAAACATTCTAACATCCATAATAACATTCTAACATACATTCTATCATTCTACCATACATTCTAACATTCTAATATACATTCTAACATCCACTATAACATTCTAACATCCATTCTAACATTCTAATATACATTCTAACATCAATTATAACATTCTAACATCCATTTTAATATTCTAATATACATTATAACATTAATTATAATATTCTAACATCCATTATAACATTCTAACATCCATTATAACATTCTAATATACATTCTAACATGCAATCTAACATACATTATAACATTGTAATATACATTCTAACATCCATTATAACATTCTAACATCCATTCTAACATTCTAATATTTATTATAACATCCAATATAACATTCTAACATACATTGCAACATTCTAATATACATTCTAATATCCAATCTAACATTCTAACATACATTATAACATTCTAACATACATTATAAAAATCTAATATACATTATTACATCCATTGTAACATTCTAACATACATTATAACATTTTAATATACTTTCTAAAATCCATTATAACATTCTAACATACATTATAACATTCTAATATACATTCTAACATACATAATAACATTCTAGTATAAATTATAACATCCATTATAACATTCTAACAAACATTATAACATTGTAACATACATTTTAACATTCTAATATACATTCTAACAGCCATTATAAAATTCTAACATCCATAATAACATTCTAACATACAGTCTAACATTCTAATATACATTCTAACATCCATTATAACATTCTAATATACATTATAACATTCTAATATACATTCTAACATCCATTATAACATTCTAACATACATTATAACATTCTAATATTCATTCTAACATCCATTGTAACATTATAACATCCATAATAACATTATAACATACATTCTAACATTCTATTATACATTCTAACATGCATAATAACATTCTAACATACATTCTAACTTGCATTCTAACATACATTATAACATTCTAAAATACATTATGACATCCTTTATAACATTATAACATCCATTCTAACATTCTAATATACATTAAAACATCCATTCTAACTTTCTAACATCCATTATAACATTCTAATATACATTATAACATTCTTATAGACATTATAACATCCATTATAACATTCTAACATACATTATAACATTCTAATATACATTCTAACATACATTATAACATTCTAGTATATATTATAACATCCATTATAACATTCTAACATACATTATAACTTTGTAACATACATTATAACATTCTAATATACATTCTAACATCAATTATAACATTCTAACATACATTCTAACATTCTAATATACATTCTAACAAACATTATAACATTCTAGTATACATTATAACATCCATTATAACATTCTAACATACATTATAACATTGTAGCATACATTATAACATTCTAACATCCATAATAGCATTCTAACATACATTATAACATTCTAATATACATTCTAACATCCATTCTAACATTCTAACATCCATTATAACATTCTAATATACATTCTAACATCCATTATAACATTATAACATACTTTACAGCAATCTAATTTACATTATAACCTCCATTATAACATGCTAACATACATTATAACATTCCAATATACATTCTAACATCCATTATAACATTCTTACATCCATAATAACATTCTAACATCCATTATAACATTCTAACATACATTATAACATTCTAATATACATTCTAACATCCATTATAACATTCTAACATACATTCTAACATTCTAATATACATTCTAACATCAATTATAACATTCTAACATCCATTTTAACATTCTAATATATATTCTAACATCCATTATAATATTCTAACATCCATTATAACATTCTAACATCCATTATAATATTCTAATATACATTCTAACATCCATTATAACTTCTAAAATACACTATAACATTCTAATATACATTCTAACATGCATTCTAACATACATTATAACATTCTAATATACATTATAACATCCATTATAACATTATAACATCCATTCTAACATTCTAATATACATTCTAACATCCATTATAACATTCTAACATACATTCTAACATTCTAATATACATTCTAAAATCAAAATTTAACATTCTAACATCCATTTTAACATTCTAATATACATTATAACATCCATTATAATTTTCTAACATCCATTGTAATATTCTAACATCCATTATAACATTCTAACATCCATTATAACATTCTAATATACATTCTAACATCCATTATAACATTCTAACATACATTATAACATTCTAATATACATTCTAACATGCATTATAACATTCTAACATCCATTCTAACATTCTAATATACATTAAAACATTCATTATAACATTCTAACATCCATTATAACATTCTAACATACATTATAACATTCTAATAAACATTTTAAATATCCATTATAACATTCTATCATACATTATAACATTCTATTATACATTCTAACATCCATTATAACATTCTAACATACAATATAACATTGTAACATACATTATAACATTCTAATATACATTCTAACATCCATTATAACATTATAACATACTTTACAGCAATCTAATATACATTATAACCTCCATTATAACATGCTAACATACATTATAACATTCCAATATACATTCTAACATCCATTATAACATTCTTACATCCATAATAACATTCTAACATCCATTATAACATTCTAATATACATTATAACATTCTAATATGCATTCTAACATCCATTATAACATTCTAACATACATTCTAACATTCTAATATACATTCTAAATTACATTATAACATTCTTACATACTTTCTAATATTCTAACATACATTCTAACATACTAATTTACATTCTAACATCCATTATAACGTTCTAACATCCATTCTAACATTCTAATATACATTCTAACATCAATTATAACATTCTAACATCCATTTTAACATTCTAATATATATTCTAACATGCATTATAACATTCTAACATCCATTCTAACATTCTAATATACATTAAAACATTCATTATAACATTCTAACATCCATTATAACATTCTAACATACATTATAACATTCTAATATACATTTTAATATCCATTATAACATTCTAACATACATTATAACATTCTATTATACATTCTAACATCCATTATAACATTCTAACATACAATATAACATTGTAACATACATTATAACATTCTAATATACATTCTAACATCCATTATAACATTCTAACATACATTATAACAATCTAAAATACATTCTAACATCCATTATAACATTATAACATACATAATAACATTTTAACATACATTCTAACATCCATAATAACATTCTAACATACATTCTATCATTCTACTATACATTCTAACATTCTAATATACATTCTAACATCCACTATAACATTCTAACATCCATTCTAACATTCTAATATACATTCTAACATCAATTATATCATTCTAACATCCATTTTAATATTCTAATATACATTATAACATCAATTATAATATTCTAACATCCATTATAACATTCTAACATCCATTATAATATTCTAATATACATTCTAACATCCATTAGAACATTCTAACATACATTCTAACATTCTAATATACATTCTAAAATACATTATAACATTCTAACATACTTTCTAATATCCATTATAACATTCTAACATACATTATAACATTCTAATATTCATTCTAACATCCATTATAACATTCTAACATCCATAATAACATTCTAATATACATTCTAACATCCATTATAACATTCTAACATACATTATAACATTCTAATATTCATTCTAACATCCATTATAACATTCTAACATCCATAATAACATTATAACATACATTCTAACATTATAACATACATTCTAACATTCTAATATACATTCTAACATGCATAATAACATTCTAACATACATTCTAACATGCATTCTAACATACATTATAACATTCTAAAATACATTATGTCATTCTTTATAACATTATAACATCCATTCTAACATTCTAATAAACATTAAAACATCCATTCTAACATTCTAACATCCATTATAACATTCTAATATACATTATAACATTCTTATAGACATTATAACATCCATTATAACATTCTAACATACATTATAACATTCTAATATACATTCTAACATACATTATAACATTCTAGTATATATTATAACATCCATTATAACATTCTATCATACATTATAACTTTGTAACATACATTATAACATTCTAATATACATTCTAACATCCATTATAACATTCTAACATACATTATAACATTCTAATATACATTCTAACAAACATTATAACATTCTAGTATACATTATAACATCCATTATAACATTCTAACATACATTATAACATTGTAGCATACATTATAACATTCTAACATCCATAATAGCATTCTAACATACATTATAACATTCTAATATACATTCTAACATCCATTCTAACATTCTAACATCCATTATAACATTCTAATATACATTCTAACATCCATTATAACATTATAACATACTTTACAGCAATCTAATATACATTATAACCTCCATTATAACATGCTAACATACATTATAACATTCCAATATACATTCTAACATCCATTATAACATTCTTACATCCATAATAACATTCTAACATCCATTATAACATTCTAATATACATTATAACATTCTAATATGCATTCTAACATCCATTATAACATTCTAACATACATTCTAACATTCTAATATACATTCTAAATTACATTATAACATTCTTACATACTTTCTAATATTCTAACATACATTCTAACATACTAATTTACATTCTAACATCCATTATAATGTTCTAACATCCATTCTAACATTCTAATATACATTCTAACATCAATTATAACATTCTAACATCCATTTTAACATTCTAATATATATTCTAACATGCATTATAACATTCTAACATCCATTCTAACATTCTAATATACATTAAAACATTCATTATAACATTCTAACATCCATTATAACATTCTAACATACATTATAACATTCTAATATACATTTTAATATCCATTATAACATTCTAACATACATTATAACATTCTATTATACATTCTAACATCCATTATAACATTCTAACATACAATATAACATTGTAACATACATTATAACATTCTAATATACATTCTAACATCCATTCTAACATTCTAACATACATTATAACAATCTAAAATACATTCTAACATCCATTATAACATTATAACATACATAATAACATTTTAACATACATTCTAACATCCATAATAACATTCTAACATACATTCTATCATTCTACTATACATTCTAACATTCTAATATACATTCTAACATCCACTATAACATTCTAACATCCATTCTAACATTCTAATATACATTCTAACATCAATTATATCATTCTAACATCCATTTTAATATTCTAATATACATTATAACATCCATTATAATATTCTAACATCCATTATAACATTCTAACATCCATTATAATATTCTAATATACATTCTAACATCCATTAGAACATTCTAACATACATTCTAACATTCTAATATACATTCTAAAATACATTATAACATTCTAACATACTTTCTAATATTCTAACATACATTCTAACATTATAATATACATTCTAACATCCATTATAACATTCTAACATCCATTATAACATTCTAATATACATTCTAACATCAATTATAACATTCTAACATCCATTTTAACATTCTAATATATATTATAACATCCATTATAATATTCTAACATCCATTATAACATTCTAACATCCATTATAATATTCTAATATACATTCTAACATCCATTATAACTTCTAATATACACTATAACATTCTAATATACATTCTAACATGCATTCTAACATACATTATAACATCCATTATAACATTATAACATCCATTCTAACATTCTAATATACATTCTAACATCCATTATAACATTCTAACATACATTCTAACATTCTAATATACATTCTAAATTCAATTATAACATTCTAACATCCATTTTAACATTCTAATATACATTATAACATCCATTATAATATTCTAACATCCATTATAATATTCTAATATCCATTATAACATTCTAACATCCATTATAAAATTCTAATATACATTCTAACATCCATAATAACATTCTAACATACATTCTAACATCCATAATAACCTTCTAACATACATTCTAACATTCTACCATACATTCTAACATTCTAATATACATTCTAACATCCATTATAACTTTCTCACATCCATTCTAACATTCTAATATACATTCTAACATCAATTCTAACATTCTAACATCCATTTTAATATTCTAATATACATTATAAAATCCATTATAATATTCTAACATCCTTAATAACATTGTAACATCCATTAAAACATTCTAATATACATTCTAACATGCATTCTAACATACTTTATAACATTCTAATATACATTCTAACATCCATTAAAACATCCTAACATACATTATAACATTCTAATATACATTCTAATATCCATTATAACATTATAACATACATTATAACATTCTAATATACATTCTAACGTCCATTATAACATTCTAACATACATTATAACATTCTAATATACATTCTAACATCCATTATAACATTATAACATACTTTACAGCAATCTAATATACATTATAACCTCCATTATAACATGCTAACATACATTATAACATTCCAATATACATTCTAACATCCATTATAACATTCTTACATCCATAATAACATTCTAACATCCATTATAACATTCTAATATACATTATAACATTCTAATATACATTCTAACATCCATTATAACATTCTAACATACATTCTAACATTCTAATATACATTCTAAATTACATTATAACATTCTTACATACTTTCTAATATTCTAACATACATTCTAACATTCTAATATACATTCTAACATCCATTATAACATTCTAACATCCATTATAATATTCTAATATACATTCTAACATCAATTATAACATTCTAACATCCATTTTAACATTCTAATATATATTATAACATCCATTATAATATTCTAACATCCATTATAACATTCTAACATCCATTATAATATTCTAATATACATTCTAACATCCATTATAACTTCTAAAATACACTATAACATTCTAATATACATTCTAACATGCATTCTAACATACATTATAACATTCTAATATACATTATAACATCCATTATAACATTATAACATCCATTCTAACATTCTAATATACATTCTAACATCCATTATAACATTCTAACATACATTCTAACATTCTAATATACATTCTAAAATCAAAATTTAACATTCTAACATCCATTTTAACATTCTAATATACATTTTAACATCCATTATAATTTTCTAACATCCATTGTAATATTCTAACATCCATTATAACATTCTAACATCCATTATAACATTCTAATATACATTCTAACATCCATTATAACATTCTAACATACATTATAACATTCTAATATACATTCTAACATGCATTATAACATTCTAACATCCATTCTAACATTCAAATATACATTAAAACATTCATTATAACATTCTAACATCCATTATAACATTCTAACATACATTATAACATTCTAATATACATTTTAATATCCATTATAACATTCTAACATACATTATAACATTCTATTATACATTCTAACATCCATTATAACATTCTAACATACAATATAACATTGTAACATACATTATAACATTCTAATATACATTATAACATCCATTATAACATTCTAACATACATTATAACAATCTAAAATACATTCTAACATCCATTATAACATTCTAACATACATAATAACATTTTAACATACATTCTAACATCCATAATAACATTCTAACATACATTCTATCATTCTACTATACATTCTAACATTCTAATATACATTCTAACATCCACTATAACATTCTAACATCCATTCTAACATTCTAATATACATTCTAACATCAATTATATCATTCTAACATCCATTTTAATATTCTAATATACATTATAACATCCATTATAATATTCTAACATCCATTATAACATTCTAACATCCATTATAATATTCTAATATACATTCTAACATTCTAATATACATTCTAAAATACATTATAACATTCTAACATACTTTCTAAAATTCTAACATACATTCTAACATTATAATATACATTCGAACATCCATTATAACATTCTAACATCCATTCTAACATTCTAATATACATTCTATCATCAATTATAACATTCTAACATCCATTTTAACATTCTATTATATATTATAACATCCATTATAATATTCTAACATCCATTATAACATTCTAACAACCATTATAATATTCTAATATACATTCTAACATCCATTATAACTTCTAAAATACACTATAACATTCTAATATACGTTCTAACATGCATTCTAACATACATTATAACATTCTAATATACATTATAACATCCATTATAACATTATAACATCCATTCTAACATTCTAATATACATTCTAACATCCATTATAACATTCTAGCATACATTCTAACATTCTAATATACATTTTAAATTCAATTATAACATTCTAACATCCATTTTAACATTCTAATATACATTATAACATCCATTATAATATTCTAACATCCATTATAATATTCTAACATCCATTATAACATTCTAACATCCATTATAAAATTCTAATATACATTCTAACATCCATTATAACATTCTAACATACATTATAACATTCTAATATACATTCTAACATGCATTATAACATTCTAACATCCATTCTAACATTCTAATATACATTAAAACATTCATTATAACATTCTAACATCCATTATAACATTCTAACATACATTATAACATTCTAATATACATTTTAATATCCATTATAACATTCTAACATACATTATAACATTCTAATATACATTCTAACATCCATTATAACATTCTAACATACAATATAACATTGTAACATACATTATAACATTCTAATATACATTCTAACATCCATTATAACATTCTAACATACATTATAACAATCTAAAATACTTTCTAACATCCATTATAACATCCTAACATACATAATAACATTCTAACATACATTCTAACATCCATAATAACATTCTAACATACATTCTATCATTCTACCATACATTCTAACATTCTAATATACATTCTAACATCCACTATAACATTCTAACATCCATTCTAACATTATAATATACATTCTAACATCAATTATAACATTCTAACATCCATTTTAATATTCTAATATACATTATAACATCCATTATAATATTCTAACATCCATTATAACATTCTAACATCCATTATAACATTCTAATATACATTCTAACATTGTAATATACATTCTAACATCCATTCTAACATTCTAACATCCATTATAACATTCTAACATCCATTCTAACATTCTAATATTTATTATAACATCCAATATAACATTCTATCATACATTGCAACTTTCTTATATACATTCTAATATCCATTCTAACATTTTAACATACATTATAACATTCTAACATACATTATAAAAATCTAATATACATTCTAAAATCCTTTATAACATTCTAACATACATTATAACATTCTAATATACATTCTAACATACATAATAACATTCTAGTATAAATTATAACATCCATTATAACATTTTAACAAACATTATAACATTGTAACATACATTTTAACATTCTAATATACATTCTAACAGCCATTATAAAATTCTAACATCCATAATAACATTCTAACATACATTCTAACATTCTAATATACATTCTAACATCCATTATAACATTCTAATATACATTATAACATTCTAATATACATTCTAACATCCATTATAACATTCTAACATACATTATAACATTCTAATATTCATTCTAACATCCATTATAACATTCTAACATCCATAATAACATTATAACATACATTCTAACATTCTAATATACATTCTAACATGCATAATAACATTCTAACATACATTCTAACATGCATTCTAACATACATTATAACATTCTAAAATACATTATGACATCCTTTATAACATTATAACATCCATTCTAACATTCTAATATACATTAAAACATCCATTCTAACATTCTAACATCCATTATAACATTCTAATATACATAATAACATTCTTATAGACATTATAACATCCATTATAACATTCTAACATACATTATAACATTCTAATATACATTCTAACATACATTATAACATTCTAGTATATATTATAACATCCATTATAACATTCTAACATACATTATAACTTTGTAACATACATTATAACATTCTAATATACATTCTAACATCCATTATAACATTCTAACATACATTATAACATTCTAATATACATTCTAACATGCATTATAACATTCTAACATCCATTCAAACATTCTAATATGCATTAAAACATTCATTATAACATTCTAACATCCATTATAACATTCTAACATACATTATAACATTCTAATATACATTTTAATATCCATTATAACATTCTAACATACATTATAACATTCTAATATACATTCTAACATCCATTATAACATTCTAACATACAATATAACATTGTAACATACATTATAACATTCTAATATACATTCTAACATCCATTATAACATTCTAACATACATTATAACAATCTAAAATACTTTCTAACATCCATTATAACATCCTAACATACATTCTAACATCCATAATAACATTCTAACATACATTCTATCATTCTACCATACATTCTAACATTCTAATATACATTCTAACATCCACTATAACATTCTAACATCCATAATAACATTCTAACATACATTCTATCATTCTACTATACATTCTAACATTCTAATATACATTCTAACATCCACTATAACATTCTAACATCCATTGTAACATTCTAATATACATTCTAAAATCAATTATATCATTCTAACATCCATTTTAATATTCTAATATAGATTATAACATCCATTATAATATTCTAACATCCATTATAACATTCTAACATCCATTATAATATTCTAATATACATTCTAACATCCATTAGAACATTCTAACATACATTCTAACATTCTAATATACATTCTAAAATACATTATAACATTCTAACATACTTTCTAATATTCTAACATACATTCTAACATTATAATATACATTCTAACATCCATTATAACATTCTAACATCCATTATAACATTTTAATATACATTCTAACATCAATTATAACATTCTAACATCCATTTTAACATTCTAATATATATTATAACATCCATTATAATATTCTAACATCCATTATAACACTCTAACATCCATTATAATATTCTAATATACATTCTAACATCCATTATAACTTCTAAAATACACTATAACATTCTAATATACATTCTAACATGCATTCTAACATACATTATAACATTCTAATATACATTATAACATCCATTATAACATTATAACATCCATTCTAAAATTCTAATATACATTCTAACATCCATTATAACATTCTAACATACATTCTAACATTCTAATATACATTTTAAATTCAATTATAACATTCTAACATCCATTTTAACATTCTAATATACATTATAACATCCATTATAATATTCTAACATCCATTATAATATTCTAACATCCATTATAACATTCTAACATCCATTATAAAATTCTAATATACATTCTAACATCCATTATAACATTCTAACATACATTATAACATTCTAATATACATTCTAACATGCATTATAACATTCTAACATCCATTCTAACATTCTAATATACATTAAAACATACATTATAACATTCTAATATACATTTTAATATCCATTATAACATTCTAACATACATTATAACATTCTAATATACATTCTAACATCCATTATAACATTCTAACATACAATATAACATTGTAACATACATTATAACATTCTAATATACATTCTAACATCCATTATAACATTCTAACATACATTATAACAATCTAAAATACTTTCTAACATCCATTATAACATCCTAACATACATAATAACATTCTAACATACATTCTAACATCCATAATAACATTCTAACATACATTCTATCATTCTACCATACATTCTAACATTCTAATATACATTCTAACATCCACTATAACATTCTAACATCCATTCTAACATTCTAATATACATTCTAACATCAATTATAACATTCTAACATCCATTTTAATATTCTAATATACATTATAACATCCATTATAATATTCTAACATCCATTATAACATTCTAACATCCATTATAACATTCTAATATACATTCTAACATTGTAATATACATTCTAACATCCATTCTAACATTCTAACATCTATTATAACATTCTAACATCCATTCTAACATTCTAATATTTATTATAACATCCAATATAACATTCTAACATACATTGCAACTTTCTAATATATATTCTAATATCCATTCTAACATTCTAACATACATTATAACATTCTAACATACATTATAAAAATTTAATATACATTATTACATCCATTGTAACATTCTAACATACATTATAACATTTTAATATACATTCTAAAATCCTTTATAACATTCTAACATACATTATAACATTCTAATATACATTCTAACATACATAATAACATTCTAGTATAAATTATAACATCCATTATAACATTTTAACAAACATTATAACATTGTAACATACATTTTAACATTCTAATATACATTCTAACAGCCATTATAAAATTCTAACATCCATAATAACATTCTAACATACATTCTAACATTCTAATATACATTCTAACATCCATTATAACATTCTAATATACATTATAACATTCTAATATACATTCTAACATCCATTATAACATTCTAACATACATTATAACATTCTAATATTCATTCTAACATCCATTATAACATTCTATCATCCACAATAACATAATAACATACATTCTAACATTCTAATATACATTCTAACATGCATAATAACATTCTAACATACATTCTAACATGCATTCTAACATACATTATAACATTCTAAAATACATTATGACATCCTTTATAACATTATAACATCCATTCTAACATTCTAATATACATTAAAACATCCATTCTAACATCCATTATAACATTCTAATATACATAATAACATTCTAATAGACATTATAACATCCATTATAACATTCTAACATACATTATAACATTCTAATATACATTCTAACATACATTATAACATTCTAGTATATATTATAACATCCATTATACCATTCTAACATACATTATAACTTTGTAACATACATTATAACATTCTAATATACATTCTAACATCCATTATAACATTCTAACATACATTATAACATTCTAATATACATTCTAACATCCATTATAACATCCTAACATACATAATAACATTCTAACATACATTCTAACATCCATAATAACATTCTAACATACATTCTATCATTCTACTATACATTCTAACATTCTAATATACATTCTAACATCCACTATAACATTCTAACATCCATTCTAACATTCTAATATACATTCTAACATCAATTATATCATTCTAACATCCATTTTAATATTCTAATATACATTATAACATCCATTATAATATTCTAACATCCATTATAACATTCTAACATCCATTATAATATTCTAATATACATTCTAACATCCATTAGAACATTCTAACATACATTCTAACATTCTAATATACATTCTAAAATACATTATAACATTCTAACATACTTTCTAATATTCTAACATACATTCTAACATTATAATATACATTCTAACATCCATTATAACTTTCTAACATCCATTATAACATTTTAATATACATTCTAACATCAATTATAACATTCTAACATCCATTTTAACATTCTAATATATATTATAACATCCATTATAATATTCTAACATCCATTATAACATTCTAACATCCATTATAATATTCTAATATACATTCTAACATCCATTATAACTTCTAAAATACACTATAACATTCTAATATACATTCTAACATGCATTCTAACATACATTATAACATTCTAATATACATTATAACATCCATTATAACATTATAACATCCATTCTAACATTCTAATATACATTCTAACATCCATTATAACATTCTAACATACATTCTAACATTCTAATATACATTCTAAATTCAATTATAACATTCTAACATCCATTTTAACATTCTAATATACATTATAACATCCATTATAATATTCTAACATCCATTATAATATTCTAACATCCATTATAACATTCTAACATCCATTATAAAATTCTAATATACATTCTAACATCCATAATAACATTCTAACATACATTCTAACATCCATAATAACCTTCTAACATACATTCTAACATTCTACCATACATTCTAACATTCTAATATACATTCTAACATCCGTTATAACTTTCTCACATCCATTCTAACATTCTAATATACATTCTAACATCAATTCTAACATTCTAACATCCATTTTAATATTCTAATATACATTATAAAATCCATTATAATATTCTAACATCCATTATAACATTCTAACATCCATTAAAACATTCTAATATACATTCTAACATGCATTCTAACATACTTTATAACATTCTAATATACATTCTAACATCCATTAAAACATCCTAACATACATTATAACATTCTAATATACATTCTAATATGCATTATAACATTATAACATACATTATAACATTCTAATATACATTCTAACGTCCATTATAACATTCTACCATACATTCTAACATTCTAATATACATTCTAACATCCACTATAACATTCTAACATCCATAATAACATTCTAACATACATTCTATCATTCTACTATACATTCTAACATTCTAATATACATTCTAACATCCACTATAACATTCTAACATCCATTCTAACATTCTAATATACATTCTAACATCAATTATATCATTCTAACATCCATTTTAATATTCTAATATACATTATAACATCCATTATAATATTCTAACATCCATTATAACATTCTAACATCCATTATAATATTCTAATATACATTCTAACATCCATTAGAACATTCTAACATACATTCTAACATTCTAATATACATTCTAAAATACATTATAACATTCTAACATACTTTCTAATATTCTAACATACATTCTAACATTATAATATACATTCTAACATCCATTATAACTTTCTAACATCCATTATAACATTTTAATATACATTCTAACATCAATTATAACATTCTAACATCCATTTTAACATTCTAATATATATTATAACATCCATTATAATATTCTAACATCCATTATAACATTCTAACATCCATTATAATATTCTAATATACATTCTAACATCCATTATAACTTCTAAAATACACTATAACATTCTAATATACATTCTAACATGCATTCTAACATACATTATAACATTCTAATATACATTATAACATCCATTATAACATTATAACATCCATTCTAACATTCTAATATACATTCTAACATCCATTATAACATTCTAACATACATTCTAACATTCTAATATACATTCTAAATTCAATTATAACATTCTAACATCCATTTTAACATTCTAATATACATTATAACATCCATTATAATATTCTAACATCCATTATAATATTCTAACATCCATTATAACATTCTAACATCCATTATAAAATTCTAATATACATTCTAACATCCATAATAACATTCTAACATACATTCTAACATCCATAATAACCTTCTAACATACATTCTAACATTCTACCATACATTCTAACATTCTAATATACATTCTAACATCCGTTATAACTTTCTCACATCCATTCTAACATTCTAATATACATTCTAACATCAATTATAACATTCTAACATCCATTTTAATATTCTAATATACATTATAAAATCCATTATAATATTCTAACATCCATTATAACATTCTAACATCCATTAAAACATTCTAATATACATTCTAACATGCATTCTAACATACTTTATAACATTCTAATATACATTCTAACATCCATTAAAACATCCTAACATACATTATAACATTCTAATATACATTCTAATATGCATTATAACATTATAACATACATTATAACATTCTAATATACATTCTAACGTCCATTATAACATTCTAACATACATTATAACATTCTAATATACATTCTAACATCCATTATAACATTATAACATACTTTACAGCAATCTAATATACATTATAACCTCCATTATAACATGCTAACATACATTATAACATTCCAATATACATTCTAACATCCATTATAACATTCTTACATCCATAATAACATTCTAACATCCATTATAACATTCTAATATACATTATAACATTCTAATATACATTCTAACATCCATTATAACATTCTAACATACATTCTAATATTCTAATATACATTGTAAATTACATTATAACATTCTTAAATACTTTCTAATATTCTAACACACATTCTAACATTCTAATATACATTCTAACATCCATTATAACATTCTAACATCCATTATAATATTCTAATATACATTCTAACATCAATTATAACATTCTAACATCCATTTTAACATTCTAATATATATTATAACATCCATTATAATATTCTAACATCCATTATAACATTCTAACATCCATTATTATATTCTAATATACATTCTAACATCCATTATAACTTCTAAAATACACTATAACATTCTAATATACATTCTAACATGCATTCTAACATACATTATAACATTCTAATATACATTATAACATCCATTATAACATTATAACATCCATTCTAACATTCTAATATACATTCTAACATCCATTATAACATTCTAACATACTTTCTAACATTCTAATATACATTCTAAAATCAAAATTTAACATTCTAACATCCATTTTAACATTCTAATATACATTATAACATCCATTATAATTTTCTAACATCCATTGTAATATTCTAACATCCATTATAACATTCTAACATCCATTATAACATTCTAATATACATTCTAACATCCATTATAACATTCTAACATACATTATAACATTCTAATATACATTCTAACATGCATTATAACATTCTAACATCCATTCTAACATTCTATTATACATTAAAACATTCATTATAACATTCTAACATCCATTATAACATTCTAACATACATTATAACATTCTAATATACATTTTAATATCCATTATAACATTCTAACATACATTATAACATTCTATTATACATTCTAACATCCATTATAACATTCTAACATACAATATAACATTGTAACATACATTATAACATTCTAATATACATTCTAACATCCATTATAACATTCTAACATACATTATAACAATCTAAAATACATTCTAACATCCATTATAACATTCTAACATACATAATAACATTTTAACATACATTCTAACATCCATAATAACATTCTAACATACTTTCTATCATTCTACTATACATTCTAACATTCTAATATACATTCTAACATCCACTATAACATTCTAACATCCATTCTAACATTCTAATATACATTCTAACATCAATTATATCATTCTAACATCCATTTTAATATTCTAATATACATTATAACATCCATTATAATATTCTAACATCCATTATAACATTCTAACATCCATTATAATATTCTAATATACATTCTAACATCCATTAGAACATTCTAACATACATTCTAACATTCTAATATACATTCTAAAATACATTATAACATTCTAACATACTTTCTAATATTCTAACATCCATTCTAACATTATAATATACATTCTAACATCCATTATAACATTCTAACATCCATTATAACATTTTAATATACATTCTAACATCAATTATAACATTCTAACATCCATTTTAACATTCTAATATATATTATAACATCCATTATAATATTCTAACATCCACTATAACATTCTAACATCCATTATAATATTCTAATATACATTCTAACATCCATTATAACTTCTAAAATACACTATAACATTCTAATATACATTCTAACATGCATTCTAACATACATTATAACATTCTAATATACATTATAACATCCATTATAACATTATTACATCCATTCTAACATTCTAATATACATTCTAACATCCATTATAACATTCTAACATACATTCTAACATTCTAATATACATTCTAAATTCAATTATAACATTCTAACATCCATTTTAACATTCTAATATACATTATAACATCCATTATAATATTCTAACATCCATTATAATATTCTAACATCCATTATAACATTCTAACATCCATTATAAAATTCTAATATACATTCTAACATCCATAATAACATTCTAACATACATTCTAACATCCATAATAACCTTCTAACATACATTCTAACATTCTACCATACATTCTAACATTCTAATATACATTCTAACATCCATTATAACTTTCTCACATCCATTCTAACATTCTAATATACATTCTAACATCAATTCTAACATTCTAACATCCATTTTAATATTCTAATATACATTATAAAATCCATTATAATATTCTAACATCCATTATAACATTCTAACATCCATTAAAACATTCTAATATACATTCTAACATGCATTCTAACATACTTTATAACATTCTAATATACATTCTAACATCCATTAAAACATCCTAACATACATTATAACATTCTAATATACATTCTAATATCCATTATAACATTATAACATACATTATAACATTCTAATATACATTCTAACGTCCATTATAACATTCTAACATACATTATAACATTCTAATATACATTCTAACATCCATTATAACATTATAACATACTTTACAGCAATCTAATATACATTATAACCTCCATTATAACATGCTAACATACATTATAACATTCCAATATACATTCTAACATCCATTATAACATTCTTACATCCATAATAACATTCTAACATCCATTATAACATTCTAATATACATTATAACATTCTAATATACATTCTAACATCCATTATAACATTCTAACATACATTCTAACATTCTAATATACATTCTAAATTACATTATAACATTCTTACATACTTTCTAATATTCTAACATACATTCTAACATTCTAATATACATTCTAACATCCATTATAACATTCTAACATCCATTATAATATTCTAATATACATTCTAACATCAATTATAACATTCTAACATCCATTTTAACATTCTAATATATATTATAACATCCATTATAATATTCTAACATCCATTATAACATTCTAACATCCATTATAATATTCTAATATACATTCTAACATCCATTATAACTTCTAAAATACACTATAACATTCTAATATACATTCTAACATGCATTCTAACATACATTATAACATTCTAATATACATTATAACATCCATTATAACATTATAACATCCATTCTAACATTCTAATATACATTCTAACATCCATTATAACATTCTAACATACATTCTAACATTCTAATATACATACTAAAATCAAAATTTAACATTCTAACATCCATTTTAACATTCTAATATACATTATAACATCCATTATAATTTTCTAACATCCATTGTAATATTCTAACATCCATTATAACATTCTAACATCCATTATAACATTCTAACATACATTATAACATTCTAATATACATTTTAATATCCATTATAACATTCTAACATACATTATAACATTCTAATATACATTCTAACATCCATTATAACATTCTAACATACAATATAACATTGTAACATACATTATAACATTCTAATATACATTCTAACAACCATTATAACATTCTAACATTCATTATAACAATCTAATATACTTTCTAACATCCATTATAACATCCTAACATACATAATAACATTCTAACATACATTCTAACATCCATAATAACATTCTAACATACATTCTATCATTCTACCATACATTCTAACATTCTAATATACATTCTAACATCCACTATAACATTCTAACATCCATAATAACATTCTAACATACATTCTATCATTCTACTATACATTCTAACATTCTAATATATATTCTAACATCCACTATAACATTCTAACATCCATTCTAACATTCTAATATACATTCTAACATCAATTATATCATTCTAACATCCATTTTAATATTCTAATATACATTATAACATCCATTATAATATTCTAACATCCATTATAACATTCTAACATCCATTATAATATTCTAATATACATTCTAACATCCATTAGAACATTCTAACATACATTCTAACATTCTAATATACATTCTAAAATACATTATAACATTCTAACATACTTTCTAATATTCTAACATACATTCTAACATTATAATATACATTCTAACATCCATTATAACATTCTAACATCCATTATAACATTTTAATATACATTCTAACATCAATTATAACATTCTAACATCCATTTTAACATTCTAATATATATTATAACATCCATTATAATATTCTAACATCCATTATAACATTCTAACATCCATTATAATATTCTAATATACATTCTAACATCCATTATAACTTCTAAAATACACTATAACATTCTAATATACATTCTAACATGCATTCTAACATACATTATAACATTCTAATATACATTATAACATCCATTATAACATTATAACATCCATTCTAACATTCTAATATACATTCTAACATCCATTATAACATTCTAACATACATTCTAACATTCTAATATACATTCTAAATTCAATTATAACATTCTAACATCCATTTTAACATTCTAATATACATTATAACATCCATTATAATATTCTAACATCCATTATAATATTCTAACATCCATTATAACATTCTAACATCCATTATAAAATTCTAATATACATTCTAACATCCATTATAACATTCTAACATACATTATAACATTCTAATATACATTCTAGCATGCATTATAACATTCTAACATCCATTCTAACATTCTAATATACATTAAAACATTCATTATAACATTCTAACATCCATTATAACATTCTAACATACATTATAACATTCTAATATACATTTTAATATCCATTATAACATTCTAACATACATTATAACATTCTAATATACATTCTAACATCCATTATAACATTCTAACATACAATATAACATTGTAACATACATTATAACATTCTAATATACATTCTAACATCCATTATAACATTCTAACATACATTATAACAATCTAAAATACTTTCTAACATCCATTATAACATCCTAACATACATAATAACATTCTAACATACATTCTAACATCCATAATAACATTCTAACATACATTCTATCATTCTAACATCCATTCTAACATTCTAATATACATTCTAACATCAATTATAACATTCTAACATCCATTTTAATATTCTAATATACATTATAACATCCATTATAATATTCTAACATCCATTATAATATTCTAACATCCATTATAACATTATAATATACATTCTAACATTGTAATATACATTCTAACATCCATTCTAACATTCTAACATCCATTATAACATTCTAACATCCATTCTAACATTCTAATATTTATTATAACATCCAATATAACATTCTAACATACATTGCAACTTTCTAATATACATTCTAATATCCATTCTAACATTCTAACATACATTATAACATTCTAACATTCATTATAAAAATCTAATATACATTATTACATCCATTGTAACATTCTAACATACATTATAACATTTTAATATACATTCTAAAATCCTTTATAACATTCTAACATACATTATAACATTCTAATATACATTCTAACATACATAATAACATTCTAGTATAAATTATAACATCCATTATAACATTTTAACAAACATTATAACATTGTAACATACATTTTAACATTCTAATATACATTCTAACAGCCATTATAAAATTCTAACATCCATAATAACATTCTAACATACATTCTAACATTCTAATATACATTCTAACATCCATTATAACATTCTAATATACATTATAACATTCTAATATACATTCTAACATCCATTATAACATTCTAACATACATTATAACATTCTAATATTCATTCTAACATCCATTATAACATTCTAACATCCATAATAACATAATAACATACATCCTAACATTCTAATATACATTCTAACATGCATAATAACATTCTAACATACATTCTAACATGCATTCTAACATACATTATAACATTCTAAAATACATTATGACATCCTTTATAACATTATAACATCCATTCTAACATTCTAATATACATTAAAACATCCATTCTAACATTCTAACATCCATTATACCATTCTAATATACTTAATAACATTCTTATAGACATTATAACATCCATTATAACATTCTAACATACATTATAACATTCTAATATACATTCTAACATACATTATAACATTCTAGTATATATTATAACATCCATTATAACATTCTAACATACATTATAACTTTGTAACATACATTATAACATTCTAATATACATTCTAACATCCATTATAACATTCTAACATACATTATAACATTCTAATATACATTCTAACATGCATTATAACATTCTAACATCCATTCAAACATTCTAATATGCATTAAAACATTCATTATAACATTCTAACATCCATTATAATATTCTAACATCCATTATAACATTATAATATACATTCTAACATTGTAATATACATTCTAACATCCATTCTAACATTCTAACATCCATTATAACATTCTAACATCCATTCTAACATTCTAATATTTATTATAACATCCAATATAACATTCTAACATACATTGCAACTTTCTAATATACATTCTAATATCCATTCTAACATTCTAACATACATTATAACATTCTAACATTCATTATAAAAATCTAATATACATTATTACATCCATTGTAACATTCTAACATACATTATAACATTTTAATATACATTCTAAAATCCTTTATAACATTCTAACATACATTATAACATTCTAATATACATTCTAACATACATAATAACATTCTAGTATAAATTATAACATCCATTATAACATTTTAACAAACATTATAACATTGTAACATACATTTTAACATTCTAATATACATTCTAACAGCCATTATAAAATTCTAACATCCATAATAACATTCTAACATCCATTATAAAATTCTAATATACATTATAACATTCTAATATACATTCTAACATCCATTATAACATTCTAACATACATTATAACATTCTAATATTCATTCTAACATCCATTATAACATTCTAACATCCATAATAACATAATAACATACATCCTAACATTCTAATATACATTCTAACATGCATAATAACATTCTAACATACATTCTAACATGCATTCTAACATACATTATAACATTCTAAAATACATTATGACATCCTTTATAACATTATAACATCCATTCTAACATTCTAATATACATTAAAACATCCATTCTAACATTCTAACATCCATTATACCATTCTAATATACTTAATAACATTCTTATAGACATTATAACATCCATTATAACATTCTAACATACATTATAACATTCTAATATACATTCTAACATACATTATAACATTCTAGTATATATTATAACATCCATTATAACATTCTAACATACATTATAACTTTGTAACATACATTATAACATTCTAATATACATTCTAACATCCATTATAACATTCTAACATACATTATAACATTCTAATATACATTCTAACATGCATTATAACATTCTAACATCCATTCAAACATTCTAATATGCATTAAAACATTCATTATAACATTCTAACATACATTCTATCATTCTACCATACATTCTAACATTCTAATATACATTCTAACATCCACTATAACATTCTAACATCCATAATAACATTCTAACATACATTCTATCATTCTACTATACATTCTAACATTCTAATATACATTCTAACATCCACTATAACATTCTAACATCCATTCTAACATTCTAATATACATTCTAACATCAATTATATCATTCTAACATCCATTTTAATATTCTAATATACATTATAACATCCATTATAATATTCTAACATCCATTATAACATTCTAACATCCATTATAATATTCTAATATACATTCTAACATCCATTAGAACATTCTAACATACATTCTAACATTCTAATATACATTCTAAAATACATTATAACATTCTAACATACTTTCTAATATTCTAACATACATTCTAACATTATAATATACATTCTAACATCCATTATAACATTCTAACATCCATTATAACATTTTAATATACATTCTAACATCAATTATAACATTCTAACATCCATTTTAACATTCTAATATATATTATAACATCCATTATAATATTCTAACATCCATTATAACATTCTAACATCCATTATAATATTCTAATATACATTCTAACATCCATTATAACTTCTAAAATACACTATAACATTCTAATATACATTCTAACATCCATTTTAATATTCTAATATACATTATAACATCCATTATAATATTCTAACATCCATTATAACATTCTAACATCCATTATAATATTCTAATATACATTCTAACATCCATTAGAACATTCTAACATACATTCTAACATTCTAACATACATTCTAACATCCATAATAACCTTCTAACATACATTCTAACATTCTACCATACATTCTAACATTCTAATATACATTCTAACATCCATTATAACTTTCTCACATCCATTCTAACATTCTAATATACATTCTAACATCAATTCTAACATTCTAACATCCATTTTAATATTCTAATATACATTATAAAATCCATTATAATATTCTAACATCCATTATAACATTCTAACATCCATTAAAACATTCTAATATACATTCTAACATGCATTCTAACATACTTTATAACATTCTAATATACATTCTAACATCCATTAAAACATCCTAACATACATTATAACATTCTAATATACATTCTAATATCCATTATAACATTATAACATACATTATAACATTCTAATATACATTCTAACGTCCATTATAACATTCTAACATACATTATAACATTCTAATATACATTCTAACATCCATTATAACATTATAACATACTTTACAGCAATCTAATATACATTATAACCTCCATTATAACATGCTAACATACATTATAACATTCCAATATACATTCTAACATCCATTATAACATTCTTACATCCATAATAACATTCTAACATCCATTATAACATTCTAATATACATTATAACATTCTAATATACATTCTAACATCCATTAAAACATTCTAACATACATTCTAACATTCTAATATACATTCTAAATTACATTATAACATTCTTAAATACTTTCTAATATTCTAACATACATTCTAACATTCTAATATACATTCTAACATCCATTATAACAATCTAACATCCATTATAATATTCTAATATACATTCTATCATCAATTATAACATTCTAACATCCATTTTAACATTCTAATATATATTCTAACATCCATTTTAATATTCTAACATCCATTATAACATTCTAACATCCATTATAATATTCTAATATACATTCTAACATCCATTATAACTTCTAAAATACACTATAACATTCTAATATACATTCTAACATGCATTCTAACATACATTATAACATTCTAATATACATTATAACATCCATTATAACATTATAACATCCATTCTAACATTCTAATATACATTATAACATCCATTATAACATTCTAAAATACATTCTAACATTCTAATATACATTTTAAAATCAAAATTTAACATTCTAACATCCATTTTAACATTCTAATATACATTATAACATCCATTATAATTTTCTAACATCCATTGTAATATTCTAACATCCATTATAACATTCTAACATCCATTATAACATTCTAATATACATTCTAACATCCATTATAACATTCTAACATACATTATAACATTCTAATATACATTCTAACATGCATTATAACATTCTAACATCCATTCTAACATTCTAATATACATTAAAACATTCATTATAACATTCTAACATCCATTATAACATTCTAACATACATTATAACATTCTAATATACATTTTAATATCCATTATAACATTCTAACATACATTATAACATTCTATTATACATTCTAACATCCATTATAACATTCTAACATACAATATAACATTGTAACATACATTATAACATTCTAATATACATTCTAACATCCATTATAACATTCTAACATACATTATAACAATCTAAAATACATTCTAACATCCATTATAACATTCTAACATACATAATAACATTTTAACATACATTCTAACATCCATAATAACATTCTAACATACTTTCTATCATTCTACTATACATTCTAGCATTCTAATATACATTCTAACATCCACTATAACATTCTAACATCCATTCTAACATTCTAATATACATTCTAACATCAATTATATCATTCTAACATCCATTTTAATATTCTAATATACATTATAACATCCATTATAATATTATAACATCCATTATAACATTCTAACATCCATTATAATATTCTAATATACATTCTAACATCCATTATAACATTCTAACATACATTCTAACATTCTAATATACATTCTAAAATACATTATAACATTCTAACATACTTTCTAATATTCTAACATACATTCTAACATTATAATATACATTCTAACATCCATTATAACATTCTAACATCCATTCTAACATTCTAATATACATTCTAACATCAATTATAACATTCTAACATCCATTTTAACATTCTATTATATATTATAACATCCATTATAATATTCTAACATCCATTATAACATTATAACATCCATTATAATATTCTAATATACATTCTAACATCCATTATAACTTCTAAAATACACTATAACATTCTAATATACATTCTAACATGCATTCTAACATACATTATAACATTCTAATATACATTATAACATCCATTATAACATTATAACATCCATTCTAACATTCTAATATACATTCTAACATCCATTATAACATTCTAGCATACATTCTAACATTCTAATATACATTTTAAATTCAATTATAACATTCTAACATCCATTTTAACATTCTAATATACATTATAACATCCATTATAATATTCTAACATCCATTATAATATTCTAACATCCATTATAACATTCTAACATCCATTATAAAATTCTAATATACATTCTAACATCCATTATAACATTCTAACATACATTATAACATTCTAATATACATTCTAACATGCATTCTAACATTCTAACATCCATTCTAACATTCTAATATACATTAAAACATTCATTATAACATTCTAACATCCATTATAACATTCTAACATACATTATAACATTCTAATATACATTTTAATATCCATTATAATATTCTAACATACATTATAACATTCTAATATACATTCTAACATCCATTATAACATTCTAACATACAATATAACATTGTAACATACATTATAACATTCTAATATACATTCTAACATCCATTATAACATTCTAACATACATTATAACAATCTAAAATACTTTCTAACATCCATTATAACATCCTAACATACATAATAACATTCTAACATACATTCTAACATCCATAATAACATTCTAACATACATTATATCATTCTACCATACATTCTAACATTCTAATATACATTCTAACATCCACTATAACATTCTAACATCCATTCTAACATTCTAATATACATTCTAACATCAATTATAACATTCTAACATCCATTTTAATATTCTAATATACATTATAACATCCATTATAATATTCTAACATCCATTATAACATTCTAACATCCATTATAACATTCTAATATACATTCTAACATGCATTCTAACATACTTTATAACATTGTAATATACATTCTAACATCCATTATAACATTCTAACATCCATTCTAACATTCTAATATTTATTATAACATCCAATATAACATTCTAACATACATTGCAACTTTCTAATATACATTCTAATATCCATTCTAACATTCTAACATACATTATAACATTCTAACATACATTATAAAAATCTAATATACATTATTACATCCATTGTAACATTCTAACATACATTATAACATTTTAATATACATTCTAAAATCCTTTATAACATTCTAACATACATTATAACATTCTAATATACATTCTAACATACATAATAACATTCTAGTATAAATTATAACATCCATTATAACATTCTAACAAACATTATAACATTGTAACATACATTTTAACATTCTAATATACATTCTAACAGCCATTATAAAATTCTAACATCCATAATAACATTCTAACATCCATTCTAACATTCTAATATACATTCTAACATCCATTATAACATTCTAATATACATTATAACATTCTAATATACATTCTAACATCCATTATAACATTCTAACATACATTATAACATTCTAATATTCATTCTAACATCCATTATAACATTCTAACATCCATAATAACATTATAACATACATTCTAACATTCTAATATACATTCTAACATGCATAATAACATTCTAACATACATTCTAACATGCATTCTAACATACATTATAACATTCTAAAATACATTATGACATCCTTTATAACATTATAACATCCATTCTAACATTCTAATATACATTAAAACATCCATTCTAACATTCTAACATCCATTATAACATTCTAATATACATTATAACATTCTTATAGACATTATAACATCCATTATAACATTCTAACATACATTATAACATTCTAATATACATTCTAACATACATTATAACATTCTAGTATATATTATAACATCCATTATAACATTCTAACATACATTATAACTTTGTAACATACATTATAACATTCTAATATACATTCTAACATCCATTATAACATTCTAACATACATTATAACATTCTAACATACATTATAACATTCTAATATACATATTAATATCCATTATAACATTCTAACATACATTATAACATTCTAATATACATTCTAACATCCATTATAACATTCTAACATACAATATAACATTGTAACATACATTATAACATTCTAATATACATTCTAACATCCATTATAACATTCTAACATACATTCTAACATTATAATATACATTCTAACATCCATTATAACATTCTAACATCCATTCTAACATTCTAATATACATTCTAACATCAATTATAACATTCTAACATCCATTTTAACATTCTATTATATATTATAACATCCATTATAATATTCTAACATCCATTATAAAATTCTAACATCCATTATAATATTCTAATATACATTCTAACATCCATTATAACTTCTAAAATACACTATAACATTCTAATATACATTCTAACATGCATACTAACATACATTATAACATTCTAATATACATTATAACATCCATTATAACATTATAACATCCATTCTAACATTCTAATATACATTCTAACATCCATTATAACATTCTAACATACATTCTAACATTCTAATATACATTTTAAATTCAATTATAACATTCTAACATCCATTTTAACATTCTAATATACATTATAACATCCATTATAATATTCTAACATCCATTATAATATTCTAACATCCATTATAACATTCTAACATCCATTATAAAATTCTAATATACATTCTAACATCCATTATAACATTCTAACATACATTATAACATTCTAATATACATTCTAACATGCATTATAACATTCTAACATCCATTCTAACATTCTAATATACATTAAAACATTCATTATAACATTCTAACATCCATTATAACATTCTAACATACATTATAACTATCTAATATACATTTTAATATCCATTATAACATTCTAACATACATTATAACATTCTAATATACATTCTAACATCCATTATAACATTCTAACATACAATATAACATTGTAACATACATTATAACATTCTAATATACATTCTAACATCCATTATAACATTCTAACATACATTATAACAATCTAAAATACTTTCTAACATCCATTATAACATCCTAACATACATAATAACATTCTAACATACATTCTAACATCCATAATAACATTCTAACATACATTCTATCATTCTACCATACATTCTAACATTCTAATATACATTCTAACATCCACTATAACATTCTAACATCCATTCTAACATTCTAATATACATTCTAACATCAATTATAACATTCGAACATCCATTTTAATATTCTAATATACATTATAACATCCATTATAATATTCTAACATCCATTATAACATTCTAACATCCATTATAACATTCTAATATACATTCTAACATGCATTCTAACATACATTATAACATTGTAATATACATTCTAACATCCATTATAACATTCTAACATCCATTATAACATTCTAATATTTATTATAACATCCAATATAACATTCTAACATACATTGCAACTTTCTAATATACATTCTAATATCCATTCTAACATTCTAACACACATTATAACATTCTAACATACATTATAAAAATCTAATATACATTATTACATCCATTGTAACATTCTAACATACATTATAACATTTTAATATACATTCTAAAATCCTTTATAACATTCTAACATACATTATAACATTCTAATATACATTCTAACATACATAATAACATTCTAGTATAAATTATAACATCCATTATAACATTCTAACAAACATTATAACATTGTAACATACATTTTAACATTCTAATATACATTCTAACAGCCATTATAAAATTCTAACATCCATAATAACATTCTAACATACATTCTAACATTCTAATATACATTCTAACATCCATTATAACATTCTAATATACATTATAACATTCTAATATACATTCTAACATCCATTATAACATTCTAACATACATTATAACATTCTAATATTCATTCTAACATCCATTATAACATTCTAACATCCATAATAACATTATAACATACATTCTAACATTCTAATATACATTCTAACATGCATAATAACATTCTAACATACATTCTAACATGCATTCTAACATACATTATAACATTCTAAAATACATTATGACATCCTTTATAACATTATAACATCCATTCTAACATTCTAATATACATTAAAACATCCATTCTAACATTCTAACATCCATTATAACATTCTAATATACATTATAACATTCTTATAGACATTATAACATCCATTATAACATTCTAACATACATTATAACATTCTAATATACATTCTAACATACATTATAACATTCTAGTATATATTATAACATCCATTATAACATTCTAACATACATTATAACTTTGTAACATACATTATAACATTCTAAAATACATTCTAACATCCATTCTAACATTCTAACATACATTATAACATTCTAATATACATTCTAACATGCATTATAACATTCTAACATCCATTCTAACATTCTAATATACATTAAAACATTCATTATAACATTCTAACATCCATTATAACATTCTAACATACATTATAACATTCTAATATACATTTTAATATCCATTATAACATTCTAACATACATTATAACATTCTAATATACATTCTAACATCCATTATAACATTCTAACATACAATATAACATTGTAACATACATTATAACATTCTAATATACATTCTAACATCCATTATAACAATCTAACATACATTATAACAATCTAAAATACTTTCTAACATCCATTATAACATCCTAACATACATGATAACATTCTAACATACATTCTAACATCCATAATAACATTCTAACATACATTCTATCATTCTACCATACATTCTAACATTCTAATATACATTCTAACATCCACTATAACATTCTAACATAAATTCTAACATTCTAATATACATTCTAACATCAATTATAACATTCTAACATCCATTTTAATATTCTAATATACATTATAACATCCATTATAATATTCTAACATCCATTATAACATTCTAACATTCATTATAACATTCTAATATACATTATAACATGCATTCTAACATACATTATAACATTGTAATATACATTCTAACATCCATTATAACATTCTAACATCCATTCTAACATTCTAATATTTATTATAACATCCAATATAACATTCTAACATACATTGCAACTTTCTAATATACATTCTAATATCCATTCTAACATTCTAACATACATTATAACATTCTAACATACATTATAAAAATCTAATATGCATTATTACATCCATTGTAACATTCTAACATACATTATAACATTTTAATATACATTCTAAAATCCTTTATAACATTCTAACATACATTATAACATTCTAATATACATTCTAACATACATAATAACATTCTAGTATAAATTATAACATCCATTATAATATTCTAACAAACATTATAACATTGTAACATACATTTTAACATTCTAATATACATTCTAACAGCCATTATAAAATTCTAACATCCATAATAACATTCTAACATACATTCTAACATTCTAATATACATTCTAACATCCATTATAACATTCTAATATACATTATAACATTCTAATATACATTCTAACATCCATTATAACATTCTAACATACATTATAACATTCTAATATTCATTCTAACATCCATTATAACATTCTAACATCCATAATAACATTATAACATACATTCTAACATTCTAATATACATTCTAACATGCATAATAACATTCTAACATACATTCTAACATGCATTCTAACATACATTATAACATTCTAAAATACATTATGACATCCTTTATAACATTATAACATCCATTCTAACATTCTAATATACATTAAAACATCCATTTTAACATTCTAACATCCATTATAACATTCTAATATACATTATAACATTCTTATAGACATTATAACATCCATTATAACATTCTAACATACATTATAACATTCTAATATACATTCTAACATACATTATAACATTCTAGTATATATTATAACATCCATTATAACATTCTAACATACATTATAACTTTGTAACATACATTATAACATTCTAATATACATTCTAACATCCATTATAACATTCTAACATACATTCTAACATTCTAATATACATTCTAACATCCATTATAACATTCTAACATACATTATAACATTCTAATATACATTATAACATGCATTATAACATTCTAACATCCATTCTAACATTCTAATATACATTAAAACATTCATTATAACATTCTAACATCCATTATAACATTCTAACATACATTATAACATTCTAATATACATTTTAAAATCCATTATAACATTCTAACATACATTATAACATTCTATTATACATTCTAACATCCATTATAACATTCTAACATACAATATAACATTGTAACATACATTATAACATTCTAATATACATTCTAACATCCATTATAACAATCTAACATACATTATAACAATCTAAAATACTTTCTAACATCCATTATAACATCCTAACATACATGATAACATTCTAACATACATTCTAACATCCATAATAACATTCTAACATACATTCTATCATTCTACCATACATTCTAACATTCTAATATACATTCTAACATCCACTATAACATTCTAACATAAATTCTAACATTCTAATATACATTCTAACATCAATTATAACATTCTAACATCCATTTTAATATTCTAATATACATTATAACATCCATTATAATATTCTAACATCCATTATAACATTCTAACATTCATTATAACATTCTAATATACATTCTAACATGCATTCTAACATACATTATAACATTGTAATATACATTCTAACATCCATTATAACATTCTAACATCCATTCTAACATTCTAATATTTATTATAACATCCAATATAACATTCTAACATACATTGCAACTTTCTAATATACATTCTAATATCCATTCTAACATTCTAACATACATTATAACATTCTAACATACATTATAAAAATCTAATATGCATTATTACATCCATTGTAACATTCTAACATACATTATAACATTTTAATATGCATTCTAAAATCCTTTATAACATTCTAACATACATTATAACATTCTAATATACATTCTAACATACATAATAACATTCTAGTATAAATTATAACATCCATTATAATATTCTAACAAACATTATAACATTGTAACATACATTTTAACATTCTAATATACATTCTAACAGCCATTATAAAATTCTAACATCCATAATAACATTCTAACATACATTCTAACATTCTAATATACATTCTAACATCCATTATAACATTCTAATATACATTATAACATTCTAATATACATTCTAACATCCATTATAACATTCTAACATACATTATAACATTCTAATATTCATTCTAACATCCATTATAACATTCTAACATCCATAATAACATTATAACATACATTCTAACATTCTAATATACATTCTAACATGCATAATAACATTCTAACATACATTCTAACATGCATTCTAACATACATTATAACATTCTAAAATACATTATGACATCCTTTATAACATTATAACATCCATTCTAACATTCTAATATACATTAAAACATCCATTTTAACATTCTAACATCCATTATAACATTCTAATATACATTATAACATTCTTATAGACATTATAACATCCATTATAACATTCTAACATACATTATAACATTCTAATATACATTCTAACATACATTATAACATTCTAGTATATATTATAACATCCATTATAACATTCTAACATACATTATAACTTTGTAACATACATTATAACATTCTAATATACATTCTAACATCCATTATAACATTCTAACATACATTCTAACATTCTAATATACATTCTAACATCCATTATAACATTCTAACATACATTATAACATTCTAATATACATTATAACATGCATTATAACATTCTAACATCCATTCTAACATTCTAATATACATTAAAACATTCATTATAACATTCTAACATCCATTATAACATTCTAACATACATTATAACATTCTAATATACATTTTAAAATCCATTATAACATTCTAACATACATTATAACATTCTATTATACATTCTAACATCCATTATAACATTCTAACATACAATATAACATTGTAACATACATTATAACATTCTAATATACATTCTAACATCCATTATAACATTCTAACATACATTATAACAATCTAAAATACATTCTAACATCCATTATAACATTCTAACATACATAATAACATTTTAACATACATTCTAACATCCATAATAACTTTCTAACATACATTCTATCATTCTACTATACATTCTAACATTCTAATATACATTCTAACATCCACTATAACATTCTAACATCCATTCTAACATTCTAATATACATTCTAACATCAATTATATCATTCTAACATCCATTTTAATATTCTAATATACATTATAACATCCATTATAATATTCTAACATCCATTATAACATTCTAACATCCATTATAATATTCTAATATACATTCTAACATCCATTATAACATTCTAACATACATTCTAACATTCTAATATACATTCTAAAATACATTATAACATTCTAACATACTTTCTAATATTCTAACATACATTCTAACATTATAATATACATTCTAACATCCATTATAACATTCTAACATCCATTCTAACATTCTAATATACATTCTAACATCAATTATAACATTCTAACATCCATTTTAACATTCTATTATATATTACAACATCCATTATAATATTCTAACATCCATTATAAAATTTTAACATCCATTATAATATTCTAATATACATTCTAACATCCATTATAACTTCTAAAATACACTATAACATTCTAATATACATTCTAACATGCATACTAACATACATTATAACATTCTAATATACATTATAACATCCATTATAACATTATAACATCCATTATAACATTCTAATATACATTCTTACATCCATTATAACATTCTAACATACATTCTAACATTCTAATATACATTGTCAATTCAATTATAACATTCTAACATCCATTTTAACATTCTAATATACATTATAACATCCATTATAATATTCTAACATCCATTATAATATTCTAACATCCATTATAACATTCTAACATCCATTATAAAATTCTAATATACATTCTAACATCCATTATAACATTCTAACATACATTATAACATTCTAATATACATTCTAACATGCATTATAACATTCTAACATCCATTCTAACATTCTAATATACATTAAAACATTCATTAGAACATTCTAACATCCATTATAACATTCTAACATACATTATAAGATTCTAATATACATTTTAATATCCATTATAACATTCTAACATACATTATAACATTCTAATATACATTCTAACATCCATTATAACATTCTAACATACATTATAACATTGTAACATACATTATAACATTCTAATATACATTCTAACATCCATTATAACATTCTAACATACATTATAACAATCTAAAATACTTTCTAACATCCATTATAACATCCTAACATACATAATAACATTCTAACATACATTCTAACATCCATAATAACATTCTAACATACATTCTATCATTCTACCATACATTCTAACATTCTAATATACATTCTAACATCCACTATAACATTCTAACATCCATTCTAACATTCTAATATACATTCTAACATCAATTATAACATTCTAACATCCATTTTAATATTCTAATATACATTATAACATCCATTATAATATTCTAACATCCATTATAACATTCTAACATCCATTATAACATTCTAATATACATTCTAACATGCATTCTAACATACATTATAACATTGTAATATACATTCTAACATCCATTGTAACATTCTAACATCCATTCTAACATTCTAATATTTATTATAACATCCAATATAACATTCTAACATACATTGCAACTTTCTAATATACATTCTAATATCCATTCTAACATTCTAACATACATTATAACATTCTAACATACATTATAAAAATCTAATATAAATTATTACATCCATTGTAACATTCTAACATACATTATAACATTTTAATATACATTCTAAAATCCTTTATAACATTCTAACATACATTATAACATTCTAATATACATTCTAACATACATAATAACATTCTAGTATAAATTATAACATCCATTATAACATTTTAACAAACATTATAACATTGTAACATACATTTTAACATTCTAATATACATTCTAACAGCCATTATAAAATTCTAACATCTATAATAACATTCTAATATACATTATAACATTCTAATATACATTCTAACATCCATTATAACATTCTAACATACATTATAACATTCTAATATTCATTCTAACATCCATTATAACATTCTAACATCCATAATAACATTATAACATACATTCTAACATTCTAATATACATTCTAACATGCATAATAACATTCTAACATACATTCTAACATGCATTCTAACATACATTATAACATTCTAAAATACATTATGACATCCTTTATAACATTATAACATCCATTCTAACATTCTAATATACATTACAACATCCATTTTAACATTCTAACATCCATTATAACATTCTAATATACATTATAACATTCTTATAGACATTATAACATCCATTATAACATTCTAACATACATTATAACATTCTAATATACATTCTAACATACATTATAACATTCTAGTATATATTATAACATCCATTATAACATTCTAACATACATTATAACTTTGTAACATACATTATAACATTCTAATATACATTCTAACATTCATTATAACATTCTAACATACATTCTAACATTCTAATATACATTCTAACATCCATTATAACATTCTAACATACATTATAACATTCTAATATACATTATAACATGCATTATAACATTCTAACATCCATTCTAACATTCTAATATACTTTAAAACATTCATTATAACATTCTAACATCCATTATAACATTCTAACATACATTATAACATTCTAATATACATTTTAAAATCCATTATAACATTCTAACATACATTATAACATTCTATTATACATTCTAACATCCATTATAACATTCTAACATACAATATAACATTGTAACATACATTATAACATTCTAATATACATTCTAACATCCATTATAACATTCTAACATACATTATAACAATCTAAAATACATTCTAACATCCATTATAACATTCTAACATACATAATAACATTTTAACATACATTCTAACATCCATAATAACTTTCTAACATACATTCTATCATTCTACTATACATTCTAACATTCTAATATACATTCTAACATCCACTATAACATTCTAACATCCATTCTAACATTCTAATATACATTCTAACATCAATTATATCATTCTAACATCCATTTTAATATTCTAATATACATTATAACATCCATTATAATATTCTAACATCCATTATAACATTCTAACATCCATTATAATATTCTAATATACATTCTAACATCCATTATAACATTCTAACATACATTCTAACATTCTAATATACATTCTAAAATACATTATAACATTCTAACATACTTTCTAATATTCTAACATACATTCTAACATTATAATATACATTCTAACATCCATTATAACATTCTAACATCCATTCAAACATTCTAATATACATTCTAACATCAATTATAACATTCTAACATCCATTTTAACATTCTATTATATATTATAACATCCATTATAATATTCTAACATCCATTATAAAATTATAACATCCATTATAATATTCTAATATACATTCTAACATCCATTATAACTTCTAAAATACACTATAACATTCTAATATACATTCTAACATGCATACTAACATACATTATAACATTCTAATATACATTATAACATCCATTATAACATTATAACATCCATTCTAACATTCTAATATACATTCTAACATCCATTATAACATTCTAACATACATTCTAACATTCTAATATACATTGTCAATTCAATTATAACATTCTAACATCCATTTTAACATTCTAATATACATTATAACATCCATTATAATATTCTAACATCCATTATAACATTCTAACATCCATTATAAAATTCTAATATACATTCTAACATCCATTATAACATTCTAACATACATTATAACATTCTAATATACATTCTAACATGCATTATAACATTTAACATCCATTCTAACATTCTAATATACATTAAAACATTCATTATAACATTCTAACATCCATTATAACATTCTAACATACATTATAACATTCTAATATACATTTTAATATCCATTATAACATTCTAACATACATTATAACATTCTAATATACATTCTAACATCCATTATAACATTCTAACATACAATATAACATTGCAACATACATTATAACATTCTAATATACATTCTAACATCCATTATAACATTCTAACATACATTATAACAATCTAAAATACTTTCTAACATCCATTATAACATCCTAACATACAAAATAACATTCTAACATACATTCTAACATCCATAATAACATTCTAACATACATTCTATCATTCTACCATACATTCTAACATTCTAATATACATTCTAACATCCACTATAACATTCTAACATCCATTCTAACATTCTAATATACATTCTAACATCAATTATAACATTCTAACATCCATTTTAATATTCTAATATACATTATAACATCCATTATAATATTCTAACATCCATTATAACATTCTAACATTCATTATAACATTCTAATATACATTCTAACATGCATTCTAACATACATTATAACATTGTAATATACATTCTAACATCCATTATAACATTCTAACATCCATTCTAACATTCTAATATTTATTATAACATCCAATATAACATTCTAACATACATTGCAACTTTCTAATATACATTCTAATATCCATTCTAACATTCTAACATACATTATAACATTCTAACATACATTATAAAAATCTAATATGCATTATTACATCCATTGTAACATTCTAACATACATTATAACATTTTAATATACATTCTAATATCCTTTTATAACATTCTAACATACATTATAACATTCTAATATACATTCTAACATACATAATAACATTCTAGTATAAATTATAACATCCATTATAACATTTTAACAAACATTATAACATTGTAACATACATTTTAACATTCTAATATACATTCTAACAGCCATTATAAAATTCTAACATCTATAATAACATTCTAATATACATTATAACATTCTAATATACATTCTAACATCCATTATAACATTCTAACATACATTATAACATTCTAATATTCATTCTAACATCCATTATAACATTCTAACATCCATAATAACATTATAACATACATTCTAACATTCTAATATACATTCTAACATGCATAATAACATTCTAACATACATTCTAACATGCATTCTAACATACATTATAACATTCTAAAATACATTATGACATCCTTTATAACATTATAACATCCATTCTAACATTCTAATATACATTACAACATCCATTTTAACATTCTAACATCCATTATAACATTCTAATATACATTATAACATTCTTATAGACATTATAACATCCATTATAACATTCTAACATACATTATAACATTCTAATATACATTCTAACATACATTATAACATTCTAGTATATATTATAACATCCATTATAACATTCTAACATACATTATAACTTTGTAACATACATTATAACATTCTAATATACATTCTAACATTCATTATAACATTCTAACATACATTCTAACATTCTAATATACATTCTAACATCCATTATAACATTCTAACATACATTATAACATTCTAATATACATTATAACATGCATTATAACATTCTAACATCCATTCTAACATTCTAATATACTTTAAAACATTCATTATAACATTCTAACATCCATTATAACATTCTAACATACATTATAACATTCTAATATACATTTTAAAATCCATTATAACATTCTAACATACATTATAACATTCTATTATACATTCTAACATCCATTATAACATTCTAACATACAATATAACATTGTAACATACATTATAACATTCTAATATACATTCTAACATCCATTATAACATTCTAACATACATTATAACAATCTAAAATACATTCTAACATCCATTATAACATTCTAACATACATAATAACATTTTAACATACATTCTAACATCCATAATAACTTTCTAACATACATTCTATCATTCTACTATACATTCTAACATTCTAATATACATTCTAACATCCACTATAACATTCTAACATCCATTCTAACATTCTAATATACATTCTAACATCAATTATATCATTCTAACATCCATTTTAATATTCTAATATACATTATAACATCCATTATAATATTCTAACATCCATTATAACATTCTAACATCCATTATAATATTCTAATATACATTCTAACATCCATTATAACATTCTAACATACATTCTAACATTCTAATATACATTCTAAAATACATTATAACATTCTAACATACTTTCTAATATTCTAACATACATTCTAACATTATAATATACATTCTAACATCCATTATAACATTCTAACATCCATTCAAACATTCTAATATACATTCTAACATCAATTATAACATTCTAACATCCATTTTAACATTCTATTATATATTATAACATCCATTATAATATTCTAACATCCATTATAAAATTATAACATCCATTATAATATTCTAATATACATTCTAACATCCATTATAACTTCTAAAATACACTATAACATTCTAATATACATTCTAACATGCATACTAACATACATTATAACATTCTAATATACATTATAACATCCATTATAACATTATAACATCCATTCTAACATTCTAATATACATTCTAACATCCATTATAACATTCTAACATACATTCTAACATTCTAATATACATTGTCAATTCAATTATAACATTCTAACATCCATTTTAACATTCTAATATACATTATAACATCCATTATAATATTCTAACATCCATTATAACATTCTAACATCCATTATAAAATTCTAATATACATTCTAACATCCATTATAACATTCTAACATACATTATAACATTCTAATATACATTCTAACATGCATTATAACATTTAACATCCATTCTAACATTCTAATATACATTAAAACATTCATTATAACATTCTAACATCCATTATAACATTCTAACATACATTATAACATTCTAATATACATTTTAATATCCATTATAACATTCTAACATACATTATAACATTCTAATATACATTCTAACATCCATTATAACATTCTAACATACAATATAACATTGCAACATACATTATAACATTCTAATATACATTCTAACATCCATTATAACATTCTAACATACATTATAACAATCTAAAATACTTTCTAACATCCATTATAACATCCTAACATACAAAATAACATTCTAACATACATTCTAACATCCATAATAACATTCTAACATACATTCTATCATTCTACCATACATTCTAACATTCTAATATACATTCTAACATCCACTATAACATTCTAACATCCATTCTAACATTCTAATATACATTCTAACATCAATTATAACATTCTAACATCCATTTTAATATTCTAATATACATTATAACATCCATTATAATATTCTAACATCCATTATAACATTCTAACATTCATTATAACATTCTAATATACATTCTAACATGCATTCTAACATACATTATAACATTGTAATATACATTCTAACATCCATTATAACATTCTAACATCCATTCTAACATTCTAATATTTATTATAACATCCAATATAACATTCTAACATACATTGCAACTTTCTAATATACATTCTAATATCCATTCTAACATTCTAACATACATTATAACATTCTAACATACATTATAAAAATCTAATATGCATTATTACATCCATTGTAACATTCTAACATACATTATAACATTTTAATATACATTCTAATATCCTTTTATAACATTCTAACATACATTATAACATTCTAATATACATTATAACATACATAATAACATTCTAGTATAAATTATAACATCCATTATAACATTCTAACAAACATTATAACATTGTAACATACATTTTAACATTCTAATATACATTCTAACAGCCATTATAAAATTCTAACATCCATAATAACATTCTAACATACATTCTAACATTCTAATATACATTCTAACATCCATTATAACATTCTAATATACATTATAACATTCTAATATACATTCTAACATCCATTATAACATTCTAACATACATTATAACATTCTAATATTCATTCTAACATCCATTATAACATTCTAACATCCATAATAACATTATAACATACATTCTAACATTCTAATATACATTCTAACATGCATAATAACATTCTAACATACATTCTAACATGCATTCTAACATACATTATAACATTCTAAAATACATTATGACATCCTTTATAACATTATAACATCCATTATAACATTCTAATATACATTAAAACATCCATTCTAACATTATAACATCCATTATAACATTCTAATATACATTATAACATTCTTATAGACATTATAACATCCATTATAACATTCTAACATACATTATAACATTCTAATATACATTCTAACATACATTATAACATTCTAGTATATATTATAACATCCATTATAACATTCTAACATCCATTATAACATTCTAACATACATTCTAACATTCTAATATACATTCTAACATCCATTATAACATTCTAACATACATTATAACATTCTAATATACATTATAACATGCATTATAACATTCTAACATCCATTCTAACATTCTAATATACATTAAAACATTCATTATAACATTCTAACATCCATTATAACATTCTAACATACATTATAACATTCTAATATACATTTTAAAATCCATTATAACATTCTAACATACATTCTAACATTCTAATATACATTCTAAAATACATTATAACATTCTAACATACTTTCTAATATTCTAACATACATTCTAACATTTTAACATACATTCTAACATCCATAATAACTTTCTAACATACATTCTATCATTCTACTATACATTCTAACATTCTAATATACATTCTAACATCCACTATAACATTCTAACATCCATTCTAACATTCTAATATACATTCTAACATCAATTATATCATTCTAACATCCATTTTAATATTCTAATATACATTATAACATCCATTATAATATTCTAACATCCATTATAACATTCTAACATCCATTATAATATTCTAATATACATTCTAACATCCATTATAACATTCTAACATACATTCTAACATTCTAATATACATTCTAAAATACATTATAACATTCTAACATACTTTCTAATATTCTAACATACATTCTAACATTATAATATACATTCTAACATCCATTATAACATTCTAACATCCATTCTAACATTCTAATATACATTCTAACATCAATTATAACATTCTAACATCCATTTTAACATTCTATTATATATTATAACATCCATTATAATATTCTAACATCCATTCTAAAATTTTAACATCCATTATAATATTCTAATATACATTCTAACATCCATTATAACTTCTAAAATACACTATAGCATTCTAATATACATTCTAACATGCATACTGACATACATTATAACATTCTAATATACATTATAACATCCATTATAACATTATAACATCCATTCTAACATTCTAATATACATTCTAACATCCATTATAACATTCTAACATACATTCTAACATTCTAATATACATTGTCAATTCAATTGTAACATTCTAACATCCATTTTAACATTCTAATATACATTATAACATCCATTATAATAATCTAACATCCATTATAATATTCTAACATCCATTATAACATTCTAACATCCATTATAAAATTCTAATATACATTCTAACATCCATTATAACATTCTAACATACATTATAACATTCTAATATACATTCTAACATGCATTATAACATTCTAACATCCATTCTAACATTCTAATATACATTAAAACATTCATTATAACATTCTAACATCCATTATAACATTCTAACATACATTATAACATTCTAATATACATTTTAATATCCATTATAACATTCTAACATACATTATAACATTCTAATATACATTCTAACATCCATTATAACATTCTAACATACAATATAACATTGTAACATACATTATAACATTCTAATATACATTCTAACATCCATTATTACATTCTAACATACATTATAACAATCTAAAATACTTTCTAACATCCATTATAACATCCTACCATACATAATAACATTCTAACATACATTCTAACAGCCATAATAACATTCTAACATACATTCTATCATTCTACCATACATTCTAACATTCTAATATACATTCTAACATCCACTATAACATTCTAACATCCATTCTAACATTCTAATATACATTCTAACATCAATTATAACATTCTAACATCCATTTTAATATTCTAATATACATTATAACATCCATTATAATATTCTAACATCCATTATAACATTCTAACATCCATTATAACATTCTAATATACATTCTAACATGCATTCTAACATACATTATAACATTGTAATATACATTCTAACATCCATTATAACATTCTAACATCCATTATAACATTCTAATATTTATTATAACATCCAATATAACATTCTAACATACATTGCAACTTTCTAATATACATTCTAATATCCATTCTAACATTCTAACATACATTATAACATTCTAACATACATTATAAAAATCTAATATACATTATTACATCCATTGTAACATTCTAACATACATTATAACATTTTAATATACATTCTAAAATCCTTAATAACATTCTAACATACATTATAACATTCTAATATACATTCTAACATACATAATAACATTCTAGTATAAATTATAACATCCATTATAACATTTTAACAAACATTATAACATTGTAACATACATTTTAACATTCTAATATACATTCTAACAGCCATTATAAAATTCTAACATCCATAATAACATTCTAATATACATTCTAACATTCTAATATACATTCTAACATCCATTATAACATTCTAATATACATTATAACATTCTAATATACATTCTAACATCCATTATAACATTCTAACATACATTATAACATTCTAATATTCATTCTAACATCCATTATAACATTCTAACATCCATAATAACATTATAACATACATTCTAACATTCTAATATACATTCTAACATGCATAATAACATTCTATCATACATTCTAACATGCATTCTAACATACATTATAACATTCTAAAATACATTATGACATCCTTTATAACATTATAACATCCATTCTAACATTCTAATATACATTAAAACATCCATTCTAACATTATAACATCCATTATAACATTCTAATATACATTATAACATTCTTATAGACATTATAACATCCATAATAACATTCTAACATACATTATAACATTCTAATATACATTCTAACATACATTATAACATTCTAACATCCATTATAATATTCTAATATACATTCTAACATCCATTATAACTTCTAAAATACACTATAACATTCTAATATACATTCTAACATGCATTCTAACATACATTATAACATTCTAATATACATTATAAATTCAATTATAACATTCTAACATCCATTTTAACATTCTAATATACATTATAACATCCATTATAATATTCTAACATCCATTATAATATTCTAACATCCATTATAACATTCTAACATCCATTATAAAATTCTAATATACATTCTAACATCCATAATAACATTCTAACATACATTCTAACATCCATAATAACCTTCTAACATACATTCTAACATTCTACCATACATTCTAACATTCTAATATACATTCTAACATCCATTATAACTTAATCACATCTATTCTAACATTCTAATATACATTCTAACATCAATTCTAACATTCTAACATCCATTTTAATATTCTAATATACATTATAAAATCCATTATAATATTCTAACATCCATTATAACATTCTAACATCCATTAAAACATTCTAATATACATTCTAACATGCATTCTAACATACTTTATAACATTCTAATATACATTCTAACATCCATTAAAACATCCTAACATACATTATAACATTCTAATATACATTCTAATATCCATTAAAACATTATAACATACATTATAACATTCTAATATACATTCTAACGTCCATTATAACATTCTAACATACATTATAACATTCTAATATACATTCTAACATCCATTATAACATTATAACATACTTTACAGCAATCTAATATACATTATAACCTCCATTATAACATGCTAACATACATTATAACATTCCAATATACATTCTAACATCCATTATAACATTCTTACATCCATAATAACATTCTAACATCCATTATAACATTCTAATATACATTATAACATTCTAATATACATTCTAACATCCATTATAACATTCTAACAAACATTCTAATGTTCTAATATACATTTTAAATTACATTATAACATTCTTACATACTTTCTAATATTCTAACATACATTCTAACATTCTAATATACATTCTAACATCCATTATAACATTCTAACATCCATTATAACATTCTAATATACATTCTAACATCAATTATAACATTCTAACATCCATTTTAACATTCTAATATATATTATAACATCCATTATAATATTCTAACATCCATTATAACATTCTAACATCCATTATAACATTCTAATATACATTCTAACATCCATTATAACATTCTAACATACATTATAACATTCTAATATACATTCTAACATGCATTATAACATTCTAACATCCATTCTAACATTCTAATATACATTAAAACATTCATTATAAAATTCTAACATCCATTATAACATTCTAACATACATTATAACATTCTAATATACATTTTAATATCCATTATAACATTTTAACATACATTATAACATTCTATTATACATTCTAACATCCATTATAACATTCTAACATACAATATAACATTGTAACATACATTCTAACATTCTAATTTACATTCTAACATCCATTATAACATTCTAACATACATTATAACAATCTAAAATACATTCTAACATCCATTATAACATTCTAACATACATAATAACATTTTAACATACATTCTAACATCCATAATAACATTCTAACATACATTCTATCATTCTACTATACATTCTAACATTCTAATATACATTCTACAATCCACTATAACATTCTAACATCCATTCTAACATTCTAATATACATTCTAACATCAATTATATCATTCTAACATCCATTTTAATATTCTAATATACATTATAACATCCATTATAATATTCTAACATCCATTATAACATTCTAACATCCATTATAATATTCTAATATACATTCTAACATCCATTATAACATTCTAACATACATTCTAACATTCTAATATACATTCTAAAATACATTATAACATTCTAACATACTTTCTAATATTCTAACATTCATTCTAACATTATAATATACATTCTAACATCCATTATAACATTCTAACATCCATTCTAACATTCTAATATACATTCTAACATCAATTATAACATTCAAACATCCATTTTAACATTCTATTATATATTATAACATCCATTATAATATTCTAACATCCATTATAACATTCTAACATCCATTATAATATTCTAATATACATTCTAACATCCATTATAACTTCTAAAATACACTATAACATTCCAATATACATTCTAACATGCATTCTAACATACATTATAACATTCTAATATACATTATAACATCCATTATAACATTATAACATCCATTCTAACATTCTAATATACATTATAACATCCATAATAACATTCTAACATACATTCTAACATCCATAATAACCTTCTAACATACATTCTAACATTCTACCATACATTCTAACATTCTAATATACATTCTAACATCCATTATAACTTTCTCACATCCATTCTAACATTCTAATATACATTCTAACATCAATTCTAACATTCTAACATCCATTTTAATATTCTAATATACATTATAAAATCCATTATAATATTCTAACATCCATTATAACATTCTAACATCCATTAAAACATTCTAATATACATTCTAACATGCATTCTAACATACTTTATAACATTCTAATATACATTCTAACATCCATTAAAACATCCTAACATACATTATAACATTCTAATATACATTCTAATATCCATTATAACATTATAACATACATTATAACATTCTAATATACATTCTCACGTCCATTATAACATTCTAACATACATTATAACATTCTAATATACATTCTAACATCCATTATAACATTATAACATACTTTACAGCAATCTAATATACATTATAACCTCCATTATAACATGCTAACATACATTATAACATTCCAATATACATTCTAACATCCATTATAACATTCTTACATCCATAATAACATTCTAACATCCATTATAACATTCTAATATACATTATAACATTCTAATATACATTCTAACATCCATTATAACATTCTAACAAACATTCTAACGTTCTAATATACATTCTAAATTACATTATAACATTCTTACATACTTTCTAATATTCTAACATACATTCTAACATTCTAATATACATTCTAACATCCATTATAACATTCTAACATCCATTATAACATTCTAATATACATTCTAACATCAATTATAACATTCTAACATCCATTTTAACATTCTAATATATATTATAACATCCATTATAATATTATAACATCCATTATAACATTCTAACATCCATTATAATATTCTAATATACATTCTAACATCCATTATAACTTCTAAAATACACTATAACATTCTAATATACATTCTAACATGCATTCTAACATACATTATAACATTCTAATATACATTATAACATCCATTATAACATTATAACATCCATTCTAACATTCTAATATACATTCTAACATCCATTATAACATTTTAACATACATTCTAACATTCTAATATACATTCTAAAATCAAAATTTTACATTCTAACATCCATTTTAACATTCTAATATACATTATAACATCCATTATAATTTTCTAACATCCATTGTAATATTCTAACATCCATTATTACATTCTAACATCCATTATAACATTCTAATATACATTCTAACATCCATTATAGCATTCTAACATACATTATAACATTCTAAAATACATTCTAACATGCATTATAACATTCTAACATCCATTCTAACATTCTAATATACATTAAAACATTCATTATAACATTCTAACATCCATTATAACATTCTAACATATATTATAACATTCTAATATACATTTTAATATCCATTATAACATTCTAACATACATTATAACATTCTATTATACATTCTAACATCCATTATAACATTCTAACATACAATATAACATTGTAACATACATTCTAACATTCTAATATACATTCTAACATCCATTATAACATTCTAACATACATTATAACAATCTAAAATACATTCTAACATCCATTATAACATTCTAACATACATAATAACATTTTAACATACATTCTAACATCCATAATAACATTCTAACATACATTCTATCATTCTACTATACATTCTAACATTCTAATATACATTCTACAATCCACTATAACATTCTAACATCCATTCTAACATTCTAATATACATTCTAACATCAATTATATCATTCTAACATCCATTTTAATATTCTAATATACATTATAACATCCATTATAATATTCTAACATCCATTATAACATTCTAACATCCATTATAATATTCTAATATACATTCTAACATCCATTATAACATTCTAACATACATTCTAACATTCTAATATACATTCTAAAATACATTATAACATTCTAACATACTTTCTAATATTCTAACATACATTCTAACATTATAATATACATTCTAACATCCATTATAACATTCTAACATCCATTCTAACATTCTAATATACATTCTAACATCAATTATAACATTCTAACATCCATTTTAACATTCTATTATATATTATAACATCCATTATAATATTCTAACATCCATTATAACATTCTAACATCCATTATAATATTCTAATATACATTCTAACATCCATTATAACTTCTAAAATACACTATAACATTCTAATATACATTCTAACATGCATTCTAACATACATTATAACATTCTAATATACATTATAACATCCATTATAACATTATAACATCCATTCTAACATTCTAATATACATTCTAACATCCATAATAACATTCTAGCATACATTCTAACATTCTAATATACATTTTAAATTCAATTATAACATTCTAACATCCATTTTAACATTCTAATATACATTATAACATCCATTATAATATTCTAACATCCATTATAATATTCTAACATCCATTATAAAATTCTAATATACATTCTAACATCCATTATAACATTCTAACATACATTATAACATTCTAATATACATTCTAACATGAATTATAACATTCTAACATCCATTCTAACATTCTAATATACATTAAAACATTCATTATAACATTCTAACATCCATTATAACATTCTAACATACATTATAACATTCTAATATACATTTTAATATCCATTATAACATTCTAACATACATTATAACATTCTAATATACATTCTAACATCCATTATAACATTCTAACATACAATATAACATTGTAACATAAATTATAACATTCTAATATACATTCTAACATCCATTATAACATTCTAACATACATTATAACAATCTAAAATACTTTCTAACATCCATTATAACATCCTAACATACAAAATAACATTCTAACATACATTCTAACATCCATAATAACATTCTAACATACATTCTATCATTCTACCATACATTCTAACATTTTAATATACATTCTAACATCCACTATAACATTCTAACATCCATTCTAACATTCTAATATACATTCTAACATCCATTATAACATTCTAACATACATTCGAACATTCTAATATACATTCTAAAATCAAAATTTAACATTATAACATCCATTATAACATTCTAATATACATTATAACATCAATTATAATTTTCTAACATCCATTGTAATATTCTAACATCCATTATAACATTCTAACATCCATTATAACATTCTAATATACATTCTAACATCCATTATAACATTCTAACATACATTATAACATTCTAATATACATTCTAACATGCATTATAACATTCTAACATCCATTCTAACATTCTAATATACATTAAAACATTCATTATAACATTCTAACATCCATTATAACATTCTAACATACATTATAACATTCTAATATACATTTTAATATCCATTATAACATTTTAACATACATTATAACATTCTATTATACATTCTAACATCCATTATAACATTCTAACATACAATATAACATTGTAACATACATTCTAACATTCTAATATACATTCTAACATCCATTATAACATTCTAACATACATTCTAACATTCTAATATACATTCTAAAATACATTATAACATTCTAACATACTTTCTAATATTCTAACATACATTCTAACATTTTAACATACATTCTAACATCCATAATAACTTTCTAACATACATTCTATCATTCTACTATACATTCTAACATTCTAATATACATTCTAACATCCACTATAACATTCTAACATCCATTCTAACATTCTAATATACATTCTAACATCAATTATATCATTCTAACATCCATTTTAATATTCTAATATACATTATAACATCCATTATAATATTCTAACATCCATTATAACATTCTAACATCCATTATAATATTCTAATATACATTCTAACATCCATTATAACATTCTAACATACATTCTAACATTCTAATATACATTCTAAAATACATTCTAACATTCTAACATACTTTCTAATATTCTAACATACATTCTAACATTATAATATACATTCTAACATCCATTATAACATTCTAACATCCATTCTAACATTCTAATATACATTCTAACATCAATTATAACATTCTAACATCCATTTTAACATTCTATTATATATTATAACATCCATTATAATATTCTAACATCCATTATAAAATTTTAACATCCATTATAATATTCTAATATACATTCTAACATCCATTATAACTTCTAAAATACACTATAACATTCTAATATACATTCTAACATACATACTAACATACATTATAACATTCTAATATACATTATAACATCCATTATAACATTATAACTTCCATTCTAACATTCTAATATACATTCTAACATCCATTATAACATTCTAACATACATTCTAACATTCTAATATACATTGTCAATTCAATTATAACATTCTAACATCCATTTTAACATTCTAATATACATTATAACATCCATTATAATATTCTAACATCCATTATAATATTCTAACATCCATTATAACATTCTAACATCCATTATAAAATTCTAATATACATTCTAACATCCATTATAACATTCTAACATACATTATAACATTCTAATATACATTCTAACATGCATTATAACATTCTAACATCCATTCTAACATTCTAATATACATTAAAACATTCATTATAACATTCTAACATCCATTATAACATTCTAACATACATTATAACATTCTAATATACATTTTAATATCCATTATAACATTCTAACATACATTATAACATTCTAATATACATTCTAACATCCATTATAACATTCTAACATACAATATAACATTGTAACATACATTATAACATTCTAATATACATTCTAACATCCATTATAACATTCTAACATACATTATAATAATCTAAAATACATTCTAACATCCATTATAACATTCTAACATACATAATAACATTTTAACATACATTCTAACATCCATAATAACATTCTAACCTACATTCTATCATTCTACTATACATTCTAACATTCTAATATACATTCTACAATCCACTATAACATTCTAACATCCATTCTAACATTCTAATATACATTCTAACATCAATTATATCATTCTAACATCCATTTTAATATTCTAATATACATTATAACATCCATTATAATATTCTAACATCCATTATAACATTCTAACATCCATTATAATATTCTAATATACATTCTAACATCCATTATAACATTCTAACATACATTCTAACATTCTAATATACATTCTAAAATACATTATAACATTCTAACATACTTTCTAATATTCTAACATACATTCTAACATTATAATATACATTCTAACATCCATTATAACATTCTAACATCCATTCTAACATTCTAATATACATTCTAACATCAATTATAACATTCTAACATCCATTTTAACATTCTATTATATATTATAACATCCATTATAATATTCTAACATCCATTATAACATTCTAACATCCATTATAATATTCTAATATACATTCTAACATCCATTATAACTTCTAAAATACACTATAACATTCTAATATACATTCTAACATGCATTCTAACATACATTATAACATTCTAATATACATTATAACATCCATTATAACATTATAACATCCATTCTAACATTCTAATATACATTCTAACATCCATAATAACATTCTAGCATACATTCTAACATTCTAATATACATTTTAAATTCAATTATAACATTCGGACATCCATTTTAACATTCTAATATACATTATAACATCCATTATAATATTCTAACATCCATTATAATATTCTAACATCCATTATAAAATTCTAATATACATTCTAACATCCATTATAACATTCTAACATACATTATAACATTCTAATATACATTCTAACATGAATTATAACATTCTAACATCCATTCTAACATTCTAATATACATTAAAACATTCATTATAACATTCTAACATCCATTATAACATTCTAACATACATTATAACATTCTAATATACATTTTAATATCCATTATAACATTCTAACATACATTATAACATTCTAATATACATTCTAACATCCATTATAACATTCTAACATACAATATAACATTGTAACATAAATTATAACATTCTAATATACATTCTAACATCCATTATAACATTCTAACATACATTATAACAATCTAAAATACTTTCTAACATCCATTATAACATCCTAACATACAAAATAACATTCTAACATACATTCTAACATCCATAATAACATTCTAACATACATTCTATCATTCTACCATACATTCTAACATTTTAATATACATTCTAACATCCACTATAACATTCTAACATCCATTCTAACATTCTAATATACATTCTAACATCCATTATAACATTCTAACATACATTCGAACATTCTAATATACATTCTAAAATCAAAATTTAACATTATAACATCCATTATAACATTCTAATATACATTATAACATCCATTATAATTTTCTAACATCCATTGTAATATTCTAACATCCATTATAACATTCTAACATCCATTATAACATTCTAATATACATTCTAACATCCATTATAACATTCTAACATACATTATAACATTCTAATATACATTAAAACATTCATTATAACATTCTAACATCCATTATAACATTCTAACATACATTATAACATTCTAATATACATTTTAATATCCATTATAACATTTTAACATACATTATAACATTCTATTATACATTCTAACATCCATTATAACATTCTAACATACAATATAACATTGTAACATACATTCTAACATTCTAATATACATTCTAACATCCATTATAACATTCTAACATACATTCTAACATTCTAATATACATTCTAAAATACATTATAACATTCTAACATACTTTCTAATATTCTAACATACATTCTAACATTTTAACATACATTCTAACATCCATAATAACTTTCTAACATACATTCTATCATTCTACTATACATTCTAACATTCTAATATACATTCTAACATCCACTATAACATTCTAACATCCATTCTAACATTCTAATATACATTCTAACATCAATTATATCATTCTAACATCCATTTTAATATTCTAATATACATTATAACATCCATTATAATATTCTAACATCCATTATAACATTCTAACATCCATTATAATATTCTAATATACATTCTAACATCCATTATAACATTCTAACATACATTCTAACATTCTAATATACATTCTAAAATACATTCTAACATTCTAACATACTTTCTAATATTCTAACAAACATTCTAACATTATAATATACATTCTAACATCCATTATAACATTCTAACATCCATTCTAACATTCTAATATACATTCTAACATCAATTATAACATTCTAACATCCATTTTAACATTCTATTATATATTATAACATCCATTATAATATTCTAACATCCATTATAAAATTTTAACATCCATTATAATATTCTAATATACATTCTAACATCCATTATAACTTCTAAAATACACTATAACATTCTAATATACATTCTAACATGAATTATAACATTCTAACATCCATTCTAACATTCTAATATACATTAAAACATTCATTATAACATTCTAACATCCATTATAACATTCTAACATACATTATAACATTCTAATATACATTTTAATATCCATTATAACATTCTAACATACATTATAACATTCTAATATACATTCTAACATCCATTATAACATTCTAACATACAATATAACATTGTAACATAAATTATAACATTCTAATATACATTCTAACATCCATTATAACATTCTAACATACATTATAACAATCTAAAATACTTTCTAACATCCATTATAACATCCTAACATACAAAATAACATTCTAACATACATTCTAACATCCATAATAACATTCTAACATACATTCTATCATTCTACCATACATTCTAACATTTTAATATACATTCTAACATCCACTATAACATTCTAACATCCATTCTAACATTCTAATATACATTCTAACATCCATTATAACATTCTAACATACATTCGAACATTCTAATATACATTCTAAAATCAAAATTTAACATTATAACATCCATTATAACATTCTAATATACATTATAACATCCATTATAATTTTCTAACATCCATTGTAATATTCTAACATCCATTATAACATTCTAACATCCATTATAACATTCTAATATACATTCTAACATCCATTATAACATTCTAACATACATTATAACATTCTAATATACATTCTAACATGCATTATAACATTCTAACATCCATTCTAACATTCTAATATACATTAAAACATTCATTATAACATTCTAACATCCATTATAACATTCTAACATACATTATAACATTCTAATATACATTTTAATATCCATTATAACATTTTAACATACATTATAACATTCTATTATACATTCTAACATCCATTATAACATTCTAACATACAATATAACATTGTAACATACATTCTAACATTCTAATATACATTCTAACATCCATTATAACATTCTAACATACATTCTAACATTCTAATATACATTCTAAAATACATTATAACATTCTAACATACTTTCTAATATTCTAACATACATTCTAACATTTTAACATACATTCTAACATCCATAATAACTTTCTAACATACATTCTATCATTCTACTATACATTCTAACATTCTAATATACATTCTAACATCCACTATAACATTCTAACATCCATTCTAACATTCTAATATACATTCTAACATCAATTATATCATTCTAACATCCATTTTAATATTCTAATATACATTATAACATCCATTATAATATTCTAACATCCATTATAACATTCTAACATCCATTATAATATTCTAATATACATTCTAACATCCATTATAACATTCTAACATACATTCTAACATTCTAATATACATTCTAAAATACATTCTAACATTCTAACATACTTTCTAATATTCTAACAAACATTCTAACATTATAATATACATTCTAACATCCATTATAACATTCTAACATCTATTCTAACATTCTAATATACATTCTAACATCAATTATAACATTCTAACATCCATTTTAACATTCTATTATATATTATAACATCCATTATAATATTCTAACATCCATTATAAAATTTTAACATCCATTATAATATTCTAATATACATTCTAACATCCATTATAACTTCTAAAATACACTATAACATTCTAATATACATTCTAACATGCATACTAACATACATTATAACATTCTAATATACATTATAACATCCATTATAACATTATAACTTCCATTCTAACATTCTAATATACATTCTAACATCCATTATAACATTCTAACATACATTCTAACATTCTAATATACATTGTCAATTCAATTATAACATTCTAACATCCATTTTAACATTCTAATATACATTATAACATCCATTATAATATTCTAACATCCATTATAATATTCTAACATCCATTATAACATTCTAACATCCATTATAAAATTCTAATATACATTCTAACATCCATTATAACATTCTAACATACATTATAACATTCTAATATACATTCTAACATGCATTATAACATTCTAACATCCATTCTAACATTCTAATATACATTAAAACATTCATTATAACATTCTAACATCCATTATAACATTCTAACATACATTATAACATTCTAATATACATTATAATATCCATTATAACATTCTAACATACATTATAACATTCTAATATACATTCTAACATCCATTATAACATTCTAACATACAATATAACATTGTAACATACATTATAACATTCTAATATACATTCTAACATCCATTATAACATTCTAACATACATTATAATAATCTAAAATACATTCTAACATCCATTATAACATTCTAACATACATAATAACATTTTAACATACATTCTAACATCCATAATAACATTCTAACCTACATTCTATCATTCTACTATACATTCTAACATTCTAATATACATTCTACAATCCACTATAACATTCTAACATCCATTCTAACATTCTAATATACATTCTAACATCAATTATATCATTCTAACATCCATTTTAATATTCTAATATACATTATAACATCCATTATAATATTCTAACATCCATTATAACATTCTAACATCCATTATAATATTCTAATATACATTCTAACATCCATTATAACATTCTAACATACATTCTAACATTCTAATATACATTCTAAAATACATTATAACATTCTAACATACTTTCTAATATTCTAACATACATTCTAACATAATAATATACATTCTAACATCCATTATAACATTCTAACATCCATTCTAACATTCTAATATACATTCTAACATCAATTATAACATTCTAACATCCATTTTAACATTCTATTATATATTATAACATCCATTATAATATTCTAACATCCATTATAACATTCTAACATCCATTATAATATTCTAATATACATTCTAACATCCATTATAACTTCTAAAATACACTATAACATTCTAATATACATTCTAACATGCATTCTAACATACATTATAACATTCTAATATACATTATAACATCCATTATAACATTATAACATCCATTCTAACATTCTAATATACATTCTAACATCCATAATAACATTCTAGCATACATTCTAACATTCTAATATACATTTTAAATTCAATTATAACATTCTAACATCCATTTTAACATTCTAATATACATTATAACATCCATTATAATATTCTAACATCCATTATAATATTCTAACATCCATTATAAAATTCTAATATACATTCTAACATCCATTATAACATTCTAACATACATTATAACATTCTAATATACATTATAACATGAATTATAACATTCTAACATCCATTCTAACATTCTAATATACATTAAAACATTCATTATAACATTCTAACATCCATTATAACATTCTAACATACATTATAACATTCTAATATACATTTTAATATCCATTATAACATTCTAACATACATTATAACATTCTAATATACATTCTAACATCCATTATAACATTCTAACATACAATATAACATTGTAACATACATTATAACATTCTAATATACATTCTAACATCCATTATAACATTCTAACATACATTATAACAATCTAAAATACTTTCTAACATCCATTATAACATCCTAACATACAAAATAACATTCTAACATACATTCTAACATCCATAATAACATTCTAACATACATTCTATCATTCTACCATACATTCTAACATTTTAATATACATTCTAACATCCACTATAGCATTCTAACATCCATTCTAACATTCTAATATACATTCTAACATCCATTATAACATTCTAACATACATTCGAACATTCTAATATACGTTCTAAAATCAAAATTTAACATTATAACATCCATTATAACATTCTAATATACATTATAACATCCATTATAATTTTCTAACATCCATTGTAATATTCTAACATCCATTATAACATTCTAACATCCATTATAACATTCTAATATACATTCTAACATCCATTATAACATTCTAACATACATTATAACATTCTAATATACATTCTAACATGCATTTTAACATTCTAACATCCATTCTAACATTCTAATATACATTAAAACATTCATTATAACATTCTAACATCCATTATAACATTCTAACATACATTATAACATTCTAATATACATTTTAATATCCATTATAACATTTTAACATACATTATAACATTCTATTATACATTCTAACATCCATTATAACATTCTAACATACAATATAACATTGTAACATACATTCTAACATTCTAATATACATTCTAACATCCATTATAACATTCTAACATACATTCTAACATTCTAATATACATTCTAAAATACATTATAACATTCTAACATACTTTCTAATATTCTAACATACATTCTAACATTTTAACATACATTCTAACATCCATAATAACTTTCTAACATACATTCTATCATTCTACTATACATTCTAACATTCTAATATACATTCTAACATCCACTATAACATTCTAACATCCATTCTAACATTCTAATATACATTCTAACATCAATTATATCATTCTAACATCCATTTTAATATTCTAATATACATTATAACATCCATTATAATATTCTAACATCCATTATAACATTCTAACATCCATTATAATATTCTAATATACATTCTAACATCCATTATAACATTCTAACATACATTCTAACATTCTAATATACATTCTAAAATACATTATAACATTCTAACATACTTTCTAATATTCTAACATACATTCTAACATTATAATATACATACTAACATCCATTATAACATTCTAACATCCATTCTAACATTCTAATATACATTCTAACATCAATTATAACATTCTAACATCCATTTTAACATTCTATTATATATTATAACATCCATTATAATATTCTAACATCCATTATAAAATTTTAACATCCATTATAATATTCTAATATACATTCTAACATCCATTATAACTTCTAAAATACACTATAACATTCTAATATACATTCTAACATGCATACTAACATACATTATAACATTCTAATATACATTATAACATCCATTATAACATTATAACTTCCATTCTAACATTCTAATATACATTCTAACATCCATTATAACATTCTAACATACATTCTAACATTCTAATATACATTGTCAATTCAATTATAACATTCTAACATCCATTTTAACATTCTAATATACATTATAACATCCATTATAATATTCTAACATCCATTATAATATTCTAACATCCATTATAACATTCTAACATCCATTATAAAATTCTAATATACATTCTAACATCCATTATAACATTCTAACATACATTATAACATTCTAATATACATTCTAACATGCATTATAACATTCTAACATCCATTCTAACATTCTAATATACATTAAAACATTCATTATAACATTCTAACATCCATTATAACATTCTAACATACATTATAACATTCTAATATACATTTTAATATCCATTATAACATTCTAACATACATTATAACATTCTAATATACATACTAACATCCATTATAACATTCTAACATACAATATAACATTGTAACATACATTATAACATTCTAATATACATTCTAACATCCATTATAACATTCTAACATACATTATAACAATCTAAAATACATTCTAACATCCATTATAACATTCTAACATACATAATAACATTTTAACATACATTCTAACATCCATAATAACATTCTAACCTACATTCTATCATTCTACTATACATTCTAACATTCTAATATACATTCTACAATCCACTATAACATTCTAACATCCATTCTAACATTCTAATATACATTCTAACATCAATTATATCATTCTAACATCCATTTTAATATTCTAATATACATTATAACATCCATTATAATATTCTAACATCCATTATAACATTCTAACATCCATTATAATATTCTAATATACATTCTAACATCCATTATAACATTCTAACATACATTCTAACATTCTAATATACATTCTAAAATACATTATAACATTCTAACATACTTTCTAATATTCTAACATACATTCTAACATTATAATATACATTCTAACATCCATTATAACATTCAAACATCCATTCTAACATTCTAATATACATTCTAACATCAATTATAACATTCTAACATCCATTTTAACATTCTATTATATATTATAACATCCATTATAATATTCTAACATCCATTATAACATTCTAACATCCATTATAATATTCTAATATACATTCTAACATCCATTATAACTTCTAAAATACACTATAACATTCTAATATACATTCTAACATGCATTCTAACATACATTATAACATTCTAATATACATTATAACATCCATTATAACATTATAACATCCATTCTAACATTCTAATATACATTCTAACATCCATAATAACATTCTAGCATACATTCTAACATTCTAATATACATTTTAAATTCAATTATAACATTCTAACATCCATTTTAACATTCTAATATACATTATAACATCCATTATAATATTCTAACATCCATTATAATATTCTAACATCCATTATAAAATTCTAATATACATTCTAACATCCATTATAACATTCTAACATACATTATAACATTCTAATATACATTCTAACATGAATTATAACATTCTAACATCCATTCTAACATTCTAATATACATTAAAACATTCATTATAACATTCTAACATCCATTATAACATTCTAACATACATTATAACATTCTAATATACATTTTAATATCCATTATAACATTCTAACATACATTATAACATTCTAATATACATTCTAACATCCATTATAACATTCTAACATACAATATAACATTGTAACATACATTATAACATTCTAATATACATTCTAACATCCATTATAACATTCTAACATACATTATAACAATCTAAAATACTTTCTAACATCCATTATAACATCCTAACATACAAAATAACATTCTAACATACATTCTAACATCCATAATAACATTCTAACATACATTCTATCATTCTACCATACATTCTAACATTTTAATATACATTCTAACATCCACTATAACATTCTAACATCCATTCTAACATTCTAATATACATTCTAACATCCATTATAACATTCTAACATACATTCGAACATTCTAATATACATTCTAAAATCAAAATTTAACATTATAACATCCATTATAACATTCTAATATACATTATAACATCCATTATAATTTTCTAACATCCATTGTAATATTCTAACATCCATTATAACATTCTAACATCCATTATAACATTCTAATATACATTCTAACATCCATTATAACATTCTAACATACATTATAACATTCTAATATACATTCTAACATGCATTATAACATTCTAACATCCATTCTAACATTCTAATATACATTAAAACATTCATTATAACATTCTAACATCCATTATAACATTCTAACATACATTATAACATTCTAATATACATTTTAATATCCATTATAACATTTTAACATACATTATAACATTCTATTATACATTCTAACATCCATTATAACATTCTAACATACAATATAACATTGTAACATACATTCTAACATTCTAATATACATTCTAACATCCATTATAACATTCTAACATACATTCTAACATTCTAATATACATTCTAAAATACATTCTAACATTCTAACATACTTTCTAATATTCTAACATACATTCTAACATTTTAACATACATTCTAACATCCATAATAACTTTCTAACATACATTCTATCATTCTACTATACATTCTAACATTCTAATATACATTCTAACATCCACTATAACATTCTAACATCCATTCTAACATTCTAATATACATTCTAACATTAATTATATCATTCTAACATCCATTTTAATATTCTAATATACATTATAACATCCATTATAATATTCTAACATCCATTATAACATTCTAACATCCATTATAATATTCTAATATACATTCTAACATCCATTATAACATTCTAACATACATTCTAACATTCTAATATACATTCTAAAATACATTATAACATTCTAACATACTTTCTAATATTCTAACATACATTCTAACATTATAATATACATTCTAACATCCATTATAACATTCTAACATCCATTCTAACATTCTAATATACATTCTAACATCAATTATAACATTCTAACATCCATTTTAACATTCTATTATATATTATAACATCCATTATAATATTCTAACATCCATTATAAAATTTTAACATCCATTATAATATTCTAATATACATTCTAACATCCATTATAACTTCTAAAATACACTATAACATTCTAATATACATTCTAACATGCATACTAACATACATTATAACATTCTAATATACATTATAACATCCATTATAACATTATAACTTCCATTCTAACATTCTAATATACATTCTAACATCCATTATAACATTCTAACATACATTCTAACATTCTAATATACATTGTCAATTCAATTATAACATTCTAACATCCATTTTAACATTCTAATATACATTATAACATCTATTATAATATTCTAACATCCATTATAATATTCTAACATCCATTATAACATTCTAACATCCATTATAAAATTCTAATATACATTCTAACATCCATTATAACATTCTAACATACATTATAACATTCTAATATACATTCTAACATGCATTATAACATTCTAACATCCATTCTAACATTCTAATATACATTAAAACATTCATTATAACATTCTAACATCCATTATAACATTCTAACATACATTATAACATTCTAATATACATTTTAATATCCATTATAACATTCTAACATACATTATAACATTCTAAAATACTTTCTAACATCCATTATAACATCCTAACATACATAATAACATTCTAACATACATTCTAACATCCATAATAACATTCTAACATACATTCTATCATTCTACCATACATTCTAACATTCTAATATACATTCTAACATCCACTATAACATTCTAACATCCATTCTAACATTCTAATATACATTCTAACATCAATTATAACATTCTAACATCCATTTTAATATTCTAATATACATTATAACATCCATTATAATATTCTAACATCCATTATAACATTCTAACATCCATTATAACATTCTAATATACATTCTAACATGCATTCTAACATACATTATAACATTGTAATATACATTCTAACATCCATTATAACATTCTAACATCCATTCTAACATTCTAATATTTATTATAACATCCAATATAACATTCTAACATACATTGCAACTTTCTAATATACATTCTAATATCCATTCTAACATTCTAACATACATTATAACATTCTAACATACATTATAAAAATCTAATATACATTATTACATCCATTGTAACATTCTAACATACATTATAACATTTTAATATACATTCTAAAATCCTTAATAACATTCTAACATACATTATAACATTCTAATATACATTCTAACATACATAATAACATTCTAGTATAAATTATAACATCCATTATAACATTTAAACAAACATTATAACATTGTAACATACATTTTAACATTCTAATATACATTCTAACAGCCATTATAAAATTCTAACATCCATAATAACATTCTAATATACATTCTAACATTCTAATATACATTCTAACATCCATTATAACATTCTAATATACATTATAACATTCTAATATACATTCTAACATCCATTATAACATTCTAACATACATTATAACATTCTAATATTCATTCTAACATCCATTCTAACATTCTAACATCCATAATAACATTATAACATACATTCTAACATTCTAATATACATTCTAACATGCATAATAACATTCTAACATACATTCTAACATGCATTCTAACATACATTATAACATTCTAAAATACATTATGACATCCTTTATAACATTATAACATCCATTCTAACATTCTAATATACATTAAAACATCCATTCTAACATTATAACATCCATTATAACATTCTAATATACATTATAACATTCTTATAGACATTATAACATCCATTATAACATTCTAACATACATTATAACATTCTAATATACATTCTAACATACATTATAACATTCTAACATCCATTATAATATTCTAATATACATTCTAACATCCATTATAACTTCTAAAATACACTATAACATTCTAATATACATTCTAACATGCATTCTAACATACATTATAACATTCTAATATACATTCTAAATTCAATTATAACATTCTAACATCCATTTTAACATTCTAATATACATTATAACATCCATTATAATATTCTAACATCCATTATAACATTCTAACATCCATTATAAAATTCTAATATACATTCTAACATCCATAATAACATTCTAACATACATTCTAACATCCATAATAACCTTCTAACATACATTCTAACATTCTACCATACATTCTAACATTCTAATATACATTCTAACATCCATTATAACTTTCTCACATCCATTCTAACATTCTAATATACATACTAACATCAATTCTAACATTCTAACATCCATTTTAATATTCTAATATACATTATAAAATCCATTATAATATTCTAACATCCATTATAACATTCTAACATCCATTAAAACATTCTAATATACATTCTAACATGCATTCTAACATACTTTATAACATTCTAATATACATTCTAACATCCATTAAAACATCCTAACATACATTTTAACATTCTAATATACATTCTAATATCCATTATAACATTATAACATACATTATAACATTCTAATATACATTCTAACGTCCATTATAACATTCTAACATACATTATAACATTCTAATATACATTCTAACATCCATTATAACATTATAACATACTTTACAGCAATCTAATATACATTATAACCTCCATTATAACATGCTAACATACAATATAACATTCCAATATACATTCTAACATCCATTATAACATTCTTACATCCATAATAACATTCTAACATCCATTATAACATTCTAATATACATTATAACATTCTAATATACATTCTAACATCCATTATAACATTCTAACAAACATTCTAACGTTCTAATATACATTTTAAATTACATTATAACATTCTTACATACTTTCTAATATTCTAACATACATTCTAACATTCTAATATACATTCTAACATCCATTATAACATTCTAACATCCATTATAACATTCTAATATACATTCTAACATCAATTATAACATTCTAACATCCATTTTAACATTCTAATATATATTATAACATCCATTATAATATTCTAACATCCATTATAACATTCTAACATCCATTATAATATTCTAATATACATTCTAACATCCATTATAACTTCTAAAATACACTATAACATTCTAATATACATTCTAACATGCATTCTAACATACATTATAACATTCTAATATACATTATAACATCAATTATAACATTATAACATCCATTCTAACATTCTAATATACATTCTAACATCCATTATAACATTCTAACATACATTCGAACATTCTAATATACATTCTAAAATCAAAATTTAACATTATAACATCCATTATAACATTCTAATATACATTATAACATCCATTATAATTTTCTAACATCCATTGTAATATTCTAACATCCATTATAACATTCTAACATCCATTATAACATTCTAATATACATTCTAACATCCATTATAACATTCTAACATACATTATAACATTCTAATATACATTCTAACATGCATTATAACATTCTAACATCCATTCTAACATTCTAATATACATTAAAACATTCATTATAACATTCTAACATACATTATAACATTCTAATATACATTTTAATATCCATTATAACATTTTAACATACATTATAACATTCTATTATACATTCTAACATCCATTATAACATTCTAACATACAATATAACATTGTAACATACATTCTAACATTCTAATTTACATTCTAACATCCATTATAACATTCTAACATACATTATAACAATCTAAAATACATTCTAACATCCATTATAACATTCTAACATACATAATAACATCAATTCTAACATTCTAACATCCATTTTAATATTCTAATATACATTATAAAATCCATTATAATATTCTAACATCCATTATAACATTCTAACATCCATTAAAACATTCTAATATACATTCTAACATGCATTCTAACATACTTTATAACATTCTAATATACATTCTAACATCCATTAAAACATCCTAACATACATTATAACATTCTAATATACATTCTAATATCCATTATAACATTATAACATACATTATAACATTCTAATATACATTCTAACGTCCATTATAACATTCTAACATACATTATAACATTCTAATATACATTCTAACATCCATTATAACATTATAACATACTTTACAGCAATCTAATATACATTATAACCTCCATTATAACATGCTAACATACATTATAACATTCCAATATACATTCTAACATCCATTATAACATTCTTACATCCATAATAACATTCTAACATCCATTATAACATTCTAATATACATTATAACATTCTAATATACATTCTAACATCCATTATAACATTCTAACATCCATTATAACATTCTAACAAACATTCTAACGTTCTAATATACATTTTAAATTACATTATAACATTCTTACATACTTTCTAATATTCTAACATACATTCTAACATTCTAATATACATTCTAACATCCATTATAACATTCTAACATCCATTATAACATTCTAATATACATTCTAACATCAATTATAACATTCTAACATCCATTTTAACATTCTAATATATATTATAACATCCATTATAATATTCTAACATCCATTATAACATTCTAACATCCATTATAATATTCTAATATACATTCTAACATCCATTATAACTTCTAAAATACACTATAACATTCTAATATACATTCTAACATGCATTCTAACATACATTATAACATTCTAATATACATTATAACATCCATTATAACATTATAACATCCATTCTAACATTCTAATATACATTCTAACATCCATTATAACATTCTAACATACATTCGAACATTCTAATATACATTCTAAAATCAAAATTTAACATTATAACATCCATTATAACATTCTAATATACATTATAACATCCATTATAATTTTCTAACATCCATTGTAATATTCTAACATCCATTATAACATTCTAACATCCATTATAACATTCTAATATACATTCTAACATCCATTATAACATTCTAACATACATTATAACATTCTAATATACATTCTAACATGCATTATAACATTCTAACATCCATTCTAACATTCTAATATACATTAAAACATTCATTATAACATTCTAACATACATTATAACATTCTAATATACATTTTAATATCCATTATAACATTTTAACATATATTATAACATTCTATTATACATTCTAACATCCATTATAACATTCTAACATACAATATAACATTGTAACATACATTCTAACATTCTAATTTACATTCTAACATCCATTATAACATTCTAACATACATTATAACAATCTAAAATACATTCTAACATCCATTATAACATTCTAACATACATAATAACATTTTAACATACATTCTAACATCCATAATAACATTCTAACATACATTCTATCATTCTACTATACATTCTAACATTCTAATATACATTCTACAATCCACTATAACATTCTAACATCCATTCTAACATTCTAATATACATTCTAACATCAATTATATCATTCTAACATCCATTTTAATATTCTAATATACATTATAACATCCATTATAATATTCTAACATCCATTATAACATTCTAACATCCATTATAATATTCTAATATACATTCTAACATCCATTATAACATTCTAACATACATTCTAACATTCTAATATACATTCTAAAATACATTATAACATTCTAACATACTTTCTAATATTCTAACATACATTCTAACATTATAATATACATTCTAACATCCATTATAACATTCTAACATCCATTCTAACATTCTAATATACATTCTAACATCAATTATAACATTCAAACATCCATTTTAACATTCTATTATATATTATAACATCCATTATAATATTCTAACATCCATTATAACATTCTAACATCCATTATAATATTCTAATATACATTCTAACATCCATTATAACTTCTAAAATACACTATAACATTCCAATATACATTCTAACATGCATTCTAACATACATTATAACATTCTAATATACATTATAACATCCATTATAACATTATAACATCCATTCTAACATTCTAATATACATTCTAACATCCATAATAACATTCTAACATACATTCTAACATCCATAATAACCTTCTAACATACATTCTAACATTCTACCATACATTCTAACATTCTAATATACATTCTAACATCCATTATAACTTTCTCACATCCATTCTAACATTCTAATATACATTCTAACATCAATTCTAACATTCTAACATCCATTTTAATATTCTAATATACATTATAAAATCCATTATAATATTCTAACATCCATTATAACATTCTAACATCCATTAAAACATTCTAATATACATTCTAACATGCATTCTAACATACTTTATAACATTCTAATATACATTCTAACATCCATTAAAACATCCTAACATACATTATAACATTCTAATATACATTCTAATATCCATTATAACATTATAACATACATTATAACATTCTAATATACATTCTAACATCCATTATAACATTCTAACATACATTATAACATTCTAATATACATTCTAACATCCATTATAACATTATAACATACTTTACAGCAATCTAATATACATTATAACCTCCATTATAACATGCTAACATACATTATAACATTCCAATATACATTCTAACATCCATTATAACATTCTTACATCCATAATAACATTCTAACATCCATTATAACATTCTAATATACATTATAACATTCTAATATACATTCTAACATCCATTATAACATTCTAACAAACATTCTAACGTTCTAATATACATTCTAAATTACATTATAACATTCTTATATACTTTCTAATATTCTAACATACATTCTAACATTTTAATATACATTCTAACATCCATTATAACATTCTAACATCCATTATAACATTCTAATATACATTCTAACATCAATTATAACATTCTAACATCCATTTTAACATTCTAATATATATTATAACATCCATTATAATATTATAACATCCATTATAACATTCTAACATCCATTATAATATTCTAATATACATTCTAACATCCATTATAACTTCTAAAATACACTATAACATTCTAATATACATTCTAACATGCATTCTAACATACATTATAACATTCTAATATACATTATAACATCCATTATAACATTATAACATCCATTCTAACATTCTAATATACATTCTAACATCCATTATAACATTCTAACATACATTCTAACATTCTAATATACATTCTAAAATCAAAATTTAACATTCTAACATCCATTTTAACATTCTAATATACATTATAATATCCTTTATAATTTTCTAACATCCATTGTAATATTCTAACATCCATTATAACATTCTAACATCCATTATAACATTCTAATATACATTCTAACATCCATTATAACATTCTAACATACATTATAACATTCTAATATACATTCTAACATGCATTATAACATTCTAACATCCATTCTAACATTCTAATATACATTAAAACATTCATTATAACATTCTAACATCCATTATAACATTCTAACATATATTATAACATTCTAATATACATTTTAATATCCATTATAACATTCTAACATACATTATAACATTCTATTATACATTCTAACATCCATTATAACATTCTAACATACAATATAACATTGTAACATACATTCTAACATTCTAATATACATTCTAACATCCATTATAACATTCTAACATACATTATAACAATCTAAAATACATTCTAACATCCATTATAACATTCTAACATACATAATAACATTTTAACATACATTCTAACATCCATAATAACATTCTAACCTACATTCTATCATTCTACTATACATTCTAACATTCTAATATACATTCTACAATCCACTATAACATTCTAACATCCATTCTAACATTCTAATATACATTCTAACATCAATTATATCATTCTAACATCCATTTTAATATTCTAATATACATTATAACATCCATTATAATATTCTAACATCCATTATAACATTCTAACATCCATTATAATATTCTAATATATATTCTAACATCCATTATAACATTCTAACATACATTCTAACATTCTAATATACATTCTAAAATACATTATAACATTCTAACATACTTTCTAATATTCTAACATACATTCTAACATTATAATATACATTCTAACATCCATTATAACATTCTAACATCCATTCTAACATTCTAATATACATTCTAACATCAATTATAACATTCTAACATCCATTTTAACATTCTATTATATATTATAACATCCATTATAATATTCTAACATCCATTATAACATTCTAACATCCATTATAATATTCTAATATACATTCTAACATCCATTATAACTTCTAAAATACACTATAACATTCTAATATACATTCTAACATGCATTCTAACATACATTATAACATTCTAATATACATTATAACATCCATTATAACATTATAACATCCATTCTAACATTCTAATATACATTCTAACATCCATTATAACATTCTAGCATACATTCTAACATTCTAATATACATTTTAAATTCAATTATAACATTCTAACATCCATTTTAACATTCTAATATACATTATAACATCCATTATAATATTCTAACATCCATTATAAAATTCTAATATACATTCTAACATCCATTATAACATTCTAACATACATTATAACATTCTAATATACATTCTAACATGAATTATAACATTCTAACATCCATTCTAACATTCTAATATACATTAAAACATTCATTATAACATTCTAACATCCATTATAACATTCTAACATACATTATAACATTCTAATATACATTTTAATATCCATTATAACATTCTAACATACATTATAACATTCTAATATACATTCTAACATCCATTATAACATTCTAACATACAATATAACATTGTAACATACATTATAACATTCTAATATACATTCTAACATCCATTATAACATTCTAACATACATTATAACAATCTAAAATACTTTCTAACATCCATTATAACATCCTAACATACAAAATAACATTCTAACATACATTCTAACATCCATAATAACATTCTAACATACATTCTATCATTCTACCATACATTCTAACATTTTAATATACATTCTAACATCCACTATAACATTCTAACATCCATTCTAACATTCTAAAATACATTCTAACATCCATTATAACATTCTAACATACATTCGAACATTCTAATATACATTCTAAAATCAAAATTTAACATTATAACATCCATTATAACATTCTAATATACATTATAACATCCATTATAATTTTCTAACATCCATTGTAATATTCTAACATCCATTATAACATTCTAACATCCATTATAACATTCTAATATACATTCTAACATCCATTATAACATTCTAACATACATTATAACATTCTAATATACATTCTAACATGCATTATAACATTCTAACATCCATTCTAACATTCTAATATACATTAAAACATTCATTATAACATTCTAACATCCATTATAACATTCTAACATACATTATAACATTCTAATATACATTTTAATATCCATTATAACATTTTAACATACATTATAACATTCTATTATACATTCTAACATCCATTATAACATTCTAACATACAATATAACATTGTAACATACATTCTAACATTCTAATATACATTCTAACATCCATTATAACATTCTAACATACATTCTAACATTCTAATATACATTGTAAAATACATTATAACATTCTAACATACTTTCTAATATTCTAACATACATTCTAACATTTTAACATACATTCTAACATCCATAATAACTTTCTAACATACATTCTATCATTCTACTATACATTCTAACATTCTAATATACATTCTAACATCCACTATAACATTCTAACATCCATTCTAACATTCTAATATACATTCTAACATCAATTATATCATTCTAACATCCATTTTAATATTCTAATATACATTATAACATCCATTATAATATTCTAACATCCATTATAACATTCTAACATCCATTATAATATTCTAATATACATTCTAACATCCATTATAACATTCTAACATACATTCTAACATTCTAATATACATTCTAAAATACATTCTAACATTCTAACATACTTTCTAATATTCTAACATACATTCTAACATTATAATATACATTCTAACATCCATTCTAACATTCTAATATACATTCTAACATCAATTTTAACATTCTAACATCCATTTTAACATTCTATTATATATTATAACATCCATTATAATATTCTAACATCCATTATAAAATTTTAACATCCATTATAATATTCTAATATACATTCTAACATCCATTATAACTTCTAAAATACACTATAACATTCTAATATACATTCTAACATGCATACTAACATACATTATAACATTCTAATATACATTATAACATCCATTATAACATTATAACTTCCATTCTAACATTCTAATATACATTCTAACATCCATTATAACTTCTAAAATACACTATAACATTCTAATATACATTCTAACATGCATACTAACATACATTATAACATTCTAATATACATTATAACATCCATTATAACATTATAACTTCCATTATAACATTCTAATATACATTCTAACATCCATTATAACATTCTAACATACATTCTAACATTCTAATATACATTGTCAATTCAATTATAACATTCTAACATCCATTTTAACATTCTAATATACATTCTAACATCCATTATAACATTCTAACATACATTATAACAATCTAAAATACATTCTAACATCCATTATAACATTCTAACATACATAATAACATTTTAACATACATTCTAACATCCATAATAACATTCTAACCTACATTCTATCATTCTACTATACATTCTAACATTCTAATATACATTCTACAATCCACTATAACATTCTAACATCCATTCTAACATTCTAATATACATTCTAACATCAATTATATCATTCTAACATCCATTTTAATATTCTAATATACATTATAACATCCATTATAATATTCTAACATCCATTATAACATTCTAACATCCATTATAATATTCTAATATACATTCTAACATCCATTATAACATTCTAACATACATTCTAACATTCTAATATACATTCTAAAATACATTATAACATTCTAACATACTTTCTAATATTCTAACATACATTCTAACATTATAATATACATTCTAACATCCATTATAACATTCTAACATCCATTCTAACATTCTAATATACATTCTAACATCAATTATAACATTCTAACATCCATTTTAACATTCTATTATATATTATAACATCCATTATAATATTCTAACATCCATTATAACATTCTAACATCCATTATAATATTCTAATATACATTCTAACATCCATTATAACTTCTAAAATACACTATAACATTCTAATATACATTCTAACATGCATTCTAACATACATTATAACATTCTAATATACATTATAACATCCATTATAACATTATAACATCCATTCTAACATTCTAATATACATTCTAACATCCATTATAACATTCTAGCATACATTCTAACATTCTAATATACATTTTAAATTCAATTATAACATTCTAACATCCATTTTAACATTCTAATATACATTATAACATCCATTATAATATTCTAACATCCATTATAATATTCTAACATCCATTATAAAATTCTAATATACATTCTAACATCCATTATAACATTCTAACATACATTATAACATTCTAATATACATTCTAACATGAATTATAACATTCTAACATCCATTCTAACATTCTAATATACATTAAAACATTCATTATAACATTCTAACATCCATTATAACATTCTAACATACATTATAACATTCTAATATACATTTTAATATCCATTATAACATTCTAACATACATTATAACATTCTAATATACATTCTAACATCCATTATAACATTCTAACATACAATATAACATTGTAACATACATTATAACATTCTAATATACATTCTAACATCCATTATAACATTCTAACATACATTATAACAATCTAAAATACTTTCTAACATCCATTATAACATCCTAACATACAAAATAACATTCTAACATACATTCTAACATCCATAATAACATTCTAACATACATTCTATCATTCTACCATACATTCTAACATTTTAATATACATTCTAACATCCACTATAACATTCTAACATCCATTCTAACATTCTAAAATACATTCTAACATCCATTATAACATTCTAACATACATTCGAACATTCTAATATACATTCTAAAATCAAAATTTAACATTATAACATCCATTATAACATTCTAATATACATTATAACATCCATTATAATTTTCTAACATCCATTGTAATATTCTAACATCCATTATAACATTCTAACATCCATTATAACATTCTAATATACATTCTAACATCCATTATAACATTCTAACATACATTATAACATTCTAATATACATTCTAACATGCATTATAACATTCTAACATCCATTCTAACACTCTAATATACATTAAAACATTCATTATAACATTCTAACATCCATTATAACATTCTAACATACATTATAACATTCTAATATACATTTTAATATCCATTATAACATTTTAACATACATTATAACATTCTATTATACATTCTAACATCCATTATAACATTCTAACATACAATATAACATTGTAACATACATTCTAACATTCTAATATACATTCTAACATCCATTATAACATTCTAACATACATTCTAACATTCTAATATACATTGTAAAATACATTATAACATTCTAACATACTTTCTAATATTCTAACATACATTCTAACATTTTAACATACATTCTAACATCCATAATAACTTTCTAACATACATTCTATCATTCTACTATACATTCTAACATTCTAATATACATTCTAACATCCACTATAACATTCTAACATCCATTCTAACATTCTAATATACATTCTAACATCAATTATATCATTCTAACATCCATTTTAATATTCTAATATACATTATAACATCCATTATAATATTCTAACATCCATTATAACATTCTAACATCCATTATAATATTCTAATATACATTCTAACATCCATTATAACATTCTAACATACATTCTAACATTCTAATATACATTCTAAAATACATTCTAACATTCTAACATACTTTCTAATATTCTAACATACATTCTAACATTATAATATACATTCTAACATCCATTCTAACATTCTAATATACATTCTAACATCAATTATAACATTCTAACATCCATTTTAACATTCTATTATATATTATAACATCCATTATAATATTCTAACATCCATTATAAAATTTTAACATCCATTATAATATTCTAATATACATTCTAACATCCATTATAACTTCTAAAATACACTATAACATTCTAATATACATTCTAACATGCATACTAACATACATTATAACATTCTAATATACATTATAACATCCATTATAACATTATAACTTCCATTCTAACATTCTAATATACATTCTAACATCCATTATAACTTCTAAAATACACTATAACATTCTAATATACATTCTAACATGCATACTAACATACATTATAACATTCTAATATACATTATAACATCCATTATAACATTATAACTTCCATTCTAACATTCTAATATACATTCTAACATCCATTATAACATTCTAACATACATTCTAACATTCTAATATACATTGTCAATTCAATTATAACATTCTAACATCCATTTTAACATTCTAATATACATTATAACATCCATTATAATATTCTAACATCCATTATAATATTCTAACATCCATTATAACATTCTAACATCCATTATAAAATTCTAATATACATTCTAACATCCATTATAACATTCTAACATACATTATAACATTCTAATATACATTCTAACATGCATTATAACATTCTAACATCAATTCTAAAATTCTAATATACATTAAAACATTCATTATAACATTCTAACATCCATTATAACATTCTAACATACATTATAACATTCTAATATACATTTTAATATCCATTATAACATTCTAACATACATTATAACATTCTAATATACATTCTAACATCCATTATAACATTCTAACATACAATATAACATTGTAACATACATTATAACATTCTAATATACATTCTAACATCCATTATAACATTCTAACATACATTATAACAATCTAAAATACTTTCTAACATCCATTATAACATCCTAACATACATAATAACATTCTAACATACATTCTAACATCCATAATAACATTCTAACATACATTCTATCATTCTACCATACATTCTAACATTCTAATATACATTCTAACATCCACTATAACATTCTAACATCCATTCTAACATTCTAATATACATTCTAACATCAATTATAACATTCTAACATCCATTATAATATTCTAATATACATTATAACATCCATTATAATATTCTAACATCCATTATAACATTCTAACATCCATTATAACATTCTAATATACATTCTAACATGCATTCTAACATACATTATAACATTGTAATATACATTCTAACATCCATTATAACATTCTAACATCCATTCTAACATTCTAATATTTATTATAACATCCAATATAACATTCTAACATACATTGCAACTTTCTAATATACATTCTAATATCCATTCTAACATTCTAACATACATTATAACATTCTAACATACATTATAAAAATCTAATATACATTATTACATCCATTGTAACATTCTAACATACATTATAACATTTTAATATACATTCTAAAATCCTTAATAACATTCTAACATACATTATAACATTCTAATATACATTCTAACATACATAATAACATTCTAGTATAAATTATAACATCCATTATAACATTTTAACAAACATTATAACATTGTAACATACATTTTAACATTCTAATATACATTCTAACAGCCATTATAAAATTCTAACATCCATAATAACATTCTAATATACATTCTAACATTCTAATATACATTCTAACATCCATTATAACATTCTAATATACATTATAACATTCTAATATACATTCTAACATCCATTATAACATTCTAACATACATTATAACATTCTAATATTCATTCTAACATCCATTATAACATTCTAACATCCATAATAACATTATAACATACATTCTAACATTCTAATATACATTCTAACATGCATAATAACATTCTAACATACATTCTAACATGCATTCTAACATACATTATAACATTCTAAAATACATTATGACATCCTTTATAACATTATAACATCCATTCTAACATTCTAATATACATTAAAACATCCATTCTAACATTATAACATCCATTATAACATTCTAATATACATTATAACATTCTTATAGACATTATAACATCCATTATAACATTCTAACATACATTATAACATTCTAATATACATTCTAACATACATTATAACATTCTAACATCCATTATAATATTCTAATATACATTCTAACATCCATTATAACTTCTAAAATACACTATAACATTCTAATATACATTCTAACATGCATTCTAACATACATTATAACATTCTAATATACATTCTAAATTCAATTATAACATTCTAACATCCATTTTAACATTCTAATATACATTATAACATCCATTATAATATTCTAACATCCATTATAATATTCTAACATCCATTATAACATTCTAACATCCATTATAAAATTCTAATATACATTCTAACATCCATAATAACATTCTAACATACATTCTAACATCCATAATAACCTTCTAACATACATTCTAACATTCTACCATACATTCTAACATTCTAATATACATTCTAACATCCATTATAACTTTCTCACATCCATTCTAACATTCTAATATACATTCTAACATCAATTCTAACATTCTAACATCCATTTTAATATTCTAATATACATTATAAAATCCATTATAATATTCTAACATCCATTATAACATTCTAACATCCATTAAAACATTCTAATATACATTCTAACATGCATTCTAACATACTTTATAACATTCTAATATACATTCTAACATCCATTAAAACATCCTAACATACATTATAACATTCTAATATACATTCTAATATCCATTATAACATTATAACATACATTATAACATTCTAATATACATTCTAACGTCCATTATAACATTCTAACATACATTATAACATTCTAATATACATTCTAACATCCATTATAACATTATAACATACTTTACAGCAATCTAATATACATTATAACCTCCATTATAACATGCTAACATACATTATAACATTCCAATATACATTCTAACATCCATTATAACATTCTTACATCCATAATAACATTCTAACATCCATTATAACATTCTAATATACATTATAACATTCTAATATACATTCTAACATCCATTATAACATTCTAACAAACATTCTAACGTTCTAATATACATTTTAAATTACATTATAACATTCTTACATACTTTCTAATATTCTAACATACATTCTAACATTCTAATATACATTCTAACATCCATTATAACATTCTAACATCCATTATAACATTCTAATATACATTCTAACATCAATTATAACATTCTAACATCCATTTTAACATTCTAATATATATTATAACATCCATTATAATATTCTAACATCCATTATAACATTCTAACATCCATTATAATATTCTAATATACATTCTAACATCCATTATAACTTCTAAAATACACTATAACATTCTAATATACATTCTAACATGCATACTAACATACATTATAACATTCTAATATACATTATAACATCCATTATAACATTATAACTTCCATTCTAACATTCTAATATACATTCTAACATCCATTATAACATTCTAACATACATTCTAACATTCTAATATACATTGTCAATTCAATTATAACATTCTAACATCCATTTTAACATTCTAATATACATTATAACATCCATTATAATATTCTAACATCCATTATAATATTCTAACATCCATTATAACATTCTAACATCCATTATAAAATTCTAATATACATTCTAACATCCATTATAACATTCTAACGTACATTATAACATTCTAATATACATTCTAACATGCATTATAACATTCTAACATCCATTCTAACATTCTAATATACATTAAAACATTCATTATAACATTCTAACATCCATTATAACATTCTAACATACATTATAACATTCTAATATACATTTTAATATCCATTATAACATTCTAACATACATTATAACATTCTAATATACATTCTAACATCCATTATAACATTCTAACATACAATATAACATTGTAACATACATTATAACATTCTAATATACATTCTAACATCCATTATAACATTCTAACATACATTATAACAATCTAAAATACTTTCTAACATCCATTATAACATCCTAACATACATAATAACATTCTAACATACATTCTAACATCCATAATAACATTCTAACATACATTCTATCATTCTACCATACATTCTAACATTCTAATATACATTCTAACATCCACTATAACATTCTAACATCCATTCTAACATTCTAATATACATTCTAACATCAATTATAACATTCTAACATCCATTTTAATATTCTAATATACATTATAACATCCATTATAATATTCTAACATCCATTATAACATTCTAACATCCATTAAAACATTCTAATATACATTCTAACATGCATTCTAACATACTTTATAACATTCTAATATACATTCTAACATCCATTAAAACATCCTAACATACATTATAACATTCTAATATACATTCTAATATCCATTATAACATTATAACATACATTATAACATTCTAATATACATTCTAACATCCATTATAACATTATAACATACTTTACAGCAATCTAATATACATTATAACCTCCATTATAACATGCTAACATACATTATAACATTCCAATATACATTCTAACATCCATTATAACATTCTTACATCCATAATAACATTCTAACATCCATTATAACATTCTAATATACATTATAACATTCTAATATACATTCTAACATCCATTATAACATTCTAACAAACATTCTAACGTTCTAATATACATTTTAAATTACATTATAACATTCTTACATACTTTCTAATATTCTAACATACATTCTAACATTCTAATATACATTCTAACATCCATTATAACATTCTAACATCCATTATAACATTCTAATATACATTCTAACATCAATTATAACATTCTAACATCCATTTTAACATTCTAATATATATTATAACATCCATTATAATATTCTAACATCCATTATAACATTCTAACATCCATTATAATATTCTAATATACATTCTAACATCCATTATAACTTCTAAAATACACTATAACATTCTAATATACATTCTAACATGCATACTAACATACATTATAACATTCTAATATACATTATAACATCCATTATAACATTATAACTTCCATTCTAACATTCTAATATACATTCTAACATCCATTATAACATTCTAACATACATTCTAACATTCTAATATACATTGTCAATTCAATTATAACATTCTAACATCCATTTTAACATTCTAATATACATTATAACATCCATTATAATATTCTAACATCCATTATAATATTCTAACATCCATTATAACATTCTAACATCCATTATAAAATTCTAATATACATTCTAACATCCATTATAACATTCTAACGTACATTATAACATTCTAATATACATTCTAACATGCATTATAACATTCTAACATCCATTCTAACATTCTAATATACATTAAAACATTCATTATAACATTCTAACATCCATTATAACATTCTAACATACATTATAACATTCTAATATACATTTTAATATCCATTATAACATTCTAACATACATTATAACATTCTAATATACATTCTAACATCCATTATAACATTCTAACATACAATATAACATTGTAACATACATTATAACATTCTAATATACATTCTAACATCCATTATAACATTCTAACATACATTATAACAATCTAAAATACTTTCTAACATCCATTATAACATCCTAACATACATAATAACATTCTAACATACATTCTAACATCCATAATAACATTCTAACATACATTCTATCATTCTACCATACATTCTAACATTCTAATATACATTCTAACATCCACTATAACATTCTAACATCCATTCTAACATTCTAATATACATTCTAACATCAATTATAACATTCTAACATCCATTTTAATATTCTAATATACATTATAACATCCATTATAATATTCTAACATCCATTATAACATTCTAACATCCATTATAACATTCTAATATACATTCTAACATGCATTCTAACATACATTATAACATTGTAATATACATTCTAACATCCAATATAACATTCTAACATACATTGCAACTTTCTAATATACATTCTAATATCCATTCTAACATTCTAACATACATTATAACATTCTAACATACATTATAAAAATCTAATATACATTATTACATCCATTGTAACATTCTAACATACATTATAACATTTTAATATACATTCTAAAATCCTTAATAACATTCTAACATACATTATAACATTCTAATATACATTCTAACATACATAATAACATTCTAGTATAAATTATAACATCCATTATAACATTTTAACAAACATTATAACATTGTAACATACATTTTAACATTCTAATATACATTCTAACAGCCATTATAAAATTCTAACATCCATAATAACATTCTAATATACATTCTAACATTCTAATATACATTCTAACATCCATTATAACATTCTAATATACATTATAACATTCTAATATACATTCTAACATCCATTATAACATTCTAACATACATTATAACATTCTAATATTCATTTTAACATCCATTATAACATTCTAACATCCATAATAACATTATAACATACATTCTAACATTCTAATATACATTCTAACATGCATAATAACATTCTAACATACATTCTAACATGCATTCTAACATACATTATAACATTCTAAAATACATTATGACATCCTTTATAACATTATAACATCCATTCTAACATTCTAATATAAATTAAAACATCCATTCTAACATTATAACATCCATTATAACATTCTAATATACATTATAACATTCTTATAGACATTATAACATCCATTATAACATTCTAACATACATTATAACATTCTAATATACATTCTAACATACATTATAACATTCTAACATCCATTATAATATTCTAATATACATTCTAACATCCATTATAACTTCTAAAATACACTATAACATTCTAATATACATTCTAACATGCATTCTAACATACATTATAACATTCTAATATACATTCTAAATTCAATTATAACATTCTTACATCCATTTTAACATTCTAATATACATTATAACATCCATTATAATATTCTAACATCCATTATAATATTCTAACATCCATTATAACATTCTAACATCCATTATAAAATTCTAATATACATTCTAACATCCATAATAACATTCTAACATACATTCTAACATCCATAATAACCTTCTAACATACATTCTAACATTCTACCATACATTCTAACATTCTAATATACATTCTAACATCCATTATAACTTTCTCACATCCATTCTAACATTCTAATATACATTCTAACATCAATTCTAACATTCTAACATCCATTTTAATATTCTAATATACATTCTAAAATCCATTATAATATTCTAACATCCATTATAACATTCTAACATCCATTAAAACATTCTAATATACATTCTAACATGCATTCTAACATACTTTATAACATTCTAATATACATTCTAACATCCATTAAAACATCCTAACATACATTATAACATTCTAATATACATTCTAATATCCATTATAACATTATAACATACATTATAACATTCTAACATACATTCTAACATTATAATATACATTCTAACATCCATTATAACATTCTAACATCCATTCTAACATTCTAATATACATTCTAACATCAATTATAACATTCTAACATCCATTTTAACATTCTATTATATATTATAACATCCATTATAATATTCTAACATCCATTATAAAATTTTAACATCCATTATAATATTCTAATATACATTCTAACATCCATTATAACTTCTAAAATACACTATAACATTCTAATATACATTCTAACATGCATACTAACATACATTATAACATTCTAATATACATTATAACATTCATTATAACATTATAACTTCCATTCTAACATTCTAATATACATTCTAACATCCATTATAACATTCTAACATACATTCTAACATTCTAATATACATTGTCAATTCAATTATAACATTCTAACATCCATTTTAACATTCTAATATACATTATAACATCCATTATAATATTCTAACATCCATTATAACATTCTAACATCCATTATAAAATTCTAATATACATTCTAACATCCATTATAACATTCTAACATACATTATAACATTCTAATATACATTCTAACATGCATTATAACATTCTAACATCCATTCTAACATTCTAATATACATTAAAACATTCATTATAACATTCTAACATCCATTATAACATTCTAACATACATTATAACATTCTAATATACATTTTAATATCCATTATAACATTCTAACATACATTATAACATTCTAATATACATTCTAACATCCATTATAACATTCGAACATACAATATAACATTGTAACATACATTACAACATTCTAATATACATTCTAACATCCATTATAACATTCTAACATACATTATAACAATCTAAAATAATTTCTAACATCCATTATAACATCCTAACATACATAATAACATTCTAACATACATTCTAACATCCATAATAACATTCTAACATACATTCTATCATTCTACCATACATTCTAACATTCTAATATACATTCTAACATCCACTATAACATTCTAACATCCATTCTAACATTCTAATATACATTCTAACATCAATTATAACATTCTAACATCCATTTTAATATTCTAATATACATTATAACATCCATTATAACATTCTAACATCCATTATAACATTCTAATATACATTCTAACATGCATTCTAACATACATTATAACATTGTAATATACATTCTAACATCCATTATAACATTCTAACATCCATTCTAACATTCTAATATTTATTATAACATCCAATATAACATTCTAACATACATTGCAACTTTCTAATATACATTCTAATATCCATTCTAACATTCTAACATACATTATAACATTCTAACATACATTATAAAAATCTAATATACATTATTACATCCATTGTAACATTCTAACATACATTATAACATTTTAATATACATTCTAAAATCCTTAATAACATTCTAACATACATTATAACATTCTAATATACATTCTAACATACATAATAACATTCTAGTATAAATTATAACATCCATTATAACATTTTAACAAACATTATAACATTGTAACATACATTTTAACATTCTAATATACATTCTAACAGCCATTATAAAATTCTAACATCCATAATAACATTCTAATATACATTCTAACATTCTAATATACATTCTAACATCCATTATAACATTCTAATATACATTATAACATTCTAATATACATTCTAACATCCATTATAACATTCTAACATACATTATAACATTCTAATATTCATTCTAACATCCATTATAACATTCTAACATCCATAATAACATTCTAACATACATTCTATCATTCTACCATACATTCTAACATTCTAATATACATTCTAACATCCACTATAACATTCTAACATCCATTCTAACATTCTAATATACATTCTAACATCAATTATAACATTCTAACATCCATTTTAATATTCTAATATACATTATAACATCCATTATAACATTCTAACATCCATTATAACATTCTAATATACATTCTAACATGCATTCTAACATACATTATAACATTGTAATATACATTCTAACATCCATTATAACATTCTAACATCCATTCTAACATTCTAATATTTATTATAACATCCAATATAACATTCTAACATACATTGCAACTTTCTAATATACATTCTAATATCCATTCTAACATTCTAACATACATTATAACATTCTAACATACATTATAAAAATCTAATATACATTATTACATCCATTGTAACATTCTAACATACATTATAACATTTTAATATACATTCTAAAATCCTTAATAACATTCTAACATACATTATAACATTCTAATATACATTCTAACATCAATTATAACATTCTAACATCCATTTTAACATTCTAATATATATTATAACATCCATTATAATATTCTAACATCCATTATAACATTCTAACATCCATTATAATATTCTAATATACATTCTAACATCCATTATAACTTCTAAAATACACTATAACATTCTAATATACATTCTAACATGCATTCTAACATACATTATAACATTCTAATATACATTATAACATCCATTATAACATTATAACATCCATTCTAACATTCTAATATACATTCTAACATCCATTATAACATTCTAACATACATTCGAACATTCTAATATACATTCTAAAATCAAAATTTAACATTATAACATCCATTATAACATTCTAATATACATTATAACATCCATTATAATTTTCTAACATCCAGTGTAATATTCTAACATCCATTATAACATTCTAACATCCATTATAACATTCTAATATACATTCTAACATCCATTATAACATTCTAACATACATTATAACATTCTAATATACATTCTAACATGCATTATAACATTCTAACATCCATTCTAACATTCTAATATACATTAAAACATTCATTATAACATTCTAACATCCATTATAACATTCTAACATACATTATAACATTCTAATATACATTTTAATATCCATTATAACATTTTAACATACATTATAACATTCTATTATACATTCTAACATCCATTATAACATTCTAACATACAATATAACATTGTAACATACATTCTAACATTCTAATTTACATTCTAACATCCATTATAACATTCTAACATACATTATAACAATCTAAAATACATTCTAACATCCATTATAACATTCTAACATACATAATAACATTTTAACATACATTCTAACATCCATAATAACATTCTAACATACATTCTATCATTCTACTATAACATTCTAACATTCTAATATACATTCTACAATCCACTATAACATTCTAACATCCATTCTAACATTCTAATATACATTCTAACATCAATTATATCATTCTAACATCCATTTTAATATTCTAATATACATTATAACATCCATTATAATATTCTAACATCCATTATAACATTCTAACATCCATTATAATATTCTAATATACATTCTAACATCCATTCTAATATTCTAACATACATTCTAACATTCTAATATACATTCTAAAATACATTATAACATTCTAACATACTTTCTAATATTCTAACATACATTCTAACATTATAATATACATTCTAACATCCATTATAACATTCTAACATCCATTCTAACATTCTAATATACATTCTAACATCAATTATAACATTCAAACATCCATTTTAACATTCTATTATATATTATAACATCCATTATAATATTCTAACATCCATTATAACATTCTAACATCCATTATAATATTCTAATATACATTCTAACATCCATTATAACTTCTAAAATACACTATAACATTCCAATATACATTCTAACATGCATTCTAACATACATTATAACATTCTAATATACATTATAACATCCATTATAACATTATAACATCCATTCTAACATTCTAATATACATTCTAACATCCATAATAACATTCTAACATACATTCTAACATCCATAATAACCTTCTAACATACATTCTAACATTCTACCATACATTCTAACATTCTAATATACATTCTAACATCCATTATAACTTTCTCACATCCATTCTAACATTCTAATATACATTCTAACATCAATTCTAACATTCTAACATCCATTTTAATATTCTAATATACATTATAAAATCCATTATAATATTCTAACATCCATTATAACATTCTAACATCCATTAAAACATTCTAATATACATTCTAACATGCATTCTAACATACATTATAAAAATCTAATATACATTATTACATCCATTGTAACATTCTAACATACATTATAACATTTTAATATACATTCTAAAATCCTTAATAACATTCTAACATACATTATAACATTCTAATATACATTCTAACATCAATTATAACATTCTAACATCCATTTTAACATTCTAATATATATTATAACATCCATTATAATATTCTAACATCCATTATAACATTCTAACATCCATTATAATATTCTAATATACATTCTAACATCCATTATAACTTCTAAAATACACTATAACATTCTAATATACATTCTAACATGCATTCTAACATACATTATAACATTCTAATATACATTATAACATCCATTATAACATTATAACATCCATTCTAACATTCTAATATACATTCTAACATCCATTATAACATTGCTAACATACATTCGAACATTCTAATATACATTCTAAAATCAAAATTTAACATTATAACATCCATTATAACATTCTAATTATATTCTAATACATTATACATCCATTATAATTTTCTAACATCCAGTGTAATATTCTAACATCCATTATAACATTCTAACATCCATTATAACATTCTAATATACATTCTAACATCCATTATAACATTCTAACATACATTATAACATTCTAATATACATTCTAACATGCATTATAACATTCTAACATCATTCTAACATTCTAATATACATTAAAACATTCATTATAACATTCTAACATCCATTATAACATTCTAACATACATTATAACATTCTAATATACATTTTAATATCCATTATAACATTTTAACATACATTATAACATTCTATTATACATTCTAACATCCATTATAACATTCTAACATACAATATAACATTGTAACATACATTCTAACATTCTAATTTACATTCTAACATCCATTATACATTCTAACATACATTATAACAATCTAAAATACATTCTAACATCCATTATAACATTCTAACATACATAATAACATTTTAACATACATTCTAACATCCATAATAACATTCTAACATACATTCTATCATTCTACTATACATTCTAACATTCTAATATACATTCTACAATCCACTATAACATTCTAACATCCATTCTAACATTCTAATATACATTCTAACATCAATTATATCATTCTAACATCCATTTTAATATTCTAATATACATTATAACATCCATTATAATATTCTAACATCCATTATAACATTCTAACATCCATTATAATATTCTAATATACATTCTAACATCCATTCTAATATTCTAACATACATTCTAACATTCTAATATACATTCTAAAATACATTATAACATTCTAACATACTTTCTAATATTCTAACATACATTCTAACATTATAATATACATTCTAACATCCATTATAACATTCTAACATCCATTCTAACATTCTAATATACATTCTAACATCAATTATAACATTCAAACATCCATTTTAACATTCTATTATATATTATAACATCCATTATAATATTCTAACATCCATTATAACATTCTAACATCCATTATAATATTCTAATATACATTCTAACATCCATTATAACTTCTAAAATACACTATAACATTCCAATATACATTCTAACATGCATTCTAACATACATTATAACATTCTAATATACATTATAACATCCATTATAACATTATAACATCCATTCTAACATTCTAATATACATTCTAACATCCATAATAACATTCTAACATACATTCTAACATCCATAATAACCTTCTAACATACATTCTAACATTCTACCATACATTCTAACATTCTAATATACATTCTAACATCCATTATAACTTTCTCACATCCATTCTAACATTCTAATATACATTCTAACATCAATTCTAACATTCTAACATCCATTTTAATATTCTAATATACATTATAAAATCCATTATAATATTCTAACATCCATTATAACATTCTAACATCCATTAAAACATTCTAATATACATTCTAACATGCATTCTAACATACTTTATAACATTCTAATATACATTCTAACATCCATTAAAACATCCTAACATACATTATAACATTCTAATATACATTCTAATATCCATTATAACATTATAACATACATTATAACATTCTAATATACATTCTAACGTCCATTATAACATTCTAACATACATTATAACATTCTAATATACATTCTAACATCCATTATAACATTATAACATACTTTACAGCAATCTAATATACATTATAACCTCCATTATAACATGCTAACATACATTATAACATTCCAATATACATTCTAACATCCATTATAACATTCTTACATCCATAATAACATTCTAACATCCATTATAACATTCTAATATACATTATAACATTCTAATATACATTCTAACATCCATTATAACATTCTAACAAACATTCTAACGTTCTAATATACATTCTAAATTACATTATAACATTCTTACATACTTTCTAATATTCTAACATACATTCTAACATTCTAATATACATTCTAACATCCATTATAACATTCTAACATCCATTATAACATTCTAACATACATTCTAACATTCTAATATACATTCTAAAATACATTATAACATTCTAACATACTTTCTAATATTCTAACATACATTCTAACATTATAATATACATTCTAACATCCATTATAACATTCTAACATCCATTCTAACATTCTAATATACATTCTAACATCAATTATAACATTCTAACATCGATTCTAACATTCTAATATACATTCTAACAGCCATTATAACATTCTAACATCCATTATAATATTCTAATATACATTCTAACATCCATTATAACTTCTAAAATACACTATAACATTCTAATATACATTCTTACATGCATTCTAACATACATTATAACATTCTAATATACTTATAACATCCATTATAACATTATAACATCCATTCTAACATTCTAATATACATTCTAACATCCATTATAACATTCTAGCATACATTCTAACATTCTAATATACATTTTAAATTCAATTATAACATTCTAACATCCATTTTAACATTCTAATATACATTATAACATCCATTATAATATTCTAACATCCATTATAATATTCTAACATCCATTATAAAATTCTAATATACATTCTAACATCCATTATAACATTCTAACATACATTATAACATTCTAATATACATTCTAACATGAATTATAACATTCTAACATCCATTCTAACATTCTAATATACATTAAAACATTCATTATAACATTCTAACATCCATTATAACATTCTAACATACATTATAACATTCTAATATACATTTTAATATCCATTATAACATTCTAACATACATTATAACATTCTAATATACATTCTAACATCCATTATAACATTCTAACATACAATATAACATTGTAACATACATTATAACATTCTAATATACATTCTAACATCCATTATAACATTCTAACATACATTATAACAATCTAAAATACTTTCTAACATCCATTATAACATCCTAACATACAAAATAACATTTTAACATACATTCTAACATCCATAATAACATTCTAACATACATTCTATCATTCTACCATACATTCTAACATTTTAATATACATTCTAACATCCACTATAACATTCTAACATCCATTCTAACATTCTAATATACATTCTAACATCAATTATAACATTCTAACATCCATTTTAATTTTCTAATATACATTATAACATCCATTATAATATTCTAACATCCATTATAACATTCTAACATCCATTATAACATTCTAATATATACATTCTAACATGCATTCTAACATACATTACAACATTGTAATATACATTCTAACATCCATTATAACATTCTAACATCCATTCTAACATTCTAATATTTATTATAACATCCAATATAACATTCTAACATACATTGCAACATTCTAATATACATTCTAATATCCATTCTAACATTCTAACATACATTATAACATTCTAACATACATTATAAAAATCTAATATACATTATTACATCCATTGTAACATTCTAACATACATTATAACATTTTAATATACATTCTAAAATCCTTTATAACATTCTAACATACATTATAACATTCTAATATACATTCTAACATACATAATAACATTCTAGTATAAATTATAACATCCATTATAACATTCTAACAAACATTATAACATTGTAACATACATTTTAACATTCTAATATACATTCTAACAGCCATTATAAAATTCTAAACATCCATAATAACATTCTAACATACATTCTAACATTCTAATATACATTCTAACATCCATTATAACATTCTAATATACATTATAACATTCTAATATACATTCTAACATCCATTATAACATTCTAACATACATTATAACATTCTAATATTCATTCTAACATCCATTATAACATTCTAACATCCATAATAGCATTCTAACATCCATTCTAACATTCTAATATTTATTATAACATCCAATATAACATTCTAACATACATTGCAACATTCTAATATACATTCTAATATCAATTCTAACATTCTAACATACATTATAACATTCTAACATACATTATAAAAATCTAATATACATTATTACATACATTGTAACATTCTAACATACATTATAACATTTTAATATACATTCTAAAATCCATTATAACATTCTAACATACATTGTAACATTCTAATATACATTCTAACATACATAATAACATTCTAGTATAAATTATAACATCCAGTATAACATTCTAACAAACATTATAACATTGTAACATACATTCTAACATTCTCATATACATTCTAACATCCATTATAACATTCTAATATACATTATAACATTCTAATATACATTCTAACATCCATTATAACATTCTAACATACATTATAACATTCTAATATTCATTCTAACATCCATTATAACATTCTAACATCCATAATAACATTATAACATACATTCTAACATTCTAATATACATTCTAACATGCATTTATAACATTCTAACATACATTCTAACATGCATTCTAACATACATTATAACATTCTAAAATACATTATGACATCCTTTATAACATTATAACATCCATTCTAACATTCTAATATACATTAAAACATCCATTCTAACATTCTAACATCCATTGTAACATTCTAATATACATTATAACATTCTTATAGACATTATAACATCCATTATAACATTCTAACATACATTATAACATTCTAACATGCATTCTAACATACATTATAACATTCTAATATACATTCTAAATTCAATTATAACATTCTTACATCCATTTTAACATTCTAATATACATTATAACATCCATTATAATATTCTAACATCCATTATAATATTCTAACATCCATTATAACATTCTAACATCCATTATAAAATTCTAATATACATTCTAACATCCATAATAACATTCTAACATACATTCTAACATCCATAATAACCTTCTAACATACATTCTAACATTCTACCATACATTCTAACATTCTAATATACATTCTAACATCCATTATAACTTTCTCACATCCATTCTAACATTCTAATATACATTCTAACATCAATTCTAACATTCTAACATCCATTTTAATATTCTAATATACATTCTAAAATCCATTATAATATTCTAACATCCATTATAACATTCTAACATCCATTAAAACATTCTAATATACATTCTAAACATGCATTCTAACATACTTTATAACATTCTAATATACATTCTAACATCCATTAAAACATCCTAACATACATTATAACATTCTAATATACATTCTAATATCCATTATAACATTATAACATACATTATAACATTCTAATATACATTCTAACTTCCATTATAACATTCTAACATACATTATAACATTCTAATATACATTCTAACATCCATTATAACATTATAACATACTTTACAGCAATCTAATATACATTATAACCTCCATTATAACATGCTAACATACATTATAACATTCCAATATACATTCTAACATCCATTATAACATTCTTACATCCATTAATAACATTTATAACATCCATTATAACATTCTAATATACATTATAACATTCTAATATACATTTTAACATCCATTATAACATTCTAACAAACATTCTAATGTTCTAATATACATTCTAAATTACATTATAACATTCTTACATACTTTCTAATATTCTAACATACATTCTAACATTCTGATATACATTCTAACATCCATATAACATTCTAACATCCATTATAACATTCTAATATACATTCTAACATCAAATTATAACATTCTAACATCCATTTTAACATTCTAATATATATTATAACATCCATTATAATATTATAACATCCATTATAACATTCTAACATCCATTATAATATTCTAATATACATTCTAACATCCATTATAACTTCTAAAATACACTATAACATTCTAATATACATTCTAACATGCATTCTAACATACATTATAACATTCTAATATACATTATAACATCCATTATAACATTATAACATCCATTCTAACATTCTAATATACATTCTAACATCCATTATAACATTCTAACATACATTCTAACATTCTAATATACATTCTAAAATCAAAATTTAACATTCTAACATCCATTTTAACATTCTAATATACATTATAACATCCATTATAATTTTCTAACATCCATTGTAATATTCTAACATCCATTATAACATTCTAATATACATTATAACATTCTAATATACATTCTAACATGCATTATAACATTCTAACATCCATTCTAACATTCTAATATACATTAAAACATTCATTATAACATTCTAACATCCATTATAACATTCTAACATATATTATAACATTCTAATATACATTTTAATATCCATTATAACATTCTAACATACATTAGAACATTCTATTATACATTCTAACATCCATTATAAACATTCTAACATACAATATAACATTGTAACATACATTCTAACATTCTAATATACATTCTAACATCCATTATAACATTCTAACATACATTATAACAATCTAAAATACATTCTAACATCCATTATAACATTCTAACATACATAATAACATTTTAACATACATTCTAACATCCATAATAACATTCTAACCTACATTCTATCATTCTACTATACATTCTAACATTCTAATATACATTCTACAATCCACTATAACATTCTAACATCCATTCTAACATTCTAATATACATTCTAACATCAATTATATCATTCTAACATCCATTTTAATATTCTAATATACATTATAACATCCATTATAATATTCTAACATCCATTATAACATTCTAACATCCATTATAATATTCTAATATACATTCTAACATCCATTATAACATTCTAACATACATTCTAACATTCTAATATACATTCTAAAATACATTATAACATTCTAACATACTTTCTAATATTCTAACATACATTCTAACATTATAATATACATTCTAACATCCATTATAACATTCTAACATCCATTCTAACATTCTAATATACGTACTAACATCAATTATAACATTCTAACATCCATTTTAACATTCTATTATATATTATAACATCCATTATAATATTCTAACATCCATTATAACATTCTAACATCCATTATAATATTCTAATATACATTCTAACATCCATTATAACTTCTAAAATACACTATAACATTCTAATATACATTCTAACATGCATTCTAACATACATTATAACATTCTAATATACATTATAACATCCATTATAACATTATAACATCCATTCTAACATTCTAATATACATTCTAACATCCATTATAACATTCTAGCATACATTCTAACATTCTAATATACATTTTAAATTCAATTATAACATTCTAACATCCATTTTAACATTCTAATATACATTATAACATCCATTATAATATTCTAACATCCATTATAATATTCTAACATCCATTATAAAATTATAATATACATTCTAACATCCATTATAACATTCTAACATACATTATAACATTCTAATATACATTCTAACATGAATTATAACATTCTAACATCCATTCTAACATTCTAATATACATTAAAACATTCATTATAACATTCTAACATCCATTATAACATTCTAACATACATTATAACATTCTAATATACATTTTAATATCCATTATAACATTCTAACATACATTATAACATTCTAATATACATTCTAACATCCATTATAACATTCTAACATACAATATAACATTGTAACATACATTATAACATTCTAATATACATTCTAACATCCATTAAAACATTCTAACATACATTATAACAATCTAAAATACTTTCTAACATCCATTATAACATCCTAACATACAAAAATAACATTCTAACATACATTCTAACATCCATAATAACATTCTAACATACATTCTATCATTCTACCATACATTCTAACATTTTAATATACATTCTAACATCCACTATAACATTCTAACATCCATTCTAACATTCTAATATACATTCTAACATCCATTATAACATTCTAACATACATTCTAACATTCTAATATACATTCTAAAATCAAAATTTAACATTATAACATCCATTATAACATTCTAATATACATTATAACATCCATTATAATTTTCTAACATCCATTGTAATATTCTAACATCCATTATAACATTCTAACATCCATTATAACATTCTAATATACATTCTAACATCCATTATAACATTCTAACATACATTATAACATTCTAATATACATTCTAACATGCATTCTAACATTCTAACATCCATTCTAACATTCTAATATACATTAAAACATTCATTATAACATTCTAACATCCATTATAACATTCTAACATACATTATAACATTCTAATATACATTTTAATATCCATTATAACATTTTAACATACATTATAACATTATATTATACATTCTAACATCCATTATAACATTCTAACATACAATATAACATTGTAACATACATTCTAACATTCTAATATACATTCTAACATCCATTATAACATTCTAACATACATTCTAACATTCTAATATACATTCTATAATACATTATAACATTCTAACATACTTTCTAATATTCTAACATACATTCTAACATTTTAACATACATTCTAACATCCATAATAACTTTCTAACATACATTATATCATTCTACTATACATTCTAACATTCTAATATACATTCTAACATCCACTATAACATTCTAACATCCATTCTAACATTCTAATATACATTCTAACATCAATTATATCATTCTAACATCCATTTTAATATTCTAATATACATTATAACATCCATTATAATATTCTAACATCCATTATAACATTCTAACATCCATTATAATATTCTAATATACATTCTAACATCCATTATAACATTCTAACATACATTCTAACATTCTAATATACATTCTAAAATACATTATAACATTCTAACATACTTTCTAATATTCTAACATACATTCTAACATTATATATACATTCTAACATCCATTATAACATTCTAACATCCATTCTAACATTCTAATATACATTCTAACATCAATTATAACATTCTAACATCCATTTTAACATTCTATTATATATTATAACATCCATTATAATATTCTAACATCCATTATAAAATTTTAACATCCATTATAATATTCTAATATACATTCTAACATCCATTATAACTTCTAAAATACACTATAACATTCTAATATACATTCTAACATGCATACTAACATACATTATAACATTCTAATATACATTATAACATTCATTATAACATTATAACTTCCATTCTAACATTCTAATATACATTCTAACATCCATTATAACATTCTAACATACATTCTAACATTCTAATATACATTGTCAATTCAATTATAACATTCTAACATCCATTTTAACATTCTAATATACATTTATAACATCCATTATAATATTCTAACATCCATTATAACATTCTAACATCCATTATAAAATTCTAATATACATTCTAACATCCATTATAACATTCTAACATACATTATAACATTCTAATATACATTCTAACATGCATTATAACATTCTAACATCCATTCTAACATTCTAATATACATTAAAACATTCATTATAACATTCTAACATCCATTATAACATTCTAACATACATTATAACATTCTAATATACATTTTAATATCCATTATAACATTCTAACATACATTATAACATTCTAATATACATTCTAACATCCATTATAACATTCGAACATACAATATAACATTGTAACATACATTACAACATTCTAATATACATTCTAACATCCATTATAACATTCTAACATACATTATAACAATCTAAAATAATTTCTAACATCCATTATAACATCCTAACATACATAATAACATTCTAACATACATTCTAACATCCATAATAACATTCTAACATACATTCTATCATTCTACCATACATTCTAACATTCTAATATACATTCTAACATCCACTATAACATTCTAACATCCATTCTAACATTCTAATATACATTCTAACATCAATTATAACATTCTAACATCCATTTTAATATTCTAATATACATTATAACATCCATTATAACATTCTAACATCCATTATAACATTCTAATATACATTCTAACATGCATTCTAACATACATTATAACATTGTAATATACATTCTAACATCCATTATAACATTCTAACATCCATTCTAACATTCTAATATTTATTATAACATCCAATATAACATTCTAACATACATTGCAACTTTCTAATATACATTCTAATATCCATTCTAACATTCTAACATACATTATAACATTCTAACATACATTATAAAAATCTAATATACATTATTACATCCATTGTTAACATTCTAACATACATTATAACATTTTAATATACATTCTAAAATCCTTAATAACATTCTAACATACATTATAACATTCTAATATACATTCTAACATACATAATAACATTCTAGTATAAATTATAACATCCATTATAACATTTTAACAAACATTATAACATTGTAACATACATTTTAACATTCTAATATACATTCTAACAGCCATTATAAAATTCTAACATCCATAATAACATTCTAATATACATTCTAACATTCTAATATACATTCTAACATCCATTATAACATTCTAATATACATTATAACATTCTAATATACATTCTAACATCCATTATAACATTCTAACATACATTATAACATTCTAATATTCATTCTAACATCCATTATAACATTCTAACATCCATAATAACATTCTAACATACATTCTATCATTCTACCATACATTCTAACATTCTAATATACATTCTAACATCCACTATAACATTCTAACATCCATTCTAACATTCTAATATACATTCTAACATCAATTATAACATTCTAACATCCATTTTAATATTCTAATATACATTATAACATCCATTATAACATTCTAACATCCATCTATAACATTCTAATATACATTCTAACATGCATTCTAACATACATTATAACATTGTAATATACATTCTAACATCCATTATACATTCTAACATCCATTCTAACATTCTAATATTTATTATAACATCCAATATAACATTCTAACATACATTGCAACTTTCTAATATACATTCTAATATCCATTCTAACATTCTAACATACATTATAACATTCTAACATACATTATAAAAATCTAATATACATTATTACATCCATTGTAACATTCTAACATACATTATAACATTTTAATATACATTCT